>JBBDGP010001990.1:0-1200000 GCA_037952835.1 Lithobates septentrionalis | reverse complement strand
TTTTGCTTTTGTACAAACATAAAATTTCAAAGTTCAAAACACACAATCTCCTGCGCTCAGCCGTGGGCCCAGACGTGGCTTATATTTAGACTGCCATCCTGGCTAGTCTGGATGTGTCACACCTTGCTGCCCTCCAAAGACTGAGGAAGTCTGATTGCACTGAACAAAAAAAAAACAGAGGACGCACAGGCCTAGTGCATTATACTCAATAAAAATATTTAATTGATAAAAAGGTAAGCAATATACGGTACTCACAAAACGCATGTATTACAGCATTTCATAAAGGACAGCAGCTTAAGTCCACAATGAGACTTTCACATAACAAATAAAAGATCCAACAGTACAGCAGGCTAGCGCGTTTCGAGGTTTTCCTCTTCCTCAGAGCCAACAATACTGCATCTCACACCTACACTTATATATTGCAATGTGACATACTAGCAAAATGGTGGGGGTGTGTTTCACCCCGCCCTATGGGCGTGAACACACTACCCACCAATCATGTATGGCCAATACGTTCATCCTATCCTGTTGTCCAGGCTCACATGCATTGCCCAATTGTAGGGACAAGTTAATTATATTAGTGGTTGTAATGAGAGATTATTCATGCCCATTCAATAACTGTAATGAAAGCTTTTATTACAGTTATTGACTGGGCATGAATAATCTCTCATTACAACCACTAATAGTAATAAGTTGTCTTTATAATTGAGCAATGCATGTGAGCCTGGACAACAGGATAAGATGAACGTATTGGCTGTACCTGATTGGTGGGTAGTGTGACAACGCCCATAGGGCAATGTGAGACACACCCCCACCATTTTGCTAGTAGGTCACTTTGCACTATACACAGTAAGTGTGAGATGCAGTATTGTTGGCTCTGAGG
Source organism: Lithobates septentrionalis (assembly GCA_037952835.1). NCBI lineage: Eukaryota > Metazoa > Chordata > Amphibia > Anura > Ranidae > Lithobates > Lithobates septentrionalis. Next base: position 1,199,117 of record JBBDGP010001990.1, on the reverse strand, counting down.
AAGAGGAAAACCTTGAAACGCGTTAGCATGCTGTAACGTTGGATCTTTTATCTGTTATGTGTCTCATCTTTTATGCTGTCTTTTGTGAAAAGCTGTAATACATGCATTTTTTGTAAGTATATTTCTTACCTTTTTGATAAATAAATACTTCTATTGAGGATACTGCACTAGGCCCGGGCACCCTCTGATTTATGTAGTTATTTCAATAATCTAAAACTTCACCTGGTACCCCAATAGTATTGATTGAAACAGTTTTAAACGTTTTACGTTTTTTAACTGCCTTTTAAACTATATTGAGCAACTCTGGGCATCTGGGGTGTTGCTGTACCTTTAAAGAGAATGGGGATACCTCCAAGGCATACCTGATATCAATATATGCTTTGTGTTATATATATCTCAGAGTTGGGAGCTCAGATAATATAGGGTTAGACTCTTTTCACATCAGCACGTTCTGGGAACGTGCGAAGTAACTCAGTTCTTAGAGGTGGCAGGGGACAGATGAAGCATCGGAGTATGACAGTTTTTTTATATTCCCGCACTTCTCTGTTAAAGATCTTAAGGCTCTGTTAAAGTATGCACTTTAAAAAAAGAAAATCCTACTTGTGCCCATATCTTCACATTGCCATGTTTTCAAAGCAATATATTCTGCCCATAGAGTTCTATGTATAAATCTGCTTCAAATAAACAGCCAGAAAGGTAAGAAATATTAAAACACACACACACACACATATATATATATATATATATATATATATATATATATATATATATATATACAGTGGCTTGCGAAAGTATTCGGCCCCCTTGAACTTTTCAACCTTTTGCCACATTTCAGGCTTCAAACATAAAGATATAAAATTTTAATTTTTTGTGAAGAATCACCAACAAGTGGGACACATTTGTGAAGTGGAACGAAATCTATTGGATATTTTAAACTTTTTTAGCAATTAAAAAACTGAAAAGTGGTGCGTGCAAAATTATTCGGCCCCTTTACTTTCAGTGCAGAAAACTCACTCCAGAAGTTCAGCGAGGATCTCTGAATGATCCAATGTTGTCCTAAATGACTGATGGTGATAAATAGAATCCACCTGTGTGTAATCAAGTCTCTGTATAAATGCACCTGCTCTGTGATAGTCTCAGGGTTCTGTTGAAAGCGCAGAGAGCATCATGAAGACCAAGGAACACACCAGGCAGGTCCGTAATACTGTTGTGGAGAAGTTTAAAGCCAGATTTGGATACAAAAAGATTTCCCAAGCTTTAAACATCCCAAGGAGCACTGTGCAAGCGATCATTTTGAAATGGAAGGAGTATCAGACCACTGCAAATCTACCAAGACCTGGCTGTCCCTCTAAACTTTCAGCTCAGACAAGGAGAAGACTGATCAGAGATGCAGCCAAGAGGCCCATGATCACTCTGGATGAACTGCAGAGAACTACAGCTGAGGTGGGAGAGTCTGTCCATAGGACAACAATCAGTCGTACACTGCACAAATCTGGCCTTTATGGAAGAGTGGCAAGAAGAAAGCCATTTCTCAAAGATATCCATAAAAAGTCTCGTCTAAAGTTTGCCACAAGCCACCTGAGAGACACATCAAACATGTGGAAGAAGGTGCTCTGGTCCGATGAAACCAAAATAGAACTTTTTGGCCACAATGCAAAATGATATGTTTGGCGTAAAAGCAACACAGCTCATCACACTCAACACACCATCCCCACCGTGAAACATGGTGGTGGCAGCATCATGGTTTGGGCCTGCTTTTCTTCAGCAGGGACAGGGAAGATGGTTAAAATTGAGGGGAAGATGGATGCAGCCAAATACAGGACCATTCTGGATGAAAACCTGTTGGAGTCTGCAAAAGACCTGAAACTGGGACGGAGATTTATCTTCCAACAACACAATGATCCCAAACATACAGCAAAATCTACAAAGGAATGGTTCAAATAAACGTATCCAGGTGTTAGAATGGCCAAGTCAAAGTCCAGACCTGAATCCAATCGAGAATCTGTGGAAAGAGCTGAAAACTGCTGTTCACAAACGCTCTCCATCCAACCTCACTGAGCTCGAGCTGTTTTGCAAGGAAAAAAAAAGAAAAAAAGAGCGCACCAGCCTAGTGCATTATCCTTGACAGATTTATTGATTAAAAACAAGATAAAATCTACTCACAAAGGTAGAAGAAAAAATCGCATTTGTATATGGCACAGCGGCAATTAGTCCAATGGTAGCAGTTTTCCAGGTCCCAGGAAGGAGGCGTACGGACTACTGCTGGCTAAGGCTCTGATGAAGAAGGGTAACCTTCGAAACGCGTTAGCCAGCAGTAGTCCATACGCCTCCTTCCTGGGACCTGGAAAACTGCTACCATTGGACTAATCGCCGCTGTGCCATATACAAATGCGATTTTTTCTTCTACCTTTGTGAGTAGATTTTATCTTGTTTTTAATCAATAAATCTGTCAAGGATAATGCACTAGGCTGGTGCGCTCTTTTTTTCTTTCTTTTTATCTAATATTAGGACATCCCATCCTTAAAGAGCAGCAAGGCCGAAATCCACAGTCCTTCCTGAACCCTTGGGATCTTTTAGCTAATACACCTGTGCGCAAGAGTATTTTTGCTTTTTTGTATACACTGTTTTGCAAGGAAGAATGGGCAAGAATTTCAGTCTCTCGATGTGCAAAACTGATAGAGACATACCCCAAGCGACTTGCAGCTGTAATCGCAGCAAAAGGTGGCTCTACAAAGTATTAACGCAAGGGGGCCGAATAATTTTGCACGCCCTACTTTTCATTTTTTTATTAGTTAAAAAAGTTTCAAAAATCCAAAAGATTTCGTTCCACTTCACAATTGTGTCCCACTTGTTGGTGATTCTTCACAAAAAATAAAAATTTTATATCTTTATGTTTGAAGCCTGAAATGTGGCAAAAGGTTGAAAAGTTCAAGGGGGGCGAATACTTTCGCAAGCCACTGTATATATACAGACATCTCAAGTCTCCCGCGGGAGTCTCCCGCATTTGGGGGGAGCCTCCCGGACACCCGCAAGTGCTGCCCAATATGCCGGCTGCGGGGCTGATCCTGGATGGTCTCCTGGTTCACAGTCGGGGATGATCGGTCCAGCAGGAAGGACAGCTGTGAACACCAATCACCCTATATAGCTGACATCCGCTTCTCCTTCTCTCCCTCCCGCGGCTGTCGGCTAAAAATTCTATACAGAGAGATCGGTGATAGCAGCTGTCCCTCCTGCTGCACCGATCATCCCTGACTGTTCCCTGTATCCTCCTCCTCCAGCCCCCCTCTGTGTCTTCTACGGCTACCCTCCTGTCCTTCACCCGGCTCTCTGTCCTCCTCATCCAGCCCCCCTCCGTGTCCTTCACCCCCCCCTTCTTCACCGGCTTGTTGTCCTCCTCCTTCGCCCCCATCCCCCGCAGCCGGCTTCCCTCCTCTCCCACCAGCTGTGGGGATCTGTCAGGATGGCGAGCGGAGGAAGGGATCGGTCATTTACCGGCCCCTGCCTTTTCTGAATTGGACACAGTGAGCGAGATCGCTCCTATGTCCTGTGAAAACATTATTATTATTATTAAAAAATAAATAGATAAAAAATATATAAAATAAAAAACTACTGACACCACCCCCTGCCCTACCAACACTGTCCACTGCCCCAACCCCCTCCCCCCAAAAAGCATTGTGAACAAAAAAAATTTAAAATAAAAAAAATAAAAATGTAAAATAAAAACTGCTGACACCGTCCACTGCCCTACTGACAACATCACCACCACATACTCCCCACCCCCTTCCCCAGAAGCACTGTGAAAAAAATATTTTAAAAAATGATTTAAAGAAAACAATAAACAACAAAATTTTAAAAAATAGAGAAAATAGTAAAAACAAAAAACTACTGACACACTGCTCTACTGACCCTGTCCACTACGCCACCCCAAATCATTGTGAAAAATAAAAAAGTAAATTGTAAAATCATTTAAAAATTACAATTGTAAAAAAAATAAAAATAAAATAAAGAACTACTGACACCGTTCACTGCCCTACTGACACCACCCTCCACACCCTCCGCTATAAGTCATCTCAGACTCTATTAAACCACACCCCATTAAAGCCACGCCCAATATGTAGCACGGTTTAAGCCACACCCACCTCCCTGCAATGAGTTTGCCACCTCCCTGAAATTAGTTTTTGCAGGATGGGATGTCTATATATATATATATATATATGGTATGCAATGTGAATGGGTACACATAACAAACAAGTAGTGGGATTTCTGTCACCGGCCCCTATGGACAGACCATTGAGTAATGAGGCACTTCTTCCTGGTTCAGTGAAGCCCAGCGTCATTCAAACGACATCCTGTGGGCTCGCTCAGGGTGTCAAGACTCCGCCCACCACGCTGGACTTAAAGAAAAAGGCTGCAAAGAGCAGTTCTATATCATTATATGGCTGCAGCCTTTGGATGTCATCCATTGCCAGATAAAAAAGATGAAGAGTATCTGTAAAATCAGCAGACCAGCCTGAATATACCGTCAAAGTATGGAGGGGGGGGGGGGGAGCAGGAACCAATTGGGGGGAGCTAATCTTGGATTTTGACTTTGATTAGGTTTTTTGTGCTGATTAGCTGGAATGGGTGCTAGGGAATTTTTGTATTACCCTTTCTTTGCTATCCCTAATTTATTTGTGGCTGATGTGGAAATTGCACAAAGTATGTTGATTGGAATTTAAAGATGACCTCAAATACATTTGGTGACAATATCTGAAGGAATTCTAAAGCAGAACTCCAGGCAATCCCCCCCCCCCCTGGCTGTGCCCAAACTGCATGGGTTAACTGTTTGTTTTGTTCTAGGGGAGAGGGCAGCGGAGATATACTTACCTGACCCTCTGATCCTCCCTGCACAAGACCTGCCCCCCAGCTCTCTGGTGGTCTTGAAAATGGACTCCTCCACTTTGCAAAGTGCACAGTCTATTTGCCGTTAGTAAATCAACCCCTATGTGTCCTTCAGAAGGTGAGCGGTTTGCCACAAAAAAAACACTGAACGCACCTAGATCGTGTAAACACGCTTAAAGAGGAGCTCCAGCCCCCCCACCAAAAAATTAAAAGTCAGCGGCTAAAAATACTGTAGCTGGTGACTTTTAGTATTAGGACACTTACCTGTCCAGGGATCCCACGATGTTGGCACCCCAGCCGATATTTCATTCGGCTCTCGGGTGCCGCTGCCACCGCCATTCCTAGTAAGAGAAACCGGCAGTGAAGCCTTGCGGTTTCACAGCCAGCTCTCTACTGCGAATGTGTGAAGCGTGCTGTGCTTTGTGAATGGCCTGGTGGCAGGGAAGGCGAAAGGGGGGTCAACCTTCTGGGGGACCTCGCCGGGGCTCCCTCCTCCCCTCCAAAAGGTGCAAAATGTGGCAGGAGGTAGCAAACAAGTGGAGCTTTCCCTTTTGGGTGGAGCTCCGCTTTAAGCACTAGGCAACCCCCTACTGCGCATGCGCGTAGCGAGCTGCGCTTTGTGAATGGGGAAGGAGAAGAGGGCCGAACTTCCGGGGGACCTCGCCGCGGCGAGGTCTCCCAGCAGTGGGGATGGTTACCTGTCAAAAATGGGTACCTGCTCCCCCCTTCCCCCGAAAGGTGTGAAATGTGGCAGCGGAGGGGGGGAGGAAGCAAACAAGCGGAGCTTCCCCTTTTGGGTGGACCTCTGCTTTAAGCACTAGGCCCAGTTAGTACTTGAACGTTCATGCATTTGCATTCCAGTGGCCAATAAGTTAAAATTCTGGCCAATGAAATGAATGACTGCCCAAGCACCTGATCCACCTAAACGTGATTAATATCATTTACAAGCATAGAATCTGGGAAAGAAAAAAAAAACATCCTGTGTGCATGAGGCCTGTAGTTGTGTGTCATCTACACTCACATAGGCCGGTCAGCATCGAAATCAAAACTATCTGACCAGTACTACATTGTCATATTGATTCTTTTTTTTCTTTTCTTTTTTTAGGGAACACCAATAATCACTTTTCTTTTGATCCCACTCACGGCTCTCACAACCCTAAACTTATTGTGAAATCTTCTTTTGACTTTGACAATGGGGCAGATATGCAGCAGAGATACACCCTGATAGTCCACATAATTGATGACAATGTTAAGTATGGTAATGCTCAGCATCCGAGAACTGGAACTGCAATGATCGATGTAAGAGTGGTCCGAACTAACACACCCGCTCCACCTACAACTGACTACTATGTAAGTATGACAGAAGAATCTAGATTACAGGTATAATTAAAGTGTAATTTCACCTTTATAGAAAAAATTTTAAAGAGAACGAACACTGTACACTCTCTCCACCCCCCTGGTACTTACCTTCATGGATACTGAGCTATCAGTGCCCACACAGCCCCTGCTCTTCTCCTTCTTCTCTCTGCAGTGCTTCCTGGACAGATCAGAGTGATGCTCTGTGATGGGCGTTCACCAATCAGCATCACTCTGATCCATGCCGGAAGCGCTATACAGACAAGAAGAGCAGAGATTTCAAACCCCCGGACTGCTGGACTGGCTGTGTGGGCACTGACAGCTCAGCATCCACGGAGGTAAGCACAGTGGGGGCTGGGGGGGATGGGCAGGGTGTACAGTGTTAGTTTATATTTTCATTTTTCCTGTAAAGGTGAACTAACACTGTAAGTATGGCAGGGAATGCTATGGCCATAGCTGGAAATCAGAGCCTTATTTAATATTTCATTCAGTGATAAAAAAAATATACATTCAATGTCAGATACAAGGGTTGGGCCTACCTTTCCAAAGCACTTTAAAGCTAACATTTCATGAAAGTTTCTTTTTATAAATAAGACTAAAATAAATAATTGTGTATTTAATAAAACATCATTAAAGCCCCATTCTGGGCTCAGATCTTGCCCCCAACCCTACCTTGGAGCACCCCACACCTTGAAATAATCAGTATACATACTTTTTTTCATATAGTCTGTTTTATCGTTTTTAATAAATAATGCATAAATTCAAATACAGATATCAGGTTGTGACAATTTTCTTTACATAATATATTGATCTTTGGGATGGTAAGTATCAAGTGATACAATTAAGAACCATATATATTAATTTCTTATTCCTTGCTTTACATTCATATATCACCATTTTCAACCATGATGATACTGCAACGATTAGGAAATGAGTATAAAAGGGGAAATATAAAATTAAAGGGTCATAGGAGAAGCAGTATGCTGGAAAAAGAAGAAAGAAAAAAAAGGGAAAGAAAGAGAAATCAGTTTGGTACTTTTTTATAATTGAAAATCCAATGTCTACTCCTTAGTGCCTTAAGTGGGTATAGTAATGGAAGGTACATAGTTCTTTTTCCATTGAGTTCCCCATGATATTCCCTCCTAAGCATATACCAATATACAACATAAATGAGGAGCTGTGTCTTTATTGTGTATAGTTCATCGATAGGCTTGGCACCAACATGTCATTGATAGATCAAAGCACAATAACTACAATTCCCTGCAAATAACAGAAGAGTAGAAAATTCAGCTGGGCAAAATGTCACATTTTTATCATTGTTGTCCTGGTACATAAACTCTCATCTTTCCGCTCCTATTATCTTATTTACTTTTGTTTTCCAAGCTAGAATGGTTCGGCAAATTTCCTGTTTTTAAATACTAGGGATAAGACATTATCAGGGTTGCATTTAAGAGGTGGGGAGTAAAACAATTTTTATAAGATTTAGTGGAAGAGGAAGGATCATGAAACAGGTATTGGACAGGTGCACATCTGATAGGTTTGAAGGTAGTTTTCTCCAGCCACGGTGAGATAGAATTCCAAATCTTCTTAGTGTATGCGTACTTTTTTTTCCCAGATGTCTCTGGTCTGGTGACATTACAGGTCCTCTTGACTCTTTTCTTCCTCTGGTGGTGGTAGGATCCTAAATGCAGTAGAAAATGGTAATGCATAATGTCGTGGTACACTGTGCACCATTCAGCCCAGAAGAGGTGCATCACTGCATCGCTGTATGGGTGAGTCTGTGAGGAATAGCCCCTGACATGGGGTGAGTTTAAAAGCTGAGCTGTAAATGGACTTTAAATGTTTTATTACATCCTCAACTTGGTAGTGTTTAGGGAGGGTCAGCACCCTGAGCCAATGAGGGCTCTGTTATTAGCTTCATATGGTCTACCTGGGCTTAATCCCTGATCACATCCTGATGAACCTTTACTTAGTACAGCAAACATAATAAATACAGTAAAAGGAATTTAATTATATACAGCTGTACTTGCTGTGATAAGTTAAGGGTCACCTGATTGTGCTCTGGGACAAAGCTTAATTTGAATACTTTTGGTGCTGGCAGCGAGCTTATATATTTAAAAAGAACCATTTAGGAATGGGCATTTATACTCTTAATTTTTTTTATCATACAACGGACATATCCATCAGGGATTGGTGTTTGTGCCGTTAAACGCTTTCAGTGCCTCCCTATCATACCAGAAATGTCAGACTGTAAGTTACCTCTGGAGGCCGACAGGGGCGTATCATGAAATTAGTGGGTCCGTGTGCAGTGAACACCCTACACACATGGATGATACGCCACTGGAGGCTGACCTGTCTCCTGCCTGAACTCAGATCTGATAACTGACACTGCCTGGGCTGCTTGAAGAGGTTGCATCTGTGAATTACCAAACCTTTCTGGCCCATTCAGATCTATTCATTGTGGTAATAGGTGGCGTCTAGGGGTGCTATTCTTTTTGAATGCTACTCCTATGCACTAGATCGATTCACCTCCAATGTTGTGTGCTGCATCAGGAAAAAAGTCACAGGTCTGATTTTGACTGTGTTGCTGTGCATTAGTAGCCCATTCAAAAAAAAATTAAACAAATAGGAGCTTTGTGTTTATTATCATTAGTGAACAATACATTAGAAATTACAACCTTACAGCCTGATACCTAAGAGGTATGCTAGTCTTGTGCAACCATATAAAAAAGCATATCTATAGCTGAAACTTTTTTTTTTTTTGGGGGGGGGGGGGGGGGTAGAGTATAGAATGATGTATATCATGGAAATGAAAAAATATTCAACAAATCTCTATAATACATACACATTTTGCTGGTGTTTTATCCCTTTTATCCCTCTGCAAGTACAGGAAAACAAACTGTAAATCCGCCATCAGTCCAATGTAGTTCCTGTTATGTCTGACAACACTGTGCCTGTTCTACTCTGCAATTCAAACCAATGTGGAATTCCTTTCTTGGTGGTCTACATAACCCTGCCTATTCCCTTCCCTCCCTGTCTCACTTCACATGCATACATTGATTTCTTTCCCAGCAAAACAATCCTGCTGCCTTGACACCGAAGAGCCTACTCACACATTTTGTGTAGGGAAAAAGCTCCTGGGAGATATAATTCTGGGTGGGGGTATACCTATTTTAATAGGAACCTACTGCTCCCAGCAGCTGCTCCTGCAGTATGATATAATAGGTAGTAATAAAAAGCTACTGCTTGCAAGGTAACAGAAAAAAAACAAAAACAAATGTTGGGAAAGGATCTAGAGAGAGAGAGAGGAACATTTTGGGATCATTTTAGATAGTGTCTGGACATAACCTTTACATTTTCATGTCTGGATTTTGTACTATTAATGACTATTCTCATTCTGTCGGTTCTCTGTAACCTCCTACCACCTGATGCCCTCCTCCATATAAAGTATCTCACAAAAGTGAGTACACACCTCACATTTTTGTAAATATTTTATTATATGTTTTCATGTGACAACACTGAAGAAATGACACTTTGCTACAATGTAAAGTAGTGCGTGTACAGCTTGTATAACAGTGTAACTTTGCTGTCGCCTCAAAATAACTCGACACACAGCCATTAATGTCTAAACCGCTGGCAACAAAAGTGAGTACACACCTAAGTGAGAATGTCCAAATTGGGCCCAATTAGCCATTTTCCCTCTTTGGTGTCATGTGACTCCTTAGTGTTACAAAGTCTCAGGTGTGAATGGGGAGCAGGTGTGATAAATTTGGTGTTATCGCTCTCACTCTCTCATACTGGTCACTGGAAGTTGACCGGTAGAACTCTCTGAGGATCTGAAAAAAAGAATTGTTGCTGTACATAAAGATGGCCTGGGCTATTAGAAGATTGCCAAGACCCTGAAACTGAGCTGCAGCACGGTGGCCAAGACCATACTGGGCTGGGCTGCGGGGCATTATTCCAACATGATAACGACCTCAAACACAACTCCAAGATGATCACTGCCTTGCTAAAGAACCTGAGGGTAAAGGTGATGGACTTGGCAAGCATGTCTCCAGACCTAAACCCTATTGAGCATCTGTGGGGGATCCTCAAACGGAAGGTGGAGGAGTGCAAGGTCTCTAACATGCCCCAGCTCCGTGATGTCATCATGGAGGAGTAGAAGAGGACTCCAGTGGCATTTTGTGAAGCTCTGATGAACTCTATGCTCAAGAAGGTTAAGGCATTGCTGGAAAATAATGGTGACCACACAAAATATTGACACTTTGGGCCCAATTTGGACATTTTCACTTAGGGGTGTACTCACTTTTGTTGCCAGTGGTTTAGACATTAATGGCTGTGTGTTGAGTTATTTTGAGGGGACAGCAAATTGACACTGTTATACAAGCTGTACACTCACTACTTTACATTGTAACAAAGTGTCATTTCTTCAGTGTTCAAACAAGATATTTGGGGGGCACACTCTAAAAAATGCATTAAAGATGGTGCAGCCATAAGACCATACAGTAGAAGAAAATATTACAGCGCACACATGCAAAAAAGACATTTACCTCAAGCAAGGCTAGTTTAAAACACCTAAGCATTTCTAGAAAAACATTATCAAAAAATATGGGGATTTGGTCACACCATATTGCTATATGGTGCTAAGCCCACTTACTGCGACAAAGTACCCCATAATCAGTGGGTCCTACACTTTCTACACATTTCTTCAGTGTTGTCACATGAAAAGATAGAATAGAATATTTACAAAAATGTGAAGAGTGTGCTCACTTTTGTGAAATACTGTATGTTGCACTCCTGGTGTGTAATGCAATGATCAAAGAAACAGCATGCTTGTCTTTAGTTTTTCACTGTTTGAAATCTAAAGTTTGGTTAGTTGCTGCATATAACTGTACCACATTTTTGTGCATCTCTAACAGAAAAGAAAAGGACTTACTATAGTAAACAAGGATGTCAACACGTATAACCCCTCCGCCTGGTATGTACCATTCCTGCTGACTCTCATGTCCTTGCTCTTGGCTGCTCTGTTTGCCTGGGCTTGCCATCTGATATGGAAATACACCAACTTGAAAGCACTGTGCCAAAATGTGAGGAACAAGGTGACTAATAAGAGGTGAGTGCTGTGTATATGAAGTCAAGACATCCGGTGCCTTTTATGACTTCCTGTTACTGTTTATCACTGTATTTTATTTTCCTTGTAATTAATTTCTATAGCAAAAACAATGCACAGTACCCTCATAGCTATTTGGTAATAATTAGTGCAATCCATAACCTTTCTTTCTGCTTTCAACTGATGAACGGTAAAATTTGATTAGGTGACATAGAATACTGAGCATACTAGAATTTGCTAACCCTTAGGTACGCATGTTTACTTTTCCTATTAGTCTTCCCATTCAGGCTTATATGTGTGTCCATAATATTTTCTTTGCAAGAAATGCAGGAATTGGTATTTTGATATGTTTAATTTACTTATTATTAGTAATAATAATAATATTTTCTGTATGCATAAACTATATTGTACAATGTTCTGCAAAATGCACTGAAAAATTCTAATTAGTCCCTGCCCCTGAGGAGTGTGCATTCTCATGTCTGGAGTTACTTTTTAATGAGCGGTTGGAAGTAAAGTGAGTTGAGTAGAATAGGGGGTTAAAGGCATGTGGATGTGTGAAAGTTAAAATGACATATGACTCCGGATTTTTTTTTTTTTTTATAATAATTTGAACCTGCCTGTAATAAAAATGTATGGTTTTGCAAAAAAATATCTGCTTTGTGAATTCTATGATCAATTCAAAGAAATATAAGCACCCCAAAAAGTCCATTTATTTTGATGTATGGTTTCCTGGAAGCCCTTTTTATCTTTCTTTTCCTGAACTATATCAGTCTTTGCCCCTGAGGCGCTTACAGTTTCATGTCTGAAGTTACTCCTTAATGAGCATTTGAACGTTCCACCATTTTCAATGGCAGTGGCTCAGCCTTTTTTAAACCAGGGCCTGGTAAATTCTTTCAAAACTTTCCATGCCTCAACAGTAAAAAAATAACTTATACTCTCAAAATAAAGGTATGGGAATGCAAAACGTGTATTGAAATGTTAAAAGGCTCTGGCTGCCGTTCGGTGTCGTTGTAGGCAGGGATGAGGGTTGTGGAGTGGGTTAGGGCACTCTGCAGCAGACTTGGTGGCCCTGTAAGGGATGAAGTTCCTGGAGAGGGGCTGATGGCAGTGCGGGAGGTTGAGAACACTGTGGAGGGGTAGAGGCTCTACAGCAGGCTTGGGGGCACTGTGGGATGTTGAGGGCTCTCAGGGGCCTGGGGGCACTGTGGATCACTATGGGAGGGTGGGTGGCACTATGGAAGCTGGGAGGCACTGTGGGTGATTAAGAACTTTGCATCTGCCTGGAGGCCCAAGAGAATGGAGGCTGTGGCCTGGTGATTGAGAACACCTGCTCTACCATCCCCACCCCTATCACTGCAATAAATGCAGGAATTGGTTGTTTTGTATATAAAGACTATAAAGACTATACCACCATAAGCCAACGTGCTTCTTCATACATCACTGACATTCCTCTGTATCACAGCATGTTTGTGTGTGTTGCTCTGGGTGCCTGTATGTGTATGTGCCAATGTCTTTTTTTGATCTGACAATACTGTATATATTTATTTATGCCTTTATTTATGTATGATTATTGACATAGATCATGGTTGTCCTCTAGTACAGTGTTTCTCAATTCCAGTCCTCAAAGTGCCCCAACATGGCATGTTTTCAGGATTTCCTTCAGATGAAACGGCTGTGGTAAATACTAATGCAGTGAAACTGATCAAATCACCCATGCAAAATAATGGAGTGCCTGAAAACATGACCTGTTGGGGGTGCCTTGAGGACTGGAGTTAAGAAACCCTGCTCTAGTATTTGATAAACAATTAACTATTTTTTGCTTTCTGTTTGTAGAGTCAAGACCTACAAACCAGGTATGTAGTAGAATTTGTCTTTGTGGTGGTATGAGGGCTCATTCCATAGCTCTGAGTCTATAAAGCTGGGTACACACAGATCAGCAGGCTGGTTCAGCAGGGAGCAGACATATTTCAATGTGTGTGTAGCCCTCACTGTGTAACAGAAGCTGATTGCTTTTTAACTTTATAATCTTTATTGAAATTTTTTTTCCATTAAACATCTTTACATACAAAACAGCCCTTATCTCCTTCCCCTCCCCATTCCATTTAATATACAAGGATACAAAGAGAGGAGAGAGAAATATATTCGCTATAAAATTTTCAGTTATTTGTTCTATACCAAGTCCATCTTCCTCCCATAAACTTCCCATTTGAAACCTCCACACCTACCCTCATAACACAGCCTATCGCACCATTCACTCCCCTTCTGTTCCATCTCTTCCTTCACTATCCCAATACCCACTCTCAACCACCCTCCCCTTCATGTTCCCCACCGTTCACTCTCATTCACACTACTCTACCATTCCCCAATGTCACCTCTTATTTTTATTGCGTTAATTCTCTGCCCCTTTTTTTTCCCTTTAACATGGGTATCATTTATCCCTGTCCTCTCTTCAAACCTTCTTATCCTTCTTCCTCTATACAAATGGTTCATGACTATTAGTGTCTTCCACCTTACTCTAGAAAGGATATCCTTTTACCTCCCACCAGGGTTTCCAGATGTCTTCATATTTCTTTAAAACAACCTTGTCTGACATATACAGATTTTTCCTTTCAAATTGTCTCATTCATGCCTCGCTCCCATTCTGTACAGGATGGGGGCGAGACCGATTGCCACCTTTACTCTATCAATTTCCTCGCCTGAAATAGACACCTGAGGATTTCAATCTGGGTGCATCCGGGGTTTACCTCCCCCTCTACAAACCCCAATACACAAAGCCTTACATCCGGGTTTGGAAGTCCTCCGAAAACCTGTCTTATAACTCTGGATACCTCCTTCCAGTACCGGAATAGCTTCAGACACCTCCAAAACATGTGGATTAAATCACCTTTCATTTCCCCACATCTTGGACAACTAGCGTCTGAACTACGGCCAAACAAAAAAAGTCTTTAAGGGGTATAGTAAGCTCTATATAGCAGGAAAAGATGTGACGTCTTTTGGGAGGTGGAAAGTGAGACTGATGGGCTCAATTTAAAGATTCTACTCCATTGCTCTTCCGATATAGTTCCTACGTCTTGTTCCCATCTCCTCCTACTTGGTGGGGCCCCATCCCTTTCAGGCTCCCCTTAAATAAATGCGAATATAAGCTCGAAATAAGGTCTTTTTGGGTGGTTTCATTAATTACCTTCTGGAGCAAAGGAATCTTGCTCCATTCAAGCGCCCTCTCTCTAAACTGCGCCTCCAAAGCATGCCTAACCTGTAGGTACCTAAAAAAGGATTTATTCGATATTGTGTATTGTTCCCTGCAATTCCTGAAAAGATTTCAGAATATTATCCTTGTATAACTGGCTAATAAACTTTATTTAGCACCTTTCCCATTAATTAATTGTCCCTATCTTCTGAATTTCGCCCAGATTTCTATTCTCCCATAGGGGAGTATACTCTGTAATTCCCTTATACCCTAGCAATGTCTTCACTGTATCCCATGTTTTAACCATTAGACTTAGTGTGGGGAGCCTAGAGGGGAAAGTGCTTCTACCATCGATCCATGTGAGGTGTTTTGTAGCAACATTTCCCTCCCTACATATCCCCTTCCGATACGCTACACCCTCCTATATGCTGTAATTGTGATGCAAGGAAGTAACTCTGAACACTCTGAGGATGTTGGAGTGCAACCCCTCCTTCCTGTCTTTGTAATTGTAAGGTACGCAGACGGATTCTTGCCGGACCACCTTTCCAAATTAATTCTCTGAAAATAATGTCTAACTTTTGGAACCACTTTTTGTATACCCACACTGGAGAGTTATGCAATGCATTCAATAGCTGTGGCATCCATAACATTTTAATCAAATTATGTCGCCCTGCTACTGACAATGGGAGACGTTTCCATATTTTAGGTTTTCCCCTGAATTTTTCCAATAGTGGGACAATATTATGTATGATATACTGTTTAGGGTCTCTTGTGATATTAATTCCCAAGTATTTCATTTTGTCCACTATTTGAATTTGGGCGACCTCCCCAGGCAAGGTACTGTCCAGGGGATCTATTGGTAACAATGCGGATTTTTCCCAGTTTATAATGAGTCCGGAAAATTGACCTAAATTTGTTATTATTTTCATTGCCTTCAAAAAGGAAGCCTGCGTATTTCCTAGAAATGATAAAAGGTCGTCTGCATATAACGCCACTTTTCCTTCCACTATTCCCCTTTTAAATCCTATTACTTTTGGTGAAGAGCCACCGCCAGAGGTTCGATTGTGTGGGCGAAGAGCAGGGGGACATAGGGCTCCCCTGCCTCGTCCTCCTCAGCAATGGAATTTTGTCAGAGTGTTCATTGTTCACGCTCACTTTTGCCTCTGGCCCCCTGTATAGTATTTTTTATCCAATTAATCAAGCCTGTGACAAATTGAAACTCGAACAGGACCCTCCACAGGTATCGCCACTCAAGGCTTTCAAAAGCCTTAGCGGCAGCCAAAGACGAAGTGACCCTCGATCTATCCCTATCAGCTGGGACCTGTAAATTCAGGTACACACGTCTTATATTTATGCTAGTGGATCTTCCAGGTATAAATCCTGACTGATCAGGGTTGACAAGTTTCTGAATGACCCTAGTTAACCTGGTCGCCAAGACCTTAGCCAAGGTTTTAACATCCGTGCTCAGTAAGGAGATAGGTCTATATGAGGATGTATTAAGTGGATCCTTACCTTCCTTATGTATTACAACTATGTTAGATTCCATCATAGATGTAGGGAGCTCCCCCTCCTTCGCTGACCAATTTAAGACCCCTATCAGCTCGGGTAATAACCCCTTCCCATAGTGTCAGTAGGTCTCTGCCGGAAGGCCATCAGGACCAAGAGACTTCTGGCCTGCCATCTCCCTTGTAGCCCACTGCAATTCCTCTAATGTTATTGGTAGGTCCAGTTCATCTCTGTCAGTTTCAGAGAGGGCTGGTATCACCAAGCCCCAAAATAAAGCGATCCCTTCCTTCCCCATATCCTGCTGCTGGGAGCTATACAAGTGCTCATAATATTCTTTGAACTTATCTACAATTTCTGGAGTATATGAAGAAACCCTACCCTCCCTCATACTAATCGTGGGAACCATAGATGGGGGTGAGTTTGTCTTGACCAGATGGGCCAACATTCACCCCACCCTTTCCCCCTCCCCAAAGATTTTCTGCCTCTAAAAAAGTTGTTTATTCTCTGTTTTCCTAATCATTAGTGTCCTATAAATCTGTTGTTCCTCTGCCCAAACCCTAAGAGTATCAGGGGTCGGATTATTCACATATTGTTTTTCCATGGTTACCACCCTCTCTCCAGCCACCCTTTCCCAATCTTTGGTCCTTTTTTTATTTTTGACACTTGTATCAATGTTCCATGAAGGAGGGCCTTCAAGGTGTCCCAGATTATCGCTACCAGGGCGGTTACTCTATTCAAATCAGCAAACCCTCTTAAGGCTGTTAACACCTCATCTAGATCACCCATTAGTTCCACCCAAAAAGGGCTTATTTTCCACTCCCCGGGTCAAGAATTCTCCCTCACCTCTATTGATACTGTCACCGGGGAGTGGTCTGAAAGACCTCTTGGCATGTAACTTACATTTTTTATCACCTGCAGTGCCTCCTCATTCCCCAGAGCCATATCAATTCTAAAAAGAGTGGAGTATGTCCTGGAAAACCTCGAGTACTGACGGACCGCCAGGTTCCGCGCTCTTCATATATCCTCTAATCCAACCTCTCTTACCGTCTGTGCCCCATGGGGAAACCTATCCACCTTCTGGTCCTAAATAGTGTTAAAATCACCCATGACAATAACTAGCGCACCCGGTTTATCCAGAACAAACTCCACCAACCTATACAAGATTAAAGCGTCAAAAGGAGGAGGAACATATAAATTGGCCAGCACGTAGGTTCTATTCTCTATAATACAATACAAAAAAATGTAGCGCCTCAGTTCATCAGTTTTAATCTGCCTACAGGTCAACATTACCCCAGATCTGATCAGAATACTCATCCCCCTAGAAAAGGGTTTGTGAACTGAATGATACTGGGTTTGGAATGCACCCCAGCCTAGCTGTGGTATAGAGACATGAATAAGGTGCATCTCCTGTAGGCAGAGTAATCCCACCCCATACATTTTTGCTACGGAAAGAACTGCTGTTTTTTTTGGCGGGATCTCCCAACCCCCGGACGTTCCAAGAACATATAATTAATTTTTTTACCTGCAAAGGATTAACCATTTAACCATTTAGTGTTCAATAAATGCATATAATTCAAAATATCCACTCCAAATTGTGTGATTTCCATATACTTTGTGTGATCTTTCTTTGCTAACCAATACCTATTCTTCTAATTTTTCTTCTGTGATACTTTAGTGACAAAATATTTCCTATTTGAAATATATTTATTCCTCACACATCCCCACATACCCCTTTCATACCTAACACACGATACGTGTCTCATTCCCAATTCACTCACCACCCTTTTGGGTATTCTCTAAAGGCTTCCAAAGTGACCTTCCCATGTGCTCAAGATAACAAATATTATTTCCTTCCTGTTTAACCTCCCCCCCATTAACTTTGAAGAAGAAGGCCATTTACACATTATCCCTCTAACCTAGATGCAACCCCCCACCCTAACTCTCTAATGTGTAAATAATTGATAAGCTGTGGGTCACCCATGCAGTTATTATACTTCTTTCTTTGAAGTGCCATTTTCTGGTTCTTGTATAACTTATGGGATGCCAACCACCCCTCCACCCCCTCCAGGGAATTAAAAAAAAAGAGTCTCCCCCATAGTGGTCACCCGCAATATTGCTGGGTTTAACGAGGCATAGGAAACTTTCAGATGTTGTACTTTACGTTTGATTTCCAAGAACTTAGCCCTACGTCTCTGCAGTTCTGGTGAAAAATCTGGGTATATACATATCCTAGTACCTTCATAAATGGTTTTGCTCATTTCCCTGGCCTTTTGCAATATGGTTACTCTGTCCTTATAGTAAAGCATTTTAACCAGTAGAGGTCTTGGGTAACCCCCTGGTAGAGGAGGTCTAGAAGGTACCCTATGGGCTCTTACCATTGCGAAATAGGGCGAGAAAGTGTCCTTTCCAAAAAGATCCCTGAACCATTTTTCGAGAAATATCACAAGATCCGAGCCCTCACTGCACTCAGGGAGCCCCACAATCCTGACATTTTTCCTTTGCAATCTGTTCTCCATATTATCCATTTTTATCTCATTAATAATTTGTTCTTTTAATATTCTTATCTCACGCTTAAGGGGGTTCATCTCATCCTCCACCAGGCTAACTCTTCCTTCAAGGGCGGTAGTCCTTTCTCGCACTTTTTGTAGGTCATGCCTGACAAAGGATAGCTCTTCCCGGATTACTTTAAACTGGTCTGCCAGTTCACCCAGGGAGGTCCTACAGGAATTAATTGCCTGCAGGATTTCTTTCAATGATGGTTCTCCTTCTGTTAGAGCTCCAGCTCCAGAATGGGGTTCTGGAGTCTCTTGGATGTCCTGAATGTCCTCCCCTGCTGATTTCAGTCCTGTATGATTTACCTCTGGTGCTGTCACCTGTCCTTGACCTTGGCTTTTCCTCACAGCTCCAGCCCCAGCATACGCCTTAGGTTGCGCTTGCGAGTTCTGTTGCCCTCCCTTTGTGGGGGTCTAACCTGGGTTATGGGCAAATCTCTCTAATTTGGCTGCCACCTGATTCCCCTTCACGCTTCGGTGTGGCTGGGTACTAGAGCATGCACTGTCCTGTTGCGCAGGGTCTTCCCCCTTCTTTCTCGTTATTGCTATGTGTTAGCAGAGGCTTGGTGGAGAACAGTACTTATACCCACAAAAAAGTGGGAGAAAAAGTAAGACAGGCTAATAAGGCCAAGAGACAGCACCCCTAGTAATCCAGGTGGGGCCCCCTTAATTTCCCCCACCCCCAAGATTCTGTCAAACTGACCCACTGGAAAACCTTCTTCAATTAGCATCTTGCAGCACAGATCAGTGTATTCTGACAGCGAAGAGTCCCCGCTGTCAAAATACAATGTTCTGGCAGGGGACATTCCTGCATCCACCTCTCTTGTGTGGATACATGAATCCGTTGTTTTTTTTTTTTGTTCAGCCCGCTGGCTGAGCAAAAAAAAATGCCGTGTGTACCCAGCTTTAGATTCTTCCAAATCCCCCACCCCCATCATGAGAGAGGTGGTTTATTGTATGATGAAGATATGGGTGTAAAAAGAAGGGGGGATTTACATCTTCAAACAGGGTTTCAGTATCCACGTTCTTTCATCTGTTTTTGAGCTCTAATTTTGATTGTCCCACATTTCATTTATTCATAGCAACCCCTGTTGTGTAAAATTATTATCCATTTGGTCTTCCCTTCTCTATGTGTTGGTACAATATATATATGGCTGCTGCACACATATATAACACTGACTGATTATCCTAACCTTCAGTGTGTGCTGGGTGTTCGTGTACCTAGCATGTGTTGGACACAATATTGGATAGGTGACTGCATGCTGCAAGTTAATGACTATGAAAAATTAGAGTGATTTCCAAAAATTTTATCTTCCCAAATACCGATTTTGCCATAGGCTAGATTTTGCGAAAACATAAACTCTCAATCTCACTAATGCCGTGTATACACGGACAGACTTTTCGACCGGACTGGTCCGACGGACTTTCCGATGGACTTTCGACAGACTTTTGACAGACTTCTGGCGGACTTTTGAACGAACGGACTTGCCTACACACGATCACACCAAAGTCCGAAGGATTTGTACGTGATGACGCACGACTGGACTAAAATAAGGAAGTTGATAGCTGGTAGCCAATAGCTGCCCTAGCATGGGTTTTCGTCCGTCGGACTAGCATACAGACGGGCTGATTTTTCAACCGGACTCGAGTCCGTCGGACAAATTTGAAAGATGTTCCAAATCGAAAGTCCGTCAGATTTTTGACCGAAAAGTCCGCTGCAGGTCCGATGGAGCCCACACATGGTCGGATTGTCCGCCAGATTCAGTCCGTCGGACCAGTCCGGTCGAATAGTCCGCCCATGTGTACACGGCATAATTGAACTACTTAGGCTTGGAAAAAAAAAAAACTTTTTTTGCCATTTTTTTTTTGTATATTTAAGGCAGTTTAGTATTTTACACATTCCTATTTTTGATAGGATAAAAGTTTTTCCAAAACCCTTTTAATAATGATAAGCCTTTCTCTTCCTGCCCGGGGTGTCATCATGTTTGTTCGTAGGTGATGTCTCCTGCTTTTTTTATTTTTTTTATTTTGCTTTTGTAATTGTTCTTAACAATTTTTATGTTATGATATTAGGAACAAAAAAGGAGAAAGTTGAAAAAATCACAGTGAGTAATTGGCTCTAATGCTATATGAAGTAGTTCTGTTGATTTTACATAATAATAACAATATAAATAATAATAATGTCCTTATTAATTTGATTATTATCACCATTATTGTTAGTACTGTTATTAGGGTTAAAGGTTTATAAAGCCTAATTCTTTTTTACTATATATAACAGAGAAAAAGAGGTAATTGCCAATGCCAACTTCCAGGAACAAAACCTAATTTGATGACAATTATTGACTAAATTGGCTCTGTTTTTTTTGATCCCTGAACTCGCACTAGGCACATTGTCTTGTATCATCCATATTGGGTTCTGAACTATAAAAGCTCCAGTTTCAGTGGTATTGTCTTGATTTTTGGCCTCCGAAAAGGAATGTGAAGTGTTAAAAGCAGATGTGGTATATCAAATATGGTAAAATTAGGAAAATTAGTTAAAATTAGGTTTGAGGCCTAATAATGTGTGTCCTGTTTGTAATTTTGGGAGAATATAAAGTTAAAGTGACACACACAGTTTAATTTACATTGTCCCTTCTATTTCTGTATTTGGATGATGGCACTGTATATATTTTAATAAAATTTAAAAAAAGAAATACCCTTATACTAATCGATATACAGCTGTCACATGACCCAGCCCTTTCGCAGCCTGTCTGCAGGGAAATATAAGCAGGAGGGACTTCTAGTCCTCTGCTGCTGATCACATTTTCAAAATAAACAAAACATCCTTTGGAATACAGAGTAAAATTAAATAGTTAATGTCAATATATATTTGAAATGAAATCTTTATTATTTTTTAGCAATAACATGGTGTGGGCAGATTACTGACAGTCACAGGCTGTGTCACGCCCCTCCAGCCTGTGTCTTAGAATAGGAAGGAGGTGAATCCTCCATCAATCTACATGTAATATCCCACCCCTATTGTAATTAGCTGGTTAGTGGGCATGGAGGAGAAGGGGGGGATTGGGCTGTCATTTACCACTGTGTATATGCCCACATGTGTGACTCTATAGTCACATGGGCTGCTCAGATGTGATATGGAGGAAATGCTCAGACTAGAAACTCACTGAAAACTGAGCATGTGAAGAGCTGCAAAACGCTGCCCTAAAAAACCTTAACTGAATTGGGGACAGAAGGTGGAGATAGAGAGCAGCAGGATCAACCAGTTTTTTTTTTTGCAGAAGACAGAAAATTAATTTCATAGTAACTGAGTATGAACAGCCTATAATACACCATTTATTGATCGTTTTTTCTGATGTGGGTTTAGTGAGACTTTAAGTAATCATGGGTACAGATCGACAACATTATCAATTTACCCTCTGTGACATCACATTTTTCTTATATGAATTGGGGTGTTCAGAGATGGATGAAAGCAGATTGGGATTCTAGGAAAGGTACCCACTTCCACCCCCTATCAATTCAATTGATATTGATATGGATTGCAATAGGCACAGAGAAACCTCCCTATCTGCATTGCCTGTGCTGGGGCTCTTCTTATCAGACACCAACTGCCTACAAGTGCATCTTTCCTTGTAAGGAACAAAGAGTTACATAGTAGGTGAGGTTGAAAAGAGACACAAGTCGATCAAGTCCAACCTATGTGTGTGATTATATGTCAGTATTACATTGTATATCCCTTTATGTTGTGGTCGTTCAGTTGCATAGCTTGCACCAACTATGCTATTATTATTATACAGGATTTATATAGCGCCAACAGTTTGTGCAGTCCTTAACAAAATGAAGGCAGACAATACAGTTACATTACAATTTGGTACAAGAGGAATCAGAGGGCCCTGCTCGCTAGAGCTTACAATCTAGGAGGGAGGGTCAATTGATACAAAAGGTAATAGCTGTGGGGGATGAGCTGATGGAGAAAGTAAAACAGTGTATTAGTTAGAAGCAGGTTAAGCTTCTTTAAAGAGAAGGGTTTTCAGGGATCGTCTAAAGATGGATAGATTAGGGGGCAGTCGGACAGATTGGGGTAGGGAGTTCCAAAGGATGGGAGAAGCTCTAGAGAAATCCTGTAAGCGAGCATGGGAGGAGGTGACAAGGGAGCTAGAGTGCAGGAGGTCTTGGGAGGACCGAAGAGAGCAGCTTGGTTGGTATTTTGGGACTAGGTTAGTTATGTAGCTGGGGGCAGAGTTGTAGACGACTTTGTAAATTATTGTTAGTGCTTTGAATTTTATTCGTTGGGTGAGTGGAAGCCATTGCAGGGATTGGCAGAGAGGGGTGGAGGACACTGAACGGTTGGTAAGTTGGATGAGTCTTGCAGCAGCATTCATTATGGACTGAAGGGGGAATAGTGTATGTAAAGGTAGTCTAATGAGAAGTGAGTTCGAGTAGTCGAGGCAAGAGATGACCAGGGAGTGAATTAGAATCTTGGTGGTGTCATTGGTTAAAAAGGGGCGTATTCTAGAGCTTTTGCGAAGGCTAAGGCGGCATTATTTGGACAGGGATTGGATGTGGGCATGAAAGGACAGTTCAGAGTCTAGGGTTAGCCCTAGCACCCTGGCATGTGGGGACGGACTGATAGTTGTGCCATTGATCTTGACAGAGAAGTCAGGAGAAGGGGCATGTGGGGGAGGAAATATTATGAGCTCACTTTTAGATAGATTCAGTTTGAGGAAGTAGTGTGACATCCAGGCTGATATGTCTGTTAGTAAATCAGTGATGTGTGAGGAGACTGATGGGTGAGCTGAGGAATAGAGAGATAGATTTGGGTGTCTCTAGATGTCCATTGAGTCTCAGGCTCCTGGGTTACCTTGGGCATGATTGGGGATGTCCACACACATTCCTATGCAGATGAAGATTTCCGATAACTTCACTGTCTGTGGGGCTTCTGTCTCTCTCAGTGTGGTGAAAAGAACAGAACATTTGCAAGCATATCTTATTTTTTATTTTTTTTGTTAAAGGAAAGTACAATCTATCAACCCATTTTCCATGGAGAAGCTGTTGATCCAGGTAAATCCGACATTCTCTTAGAAGTTAACTTTAAAGCAGTTATCCAGAAGAGAATTCAACTCTCATGTAGGGGAGCCATTCAATAATCTTCTAGCAGTTTTTTTTTAAGTCAAAAGCCTACACTTTTTTCAAGATATAAATAGACATGTTAAGGACCTCTTCTCATTGGTTGGATTGCCTTGTGTGTCCTTGTGGCCCAGACTTTCTGACACTTTTCATTCTTGTGACTCTCTTTGTGCCAGGGTGTGACAGGGCCTAACTGAAAACTGTGGGAAAATCTACTCAACAGGGACAGACAGCTATAAAGAGATTGCCCCAAAGCTAAAACATATTGACTGAAGTTATGCTTTAAAGTGAACCTGTGCTTTGCCCAATGCCCACACAGACATTTAAATGCTATTTAGAGTCTGATTTCTTGCTGTGGGGCAACATGGGACTTATGAAATCTAGAAGCTTTCTCATCATCTTAGAAGAAAGGCAACCATCAGTTTTGTCCTAAAGAAACATGTTTCATTTATGGGGCGTAAAACACACCTTAGTCACTAGCACAAATCAGGTGCAAGTTAGTCAATATGGCAGTTTTGGCATTTGTAATGCCAGTTTGTAGAGCTAAATAAAGAAAACCTTTAAGTTCCTTAAGAAATCCAAACAGCAGATCCCTCCAATAGAAGAGATGTATACTCATCTATTGGGTGACCAGTGTTTCCTGCGTTCCAGAATTAAAATCTTTGTTAGCCTCTTTGGTATTCAACACTTCCGAGTAGTGTCATGTGCCTGTAAGTCACTACAGGACTCGGCAGTGATAGATCCCTGCAATAGAAGAGATATACTCATCTCCTGGGTGGCCAGTGTCTCCCACCTTACCTCTATTCCAGTGCTGCATCCTCCATCAGTCTCTTTGGTTTCTCCAGTAGTGTGATGTGTCTGTTTTCCCTTCTTCCTAAGTCACTGCTGTGACACCGGGATTTAAAGTGGAGTTCCACCCAAAAGTGGAACTTCCACTTATCGGATTCCCCCCCCCTCCGGTGTCACAGTTGGCATCTTTCAGGGGGGGGGGGTGCAGATACCTGTATATTACAGGTATCTGTACCCACTTCCAGCATAGATAGCCGCAGAATCTGCGGTTATTTACGCCACTTCCTGCTCCCTCCCCGCTGCCTGCTGGGAAACACACGGGTCCCAGAGACAGCAGGGACCATCCGTATTGCGCTGCGAGACTTGCGCATGCGCAGTAGGGAACCAGGAAGTGAAGCCGCACGGCTTCACTTCCTGATTCCCTTACCGAAGATGGAGGCGGCAGCACCCGAGGACCGATAGACGGTTCGGCCTCGGGTGCCGACATCGCGGGCGCCCTGGACAGGTAAGTGTCCATGTTTTAAAAGTCAGCAGCTGCAGAATTTGTAGCTGCTGACTTTTAAAAACAAAAATTTCGGTGGAGCTCCGCTTTAAAGGATGTCTCCAGAGTACACAATGGTGGACACAAGCACCTGACACTCCCAGAAGTGTCGAATAATGAAAAGACTGATGGAATCTGCAGTGCTGGAATGAGAAGGTAGGAGACACTGGAAACCAGAAATGTGAGTATAATACTGTACCTCCTCTATTGCAAGGACTTGTCATTTGGATATATTTAAACATCAGACAAGGTCTCCTTAAAAAGTTTTTTTTTTTTAATGCTTAATGTATTGATCCATTTCTGCAACCACCAATAATGAACTCTGCTCCTCTATTAGTCACAGGAAACACTTATGAATTTAACAACAAGTCTGGAGCAAGACGCTGGAAGTCCGAGCAATCCAAAGACAGCAATGTGGCACTTACAGACATCTCCACCGTTACAGAAGCCCTGCCTTCTTATCTGCCCACCGTTCCCGCTGTTAATGTCACCTAAGAAGGGACTTAACACTTTATTAGAGGATATTCTTGAATGATTTGCTTTCTTTTTTTTTTAAAGTTTAGGAAGAGCTACTTTTTGATTAGAATGCATTCATCATTTTGTGTTCGGGCAACAAATAAGAAATCTATCTAGTGGAAAAACAAAAATTAACCTCAAGTCCAGGAAAAAGCAAAATCAATTTGTTAATGCTTTCTAGAAAATATTGCCACTTTTCTGATGCCTAAAAGTCTAATTCATTTGCCCTAATTTATAATTCCCCTGTTGCTAGCTAAAACAGATTGTTTAACCACTTGCTGCCAAATCACTTACAGTATCTGCACATCATTTGACTTCAAGTGGTTGTACCCCGATACCGTTTTTTTAGAGCTGACAGTTGGCTCTCTTGTAATAACAACCGATGCGGCTAAGCAGCCACTTGGCTGTTGATACAAGCAGCGGAAGGGGATGTCCCCCCCCCCAGCCCACTCACCTGGGCTCCACTGGGAGACCTGAGCGAGCAGCCAGCATGTCCACCGGCTGGCCGGAGAACCGGCTTTGATTGGGTCTCAGATATGGTAGCATGGAACCAACATCATGACATCACTTCCAGTTTACTCAGGAACCAACGTCATGACATCACTTCCAGTTTACTCAGGAACCAACGTCATGACATCACTTCAAGTTTACTCAGGAACCAACGTCATGACATCACTTCCAGTTTACTCAGGAACCAACGTCATGACATCACTTCCAGTTTACTCAGGAACCAACGGCTCCAGTTTAAAAAATCAAAAGTTTTCACAAACGCCAATCTTGGCGTTTTGAATGCTTTTAAGTGCAAAGGAGGAGTTTGGGGTCTTATAGACCCCAGATCAGATCCCTTTATAAAGAGTACCTGTCATGTGTCTATTGCTGTCACAGGGATCCTTACATTCCTTGTGACAGCAATAAAAGGGATCAGAAATGCTAAACTGTGTTTTGTAATATGATAAAGAAGTGTGAATGATAGGGGTTATTTCTGATGTAGGCATGGTATTTTTTTTATAGGTTAACCCATATCATTTTCATAGAGCAGCAGTCATCTTGTTCAACTTTTTTTTTGCAGTTCGTTCTTTGCAATGCACCTTGTTTTTCAGCACAAAATATATATGAGAAAAGGTGTGTTACAAAAAACATGTTCTTTAGGAAAACAGAGTTTTTTCCCTGTGGCCACCACTCAGCCATACCAGTGTGGCACACTTAGCCAACAGTAAACTGTATCTACCATGAAAGGGCCAGTTGGTTGTTTTTGCCTTCCAAGCTATTTGCTTTCCTTACCTGACCTCTTGCCAGTTGTTCTGTGCTGTGCTACAAGGTACAAAATTTAAAAAAAAACTCAGACTACAGTACTTACCTTCAATCTGGAGCTGTCCCCTAAAGTGCATCTTTTTGCCACAAATTGTCCTTAGTCTTCTGGGTTTAATGACACCCATCTTCATTCAACCTGAAGGACTGAGGACATACTATGAAATAATGGGCATCGGGCCCTGCCCTCTCAAAATGAAGTCACCCCAGTGTCCTTCATTCATTGGTTATTGAAGGAGAAAGTGGTGCTGAAAAATTAAAAGTATACAAAGTATAAAAAATACAGTAATGGGGGCGGGGGGTAAGCCCAGGGTTGGGTTTTAACTTTCCTCCTCAGGTAAAGCGTAAGTCCAGCCATAACTTTTTTCTAAAGCCTAGTACACACTGGTAGATTTTTTTTCATTCAACCCAGCAGGTCTCAGGAGGAGCCACTATACTAACTATCTGATGTTAGTACGACAATCTCCCCTGCTGTGCTATTGTGTTCTGACAGGGGGGCGGCCCCCCACCTGAACATTACGATCAATGCTCTCAGCAATTGCTGAAAGCGCTGATCGGCAGCTGATCAGCAGACCTTTTTTGGTCCTGCCCCATCGACAGAAGCCAGCGGGCTGCAGTACACACGGGCCAAATGTCAGACGGTTTCTATTGAACTGGCCGATGCCTCCCAACAAGCTTTAGTTTTGGATAGAATGGGGATTGTTAGAACTTCTATCAGCTTTTTCTTCTTGTCTGTGTCCCTGTTACAGAGTTTCCCTTTGTTGTCATCAGGACAGGAAGAGAGGGGAAATCTCTCTAATGGAGCTCTGCATTGCAGTAAAAAAACAACAGGAGTTTTTATACTATTGACTTTATCTAGAACTAGAAAAAAAGTTTTTAGTACGACATACACTTTTAAACCCCTAAAGGGAGCTCTTAGCATTTAATCTGGTTTCTGCTTTGAAAATGACTGTGTCCATGCTGAAACTTTGATGGATGTTGCTGGAAATCTCTGACTTAGGATTAGCTGTTTCCAGAGCTCAACAAATAGATCTACTGTAGCTACAGGAGTCCCCAAGAGAGATAAGAATATAGCTGAAATATTAGTTTTAGATGAACTCAGTCTTTAATTTTATCTTTTCATTTCTTCTTTCTTTTAATATGATGATCGGTTTGATGCCTGTAATAGATCATCACATACGCCCTCTGCTAGGGATGAGAACGCACTGTTGTAAATAATTCACAAATCTCTGATAGAGCCCAATAATATATTCATCTTCTAAGCAATACTTTCCCTTTGATATATAACCACGATCCATCTTTATGAATGAGGTCTGTCCAAGGAGACTATAGAGGTGGAGAAGTATATTACCCATAAGTTATTCATTAACTGTGTCAATTCTACTAATTACCGGCTAAAAACAACACTGTTCTAATTATTTTTTTCTACCTTAATATTTAAAGGTATTATTTTTAACGCTCTATATTTAAACTGTATAATTTGTAATTGCACTGTTTTAGATATTTATTTAAAATAACAATATTAATTTTGCACATTTGTGTGCATTAGATTGGTCAGATTAAATATAGACACACTGAGAATATATACACTTTTTAAGGGCTGCAAAAAGGCAAAAATCTTAAGTAGCCTTAGGAATGGTCAAAATTATTACCCATAAGTTACTCATTAAAAATGTCAGTTCCACTAATCACTGGTTAAAAACAACACTGCTCTATTTACTTTTTCCCTACTTTAATATTTAAAGAAAGTATTGTTAAAGCTCTGGAGCCAAAAAGCATAAATTATGTGACTTTTGGTAATTGCACTGATTTTAAATATTTAATGATCAATTACAATTGACTTACTTTGATTTTTTAATTTGAATAAAATAATAATTTTAATTTGGCATGTTTGTATGCATTGGATTGGTCAGATTAACCATAGATGCACTGAGAAGATATAAACGTTTTAAGGCCTGCATAAAGGGCAAAAAAATATTAAAGAGCTTCACTATGATCAAAACTATTCTCGCAGCTCGGTTCAAGTCAAAACGTTTTTTTTTTTTAGCTAGCATGGGGAGAGATTAGAATTTTTGTCTTGTTTTTATGACTGTATGTGACTCCACTGGGAAGACTGCCTCTCACATTTCATCTACATGACGCTGAGAAATGAGAGGAATGGAGATCACTGGGACTGGAAGATACAGACAGTAATAAAAAACTCCCACAGGTTCTTGCGCTAGCAAGAGAGGCCTTCAGTTGTAGGGTGGACATCAAGCTTTCACCTTTCTGATATAATAAGCAGATGAGAAGTGACCACACTTTTAATTATAAGCCTAGAGACATCAGAGCCAAAGAGTCATTTTTAGCAATGGAGATATTCTATGAGGCCATTTTGTAATATTGGAGAGAATGGAGAAGAGTTCAAATTGGGGAGATTTAAGGAACTACATTTAGTAATGTTGTCCTATCCCCATTCTTCCTGAGTGGCAAAACATGTATCTCGGTCTTGATTTCCTCACTGTGTGGCCCTACCCTTTTCAGCAAAACCTTAATTTGACTCATTCATTCCTATGGCTCATCTGCACTCATGGCCAGCCATCCAGAAGAACACGGACCAAGCACAGGAATGAATGGGATGAGCAGGGCACATACACAGCTATGTATTTTACTACCTAGGCTTCAGAGAGGGAGGGGGTTGTCCCTAAACCTCACGTATAGTCTCTGTGAGTCCTACAAGAAGTGAGGGGTGTTGGTTGCCTCCATGATTGTAAGGCACAGACAGCAATAAAAACATCAGATGTTGTATCCCTTCCACAATCTACTGAGAAGGTGTTTTCGTGTCCCTGTTGGAGACATTTCCCATCACTTCCTGTCCTGACAGGAGTTGAACGCCCAACTGTGCCCTTTTTTAAATCAGCTAAATACATTCCAGATTCATTCCAACTTCTTATAGTTAGTGTTCTTTCTAAAGCAACCACAGTACGAGTAGAAAAGCCTGTTCCCTGCCAGAAACTGCAGAGTGAAACTCTTGCACTTTGTGGGGAAACAGTAGTTTCATTTCAGATGTCCGACATATCTTCTACTAAGTCTGACCTATTGTTCTGCAAGCAACAAAGGCCCCCTGATGAATGGAAAGCTCAGCTGACCCAGTAGATGGTGTGTTGAACCTCTGCAAAGAGATCACTGCTTCCACAGAGAAAACAAAAGTGCCACTCTGTAGCATGCAGCCAGGGGGCAGGCATTTCTACTCAGACTGTGGCTGCTTTCTATAGAAAACTAATTGTACATCTTTGCACTTGTACTTAGCTAATTTAAACCAAAGGTTCACTTGATGTTACTGAACAGGGATATTGCAATAAAAGTATAAGATAATAGATTTGCCACTTTTGCATGACTATTTTGGCGTGCGTGGTGATGTCACGAGCGCGGACTCCTCCCTACGCAGTTTGTTAGAGATGACGTCTTGATAAAACCCCCACGCTCTTGATGTCACCACACAGGCAAAAACCATGAGGTGGTGGGATTGGTTCCCGGGACCAATGTTTTTATTTACAGGCTGAATTTTATCTTCTCCAATGTGACTTACTAGTATTATGTTATTTTAAAAAATATGCTATACAGTTTTACGCTATGTGGCCATTTTCCATTCATCCATAATGTACACCATGATGATGTCTTCCTTATTATAAGTTTTGGTACCACTGTTTCCGGCAAGGAGGCCATTTTTACCTTTGGTGCAGGTGCACTCTGGCGACTCACTGATTGATTCGTTATCCACACCCACAATGCATGTACACTATAGGAGGTTTCAATTATTGCAAATTGCACTTTCTGATCTCCTGCAAGGGATACTTTAATGAACTACTTTGTTGCATAGAACTTATTTTTGCCACTTGTTTTTGATCACACTACTATTTTTTTTATCATACTATCCATTTTTTTAGTGCGGCAAAGCTGTTAACTTGAACTTACCAATCAGAAATGTATCCTATTGTGTTGTTGCCAGCAGCTTGTTTGTTCTACCAGCGCAATATATATATATATATATATATATATATATATATATATATATATATATATATATATATATATATATATATATACGGTATATGTATGTATGTATATGTATATATATATTGCAATAAAAACCTAAAACTTTAACCTATCCCTTTCTCTGTTCTGGCACTGTTGCATATTACAGGATTTTTAGCATGCTACATTAATTTTAGACCATTGAAGTCTTTTTCCGAGATTGCTTCATAACACAAAGTAATTGTTTGTTTTCAAAAGCTTCTACTGTACATCATAAAAGCCTGAAACAGCCTATAAATCTAGATATAAAATATTACAATCGCTATTATCCTCGCAAAGGCCTTTGATGTGCTTTCATCAGAAGAGCACCGTTTGTAACGCGTGCGTGGCTTTATCATTAAGAGCAAAATTTATCTGGTTCTGGATACTTTTTTAAAGCAGGTTTGTTAAACTTTCTTTTAGTGAAATCTTCCTGAAGATTTTTAATTTTAAAGCCACATAAAAAATATAAAGTGTGACAAACTTGTAGCTTTTTTTTACCCTTTCATCCTTTTTAATTGGTAGCTGTAGCATTAGTTGCACTAATTATATTTTCTGACTTTATAGAAAGGTGGTGAATATACAGTATATACAGGGAACTCATTACGCAGAAAAATGGGAGCTGCCATTAACTACTCATAAAGTGGAACTCCAGTCATCATTTTTTTTTTGTTATTTCAGAGTGGGGAAGGGAACAACTGTCAGGTTTTAATTTTTGTTTTTTTTTCACATTTCTCTGAAAAATATATTGTACCTCTGAGATGAGAAAGGGGTTGAAAGTAGGCAATGGACATACCCCTGCCACCCCCTAATTGTGGAGCACCCAAAGAAGTAATACACCAAAAATGGTTGTTTAAACCTAAAGCTGCTTTTTTTTCATTGTATTGCGCAATTGGCTGCAGCACTTGTAGGCAGGTTCACTTTGGCCTCCCTGCACAGGTGGCGCTGGAAGTGGGAGAGCCTCCCTAAAATGGAGATAGTATTGAAAACGCGTCTGAGGTTTTAGGGCTCGTTTATATGTGTGGCTTTGGACACGCTTTTTCAAAACCCCTGTCACTAAATTAAATGGTTAGCTTAAGTCATGTTTACCACTTGCATTTGCTTTGCTTTGCTTTGCTTCAAAATTTATGCCTGATGTCGCTTTAGTGGTGCTTCAAAGTGTCTTCAAAGCCTCCATAAAAGTCTATGACAAAGCTCGCTTGAAGCACCTGAAGCTTTTGAGAGGCTTTTATTTAGCTTTAGCTTCGCTTTGTTTTGGATAAATTGCAGGTATGAGATATCAACACACAGGGCATCTGCCAAGCTTCATTAAAGCTTTAAAAAAGCACCACCAAAGCATCATCAAAGCCTTATCGAAGCATCACAGAAGTATCAAAAACAGATCAAAAAAGCATGTTGAAGCGGTAGGCGCTTTAATGTGCATTGAAGTCAAAGCAAGTGTAAATGAGCCCTTAAACCTTTTTTTAAACCCCTTCTGTAAGGTTCCCATCATTTCCTTTAGGCAACAATCTCACAGTTGGTGTCTGCACTGCCTAGCAAGACCAGACAAGGGCTCGTTTACACTTGCTACAAAACATGGCTTCAGACACTCTTTTTTTAAAACTCTCTGAAGGCTAGTCAAAGCTCCTGTCACTAAATAAAAGGATTAGCTTACAGTCCTGTTTACACCTTGGTTTTGCTTTGCTTTGGCTTCGCTTAAAAAGTTATACCCCATGTTGCTTTAGCGGTGCTTCAAAGTGTCTTCAAAGCCTCCATGACAAAGTTCACTTGAAGCACCTGCAGCTTTTGATTCACTTTGTTTTGGAGGTATTGCAGGTATGAGATATCAACACACACACACAGCACATCTGCCAAGCTTCATTAAAGCTTTTAAAAAGCATCACCGAAGCAACATTGAAGCATCACTGAAACATTGCAGAAGCATCAAAAATACTTAAAAAAAGCACGTTGAAGCGGTAGCCTTTTTAATGTGTGTTGAAGTCGAAACAAGTGTAAATTAGCCCGGTCTCCTATCTTAAAGCGGGATTTCGGCCAGCGAAATTTTTTTTTTAAAGTCAGCAGCTACAAACACTGTAGCTGCTGACTTTAAATAAGTAGACTTACCTGTCCTGGGTGCCCGTGATGTCGGCCGCCCGAGGCCGACCCGTCCCTCGGCTCTCGGGTCCCGGCACCGCCATCCTAACTAAGGGAAACAGGCAGTGGAGCCTTGCAGCTTCACTGCCAGTTTCCTACTGCGCACGTGCGAGTGGCGCGGTGATCTGTGATTGGCCCCGTGTTTTTCTGGGAACACACACAGTTCTCAGAAGGCAACGGGGCCGCTCACCGAGGAACAGGACACGCCACAGAATAGGAAGAGGCAGATTAGGAAGACTGCCTAGCAACAACGGTTCAGGTAAGTTTAAAAAAAAAAAATTTTCAAATGTTTTTTTTTTTATTTTTTTTAGATTTTTGGTGCAATTTTTTTTTTCAGGGTGGCCCTCCACTTTAAAGTAGAACTACCTAAACCAAAACTTTCTTTCCATTTTGTATAGAGTAAAAAAAAGGTTATAACTCCATCTTTTTTTTTGTGTTCTATCTGTGTTCCTTTGGGACATTTCCCTCCACTTTTTGTCCCATAACCACAACAGTAAGTGAAAAGTAATCCCTCCAAATTAGGGAAAATCCATGGTTGTCATCAGAGTCAACAGAGTTAATGGGGTTGATTTACTGAAGTCAAATAAACTCTGCACTTTGCAAAGTGCTGTTGCTCTAGAGATGAGTAAATTAACAGAAGCTCTGCCGACTGCCATCATCCAATTATGTGCAAGCAAAAATTATGTTTTTTTTATTTTCCTTGCACGTGATTGGGTACTCTTTGAAAAGTGAAGCCTTACCTCATTTACTAAGCTCTGGAGCAACTGCACTTGCAGAGTGCAACTGCACTTAGCAAAGTGCACAGTCGATTTGCCTTCAGTAAATCAACCCCAATGTATCTGTTGGAAAATTTACCCTCTATTCCAGGGGTAGGCAACCTGGGGCCCTCCAGCTGTTGCACAACTACGAGTCCCATCATGCCTCTGGGAGTAATTGTAACTGCCAGCCTTGCAATGCCTCATGGGAAATGTAGTTCCACAACAGCTGGAGGGCCTACCCCTGTTTTCTGGTGACCACTCAAATGTTAGGTCTCTCTTTCACTTTTGATGATAATGATCACCAGGATAAAGAGAGGTGGTGAATCGCCCTAATGGGAACACACAGCAAAAATAACCAGGCAGGTGTCCTCTCTAAAAACTAGAAAAAAGTTTTGGCTGCAGTTGCACTGGCCATAGACAGCTCAAATGTTGTCTGATTTCTGCTGAATTGACCATCATTTGAGTTGAGGGTGGCCCTGTCAACACCACCTGGCTTGAAAAAAGTAAAATTAAAAATGGACTGAGCTGGGTGGAAAACAATCAGTCAAACAGTGATTTCATCGTATCGGATACAGTCACTGCTTGCTTTAAACGTTGGGAGGGTAGGTGGTGGTTAGCAGCACACCGGATGTAGTGGTGTGGCAAAGACCACAGAGAAAAGAAAACGACAGTTTCAGAAAATGTGGTCACACACACATCAATATAAAACAACCATGAGAAAGAATAATAGACCATTTACACAGAAAAAATATAGATTTTATAGCAAGCAGTGTCTGCTTGGTATGATGTTTTATTATTATTCCTTTTAAAAATAAACCAGATATAATCATTGTGCCAACATTACACTGATATGTATACAGATAATATTTGGGTAATAAACTATATACATACACAGATTTAGTAAAATTCCTTGTCTCGCAAAAAATTAAATAATTTTAAACATTGCACATTGAAGTCACAAGAGTTTCACTCTTTCTTCAATTCACATGAAGAATCTGATTTACTAAAGTGGGAAGTGAAGTGCACTTCAGACAGGCAGTCATATGTAGGGCTGTATGTAGACACCACGCTTCCTGAGCCCTCCAGAATGATGATGTCGTGTTCTACAAGCTCCATCCCTTGTTTCATGTTATTACTTTAACTATAATCTACTTCTTGGAAGCACTATTGGAGGCAGCATGGAGGCATGCTTCATACACTGGAAGCTACCAAACAAGAGAAAGAAGACATGTACCCACT
This sequence comes from Lithobates septentrionalis, assembly GCA_037952835.1. Taxonomy (NCBI): domain Eukaryota; kingdom Metazoa; phylum Chordata; class Amphibia; order Anura; family Ranidae; genus Lithobates; species Lithobates septentrionalis. Next base: position 1,164,064 of record JBBDGP010001990.1, on the reverse strand, counting down.
AACTCACTCACTGCCCAAGAGATTGCCAATCACTTCAAAGACAAGATCGATGCAATTCGTGAGGACATCTCCACTGTGCGTACGTCTTCCCCACCCATCATACCTTGCCCAGCAGCACATTCAACACTCTCCTCTTTTGAATTGGCTACTACGGAAGAGGTTACAAAAATTTTCTCGGATGCCCACCTAACCAATTGTCCCTTGGATCCTGTTCCCTCACAACTACTACGGTCACCCTCTTCTTCTATCCTATGCTCCCTCACCCACATCTTCAATCTCTCCCTTTCTAGTGGCACCTTCCCCTCCCCTCTAAAACATGCACAGATCACTCCCATTCTTAAAAAGCCCTCACTGGACCCTACCGACCTGAACAACTTAAGACCCATCTCACTACTCCCATTCACCTCTAAACTTCTAGAACGCTTAGTCTACAACCGTCTTAGCTCCTACCTCAATGAAAATAACCTTCTTGACCCCTTACAGTCTGGCTTTCGCTCGCAGCACTCCACGGAAACTACCTTACTAAAACTCACTAACAATTTACTAACTGCTAAAACCAACAGCCAGTACTCCATACTCCTACTACTTGACCTCTCTGCGGCCTTTGATACTGTTGACCACCCGCTTCTTCTCAATAAACTACATTCCCTTGGCCTCCGAGATTCTGCTCTATCGTGGTTCTCTGGTTATTTATCACAGCGCTCCTTCAGTGTCACCTACAACTCTGTCTCCTCCTCTCCATTGCCCCTTTCTGTGGGGGTCCCCCAAGGCTCGGTTCTTGGACCCCTTCTCTTCTCTATCTACACCTCCTCCCTTGGTCACCTAATAACTGCCCATGGCTTCCAATACCAGTTATACGCTGATGACACCCAAATCTATCTGTCTACTCCTCACCTCACTCCTTCAGTCTCCTCTCGCATTACTAACTTACTAACTGACATATCAGCATGGATGTCGCACCACTTCCTTAAACTAAATCTCTCTAAAACTGAGCTATTAATATTCCCCCCCGCCCGTGCCCCCCTCCATGACTTTTCCATCAAAATCAACAATGCAACCATCAGTCCCTCCCCTCACGCCAGGGTACTAGGTGTAATCCTAGACTCTGACTTGTCATTTCAGCCTCAAATCCAATCGCTGTCAAAAGTTTGTAGAATTCACCTCCGTAACATCTCTAAAATTCGCCCCTTTTTAACAAATGAAACCACCAAACTCCTCATTCACTCCCTTGTTATCTCTCGCCTTGACTATTGCAACTCCCTTCTCATTGGCCTGCCTCTCCATAGGCTATCCCCTCTTCAGTCTATCATGAACGCTGCTGCCAGACTTATCCACCTTACCAACCGCTCAGTGTCTGCCAACCCTCTACTTCAATCCCTACACTGGCTCCCAATCACCCAGCGAATTCAATTCAAAATTCTAACCACAACATACAAAGCCATTCACAACTCTGCCCCAAGCTACATCACTAATCTTGTCTCCAAATATCACCCAAATCGACCTCTCCGCTCTTCTCAAGACCTCCTGCTTTCAAGCTCTCTCATCTCCTCCTCCCATGCTCGTCTCCAGGATTTCTCCAGAGCCTCTCCCATCCTCTGGAACTCGCTACCTCCATCTATCCGGCTATCCCCTACTCTTGCTACCTTCAGGCAATCCCTGAAAACTCATCTCTTCAGGAAAGCCTATCACGTCTCCAACTAATCTCCTACCACTTCCACCAGCTCATTCCCCACAGTTACAACCTTTTGTACCACCTGCCCCACCCTATTAGATTGTAAGCTCTTCTGAGCAGGGCCCTCTTAATCCTATTGTATTGTATTATAACTGTATTGTCTCCCTTTTATATTGTAAAGCGCTGCGTAAACTGTTGGCGCTATATAAATCCTGAATAATAATAATAATAATAATTTTTATTTTACCAACCTTTAAAGAGTCTTCTGATTCCTTTTAACATCCCCTGCATCCCCTTTTCCCCGTACATTTGCTGTATTTATTCCCATATGTCCAGAGGAGTGCCAAAGATAGAACAAAATAAGAAAATGTTAAAAAAATAATTACATTTTGAGTCTAAAACTGGCCATAGAAGATTTTGACTGGTTCCTGATGAATTGGGCAAAATTCAAGCCATGGGTTACCCTGTTGACATCGTCCTGCTCAACAGCCAGGAACCAGGAGGAAAATCGTAGGCCAAACAGTGGCTGCATCCATTCAGATGCAGCCACTGTTCAGGTATTCTGACAGCTGTGGGAGCCAGCTGTCAGAATACAAGGACTGGGAGGGGAGCCTCCTCCATCTATGCTGTTTAGTGCATTTAGGGGCTGAAAGAGAGAAATCTTACAACGTATGGCCAGTGTTAGTGCTGCAATAATAACTGTGCTGCCATAGGCTCTGACCTTATTCTGTATAATGTGATGCAGCCACTGTTCAGCTGAAAGTTTTTTCAACCAACAAATGTGCTAACCAGTGAACCACTGTTGTTCAGCCCTCATTTTTTTTTAATTGACAGATGTTGGACGACAAAAGGGTAATAGTGTATGGCCATCTTAACTCTCCTTTATGCCTTCTTTTGGTTCGTTAAATATAGAATTGAAAGTATTTTGTTATATCTGATAAATACCAAAAATACCTGTGGATCTTGCCAGAACACTTGTGAACTGATAACTGCTGCCTTTACTGACTGTTATAATAATAAAAATAATAATAATAATAATAATGATAATAATTTCAGCTTTTTTCTGATTGTTATCAGACACTATTGTAATTTAAGGCTAGGATCACATCTGTGCTGGTGGTGCCACTGTGGGACTCGCACAAATACTGGCACCCGCAACCACTCACACAGAGAAACGCGGGACCCGCTGGCAGGTGCCATTAATGCTAATGGCATGGCGCCGGTACTGGAAACCACATCCGTACTGGGAACCAAGGTTCCTGTGCAGGCTGCAATGAATGGGCTCTCATGCCCGCACAAACTGGCCCCTAAAGTGATTGTAAACTTTTTTTCTTTTAAAATTACAAACATGTTATACTTACCTGCTCTGTGCAAAGGTTTTGCACAGAGCAGACCCGATCCTCTTTCCCTGGGGTCCTCTTCTGGCATTCTTGGCTCCTCCTGCCTTTTGAGCGCCCAAATAGCAAGCCACTTGCAATGTGGGGGTACTTGTGCACATCCCAATGGCTCCCACTGCTGTCACTGAATTTAGTGAGGAGGGAGATAGAGGGCAGTTGTCAGGGAAATGGCCGTAGGAGAACTGGCACCAAAAGCAGGAGAAGGGCTCTAGGACCCAGCATCTTTACCAGCACTTATGGCAGGAGAAGGACTTTAGGACCCAGCATCTCTGGCAGGAGAAGGGCTCTAGGACCCAGTATCTCTACCAGCAGGTCACATGGACCTATATAAGGAAGTCTGATAGTGTCTGCAGTTGCTGGTTTGTCAGTCTTCCTGTGTTCCTGAGCCTCTGTGCAAATTACTGTTTGGATTCCTGTTGTGACCCGGCTTGTTCCTGACCTGTCCGATCTGCTCTCCTGGTTTGACCCCCTGGCTTGCTTTACCGACTAGTCTTCTCCTGTACCTGATCCCAGCTTGTATAACGGACTTTGCTACAGTTACCTGTTCCTGCCAGCTTCCTGATACCAGACCTTTGGCTTGTCCCCGTTTCTGCAACCTGCCTCCTCCTCTTGCTGGATCTACTTTGTTTGACCCCTGGCCTGGCTTTCACTACTGTTCCACGTGCACACCTTGCCAAGTATTACCGAGGATTCTTATAGACTTTAGCCCAGCTGTTTCCTGTACTACCCGGTGTCCTTCAGGTGCCCATCAGCTCTTCTCTCCGGAATCCATCTGGCAACCTGTGCTTCTCTGGGCACTACACCCTCTGTACCCAACTTCAGGGGTGTACTGCACTCAGCCGCAAGGGGAGCCCTCTCGGCATTTCGGCCTCCAACCAGGTACGTGACAGCAGTGCTGCTGCTCTCGGGCACAGCACCGGATTGAGATCTGCTCAGGTAAGTATTTAGGTGTGGCAGCAGGGAGCTGCACACAAAAGGTTTTTTACCTTAAAGTGGATGTAAGCCCTCACATATACCAAGTAAAGTGAATAGCCTCAGACGATACACAGAGATGAAACAAATCTCCCTACATAAGTTTTATGTATATCTGCTGTCTTCAGCTTTATATACTGTTTAGAAAGTGCACGTCCTGTTAGAATTTTCTCTTCCTGTTCCAGAAGGGGGAGGGAAGTCTTGCCATACACTGTGAGACAGCTGATTGGAGGAAAGGCACACACCCCCTCCACATAGACAGAGATTTGCAGAGCAATGCTGTGAATTGACCAGCTGTCTGCTAATCTATTGCTAGCACCCACCCTGACACAGCCTGGTTTTAGCACATGTGTCAGAGAACGTGTCAGAAGTTATCATGTTGATAACAGAACAATGGAGCAGGAGAAAGCCACAAGACTTAGGGCTTTGGAAAGAGATAAGAAAACACTGCAGATATATGTGCCCAGCTCACATTTCATGAATCAAGTTTACATCCACAATGCAGAGAATGCATTAAGGTAAAAAACCTTTAGCCTTTACAACCACTTTAAGGAACTGCAGAACGAAGCCCCTCTATGTTATGGAGAAGTGAATGGATAGTAGAGTCCTGTAGTCCTATCCTGTTTCTGTTGTCCAGATACAGTATTCTGAGTGTTGTCACCCTAAGACTGGAAGTGTATTACTGGCAGCACCAGGTAAAAGAAAACTGGTAAAAATACTGGCACCAGGGAAAAACAAGGGGAAAAAAATACTGCCACCTTATCTAAGGACTGTTGAGCTGCAACATTATAATTTTTTTATTTTGGGGGTTTAGATACACTTATAGTGCACTTCACACTTTAGTAGAACAGACTGACTAAAAGTGCTCAGGCAGAAAACACACATTTAATCTTCGTCAAATTCTTCATCATCCGAATCAAGCTCATTAAGAAAGGAGGACTCGACGGCTACGGCAAAGTTTGCCACCAAGGACATGAACTCTTTGAAGTCAACTTGACCAGGCTGTTTCCTGTCCATGTTTTGAAGGATTTCTTTGAATTGACCGTTGCCTTCTAAACACTTTGAAAGAAAAAGAATAAAATGATAAGATAACTGGTAAATAAGGCACTTACACAGAAACATCACAGAAAATAACAGTGGCACCCTGCTAGCTTCTGAGAATCACAAGATTGGGTGAACGCAATCGCAAGTCTTTTGGAAGAGGGACCAGTTTACATATGAGTATTTCAAGTGCAGTTCGGCTATTTACGAATTATGTATCTAATGATGGTGACTCTTTAAAATACATGTATTATACATGGCGGTACTTTTTTATGGCAACCAAGGTGAATATGCTAAAATGCGCAACCCCCTATCCTCCCTCTGAGTTGAGACTGGTGGAGTTTGCACACCCAAACATACAGTAGGTGGTCTGGTGCAGAGTGCAGAAATGAGAGCTGATGTCCACTAGTTCAAGGGTTGCCACATTTTGGCCCATGGAAAACCAAGCAGGATGGGGGGATATGTTACAATGTCAAGATCAATCTGATTTTGTCATAATTTAGTTATTACAAGCGCCATCAATTTATGCAGTGCTACCAGCATATTTTTGGAGTATAGAAGGAAGCTCACGTAAGCACAGGCAGAACATGCAAACTCCATGTAGATAGTTTCCTGGTTGGGACTCAAACTGATGTCCCCAGTGCCACAAGGCAGATGTGCTAACCATTGGACCGCTGTGCTCATAACGAGCATAGGGAAACAGAGCCAGATTCTCATCATGATTATCAAAAGCAAAATTTGTTATTTTGGCAATGAAAATAGGTTATAACTCATCAAAGGTGCAAATTATATTTTGGGATCTATCCAAATTATAAAGGTTCTACATTTATGTTTTCCAGTACAAAGCACTTAATTTAGAATTAAAAAGCAAATGGAATTTCAACGTTTTACTGTACAACGGAACAGAAAAAAAAAATCTTAAAAAAAAGGGGAGATGGAAATGAAATTGAGGGGTCCATTTACACCATATTGTATTGTATTGAATTGTATGGTACAGTCTCCCTTATATTGCAAGCGCTATGCAAACAGTTGGTGCTATAATAAATCATATTAAAAATAATAAAATGCATTGGGTTGTGCTGGACAGCCTTACCCAATGCCGTCCTAAAGTATAGACAAGGCAATTTGCCTTATGTTTTATTAGTTCATCTCACATCACTGCACTGCACTGCACTGCAGTGGTGTATGCCGAAAAGAAGTAGGATATGCTGTACTTTTTTTCAGTGCAGCATGTTGCAGTGCATTACACTGCATTACAATATTCTGCAATGAATAAAGATGAATCACTTTGTGGCATTTCAAGTAAAAAAAAAAAAAAAGAAAAAATTAAACTGCGTAATGCGTCATATATGATGCATCTGTACCACTTCCTTCCTAGTGCACACCAGTGGCCGTGGTATAATGGTATAACGCAGCTGCTGGCATTCATCCCTTAATAAAAACTAATTAGAGGTAACTGAGAGAAAATAAGGGACTAAAACTTTCTTGCAAAAAAACTTTTTTTGTCTGAACTTTACATATAAGGCCCCTTGCACATGGGGCCATGTAGGTGAGGTAATAGGGTTGCCACCTCATCCCTTTAAACCCAAACACATATTAATTACACAGGTTCTGTGGCTGATTAACCGCTTCCCGACCGCCTCACGCAGATATACTGCGACAGAAAGGCACATACAGGCAGATTAACATACCTGTATGTTGCCCTTTACAAGGCAGCTTGCGGGTGAATGCCCGCCCAGGGCTCCGTGACTGTGATCGCGGGTCCCACGGACCCGATGTCCGCGGGGATACCCGCGATCGTCTCACGGTGAGGAAGAATGGGGAAATGCTAATGTAAACAAGCATCTCCCCGTTCTGCCTAATGACACTGTCACTGCTCCCTGTAATCGGGAGCTGTGGTCAGTGATGTGTCACACATAGCCCCTCCCCCCACAGTGAGAATCACTCCCTAGGTGACACTTAACCCCTACAGCGCCACCTAGTTTGGTTTGGCTATACTTCTCCTGTGGATCACAGGAGTGCAGTTCATTCTGCTCTCCTGTGACTCCTATAACATCACAGTGCCGGTCCAGGCTCGGGAAAGATCGTGACCATATGGTCAGGATCCGCCCACCTGCTTGGACCGACACCTGGCTCAGCCTCTCAGCAAGCTGCTGAGAGCCTGAGCTGTTTGTTCTTGCCCCCTTCACAGGCCGGCGTTCCAGTGAGCGCAGGGGGGCAGAGCAGAGAGGCGGTGACTGACAGTCACCAGCTCTCCGATCAGGGAGCTCTGAGAACCAAGCAAATGGTGGTCATTCATCACTTGGGTCTCAGTGTAAGTGCCGGACTGATGGACTGATTGGACCGATGCCGCATCCACCTAAGTAAGTATGGTGCCAAAAAGAATAATAATTATCTCATACTTCTCTTTTATTGGCCACAAACCGAGCCATATTCAGATAGCCTGGTTTACAGACACAGTGTACAGAGCCAATCTGAGTGGCTTTGTACCATGTGATCACTCTGATGACCAATCACAGCAATCGCAGATGCAAACAGTGCAGTGCTACTGTGTGAGAGACTGCACCTCCCACTTACAACTGATGAAGGGGTGGAAGGAGGAACTAATGAAATAAATACATCATTCATTATTTCCAGATCAGCAGCTGCAGCAGTTTCAGGGTCAGTGGGTTGGTTGTGGGAATGTTTTTTTTAACCCTTTCATCACCCCCTCATTTCCTGTACATGTAATCTGTATCCAGTCTCTCAGACCGGTATATTAAAGCGGAACTAATCCCTCCTAGCCTTTACAGCCAAGGAAGCTGCCATCTTGGCCTCTGTTTGATCTGCTAATGTCCCGGTGCTGCACATGTGGACAGCTATGACACCAGCCATTTGATGGCTTCTATTGAGAGCATAAGCAACTGTGACAGTTAATGTTCACAGCATGCCTTGAATGTAAATGTTTTGGGAAACAGTTAAACCAAAGGATTTAGTTCAGTTTTAACCCCTCGCCTCCCTTATCCTGCACATCAGTACAATACCCACTAAATCTCCACCTCACACTGTATGTGACCTTTATATTACCCCTTCACCTCCTCCTCCCTCTGTGTATGACTAATGCCACTTACATACGTGCGGAATTTCCGACAGAAAGAGTCTGATGGGAGCTTTTCATCGTATATTCCGATCGTGTGTATGCCCCATCGGACTTTTTCTGTCGAAAATTCAGACGGACTTAGAACATGTTCTATATTTTTCCAACGGAATCGGAAAAACCGCTCGTCTGTATGCTGTTCCGACGCACCAAAAACGACGCATGCTCTGAAGCAAGTACGAGACGGAAGCTATTGGCTACTGGCTATTGAACTTCTTTTTTCTAGTCCCGTCGTACGTGTTGTACATCACCGCGTTCTGGACGGTCGGAATTTGCTGTGACCGTGTGTAGGCAAGACAGCTTGAGTGGAATTCCGACTTACAACTGATGAAGGGGTGGAAGGAGGAACTAATGAAATAAATACATCATTCATTATTTCCAGATCAGCAGCTGCAGCAGTTTCAGGGTCAGTGGGTTGGTTGTGGGAATGTTTTTTTTAACCCTTTCATCACCCCCTCATTTCCTGTACATGTAATCTGTATCCAGTCTCTCAGACCGGTATATTAAAGCGGAACTAATCCCTCCTAGCCTTTACAGCCAAGGAAGCTGCCATCTTGGCCTCTGTTTGATCTGCTAATGTCCCGGTGCTGCACATGTGGACAGCTATGACACCAGCCATTTGATGGCTTCTATTGAGAGCATAAGCAACTGTGACAGTTAATGTTCACAGCATGCCTTGAATGTAAATGTTTTGGGAAACAGTTAAACCAAAGGATTTAGTTCAGTTTTAACCCCTCGCCTCCCTTATCCTGCACATCAGTACAATACCCACTAAATCTCCACCTCACACTGTATGTGACCTTTATATTACCCCTTCACCTCCTCCTCCCTCTGTGTATGACTAATGCCACTTACATACGTGCGGAATTTCCGACAGAAAGAGTCTGATGGGAGCTTTTCATCGTATATTCCGATCGTGTGTATGCCCCATCGGACTTTTTCTGTCGAAAATTCAGACGGACTTAGAACATGTTCTATATTTTTCCAACGGAATCGGAAAAACCGCTCGTCTGTATGCTGTTCCGACGCACCAAAAACGACGCATGCTCTGAAGCAAGTACGAGACGGAAGCTATTGGCTACTGGCTATTGAACTTCTTTTTTCTAGTCCCGTCGTACGTGTTGTACATCACCGCGTTCTGGACGGTCGGAATTTGCTGTGACCGTGTGTAGGCAAGACAGCTTGAGTGGAATTCCGTTGGAACTTCGTCGGAAAAACCTTCAGAGTTTATTCCTACGGCAAAACCGGTTGTGTGTACAGGGCATTAGTGTACCATTACCAAGCTCCTTGTTTTAACTGCATCAATGCCACCATTTCTACATTTGCAAAACAAATTAATAAAAAAATTTGATCCCCTTGGGGTGTCTACTTTTCAAAAAAAGCACCATCTCACATGGCATTTTCATTTTAAAACAAAAAGCAAGTATAGTAAAAAAACCAAAAAAACAATGGTTATTAAATGCCACCAAAAGAAAGCTCAATCTGCCTGGTAACGAAGGGGTAGTACTAAAGTAGATAAAGAGACGCTGTCCCTTTAATTTCCATAAAACAGAAAATCTGTTTGGGGAGTATGGTAAAATTATTATCTCATTTATAGAATTTGTCATTGACCAATTAAATTAAAGCTGTGGCCATCGGTTATTTTTATTTTTCAAAATAAAATTAACTTTTATTTCTTGGCAGATTAATTACTTGGTTCTTAAATTTCTTCCATAAATAACAGAAGATCTACAGATTATTCCATCTATTATATCATTTGCAATGCTCAATAGAAAATGTTGTTTGTTTCTTGAAGACACAGCACAAAATATCGTTTTTGAATATACTGGACATTGGCTCATTTAATAATACCGTCCAGGAATGGACTGAAATATGTTTACTTGACATATTAAATATGTACAGATTAAAGAGGATCTTCAGCTTGTTTGCAATAAAAATAAATGTCAGAAGCTACAAATACTGTAGCTGCTGACTTTTTATAAAAAAGACACTTAACTGTCCAAAGACCCAGTGCCGTCCTCACCTGGGCCATTTCTTCATTGGTCTTCCGGTCCCTGGCACTGGCATGTTTAGTGTGTGAAGCCGGCTGTGACTCCTTGTGGCTTCAAGCCAGGTTTGCACTGCGCATGCATGAGCTGCGCTATGTGAATGGTCCCACAGCCTTATGAGACCTGGGGGAGGTAGAACTTCTGGTGGAATCACCTAAGCGATTCATCCGGAAGTGGGAGCAGATACCTACAAATGCCCAAAAATGCTAGAGGGAGGGGGGGGACATAAAGCATAATTTCCCCTTTAGGGTGATGTTCTGCTTTAAATATATGCCGTGAACACTTAATTAATTGCCAATTAATTAAAAAAATAGCATCTTTGACCATGGCTGATGATGACACTTGACAGATGAAGGCGCATGACATGAGATATTACATGACAGATGATATGACATTGTAATTCCCTCCTGCAATGATAAAAAAGTACACTGTCGTTGTTGAGTTGTCCTGAAAATTATTTGACTTCGATACTTTCACTGGCCTGGAACAAGTATATTCATAACAAAGGCTGACATTTTTTGACTTTTATAAGTTACATGCCTATTCCATGCCTATGACCCAGAGGACTAAAAGTCAGGCTAAGCCAGGAAAGTTACATCTTTTGAATGAGACTAGAAAAGGCAGCCCATCTATTGTAAAGTTGAGGCTATAAAATTATACTAGAACTATAGGCAGTTTTTTTTTATTTTGGATAGAGCAAGGGAGGGTTATTACCCCTGTCAGATTTTTTTTCGCCATCTCTGTCCCATTGTGCAGATTTACCTTCACTTCCTGTCCCATAGCCAAACAGGAAGTGAGAGGAAATCCCTGCAAATGAAGGGTATTCTTTGGGGACCCTCAAGTCACCAGAACCAGTGTCCCCATTGGAACATTTCCCCTCTATTGCTTTTTTGGGGACTTTTACTTTCACTTTCAATTATAATGGTAAACAGCAGAATTAGAGAGCTTGCATCTCCTTAATGGGGGAGCAGACAGCAATACAAATTGACAGGTGTTCTAATCTATCTTTACTCTATCCAAAACTAAAATAAAGTTTTGCCTTTAGTTATACTTTAACCTGACAAAACTGTTACATTATACATTTTTCGTATACAATTTCCTTTAGATTTGCCTTCAACTATGTAGAGCAATAGCCTGACTGATTGCATACAAATGGAAAGTGTTGTTTAGGTTTGACTTCATATTATTTGGTTTTGCTAAATCTAAAGTAATATTGTACAAGAAAATTCTTTAATGTTGGCAGGAGCATATGTACAGGGGTCGCAGGAGTTGCCATTACACCCAGCCCCCTGCTCAGGTGGGGCCAATGTGCCCCCCCGTACGCCTGGATAGGAGGATGTAGAGCAGTGGTTCTCAACCTGGGGGTCGAGACCCCCTCGGGGGTCAAATGATGATTTGCCAGGGGTCACCGAACCCTGGGCTGTTCCTGAAGCCCACGGCCGCACACTCAGCCACCCTTTCAGTTCACGGCATGGCTGGGGGACAGAGACTAGATTGGTGAGAAATGTGAAGTGGGAGGGGCTGGAGGAGAGCCTATCTCCTGATTTCAGCATAGGTGTCACTGCTACGAGACACCACAATGTCGGAGACACAGTGAGTAACACTACCTGGGATTATAGTTGCCATTAAAAGTACCCACTACAGTTCTCAGATCAGATGACCTTAATCAAGAGCACCTAAGTTGGCTGATCCCAACTCCCCGCCAGCACTGCCACTGATCCCAACTCCCCGCCAGCACTGCCACTGATCCCAACTCCCCGCCAGCACTGCCACTGATCCCAACTCCCCGCCAGCATTGCCACTGATCCCAACTCCCCGTCAGCACTGCCACTGATCCGAACTCCCCACCAGCACTGCCACTGATACCAACTCTCCGCCAGCACTGCCACTGATCCCAACTCCCCATCAGCACTGCCACTGATCCCAACTCCCCGCCAGCACTGCCACTGATCCCAACTCTCCACCAGCACTGCCACTGATCCCAACTCCCCACCAGCACTGCCACTGATCCCAACTCCCCGCCAACACTGCCACTGATCCCAACTCCCCGCCAGCACTGCCACTGATCCCAACTCCCCGCCAGCACTGCCACTGATCCCAACTCCCCGCCAGCACTGCCACTGATCCCAACTCCCCACCAGCACTGCCACTGATCCAATCCCCCCCAACAATGAGTAAGAGGAGGAATAAAAATAGAGAATACATGTAAGGGAGAGGAAAAGAGGGGGAGGAACAAAAAAATGGGAGGGAACAAATAAGAGAAAACAAGAAAGATGGCTAGAGAGAGGGATAGGGAAAAAAACAAGAAATTAGGATGGAGAGGGATAAAAGGGAAAGAAAGGAGAACAAAGAGAAGGAGTGATACATCCTAAAATGTACCATAAGGGGTTTTAATACTGTACAAGTGGAAGGGAGTCAGGGAGCGCTAAATGTCCGTGGGTTAGGGGCGCAAATTACTTGTCTTGCCTTGGGTGCTGACAACCCACGCTATGAAAATAATTTTACTGTTAGGGGTCCCCACAACTTGGGAAATTTTATCAAGGGATCACGGCACCAGAAAGGTTGAGAACCACTGATGTCGAGAAACCAATCCCTCTATGCAGCTGCTGAACCCACCTCTGGCTCCCACAGACATTCAGGAGCTGCAGGAGGGAAATGGAGGGCATCAGCTCCTCCACATGCCTCTTTTGTCGCCTCTCTAGCCCTGTCCTGCTGCTTGGTTCCCCTCTCTCACCTCCTGCCGGCTGCTGCGGGGGATCTGTCAGGATGGAGAGCAGGCAAGGAGCTGGTAAATGTGTAATTTACTGGCCCCGTCCTTGTTTTAAGGAATAGAGTCAGTGATCCCTCTTTTATTTTGTTTTGTTCTTTATTTAATTTATAGCTAGGGCATAGGAAACTGTGTTTATGAATGAATGGGAAGCTCTGTTCAGAGCTATTCCTGTTCATTCATTCTGTAAAGCTGAGGCTGTAGAGAAAAGGACTGATGAATATGTCCTCAGTCCCTGAAACATCAGGGGTCTTTTTAGACCCTTGATATCTCACAAAAGCACCCAATGGGGGTCCTAGAAAATATGTAAGAAAAAATAAATAAAAAATAAAAATAAATAAATATAATGGTAAAAAATAATAATAAAAAAAAAGAATGACTCCAGTGGCGGAACTACCAGGGTCACACTTGTGACTGGGTTCTGGCGTTCTGGTGCCATGGGGGGGGGAGAACCCAGGACAGCAGGCCCGGTGTGGGACCATAAAAAGAGGTCCCACGATGGGAGTATAGGGACCCGGGATCATTGTGAAGGGCCCCAGTTGGAGGCCATGGGGGCCTTCATGATTTTTTGCACTGGGTCCCTAAAAGTTCTACCTACATCAAAGAAAGAAAGAGAAGCACCGCCTAAGTGCAGTATTGCAAATGGACAGATGTGATGTCACCGGGGGAATAGGAAAACACAGCAATAGACAGGTGACATCCCCCGGTGACGTCACATCCTCCATGCTGGTTGGTGTGGATTTCCTGGCTTTCCCCAGGCTTTTTTTTGATTACACCATCTACAGCTGTCGGGAAATCCACTGGCGGTACAGAACTACACCACATCCATTACAGATGAGCTTTTTTTTAACATTTTATCCTGTGAGTGTTCTTAATCTTTGCAATAAATAAGCATTTGCAATATTGCACCTTTCCCAATTTGATGTTTTCACAGAGTTGGCTCAATCTCTGAGGATAGCAGCAGCCAGTGCATATTGTTACCCCCCCCCCCCCTCCACATATATAGACTGTTGCACTTTATGAACTTTATGGACTTGTTCTGCTTGTAGCTAATGCATTTGCATGTTTGCTAGATCTTTACCTTCCATGTACCAAAATACCCTCAGTTACTAAAGTTACGCCTCTGATGTATGGCCAGCCTTAGTTTCAAGTCTGAGCTCTGTAGAGTTGTACAGGATCCTCTCCTGTACTGAAAGGCATTTTGATGTTTGGATAATTATTTCTCCAGAGTCAGCCCGCTGCTTGCATAAGAGATACTGAGGCAGGGTGTTGTGATATTTTCAGGAAGCTATGTACAGCACTCTGACAGCCCTCCCACCAGCCCTGATTTGTCTGCATTGCACAGAGAAGCACAGAGACCTAGTGATGCTGTCATTGGGTCTAAGAGAGGTACTGTAAGTATTGAAAACAGGAGTGTTTTATGTTACCATTTCAATATCATATTGGTGAGGAAGGGGTTTCAGGGAAGGTAAAATCTAACCAAAAATATATTTTAGCTATAAGTCTACTGCAAGCAAAAATATGTTAGCATGGTTTCTGTTGCTGAACACCAAACAGTGGTAGCATTATATATCATAGTAATAATAAGCATAACAATCTTACAGGATATAGTGTTGGCATCTGTTTCCTTAGTAGCTGTCGCAGCTCCATTGTCTCCAGGGAGAGGGGATTTCCTCCCTTACCCGCATACTTATAGAAGACCTTAATCAGGGTAACAATTGCTTTCTCTGACCGGGTTTGGGCCCCAAACTTGGGAGGTCTGGAAAAAAAAAATGAAACTCAAAAACTGTTTTAATAAAGAGACAACTGATAAGATTAACATCAACTATAAGAGTAACACCAAAAACAAAAGGAGACAGTTAAATATGTAGTCCAAGAATGACGGGTCTTGGGGAGCTGGACATAAATTTCTACAGGTTATCAAAAGGCAGATTAAATCATTACTTGAGTGAGATGGCTTGTGTTCAGAAGCTAACTACAACTGGGGACCCCTCGAGAGAGGAGGTTCATCTGAATTGATAAATCCAATTGTAATAGGTCATGGGGGAGTTTTTGGCCCCTAAAATGTGCTGACTGTTATTTGCTCTTCTTGGTGTAACCAAATGAACAATTAAACAATTAAAGGTTTCAGACTCTCATTGACATATTACAAATAAATACATAGGTCTCAGTAATACCTTAACTTACCTTCTAGCCAAAACTTTTTAAACTTTGGATAGAGTTGTGAAAGATTAGAGCCATCAATTTTTAGCAATATGCGTGTTCCCCTCACTTCCTGTGCTGTCTGTCGCATACCAAAAAGACAGGAAGTGGTGACACATGGCAATAAAACATGACCTAGGTTCTAACCCTTCTTCACTCGATTCGATATTTGCAAAAGTTAAGCTTTTAGCTAAAGGTGTGCTCAGTATGTGGAGGTGATAGCTCATGGTGGTGAGCCTTCACAACCTTCATAACCTAAAACAATCACAAGCTAGAATCACGAATTTGCCAGTGGAAAATTTTTTGAAAGTGCCTTAGAAAACTAGAGATGCCACTTGAGGATCCTTCATCCCAATCCAGTTACCCCCATTGGGGGGCTGGCTGGGGAGGTCCTTCCCGGCTCAGTGCACTGAATCCAGCAAAAAAAATGTCCAGAACGCCGCACACCAACGTGCCTGAAGGTCACTTGAGTAAAAGCAGCCTCAGTCCAGCCTTGCCCAAGCTACGCCCCTGGCATATTTTGCCCCACCCACTGGGCTAAGTCATGACGGTCTTTAGGGGGTGTGGCCTAGAGGAAGCGGGGCCGAGGCTGCTTTTACTCAAGCAACTGTTGGGCATGTTGGTGTGCCACATTTGGGACATTTTCTTTGGTGGATTTTTTAAAGTGGTTATCACTGGTTAAAGTGTAGGTAACCCTTACAACATGCCCTCCTTTGGTCTGTTAAATATACCATTGAAAGCATTTTGTTACATCTGTTTAGATACAAAAAACACAGTCACTTCCAGTGGTAATAGGTCTTCCAAGGTGAGGAGTAACAGATATCAGATAAAATGGTGGTGTGAAAGGTATAAATGGTATCCCAGAACTAGGTGGATGCTACCTTCCTCAGATGGGGTAATCCGAAAGGAACTACAAGAAAAAACAGAAACACACGAAAAACAACTTTTATTTTTGTTTTTCTTGTGTTATATCTGTTTGTGCAAAGAAAATATACCTGCTGATCATGCCAGAAATGAATGAGCTTGTAACCTATCTCAAGAAATATTATCAGCTCAGCCCAGTTTTCCCACTAAAACTACACAAATCTCCCCTTAACTTATGGAGATAGGATGGAGGAAGGTTTCTGTAGGCCCATCCTACAGTAAAAAAGCTCCTTCATAGAGACAGTAGAGGGATTGTTGTCACCCTGGCACAGGAAGTGTAGTACTGGAAGGATTACAAGGTAATAAAAATGGGGAAGTCTTAAAAAAAAACCAAATACAGCCATCACATCTATGGATTGGTAAGCTCAACATATCAAATTCTTGTTCATGGTTTTAGATGCAAAGGATGTTCTCTTTATTTCCCTTTATTAAGAGGGTGTGTTTTTTTTACATGTATATTTAGGGTAGCTTAATTCGTTTGATTTAGTGTCCTTTCTATTTCTGTTTTTTTCCATACAGTATGCACTTGATTGTTATTAAAGTGTTACTAAACCCACAACAGTAAAATCAGTCTGTATATGCAGTAAAGCATGCTTGTTATACTCACTGTGAAACAACATAAGGGGTTAATCCTCCACATTGTTTAAAAAGGCTGTGTGATCCTGTCTTCTCTGATCCTCCCCTTCTTCCACTGTTCCCAATCCATCTGCTGATGGTACAGAGCCTTGGGGGCACTCTGCACATTCTCAGATTGATGTGTATTGCTAGAGAGTTTTTTGTTTTTGTGGGAGGGTGCATGTGATCGGTACGGGGGGGGGCAATCAGCACTGTCCAGACAGAGGGTCAGGAGTCATGCAGCCTCATAGGACAGTCAGAGTAAGAATGAAAACTCTTCCTACAAGCTTTGCCAGTGCTTGGCCAGACACTGATAGAAGTCACAAGACAGCTATATACTGCTGGTGAGAAAAGGTATTTAGCAGCTTATATTTCTAAAATAATTGCATCTCCATGTTCTGTGTACTGTGAGAGACCAGATATAGGGAATGCAGGGTCCTGGGTTTAGTAATACTTTAATATCCTGTTGCCTTTATTTTTATTTTTTTTCCCCCACTGAAGCTAAGGAAATGCCTTTTTGGGCACACGAACAGGTCCAGTATAGTTTGGTAATCCCACGCCACACAGGCTAGCTATACAGTCTATATAAATAGGCAATAATTTGTAGCTCAGGAATATTTTATTATATTTTTCCATATCTAGGATAACTAAAAGGAGCCTCTGAATCCCCCAGGATTTTTAAGCTATGTACATTCTTAACATGACTCTGTCGTTAAAGAAGTATGACGTTAGCCATTGTTGCTTGTTGCTTGGCTGTATCTGGCGTTAGACTTGTCCCTGTAATTTTGATTAGTGACTCAGGTCAGACAACAGTTAAAGAGATCTTTCATAAGTTAGCTTCCTAGGATTGCAGTCTGTGGCCACTAAAAGTTTGAATACTTTTGGCCTGATTGACTAATTTCCAAAGTCGACCTTGAGGTTGTAGGCTCTGCTCTGTGGCAATGCAGAATTTATAGATCCCTAATTAGATGGTGTAAAACTTCTGCAAATTTTCAAGGCTCACATCTGGAGTTTCTCCCTGTAGTGATTCTATAAAAAAAACTCTCATCTGTTAAGAATATTTCATTGCAATTTGTAAGTACTGATCATTATGATCTACATTAACCTCATGACCAGTAATTACAGAAGAGATAGGAGGCCGCTCCCCTACTGAACTCCTCCGCCTTTGTCTCTAGCTGAAAAAATTCAGTTTCAAAGAAAAGTTGGAGCCTTAAAAAGCAGAATAATGACTGCACAGCTTTTATAATCCAGCCAAATGTATGCCAGTGCTATGTGCTTGGTTTCTGTGTTAGCAAATCATTAAAGTGAACCTGTTGCAATGCCAAAGAATTGCTACAAGTTTACTTTAATCCCCCCACTGAGTTGTTAGGAACAGCAAGAAAACAATGAGTTGCTTAGATCATAGCTTATGCAGGGCTATAGAATGTCCCCAGGGGCTTGGTGTCTGGCCCATCTCTGTCATATGGAGTGAGTCAAATACTCCTTCATACCCAAAAATTTACCAAGCCACCCGCCATGCTCCATACCCATTCCCCATGGTGCAATTGCAGAACTGTACTTTGGGTCCCACTCCGTGCCAGGAGCACCTGCAGTGACCCCTGCACAAAGGAAGTCTGCAACTTGCTCCATTCGTGAATAAATTGTTGCAGTATTACTATTTTTACAATATACTTTGTGTAGCAATGAAAAGTTAGGGCAATTCCAATTGTCTCTTTTATTGGTACACCGCTAGTACACACTGCAATAGTCTTCCCGGTCCAGGTGTTAATGTTGCACATATGGGTGGGATACTTTTCTTTCTCCAAAGAAAAAAATCACATTCTCATGAGTGGTTCACATAACTGGAAAGAAACAATGCAAGGGAAACCCTCATGGCTTGATTCTTGTCCAACAACCGAAAACTGAACTTGCATTGCTTTTCAAGGTTAGGCAATGTATATCATTGATGTATAGCAATCCATTGAGTACATTGGTCAATGGATTTATGTGCTTCATCTATTCAGACATATGTTGTGAAGGTTCTCATTTATGCAGGTAGTAGGTAGTACCATTTAATTTAACTAGAATTGTTTTTGTTTTTTTTAACGCTGCCACTCATGGCTTCCTCAGTTCTAATAAGTAGCTCGCTAGGGTTGGAGGCAACACTGGGCTGACTCAATCAGTCACTGGTGGGTGGTGAGTAAGGGCAACATGGAAGACTTCACTTCCAATCGTTTATGCCGAACTTGAAAGCAGGTGAAGAGTAGCCCTTTTTTGGGGCCTGTGTTGCTACCTCTGGGTATGGCCTTATGGTTGTGTTCACATGTGAAATAAGAAGAGTAGGTAGAAAGTGCCCGGTGTCCAGTACATGCAAACATAAGGTGAGTTTAAACACGTTTTTTAGAAATCATAACAAGTATGACAAGCCTACTTGTCATACTTGTTGTAATTTCTAATATAGGTCTTCAAACTCACCTTCCATTTTGCAATTTCTAGACACCAGGCGCTCCTTTCTACCTACTCTTCTCAGCTCTAATAAGTGTCATACCCCAACATTTATAACCACATGCATAACGCAGCCACTTTTATCCATTCTAAGAGTGCCCATGTGGTTATACATGCTGGGGTATGTTCCTGACACTCATTTGATCTGAGGAAGCCACTTGGACAAGTAGTGAGATATCTTTATTATTATAGATCAGGCATAGGTTTATGCTCTCTATTGTGTGTTAGCGACAGACTCGATTTCCGCAATGGAAGCGTATTTTTCATGACAAGTCAATTATCCACTGAGCAGACACTTTATTGAAATGAGTTCAAGGACTGCAAATGAGTTTTCAGATTAATAGGGAGCAGCATTCCATCAAATACAATTAGAGGGGAATAGCTGAGCCACTGAGTTTCAAATGTCACTAAAACCCTGGTGAATCTGATGAGAACTTTAAAGGAAGCCAAGTCTGAGACATGCATTTCTTTAGCCCTGAAACTTTTTTATTTTAATTGTTTTCATTTATACAGTGCTGAGAATTCTGCAACGTTTAAAAGAGATTATAAAAATATTCATCAGTTCTTTCCTTTGAAGGAGCTTACAGTCAAGTGTTTCTAGATCACACAGAGATACACACTAGGATTAATGTCTAGATGGAGTAAATTAAACTATCAGCATGCATTTGGGTTGCAGGAGCAAGGTGGGGTACCAGGAGAAAACCTACACAAACACAGGCAGAACATACAATCTCCATGGAGAATTTGTCCCTTGTGGAACCCCCCCATCCACAATTCTACAGTGATAATCACTAACTAATCAAGTTGCCTATGTGTGGTAATACTATCTAAAGAAATATTATTATAGTTATTTAAATTATACATGTTCTTTGCCTTGTAGTATGAATGCGTTAGAAGACTTCATACCTACAGTAGATTAGATTCTAATATTCTACTTTAACAGCAAGATTCGCCCATCCGCCAGGGTGCATACTGGTTTTCAAAAAGTAATGCACCTGTTCTGCTTTTCAATGAGTTACATTGTCAGGTAATGACAAAATATGAAAAGATGGCTTGTATTTAATTGAATGAGGTGTGATTTTGGACATCTTTAGGAATCATATCAGTACAGTGTATCAAGGGTATCTGTGACTTTTAGGCAGTATATCAAAGAACACATACATATCTTCCACAAATGTTACAAATTTTTCTGTTTACATAAATTAAAACATTCAATGCAAAAGCTGGCTACTATAACAGTATCATTGCTTATCTCTTATAGATACCACTTTCCTTATGAACTTTAAATGTCACTTTAAATGTAGTTATGTCTATGGAAATTTCCACGCAGTATGCCCACCGCGTTTCAAACATCTTCATCAGGGACAAAACAGCGTTGATTTATTTACCAAGGAAAGGTAAATACCTAAAGTGTTACTAAATCCTCAACAGTAAAATCAGTCTGTATATGCAGTAAAGCATACTTGTTATACTCACTTTGGAACCTAAGGTGTTTATCCTCCGCATTGTGTAAAAAGTCTGTTTGAACCTGTCTTCTCTGATCCTCCCCTTCTTCCGCTGTCCCCAATCCATCTCCTGATAGTACAGATCCTTGGGGGCACTCTGCACATGCTCAGGTTGGTGTGTATTGCTAAAGAGTTTTTTTTTTTTTGCTTGGGAGGGTGCATGTGATCAGCACAGGGCCAATTAGCACTGTCCAGACGCAGGGTAAGGGGACATGCAGCCTCATAGGACAGTTAGGGCAGAATGAAAACTCCTCCTACAAGCTTTAACCAAACACTGATAGAAGTCACAAGACTGTAATATACTGCTGACGAGAAAAGGTATTTAGCAGTTTATATTTACTAAAATAGTTGCATTTTCATGTTCTGTGTACTGTGGGAGACCAGATATAGTGGATGCAGGGTCCTGGGTTTAGTAACACATTAACAGTCATGTACGGATAAAAACATTCCAGCCTGCGGAGCTAGAGAATTCCTAGATGAGTGCGTGAGAAAGGAAATGCACACGAGGACCTGGGAGCATATCCATACATGTGTAAGCCTGGCAATATAGAGAATGCAGGCACACTCATGAGTGCTGCTGGTCAGGACTCATGAGTTTGCCTGCCATCACTATATTGCCGTACTTGCATGTGTATGGATATGCTCCAGGATCCTTGCATTGATTTTCTTTCTCACACACACTTCCAGGCTTTCTCCAGGTCCACAGGCTAAAATGTTCTCTGGCAATATATCAATGCTATTCTACCCTGATGAAGATCTATTTGAAACGCGTTGGAATGTTGCATAGACTTCTTCATCGACATAACTACATTTAAAGTTCATTGCTAAAGTGGTATCTATGTATCTATGAGAGATGAGCAATGTTACTGTTATAGCAGCCAGCTTTTTATTGATGTTTTTTATTATGCATAAATACAATTTGTAATATTTATGGAAGATATTTGTGTGTTCTTTTATATAATGCCTCCCAGATACCCTTGATACATTTTATTGATAAGAAGAGATAGCTTAAAAGAGAAAATTAAGAGCCAGGCATGGAGATTTACTTTGCTGAGATTTTAGCTGTTACAACAGCAGATGTTGAGAGAATCAACTCACTGTTCTAAGGCCTTGACAGTTTATGGGCACAAAGAAACGATGCGCGGGATATTCCTCCTGCTCTCTTTGTATGGTTTCTCTTTATGTGAAATACCTGGTGACCCTGCCAGTCCCCCTGCTTTCTTATTTAAAACTAACCACACTAGGCATAGAAGCGCATCTATCCCAGCATGGTTCGTTTTCTGGCTGTGCTGGGAGAACAGCTTGCCTGTTTTCCAATGGCCAAGACATGTCCCCATACACAATTATTTACTGAGAAGATCAGTGTACTGCTGTTTTTTCACCTCTACCTCTGTAACTCCCATGTACAGCTGAGAACAGAGGTTATGGGATCACTTATATATACTGTATATATATATATATACTGTATATATATATATATATATATATATATATATACACAGATGTTTTTCCTTTGATTTCTATTTTAAAGGTGCCCATGCAACAGTCTTTCTCAGCCTTTATAACCCAGAAGAACTCTTGAAATAATTTTCTGGCCTAGGAAACCCCTGATATTTATAAATAAAAATGTGACCATTGCAAGAGGTGCACCTTTATATTGGTGATCATCAGTAAGGAGATGCAACCTGAACCTTCTAGGCTGGGGCTGGGAGAAGGCCCACTTACATTTGTAGCCAGTGAAGAAAATTCCCTTTATATTGTTGAGCAGTAGAGAAAGGTCCCATACACTGGTATTTAGTGGGAGATGTGTTGCCTTACTTTGGGGTCAGTGGGAAGACTGCCCTTTTTATTGGTGGCAGTGGAAAAATGCCTCTCTTACAAACAGATTAAAAGTTAATTGATATACATAGTTATTTATCTGGTCCCATGCAGCTTGCTCTTGCCCAGTGAAGTCAGCTATGGGAATATATAGGCACCATCAGATGGTAGATCAATCCTGCACTGATAAGAGAACCCCAACCAACCTTTTTGAGAAAGGCTTCCATAAACATTATCCTTCTGGTTCCTCAGAGAGAGAGAGAGAGACAATCAGACATTGACAAGCTGGAACTAGGGGGACCTTCAAAGATGCCTGGGGAAAGTCAAATTTTGCTTACACTTTGACTACCTACTAATATCTATTTGCTGATATTACAAATCTTTAATCCCTTAGAGGAAACAAGATTTCTAATTCATTGTATTCCTCAAGAAAAAGGCAGTTTTTAAAATGATACTTAGGAAAGCCTCCTTTAGAAGCTACCTTGTCATACCCTGGCAAAGTTCAGCTAGCTCCTGAATACGACTCTTGTCATATGAGGGCCCACATGCACTTCAGTTCTTAACCAGTTCCCCTACACTCTTCCTGATGCTGGCACTAAACTTTTCTCCTTCAGTACACCTAGTGTGACAAACTAGCCTACTCCTGAATGATCTTAAAGTTTGAAAACTTACTTTTTGAAGAATCCCACACATTTACTCCTTTGAATGCAGTGACGCATATTCACTATGCACTGTGAGTAGGCACTGCTGTGTCACACATTTCATTGAACCTGCTGGCTGAACTACAGAGGTTCTTGGAGGAGGAGTTGCATAAGATAGAAACAGTACAGGAATCTCTGCTGGAAGGCAACAAGGTATCATTTCCTTCTAAATCAAAAGTAAACCAAAAGAAATGAGCATAGGAGAAGCCACAGAGCATGCCAGGAATCCAGGAGGTTGTTGAAAAACATGGCCAGCAGATAGGATGCACCCACAACATTTTTCCAGTAAGCTTATATTGGATTGCCAGAAATAGTTAACATTTGTATTGCTGCTAAAATGCTGATGTTATAAAAATGAAAGTGTATGCTGTGACTTTAAGATTGACACCTTAATACTGGCTTTACAATATCTTTCCAGTTCATAATATTGGTAACAGGTCAAATCAGCCAGGTGGTGATCCTACATGCAGGTGAAGTGTAACATTTGTGTTACCCCGAAGTCTTTCATAGTCCATAACATGCAATTGGAGTCAGACCCAGCCTTCACTTCCAATCCCAATAAGGTAAAGAAAAAATGAACAGAGGATTCCCCTTGTCTCAGGGCCATTCAGGTAGGGAGTGAAGTGATCATTTCTTGACACCATTTGGATTTTACAACCCAGGAAAACAATTAGGTCATCATGAAGCATGCATCCTGTTTCTAACTTGTCCTAGACTTAAGCAATGCCCAGGCCCAGGTCTACAGTATGTGTCTTAATCTGATATCCATCTAAAGCTTTTTTCCTGATTATGTGACTAGCATTTGAATCCTGGACTGAACATTAATTACCTTGCCACACAGCGGATATTTGGATCTCTCCAGCCTGTTACCTGCCTTCTGATCTTCAAGATATTTGACGATGCATACTACCTTGTAAATAAGATATTACCTACTATTGGGCTGCACCAGTTTGGCATTGCCTCACCAGATCTTTGTCAAGATCTTACCATCTCAGCATTTTACATTAATCCAGCCAGCATTGGCAGTCACCAGCGGTGGCCCTACCAGGACATTGTTCTGGTGTCATCTGGAGGTGCTGCGACACCTGAATCTCCAGTTAGGCAGACATCTAATAAAGCTAAGTATGACATTTTTTGATAGAGTCCCATTTAAGAAAAAATACAAAAGCACTTATGTATTCCTTCAATAGTCTTGAAGCTGTTTTTCAGTTTACTTAACCAATAATAGCCTAATTTTCCTATATAAATAATCCTATAAAATGTCTGCACAAATTGCAGTCATAATTGTATGACTGCAGAACCCGTGTCACAAATGTGCTGTCTGATTCTAGCTCATGTTCCCCTGAATCATTTATAGCCTGATGGGAAACATAAGCATGTCTTAAAGATTTACAGGCTGAAAGATTTAGCACCACAGCAACCGTGTGACTTGATAATAGACCTATAATGACTTTTCTTTTGTACTTGACAGCCAAGCTGTGGCAAGCCAAGTCTTCTATTCTTGGTCGATATCAAAATACAACACGCCTGGGCTTACTTAAAAAGGGACTCCAATTAGTAATATTGAGTGAACCTAAAACTCCAGGCTCTCATGCAATTTCAGAACTGAAGGAACATGGAACAATTTGCATTAGGAGGAGCCCCAACAGATGGGGAATGTCCCATTATAACACCTTTACAAAGCTTTAGGCTTTAATACAATCTTAGAGCCGAGGAAATTGTAAAGCCTCTGCAATAGTCCTAGGGTTCTTTAAACAGTTTGCATATGTTTTTTATAAGTTTCACAGCCATCTTCACCGTAGAGTGACAACTCTTATGCCACGTACACTTGGTCGGATTTTCCAATGGGAAATGTTGGATGTGAGCTTGTTGGCTGAAAGTCCAACCATGTGTATGCTCCATCGAAAATTTGTAGGACTTTCCACCAACAAATGTTGGCTAGCAGGTTCTCAAATTTTCCACCAACAAAACTTTGTTCTTGGAATTTCCGATCGTGTGTACACAAGTTCATCGCACAAGTTCACGCATGCTCGGAATCAAGCAGAAGGAGCCGCACTGGCGTTCGTAATTGTTGGCCAACATTTGTGTGACCG
Source organism: Lithobates septentrionalis (assembly GCA_037952835.1). Lineage (NCBI taxonomy): Eukaryota > Metazoa > Chordata > Amphibia > Anura > Ranidae > Lithobates > Lithobates septentrionalis. Next base: position 1,138,689 of record JBBDGP010001990.1, on the reverse strand, counting down.
TGTGTATGCAAGACAAGTTGGAGCCAACAACCGTAGAACAAAAATCCACAGTTTTGTTGTCGGAAAGTCCGATCGGGCATTATACTAAACTGCATGGTCAGCTGGCTTGCCAGACAGACTAGTCACAAGACACTCTCAGGCACCACCAATTACTACTCCTCCCCCCCCTCACCGTTTTCAATGAAAATTTAAAAGTGTGGAAACTTTTTGAAGGCCCCTTGTATATGGGGGGAAGGGGAAAGCAAATAGGGAATTTACCATTATACCCCCTTTGAAAAGCTTCAGGCTCTCATACAATCTTAGAACTGTAGGTATAGGAAATCCTCTGCATTAGTATAAGTAAGAGCGTCAACAAACTAGGGATTTCCTATTAAACCACCTTTAAAAGCTCCAGGGTCTAATGAAATCTTAGAGCTGAAGGGATAGGGAACCCTCAGTAGTAGTATAAGGTGAATGCTGAAACAGATGGGGAATTTCCCATTATGCCACCATTAATAGTGCCTAACATGATCTAGAAAATGTTTTTGTAAACATTTGGCTATAACTATGACCTTAAAATATATAAGGTGATAACAGGTCTGTTTTAAACATGGACTGGCAGCTACCAATTCTAAGGATCCTTGTTACAATGCAGTAATATGTCCTCGTTTTTGATTTGTGGTGGACCCAAGGAAGGTGTTTACTTTTTTCTTGGGGCGGAAGTAAGGTGTGCAGCTCTGTCGGAGAGTGATTCGTGAGTTGCTACTGTGAGTGACACTGGTTCATCTATTTGGCAGCTAATAGGGTAGATTGCTTGATGGAGAAGTGATTTCCGAATGTTTATGATGGTAGGTCTTGCTAGTGAATGTTGACTGGGTCCATGCAATTTCAATGAACTTTAAATTGCTAGAACTGAGGCAATCCTTTGCTATCCCAACCTCCTTCCAATTCAGATACTGGCAGCTGAAGCACGCCTTTGAGGCTCAGTTCTCTGCCCCTCTCACTCTGGAACCGGACTCTGGAAAGGCTCCTGACCTCCAGCGTGATGAGGAAACCTCTCTCAACACTATATCTATACCTTACGGTGGAGTATGATGCGAAATTAACTAAAACCTGGGAAAAGTGGAGGGTTGATATCCCCTCTTTAGATGAGGAAGAGTGGAAGGAGTGTTTAATCTCTTACATTCCTTCCATGATCGCTGCAAGGGATAGGTTCATACAATTCAAGTTCCTACACAGAGCGTATTTCACCCCACAAAGATTGGCGCGCATATACCACCAAAGAGATCCCAACTGTCAGAGATGCAGTCAGGAAGTGGGTACTTTCTGGCACATGGTCTGGTCTTGTCCCAAACTAAGACCCTTTTGGTCAGCAGTGGCCTCCACACTGGGGAATGTCATAGGCTCAGACTTACCGGTTGATCCCCAAATACTATTGCTCAGTCATCTGGAGGATGTTGAGGGTGATAGATATGATAAATTGTGTCTAACCTTCACATTGTACTATGCTAGGCGGGAAATTCTACTGCAATGGAAAATGGTGGAGCCTCCTACCCTGGCCTCGTGGATAAGGTCGGTGAACAAGGTACTCCCCCTGTATAGACTGACGTACGAAAGTAGGCAATGTTCGGGGAAGTTTGACAAAATTTGGTCGTCCTGGATAGACGCTTCTGGGGACCCTGAACCCCCTACCCCATAAGTAAGACGTGGAAAATAGTAGAGGACGTCCTGCATCTCAAGTCTATTCCTCTTATGCCCGTTTCCCTTCTTCCCCTTCCTTTTCTTTCCTTTCCCTATCCCCCCCTTGCCTTCCTTCCTCTTCCCTCCCATCCCCCCCCTTTTTTTTTTCTCTTCTCCCCCCCCCACCCCTAATAGGCTTGATTGAATACTGGGTTATTTACTTTATATTATCTAACAAATTTAAGATGATATGAGCCATGAGAAGTATGGTTAAGTGAAAAAATTCTGTTGTGTGCACATCTGGAACACCTGATAAACAGAAGTTATTGTTTTAGAGTAAATCTCACTGTTGTTATTCTTTTTGCAATGACTGTACTAATTTCTTGTACTGTAATGCTGATTTGTTTAATAAAAATTTTCTGTTAAAAAAAAAATTGCTAGGACTATCCGTAGATCCCTGCTTAGGGATCAGGAGGCAGTAGAACATCTGTCCAATGCAGTGGCGGAATTACCGGGGTCGCAACAGTCGCAGTTGCGACGGGGCCCGGCATTCCGCCACTGTGGGGGGGGGGGGGCCCAGTGGTGTTGCTCTTCACACACGCTCTGAGCGGAGATCGTGTGTCATAGAACAATAGCACAGAGACACCGGCAGCATTAATGTTCTACTTGCCCGTCCGTCCTCTCTGGCACAGATGAGAGAGGACACACAGCTGATCTCACGGCTCCCCCTTCTCCCCCCTCCCCTCTCCTGTGTGCTCCGTGGGAAATGTGAGCTCCTTAGTTTCACACTTGACTGCCCACAGAGCACACAGGAGAGGGAGAGGGGAGAAGGGGGAGCCGTGAGATAAGCTGTGTGTCCTCTCTCATCCCCTGCCAGAGAGGACGGACAGACAAGTAGAACATTAATGCCGCCGGTGTCTCTGTGCTATTGTTCTATGACACACGATCTCCGCTCAGAGCCGTGCTGTCCGGCACTGATGGAATCTAATAGCATGCACCGATGAGCACTGATGAGAATTGATAGAAGGCACTGATGAGCACTAATAAAAGGCACTGATGAGCACTGATAGAAGGCACTGATGAGCACTGATAGAAGGCACTGATGAGCACTGATAGAAGGCACTAATGGGCACTGATAGAAGGCACCGATGGGCACTGATGAGCACTGATAGAAGGCACTGATGAGCACTGATAGACGGCACTGATGAGCACTGATAGAAGGCACTGATGAGAACTGATAGACGGCACTGATGAGCACTGATAGAAGGCACTGATGGGCACTGATAGACGGCACTGATGAGCACTGATAGAAGGCACTGATGGGCACTGATAGAAGGCACTGATGGACACTGATAAAAGGCTCTGATGGGCACTGATAGGAGGCATTTATGGGCACTGATAGGAGGCACTTATGGGCACTAATAGGAGGCACTGATTAGCACTGATAGGAGGCACTGATGAGCACTGATAGGAGGCACTGATGAGCACTGATAGGCCACATTGGTGAGCACTGATAGGCAGTATTGATAGGATTGATAGGAGGCACTAATGTGCACTGATAGGTGGCATTGATGGGCACTGATAGGTGGTACTGATGGGCACTTACGAATACTGATAGGCAGAACTCAGGCAGTATTGATGGGCTTTGATGGGCAGAATTGAAGAGTACTGATAGGTGGCACTGATGGACGCTGTTAGGCGGCATTAATGAGCACTGATAGGTGGTACTGATAGGCAGAATTGATGGGCACTAATAGGCGGCTGATAGGTAAAACTTGTAGGTTGAAGTGATGGGCAATGATAGGCAGCACTGATGGGCACTGATAGATGGCACTGATGATTGGGGCACTGATTATCAGTGTAAACAATTTACTGACATTCTTGACAGTTAACGGCAGTCCTTTCCTCACACAGACACAGCGTGTGAGGAAAGGGCTGTGGATAACCGGCAAGTCTGTTTACATGTGATCAGCTGATCACATGGTAAAGAGCCGATGTGATTGCGCTGGATGCATGTCCCAGGGGTCATGCAGGAAGCACGGTTTTGGGAGGATGTCCATGGACACTCTCCCAAAATTGGAAGCCCGGGGCTCGGATGGAAGGGGGGCCCATCATGGTTTCTTGCACCGGGGCCCTGAAGGTTCTAGTTACGCCTCTGGTCCAATGTTCCCAGAAGTTCTAATTAAAAAAAAATTAAGAGGCTGTGCCAAAGGGCTTTTGTTCTTGTCAGATCTGTATCTCTCCCTACACCTGCCAAAATGTAGCTTGAAGCAGGATTATGCAACTTAGAAGGAAGTCAAATGCATGTCAGAAGACTGTCAACCGCAGGCCAAAAACATTTGTCATTGAACTCGGTATGATCTAAGAAGCATCTCAAATTGGTCTCAATTACAATCTGAATGCACCTAAAAGCAAGTTGCATTTGTCCATTCACAAACGACTTTACATAGCTACTTTAATGTATATACAACAGTTCTTTTTTTATAGCTGTCTCTTGAATGGCTGGCATCAGAAAGAACTGGTATTGATCTATAGGGGAGTAAATTGCATTTTATTATGATGTTGAGATACAGTATATGCATTACGAGAACTACTGTACACTTTTGAACTGAATAAAATAATGATTTGCATGGCTTCTCCAACTATCCTAAAATAATACACTCCTTATTTTTGGGGTTGGAGATGGAATGAGACGGGCAGATATCTTTCAGCTAAAGCTGGCTATTCACTGATCAAAATTGAATTAGTGTGTGGCAGTCCACCCTTGACAAAAGTTGCTCATTTGATCATTTGAACTTCTGTCAAAGGGACATTGGAAATTTTTCCTTAATCAGCTTCCACTGGGGAAATTGCTTCATTTACAGTACCTCAATTGTGTGGATGGAGGAACCTGTTTTTTTTTTTTGTTCATTTAGCCTTTAACAAACAATGTATTGCTAGCTTAAGAAGGCATTATTGTGCTTGCTTAGTGGAAGGCTTTTTGGTTCATTCTGACCCACTTCTGTGTGCTTTCTACCTGGTTTTCAAGCTCTACTCTATAAAAAGCTATTTTTCCATGTTCTGTACTGATTATGGCTACAAGCATAAAACTGTTATATGCAGCTTGGGATGCATGAGTCCTACAATGAAGAATAACCACCTTATTTTTAGGATTTGTTATGGAATGAGACAAGCAGATCTCAGAAGGCTTTACTTTGCAAAACTTTCGAACTAGAAGTTGCTAGGGGAAAACAAAGCATATCTAAACACAAAAAATGCAATATATTGCAGTTTAGCAGCCCTTAGATGAGGTGGCTGCATTATTTATCTTTTTTCTGGTACAGTGATTTTTATTGGCATATAAAGAAAGAACAAATATAACATTCACATGCAGGGGATATGAACATTAGACAAAATACAGAATTTTCTTAAAAACACAGAAAAAGATGTGTCACAGAGTACAGACTATTAACTAACAATGATCCACTGACCCAGGTCGGAGACAAATGCATAGTGCCTGAGCCGTAGGACTCAGGGGCTAGAGTAAGCAAGGGAAACAGACGCATCCACCACAGGTGGGGCGACCAAAACAAAACAGAAAGACAACACAAAATAAAAATAAAAAAGGGGGGAGAGATTGCTAATTAAAGCAGGAGGCAAGAAGAGGGAAAGAAGAACAGAGTCGCCTACTGGGAGTCCAGAGAAGAGAAGGGGGGTAGTGAGAGAAGGTGGAGAAAAGGAGAGGAGCAGAGGAAGGAAAGGGGGGGGAGTTCCCCCAAGCTGGGGGTTAAGGGGGATTAGTTTGGGAGGCCTAGGCTGGTTGGCAGCAGGTTTGGAAGGGTGTAAGACCAACATGGAGTCCACACTTTAAGGAATTTTAGCATGAGTATCATTGAGGATACTTGACATTTTTTCCTGGATCACGAGGGTCGTCAAGGTGCTCTTTACCTCTGCGAACGAGACAGCCATTTTCTTCCAGGCCCTTGCTATTGTACGTTTAGCAGCTATAAATAGGTAGGTGGCCAAATGCTGCTGATAGGAAAAGAGGCCCAGGATCGGACAATGGAGCAATGCTAGTTTGGCATCCTTGTGTATGGGTACGTGCAAAAGGGTGAACAGAAGCCCGAAAACCCCTGACCAGAATCCAACCAAGCGGGGACAGGGCCACCAAATATGGATTTGTCTCCTCGCTGATCAGAAGCATCTATCACTATAAGAAGGATTCAACTTGCCAATGTGGGCCAGGACTAAATACCATCGAAGGAGGACTTTAATGTTCTATTTGTCGGTCTTCTCTGGCACGGATGAGAGAGGACACACAGCTGATCTCACGGCTCCCCCTTCTCCCCCCTCCCCTCTCCTGTGTGCTCCGCGGGCAGTCAAGTGTGAAGCTAAAGAGCTCACATTTCCCGCGGAACACACAGGAGAGGGAGGGGGAGAAGGGGGAGCAGTGAGTTCAGCTGTGTGTCCTCTCTCATCCGTGCCAGAGAAGACCGACAAATAGAACATTAATGCCGCCGGTGTCTCTGTTGTGCTATTGTTCTATGACACACGATCTCCGCTCAGAGCGTGTGTGAAGATCAACCCCGCTGGGCCCCCCCACAGTGGGGGAATGCTGGGCCCAGTCGCAACTGCGACTGTTGCGACCCTGGTAATTCTGCCACTGCAATGACACCGCCCTTCTTGCAAGATTAACAGATATTTTCCAGATCTAGTAGGCTGCAAAATATAAAATGTTTATTATTTGGTTAAGATATCCTTTAAAGAATTACTGTCCTTGTTAATGGCAGTAACTCTAGGTTCACACTTGTGTGGAGCATTTGTATGCACACTTCAGGGGCCCTTTCATTTGAATGGACTTTGTTCCTGCAAGAAACACGGGGAAAGAAGTTCCTGGACCCAGTGAAACACATGGTGCTGGTGTTTTTATGATGCATGGAGGTGCCTTTAAGCATTAATGGCACCCCTGCATATCTGTTAAACAGCAGAACCTAGTCCAGGGTGTATCCGGTGCAATATATATTTAGAAGTGTGCAATCTTTCTTTTAGTTGGGTGTTTTCTGCTTAAAAATGTGAGGTTCAGTGAAAAAAAAATCTTTAGTTTAGGACTGAACTGTAAATATATTTAATTCTTAGACCTGTTATCCTTTTGTGGCCAGTTGTGTTATTGCTTGGTTAACAGCAGACTTTTCGCAACCCTTTACTTGCTATCCAAAAGGGTACCTTAAACTGCCTCCCTTCTGTCACAAAATTATTATAACCTGTGTTTGCTGCTTTTGCTTTCCTAGATACTCACATTTATAACACTTTTGCTTCTCTTTTTCAGCAGTTTACCTTTTGTATCTCCGGATACTATTCAGGTACATGTTCTGGAGCTCAGTGGTGATGTCCGTTATGAATTCAATGAACTCCATGAAGTCAACCTGCCCATCACCATCCAAATCCAACATTGCCATTGCATCATCCTAAAAGGAAACATGTGAAATGTTAAAATGTCTCATTCATATCATAAAGAGGGGTCATACTGAAATTAGGAAATTAAATAAATATAAACAGGGAAAGCAAAGGTCCTAGACAGACGATGGTGAAGATACATATGGGCCCTTCTTCTGCTGTAAAGGGTCCTGAAGTAAATACCTTGCCTATAGTTTTGCTATACTGTACTGTCATAGTAGCCAGTGTACCTGTAAGATGCAAAGATAGCTCAGTGTGGCATACTTCTTCCCCTTTCTGAAAGCTTCCTTCGTGGAGTACTGTACTCAGTATACTGTCATTTTCAAACATGCAAAGGAGATCTACCAAAAAATAAAACTTTTACAATAGTTAAAAAGTGTACAAAAATGTAGATTGGGGAAGTTTTTGATAAAATTGGGGAAAGGATAGACCTCCTGTCAGGTGTGTAATTGCTTGAATTGAGAGAAAGTATGAGGACACCAAGCTGTAGGGATTAGTCCAGATACATATTATCTGGACCAAACCTATGGCTTGGTGCTCCTATCCTTTCCCTCCATATAAGTTAACTCTCCTATAAACCCAATTAGAGATCAACATAGACAAAACTACCACCAAGCTCTGAGTCCAGTGCTCCACCACACCAGTTCCTGAGGTTTTTATTTATGTTTGTGTTCCCACTGGGGAGATTCAGCCTTGTATTCATTCTTGTGACCAAAAAGCGAGAATAAATCTAACTTTTAAAAAATTTCACTAGAGTAAGAAATTAAGAAAAAGACCTCCAATTGGGACACCTCTTCCAATGATAACTCTCTAAGATGGGAATTATGTTCTCTTTGGAAAATATTTTTTCTCTTTTCCTGTTTTGTCTCCAGTATAGGAAGTGAAGAGAAATCTCCCAAGTGGAACACAAGCAGCAAAAATAACCTGATAAGGGTTCCCTTCCCTACTTTAGCTGAAATAAATAAAAAAAATCACCCTGTTGCATGTCCTTCCAGTGAAGGTCATAGCAATGATCATTGCATAGGCATGTTCTACAAAGAGGATACTGGAGATCAGCAGTACTGATATGCAATAAATTCTAAAAAAAGGCAAAAAGACATGCCAGTTGTTTATGATACATGGTGCTTTAGAAAAATAAATGTTATTCATTTAGGGTTTACATCTACTGTAATGTATACCTTGAATTTTACACATACTTAAAAAAAGTTATTTTTTTCTAATGTTACCTGTGATTCTCTGAATTCAGTTGTATGCTCATAAACAGTACATGTAGAATGGGCCACATGGGGCTTCTTCTCAGAATTAGGCAGTCCGATCTCATTAAATCATATCTAAACCCAGAAGCAAAATGTGTAATATATTGCAGCTTACGAGTACTGGTGTGGTGGCTGCATTTGTTTTCTTTTCTCAGCCTTTTTATCTTTTTATTTACATTGAGTATTCCTGAATATATAATATAATATACTTCCTATCCAGTTGTGGCTCACTTATTCACTGTATCTATAGAAGGAGCCATGATTATCAATGGACTTCAGAATGTCTGCCTTTGTTTGTCTCGATTACAAGCTGAATGAGACAATGGTGCTTTCTTTTAGACTCACAGAAAGTGACAAGGACACTGCATTATTGGCAAGACCAACAGTTTTTCTGTACTTACTGAAAAACATTTGTAGCCACCCCATCAAAGGACTGGTAAGCTGCAATACATTCAAATTTGATTTTTGGGTTTGGGTAGACCAGTTGGGTCATCCATGTGAAGATAAGTTGTAGCAATTATTTGAGAGTTGCATACATGCATCAATATGTCCCTCAAATGTTCATACTTTTCATCTGAGTGAGTCAAAAGTCGGAGGAGCCCCCACATGTTTTTATTATTCTTTAGTTCAGGTAACCTACAGCACGTTCTTGTGCACCACGTCTGAAGGCATCTAAAAACATACAGTAATTGCTGGTCAGATCAGGCTGCGATTATTATATCTACAGTTGGAAGCAGTAACCACCTGGCAAATAGTTCTCAAGGAAACAATGGATAAGAAAGGTTACATTTTTTTATACATTGTGTGTGGGGGTGGGGTGTTTACGGCAATTTTAGCCCTTTGGAGGTATCATACATTTCATAATATATACAGAGGGTGCAAAAAAGTAGGACTTTGTGTATACCTCCACAGGTATGATACAGACAGACAATTGAATTATATAAAATATTATTTAAAAAAAAACCTAATAAAGTGGTGTAAATATATTTTATATAATTTTATTGTCTGTCTGTATTATGCCTGTGGAGGTATTCACAAAGGGGTTGATTTACTAAAGGCAAATAGACTGTGCCCTTTGTAAAGTGTAGTTGCACTCTGCAAGTACAGTTGCTCCAAAGCTTAGTTAATGAGCAGAAGTTCTGATGACTTCCATCATCCAATCATGTGCAAGCAAAAATGCAGTTTTTTCTCTCTTTTCTTGCATGTGATTGGGTATTCTTTACAAAGTAAAGCTTTAACTCATTTACTAAGCTCTGGAGCAACTGCACTTGCAGAGTCTATTTGCCTTTAGTAAATCAACCCCAAAGTCCCACTTTTTTGCACTCTCTGTATATACATTTTTTTTTATATTTGGTTCAGTTTTGTTTGAAAGTGGTCCACACTTTCCTCCAGTGTTTGACAACCAACCACTATGTAATGTCTTCTGCGTCTCCTGTGTCTCTCATTGGAGAGCAATGATCAAAATGATATAATTCAAAAAGGCTACATCGCATGTGAAGACAGCAATACTCACCCGATAACAACAGGGCAGTTCACTGGCAAGTAATGTAGACAGTTCTGACCGATTCAGTTTTAAATTGTCTCCCTCCTCGGCTGAGTATTTGTGAAAAACACCCAGGAGATTGTAGACTGCAGATTCCACCGCTGCCATGGTTCAAACTCAATTCATCGCCCTTCACTGAATGTCTATATAATCGAGTAAAAGCTTGATAAACACCAATAGCTATCACAACTAATGTGTCTTCTGGTCACGCCTATTGTCACGTCACCTTATAACAAGTAGACAGCTGAAGGCTACAATATTAAATGACTTGATTGTTAATGTATATGTGACACTACCTGCAGTACTACAAAAGAACCGACTGTGCGCCTCAAGTTTCAAAACACCATTAGATATCAACACTGTAAGAAATGTAGGTCAGAGAGCAAAAGTATCCCAAGAGTATGAAAACATACATTTGTCTAAGGACATTTATAGTTCTACATGTATTAAAGAAGCATGAAGGCTGCCATTGCTAATCTCACCTTTTGAAAATGCTAGTTCCCCAGATGTCATGCTGATCCAGTGGCTTCATTACTTTCTAAGTCAGTGACAGCCAAACAGAATAAACAGAGCAGGACCTATTACTGAGCCTTGCGGCACATCTCTAGTGACTTGACTCTGTTCCAAATGTACCCCCTTTACAACTACACTTAATATGTATCCTTTAGCTAACTGCATTTCTACTAAACCATCCAGAAGTCCTAGCTTGTACAACTTTTTTATGAGCTCATCATGTAGAACCATATCAAATGCTTTATGGAAATCATGATAGCTGCCCTAAAATTTTCCACTCGCCTACTCGCATTTTGCAAATGAAAAATGGTTTCTGGCGAGCGCGGGCTGCCTCAGAGCAGGGGGGGGGGGGCAAGCACTGCTGGCAGGCGAGGTTAAATGGAAGCTGTTCTCCCAGCTCCAGGTGATCCCACCTGGGGGAAGAGAGTGGAGGAAGAGGCGAGCTGGCTGGATCACAAAGTGGGGATTGCCTGCCGTAACAGCTTACATTTGAATTGCCGTCCGTTCGTGGTCACACACAGCCCTGCCTCCTGACCCGGCACCTGTGAAAGACAGAACACATCCCAGCATTGGACCGGCGTTCTGTCTGTCACAGGTGCCGGGTCAGGAGGTGGGGCTGCGTGTGACCGTGAGTAGACGGTAATTCAAATGTAAGCTGTTATGGCGGGGCAATCCCCACTCTGTGATGATCCAGCCACTCTCTCTCTTCCTCTGCACAGGTCACGTTGCAATGATGGGCACAGGCGAGGCTGCAATGATGGGCACTGGTCACGCTGCAATGATGGGCACAGGCGAGGCTGCATTGGTGGGACTGGTCACGCTGCATAGATGGGGACAGGTGAGGCTGCATTGATGGGCACAGATGAGGCTGCATTGATGGGCACTGGTGAGGCTGCACTGATAGGAACAGGTGAGGCTGCGTTGATGGGCACAGGTGAGGCTGCATTGATGGGCACTGGTGAGGATGCCCTGATAAAGTTGTTGTTCATATTTATTTTTGTAACTTAATTCTGCATAAAACATTTGAGTGTCATTTCATGAGATGATTTAGAAGGGCGTGTTTAGGGGCGGAATTAGGATCTGGGCAGGGTAGGAGTTCTGTGGGGCAACTGGTGCCGAGTAACCCTTAAAGTCTGACTAGTAGCTCAGGACTTGAAATTTTGAGCCCTGATGATGTTAACAGCACCACCCTCATCCAAAATATATGTAATATAGACAAAAAAAAATCAGGGCTCATTCTGTTATAAGCAGTCCATTGCTTTGTGTTACTGCACGTGTGATAAGATATCAACTCCATGGACAAAACATATAACCAAACTGTGCTATTGTTGTAATGCAGGTCACAGGCCATGTGTTTTGATGTGCCATATAGCAAGCATGTTGGCAGCTACTGCATTTGTGAGTCAGGGTCCCATTCTAAATAATGGCACTGCAATGCCTCACAAAAACTCCCATGTGTGTACATGCTTGCGCAGGGCCATCTTAATAACATCATGGGCCCCTGGGCAAAGTAATTCAGTGTAGCCCTTACCAGCCTGCCCCAATACACGCACCTACTTTCAAGAATTAAAGTATAAATAGTTGATCGAATTAAACATATATTTATTAAAACTTTCAATAAAATCAATTTTAAACAATAGGAAAACATACCATAAATCAAAGACCAATCAACACAAAGGGCACAGTTGAGGGGAGGAGGCAGAATGGCACAATACTGGGATCCAGAGGGCACAGTACAGGTTCTAGGATGCTGCCTATGACACAGCCACCCAGGAACAGCTTAATAGAGAGTCTGACTATTTCAGTAAATTCGGGACAGTTGACAAGTATAATGTAATCTAAGATTATCATGGGGCCCCTATGTACCCAGGGCCCCTGGGCACTGCCCATGCATTAAGACAGCCTTGCGATTGCGTAACCCACTGTAACATACACAGGTGTGATACTAGCCATCATCAGATTAGTCTAACTTTCTGGGATTTCCAGAAGGTAAATTAGTGGCCTGGGATTTTTAATTGCCACCAATTCTGTTGTTGGATTCTGGATGCCTATCGATGTCGTGATCCATTCTTGTTGAGACCATTCAGGTTAACTCCAATGAAGCCTTTTATATTACATCTTGCTGTAGCGAGGGCCACTCTGTCACCAGCGGCCCTGAACCTCCCGCCATCCGCCGCCGGAATGGACACAGGCTTACACAGGCTCTCCACAGAGGGAAAGCGCGCCTGTCAGTTCCTCCCCCTCCTTCTCTCACTGGCTGACTCAGGAATGCGAGTGACGTTCGCACAGGAATCCGCCCTCTCTGCTCTCTCCTCTGTGTCCCTATTGGTAGGGAGAGGGAGCCAATCAGGAGCCAAGGAGAAGCAGCAAAGGACCATGGGACATAAAGTCTTATCTAGTGAATTGAGAATAATTTTGCAAAATAAAAATTTGCTATGATAGTAAACATGCTCTACAACAGTTTGCACAGTACTTTACAACATGAGATCAGACAGTACAGTTACAATACAATTCAATGGCAGATGAATAAGAGGGCCCTGTTCATTAGAGCTTACAATCTATAAGTTAATACTTGTCCTGCCCACTCACCACCATTATTGTTGTCTTAAAGAGCTAAACAGGCTTAAAGTGATACGAAAGAGGTTTATATTTACCTGCTCTATACAAGGATATTGCACAGAGCAGTCCCTTACCTCCTCTTCTAGGGTCACACGCCAGCATTCTCTGCTCTTCCTTTTCTGTGTGCTATGGGGACACACATGCAGGCATGCTCCCTAGCTCAGCTGTGTGCATCTATACACACACACAACATAGCTTAGTCCTGCCCCTCACACTCTCTTCACTGAATTTGACTGGCAGCAGCAGAAGCCAATGGCTCCCGTTGGCATCAGGGTCTCCAGTGAATACAGGAAGAGGAGAGAAGAGCTGCTGCAGACAGCACAGCGCTGGATTGAGAATGGACTCAGTTAAGTGTTTAAGGGGGCTGGAGGAGCTGCTATTGAAAGTTTTTTTAACTTAATGCAGAGAATGCATTATTATTATAATTATTTTTATACAGGATTTATAAAGCGCCAACAGTTTGTGCAGCACTTTACAACGTGAGGGCAGACAGTACAGTTACAATACAATTGAATGCAGGAGAACTTAAGGCATTAAGGTAAAAACCTTTTAATTAGCACCATTTTAAAAGTCTTTAACATTTGTCTTACTTCCACTAGTGTTGGATGCCTGACCCCCCACTTTGCGCTGTGCCTCCCTCACCCACCCTTGCTGGAAACGGTGGTAAAGATTTGCAGGATGGGCGGTGGAACTGATAAGTATTAAGGCCCCTTTCACACTTGTGCAACTTGTCCTGCGACTTGGGACTGCAAAGTCACAAGATAAATTGTACCCCATGATTTCCAATGAGTACCGTTCATATCTGTTAAACTTCAAAGTAGTCCCTGCACTACTTTGATCCGACTTTAATGCGACTTGACTCAACATTACACAGGCATTGCTTCAAGTCGCGTCAAAGTAGCACGGCAAAGTCACGTCAAAGTCACGCGACTTTCAGGTTGCACAAGTGTTAAAGGGGCCTAAGTCTCTTTTTTAAGAGGGATCAACCTAATTTATATCCATAATGATTACCCAAACACTGTGCAACTGTTTTTGTAACTTATTTTATCTGAGTTATCAATTAGGAAGGTTGATGACTGTGCTGTTGGAGAATGTAACAGCCTCTAGAACAGAGGCTCCTAACCTTTTTACAATTAATGACCCCCAATCGATTTCCCAATAAATATGTCCCTATGCCCCCTTCCACAGACTGTTAAAATTATCATCATCACCAGAAGAATCATAAGGACTTATTAATATAAAAATGACAATTTAAAAATAAACAAGCTATCTACAACTAATGAGATTTTTGCAGTTGTTTTGTGCCATCAATACATGGAATGGAGGTCAATTACTCACAATTTTACTCATATGCCATCAATAATGCAGAGAATTCTGATTCAATATTGTTAAATTATTCAGAGATCCAAACCTATAATTCCATCATTTGATTTCCATAAACCCAAGTGGTATGGCTACCTCTTGATAATAATGTCTGATCTAGACATTAGCACCTACAACTACTATAGTACAGTATAAAACACATGTAAAATGCGTATATATGCATTAAAAATGGCTTTCAAGTATAATTTATTCCAAATCCGTAATTACTAAAACTGCATTTTAGATTTCCTTTAAAGCGAACCAGTCAAATCTTCAGAAACACATACCCTGCAAAAGAAGGGTGTAAATACTCACCTTTTATGGTACCCACGCTGCCAAATGTCACTTTACTCCAGCAGAACTGTCCACCAAAACCAACTGGGAAACCAATACTTCTAGAAGTGTCAGTTTTCTTGGTCCCAGGAAGCTCTCATTCAGGCTATCAATAAAGAGGAATTAGGTCAGCAGAAGAAACCAATGAGAGCGGTTTCCTCAATTTTGGGAACCAAGGAAATTGTTAATCAATAAGTTTCCAGTTTCCCAGTGGACTTTTGGGAGCCATTATTACAGGGAAAGTAAGTATTCATAGCATTCTTCTGCAGGGTATTTGTTTTGGAAGATTTAAAGCTCAGGTCGGGTTTTCTTTAAATGACATCTCAACTACACTTATGAACTTCTTGACCTAAAATGATTTTTTTACCAGGATTCTTCTCAAGGATTTAAGTTCTGGAAAAAAATGATGTGTGAAAAAAATGGATCTTTCCAGGGTATGAGAATGAAAATTAACCTAGGCAAAGGGATTTTACAATGCCGTTAATAGTACAATATAAGCCATAGACTATTACATTTTATTTTGTATTCTTAGTTTGTCTGATTTCCAGGAAGAGGTCAGATATCAACAATACACTCAACAGCAACACCACAAAGTCTTCAAAGCTCATAAGTCCTTCACTGTCTTTTTCCAAGTCTTCCATTAGTTCTTTGTACTTTGGTTTTGTATCTTGACCCTGCAATGAAAACAGAACAGCTGTTATGTTTAAAATGACATTGTTCAAAAAAATTAGCAGTCAGCCATGACACCTTCTCCTGAAAAACGTCTAAAAGGTTAACAGTGGAAGAAAGAGGATTACAGAATAAAAGTCTATATGAGGTTTACCAAGAAGAGTGCATATCCAGTGAGGCAAGAGGAGGAAAGAAGGAGATTAATCAGCTGAGAAGCCTGGATATATACCCCAGAAGAGGAAGGCCTTTTTAGCCCTGGAAACAGGTCTATATTGGAGGTGAGTGCAGTGGTAAAAGGTGGTGGGAGTCACAGCACATTAATGCTATAGAAGTCTCACAAGGGGGAAGCACTAAGGAAGACTGGCACAAGATGTACATCTAGAAGGAATATTATCATTTGAGTGGAAGAATGATGTGCCACACATAAACTGTGTATTCACATATGAATTGCGTATCTTATTTATAGTTTTAGCACATGAAGGAATGGATCATGTCACTGAATAATTTATTTTGATTTATTTGAATTGTTTCTATACACACACACTTGACGTTTAATTTGTTTTTCCAGTTATGAAAGACGCAGCCGATATATATGTAATTTTTTTACTTAGTAGTTGTGGGAACACAATAATTTGGCCTGCTGCCATCTGCCGTCTAGTTTATACTTGCTTCAAAACATGGCTTCAGACAGGCTTTGTTAAGAGCCCTTTCACACTGGGGCGGGGGCGGCGTCGGCGGTAAAACGCCGATATTATTAGCGGAGTTTTACAGTCGGTATTCGGCCGATAGCGGGGGCGGCTTTACCCCCCACTAGCGGCAGAGAAAGGGTTAAGTACCACCGCAAAGCACCTCTGCAGAGGTGCTTTGCCGGCGGTATAGCCACGCCGTCCCATTGATTTCAATGGGCAGGAGCGGTAAAGGAGCGGTATACACTCCGCTCCTTCACCGCTCCGAAGATGCTGCGGGCAGGACTTTTTTTTACCGTCCTGCCAGCGCATCGCTCCAGTGTGAAAGCAGTGGCACTTTCGGGTCGGTTTGCAGGCGCTATTATTAGCGCACTAGCGCCTGCAAACCGCCCCAGTGTGAAAGGGCTCTAAAGCTCTCTAAACGCCAGTCAAAGCCCCTGTCACTAAATAAAAGGGTTAGCTTACAGTTTACACCTTGCGCTTGCTTGGTGCTTCGATGAGGCTACGGTGGGGCTTCGATGGGGCTTCAATGAGCCTTTGGTGGGGCTTTGGTGGGGCTTCGGTGAGGCTTTGGTGGGGCTTTAGGCAAGCTTTGCCATAGACTTCTATGGAGACTTTGAAGATGCTTTGAAGCACCACTAAAGCTACATGGGGTATAATTTTTGAAGCGAAGCCAAAGCAAAGCAAAGCAAAAGCAAGGTGTAAACAGGACTGTAAGCTAACCATTTTATTAAGTGACAGGGGCTTTGACTAGTGTTCAGAGAGCTTTAACAAAGCGTGTCCGAAGCCTTGTTTTGTAAACTAGCCATTAATGTGTGTTGAAGCCGAAGCAAGTGTAAATGAGCCCATACATATTTTGATAGATCAAGTGGAAATTGACAAATACAAAGAAATGATTTAGACCCTTTTCACACTGAGGCAGTTTTCAGGCATTTTAGCGCTGTAAAGCGCCTGAAAACTGCCTACCATGCCGCCCGAATGTGAAAGCCCGAGTGCCTTCACACTTGGGCGCATGGGCGTCCGCAGAACTTTTTTCAGGGGGGGCATAATTTTATGAACACCCTAGCTCGGTCCCTTTTCGACAATGGTGCTGGGGGGGCGGGGCCAATTCATACACTTGGCGTCTATGGACGCCGAATGAATGAATCAGGAGCGCGCCCACAAGGTAACCCCCTTGGGAGAGCGCTTCTCCTAGGGGGTTATCTAATGCGAGGGACCCCAGAAGAGGAGGTTCTGGGTCACTCTGTGCAAAACAAGCTGCACAGTGGAGGCAAATATGATATGTTTGTTATTTTTTAAACAAACCTTTAGTATCACTTTAAGGGCTTGTTTATACCAGAAGGTGGTGCAGGAAATCCATGTTCCGTGTGCGTTTCCCACACTACGTTCAAAACGCACTGGGTATGTGATCTCCTGCAGGTGTATATACATTTTTCTAAGGACACCTCAAACACAGATCACAATTGCAGTGCTTTTACCTGCCCCAGATCTCATGGTACCATAGTACCATGCAATTTGGTGCAGTACGCTTTTGAAAAAGTAGTGTGTGCATTCAATTTTTGTGCGATCCAATGTGATTTTATCCCAGTTAAATGAATGAGCTGAAAATTGCACCGCATGGAGTTGCACAGGAATCCAGCAGGCATTTTCAAAGCTGCATTGGAAAAACAACAAGCAAAATATGGAACAGCAAGCAAGTAAAGTCAAATCAAAAAATGACTGCCAGGTAAAATTTTATTGAAAATGATTACACTCCAATCACTGAATCACCCTTTAAACGCAGTGAGTTAGTACATTAGTGGGTGGTGGTGGACACAGCAGCCTCCCCCCTTATCAGACCAAGTCAGGGAGGCAGAAACAAACACCCCATCCTCTTCTCACAGCACACCAACTTAGGGCAACGAACACCATGCCAACCCACACCCCCTTATCACAAGCTCACCTCGGAGGACACTGGCAGGGAGGGCAGCTGGTTCAGCCTCAGGTACACCAGCTCCGGAAGACACAGTGTGCGGTAGCAGCTGCGCCGCTCGGGCGGAGAATAGTAACAGGCCTGGCTCGGCAGAGCAGCAGTGATGGGAGGAGCGAGGAGGAAAACATAGACCAGACCATTGCTGCTGCAGCGCGGGGGGTGATCAGAGAGAGCTCAGAGCAGCCAGCAGAGAAACAGACGTAGGAAAAAAGTCAGCGGCAGCCGCGATTGCGGCTGCGGCGGACATTTCAACACACAGTCTGCAAGCCAACAACAACCTGATGATTCCAGGGGGGGGCAATCGCCCTGCCTTGCCCCTATGTGCGGACGCCCATGCTTGGGCGGTGTGCTTTACAGGACGTTAGTATAAGTCCTGCAAGCAGTATATATTAGGGGCATTTTGGGAGCGCTGTATACAACGCTCCCAAAATTCCCCTGCCCATTGCAATGAATAGGCAGCGCTTTCGAAGCGCCTGAAAAGCGATTTAGAAGCATCGCAACATGGGCGTTTTTAACCCCTTCTTCGGCCGCTAGCGGGGGGTTAAAAGCGAGCGGCACTTTACCCCTAATGCACTGCGGGCCCCAATGTGAAAGGGATCTAAGAGCAGTATCTCTCCTCTGCCTTTTCCTGACGAAACCTTGATTTTTTTACTCAGAGAGCAAGAGTCTGAAGGCAAACAGCTTCTGCTGTGGTCTTTTTTTGACAGTGACGCTAGCGCCATGGATTCACCCTGCATTCAAATTTTTATTTATAAAACAAATTATGCACAAAAAAGCAAATATAGCACATCACTTTAACAATGTATCAACTTAAAAAAATTTAATAAAAAGTGTAAGTATATTTTCTTAAAAAAGCACAAGGGATGTTATTTGTTATCAGTGTGATGTGTCCTTTGTGCTGCTGTCTTTCCAGAAATCTTCCACCTCCGATTTCCCTCATGCTTGCCACCATATTATTCTAAAGAGATGGGGGTAAATAGAGCTGAGAGAGCTGTGACAGGCACTCATGAAGAGTGCCGACTATGTACCACCTATATTCAATGTAGCACCCTCAGTGTACAGAGTAGGAAAATTTAGTTGGGCTCCCCTATAAGCAGAGGAGCTGGGGTTAATTTGTTTGTCTTAGCTGAGCAGAGCTCCAATGGTGGGGCCTCTGTTACCTCCCCCTGGTTTCTAGAACTTACTGGAGGTAAAACCCTGAAGGTGGGGAGACTGGAGACTGGCCATAATGTTCTGGAGGTCCAGGGTCCAGTTGCCTGGGGGGGGAGGGCTACTGAAAGAGAGAGAAAGAGCTTCAGACTCACACCTCTTTCCAGCCTTAGCTAGGCTTAGTTGGAGCTACCTTGACAGTCAGGAGCTGGGCCTGTTCAGCAGGAAGCCTGCGCAGCGGCCATCTGGACTTCAGGATTAATTCAACAGGGATTTAGTTAGTAACTGAGTAACCTTCATTTTTCACACCCCACGCTTGGACAGAGGCAGGGGGGGGACAGCAAGGTGCAAAACTCTGCTAGCCTGTAAGCCGGAGACAGCTTAGAGACAGTTCACAATTGTTAAAGCCATCACACACCTCTAGCCTGGGTCCAAAGTCATCCAGGTGCATCGGCATATCCTTATGGATCAGCACCTGCACTCAACAGTTGGGACTTTCTTTTTGTTATTCGGTTAGCTGGTCTATCAATCCTATGGGAGGACAGCATATTGATGTTAATTTCTAGCAGCCAGAGACAGTATCAGGTCTTCAAATTTGTTTTCAAGCTCCACAGTTTGGGTAACCCATGCTTCCATTCCCCATCCACATTTTAACCACCTAAATAAAAAGACCACAACAAAATACCCTGGACTGGTTCTTGAAGTCTGTGTTAACGTTGCAAAATATCTGTTGCCTGGCTGTATGTGTAAGGGGGAGACAAAAATCCAGCAGCCCCTACTATAGTTTCTATGAATGAAAGGCAAGCTAAAGAACGGAGGATGGGGAAAAGATCCTCAATTCATGGATGAGAAAGATTTCTACTAAACCAGGTGACAGCAGCACAGCAGTTTTTTACTGAAAGTAGGCTTTAAAAATTTCACCTATCTTAATAATGTAACACAAACCTCAACTGTAAACATACTGATATCTTCAATAGATAAAATACCTATTTGAGATCAAACCCTGCCTCCCTACACAAAACTCAAAACAAAGCAAAACATATGTTCAGTTTTTTTGAAGAATAAATGATATCTTATGAAAATATTGTAATTTTGCTAACTGCCAAGGAGGCACAGCTACGCTATATAGCCAAAAGTAAGTGGACACATGACCATCACACCTACAATATAAAAGCTTGTTAAATATACCATTCCAAAACCATGAGCATTGATACACAATTGAGCAGCACTTTGGAGCTATAGTAGGTTCCACGGGAAAGCGTGTCTGGGTCTGTGGCCCATTTAGTAAAAAGAAATTTTTTTTCAATAGGGTTGAGGTCAAAGCTCTGTGAAGGCAACTCAAGTTTCTCCATACCAAGCTCATCAAACGATATTGTTATGGACCAGACTTGTGGGCACTGTCGTGCCCAAAAACTGTCATCACAAGGTTGGAAGCACACAATTGTATAAAGTGTTTTTTGGATGCTTTAGCATTAACAAGAACCCCTTATTAAAAACACCTGAACTCAATCATTTGGAGGGCTGTCATATACTGTTTGACCATATAATGTGTGAGATTATCAGGTAGCCACAAACTTTTGATCATATAGTATATGTATGCTTACTGGATGTGTACTGCAGTGACACAGTAGAAGGGAATCAGTTGAAGTTCTGTGGTTTCTTGTTTTACATAAGTTTAATTTGCACTGATTTAAAGTTAAATGAGTCCTAGAAGTACAGTGTGAATGTTGGAATGAATGTACCCATGATGATACATAAGGCTTGAAGGTTTCTTCCATACACACACAGTGGTGTACATTGTCTGCAGAGATTCACTGAGATTCAAGCTACAGTTTAGTATGACAAGTGCTCTTGCTGAAATGTGATCTTTGATGGCTGGAGCAACTTAATGTACAACAAGGGTTAATATAAACTCACTTCCAAAGGGTGGAAATAGGGTAGCAATGTGCACATAATGCAAATATAGAGATATCCTTTATTTCAATAGCAACATTTTTAAATTATGCAAAATCTTAAATACTAGTGCATTTCCGGAGGGCATTCCTGTTGTAAACTGAGAATCCCCTGTAGGAACACAATACTGAACACGCTAGCTGTTACAAAGTAACTGAAGCAGGTGGCTGGAACAGTGAGTTTTGTGACCTTGTGGGAAACTGACACAGAACAATGATAAGAAATCTGGTTTTACTTCCACGATCTTTATTTTTGCTTGTACATGTAGTTCCACAAAGGAGAATAATGTCAGCTTATAATACTGTCTTACAACACTGCACATTGCCCTGAACGTTGTGGGAAAGCTTTTCTTCAGCAGGGACAGGGAAGCTGGTCAGAGCTGATGGGAAGATGGATGAAGCCGAATACAGGGTAATCTTAGAAGAAAACCTGTTATGCCGCGTACACACGACCGGACTTTTTACCGCAGACTTTGTCAAGGCGGACTTTTCGACGGACTTTACGACGGACTTTCCAAATAAACGGACTTGCCTACACAGGATCAACCAAAGTCCGATGGATTCGTACGTGATGACGTACGACCGGACTAAAACAAGGAAGTTCATAGCCAGTAGCCAATAGCTGCCCTAGCGTCGGTTTTTGTCCGTCGGACTAGCATATAGACGAGCGGACTTTTTGACCGGACTCGAGTCGGTCGGACAGATATGAAACATGTTTCAAATCTAAGTCCGTCAAACTTTTGAGGAAAAAAAGTCCGCTGGAGCCCACACATGATCGAATTGTCCGACGGACTCCTGTACGCCGGACCAAGTATACCGGAAAGTCCGCTCGTGTGTACGCGGCATTAGAGTCTGCAAAAGACTTGATACCGGGGCGGAGGTTCACCTTCCAGTAGAACAACGACCCTAAACATACAGCCAGAGCTACAATGAAATAGTTTAGATCAAAGCATATTCATGTGTTAGAATTACCAGACCTAAATCCAATTGAGAATCTGTGGCGAGACTACTATTTATTTGTAAAAAAAGTTTGAAAACCATATATCATTTTCCTTCCACTTCACAATTATGTGCCACTTTGTGTTGGTCTATCACATAAAATCCCAATAAAATACATTTACGTTTTTGGTTGTAACATGGCAAAATGTGGAAAATTTCAAGGGGTATGAATACTTTTTCAAGGCATTGTATGTCATACATTACATATATGACCATAACGTTTTTATTAGAATCACTTTCAATCATTGTTTTTTGAACATATATGAATTTGGTATTAGCGCTGCACTGTTATTTACTTATAATACTGTCTTGAAGGTGCAAGTTCCATCTGAATGGTAGTTTCATGATGGGTCTCTACACCAAAGTCATGTGAAATTGCAGGTGTGATGTAGATCACACCCACCAAATTGGAGTGAAATAAGAGTACATAGTAAATAAGACATACACAACACCTAGCAGCCCCTATAATAACCTCTAAACATGGCTCTCAATTGGCAGTATGTTTGCTTTCAGTGCCCAGTACTGGTATATTTTGGCACAGAGCCCCTGGCTTAGAGAGGGATATCCTACTGTAAAGCATCCCTCACACTAACCATTCATGTAATCCTAGCCATAACATTGTAAACTGAAAGGTAACCAGGAGAGTCCGCCTAAACCTGCACTACCACCTCCGCGCTAGATGAAATAGAGAGCACAAAATAGAGCTGCCACTTAAATATCAAATCATATATGAACAGAATCCACCCTCCAATGGTGCAGATGGATAGCAGCGCTAACTATAACAATGATGGAAAAAAAAATTTGCTTAAAACCCCACCGTTCTAAGTACCTTGGGGTGTTAGAGATGTGCTGAATCTCAAAGGTGATGCATCATAACTTAGCACTCACTCTTATAACACATATAGTATTAGTGATCTAAATGAATAGAACACTCCCGTGTGTACAACAAAATAAATATCCCCCAATATTCCAACTAATATGTGATGAATATATATTACCATACACCACGTGAAAAAATACAAATAGTTCCTACAATATATAATCACTTGAAAAATATATAAAAATATATAAAAATATATAAAAACTAAAAATAAAATAGTATATGAAAACTAAAACTAAAAATAAAATAATATAATAAATAAATAAAGTCCAAAGTGAAATCAAAAAAATCCAAAAATAGTCCACAAAAACATTGATGATAATGTGTGACAAGAAAACACCACTCCAAGAAGAAAGTGCAGGTGTCCTCAAAATTGTTCTGCTGTGATCCGCAAATTTCACCACACCTCAGTGACGTGAATCCACTCCCTTCTGAAATTCAAACTCACCAGCTATTAAGGCCTCCCACTCTCGTGTTTGGCCGAACAGAGCCTCAATCCACTCTCATGGGGGTTAGCATGCGTTCCAGATCTCCACTGCTACACACTGGCTTTCCTCCTCATAATCGTGAATTCATATATGAGATAAAAGAAATGCTCCAATAGTGTAGTATCGTTAAAAAGATCAATTTATTCACACTAAAACTGCGTCAAATGAACTCACATTCAAATAAAAACTGGTAGGCAAAACACACTTCAGAGTAGTATGGAAAACAGCACGGCACACTGAACAGGATACAAAGCGAAACCACAACACACGGCCACGGCGGACCCAGGGAGTATGGAAGCTGGAGTACGTCTCACCCGCCTGCAGTGACCTGTCCCTCGGCCGATCCCCGCTCCGTCACCCGTCACTCCTTCCTCTAATCTAAGTGTTAGATTGCCAGACAGCTACGCCCCTAGCCATAACATTACCTTCCATGTAACTCTAATGCCGCGTACACACGATCGGACTTTCCGACAACAAAACCGTGGATTTTTTTCCCGAAGGGTGTTGGCTCAAACTTGTCTTGCATACACACGGTCACACAAATGTTGGCCCAAAATTCCCAACGTGAGAATGCGGTGACGTACAAGACTTACAACGAGCCGATAAAAAGGAAGTTCAATAGTCATGTGATATCTCCATTACGAATGCTAGTTTTACAAGACCGAGCGCTTCCGGCTCGTACTTGGTTCCGAGCATGCGTGAACCTTTGTGCGACGGACTTGTGTACACATGATCGGAAAGTCTGACAAAGTTTTGTTGGCGGAAAATTTGAGAACCTGTTAGCCAACATTTGTTGGCGGAAAGTCCGACAACAAATGTTCAGCCAACAAGCTCACATCCAATATTTCCCGTCGGAAAGTCTTATGTGTACGGGCCTTAACACTAACTCTGGTCTGTCTCAACTATTGTCTCTTCTGGTCCTATCTACTGTCTCCTAGTAACAAACAGACAGCTAGAAGATATGGGGTTAAATACCTTGATAAATAATGTATACATGTCACTCCCTACTGTCAAAGTGTCTGTGTCATAAACACATGTAGATGTATAAAAGACCTGACCGCAGGGCTCAATTTCCAACATGCCATCAAATAATAGTGTTATCCATGAAAAAAAAATGTTGGAGTTGGATTTTGTATTAATAAACTCCTGGCCAACCATTGTTGACATTCCAGGTGGAATGCCTGTGTCTTGATTTCATAATTTAAAAAATTCACTAAGCCCCACTTATATGTAAATCCCAGTTTTAGAAACTGAGAAAAAAAAAAGTTAATTGGCGGTATTAACAAATACAAACATATTTAAATTTACAGAAACTATCCTTATACTCATATTAAAGCGGACCTATGCTTTACGGTTTAGGTCTGCTGTATGATAAAAATAATGTCTTAAAGGGAGGCAAATTGCAGATAGGGCAGTCCTGAATTGATTAAATGGACCTGTACCTTGTAGGCAGCTAGGGATGAGCCGAACGCCCCCCTGTTCGGTTCGCACCAGAACATGCGAACAGGCAAAAAATTTGTTCAAACATGCGAACACTGTTAAAGTCTATGGGACTCGAACATGAATAATCAAAAGTGCTAATTTTAAAGGCTAATATGCAAGTTATTGTCATAAAAAGTGTTTGGGGACCTGGGTCCTGCCCCAGGGGACATGTATCAATGCAAAAAAAAGTTTTAAAAACTGACGTTTTTTCAGGAGCAGTGATTTTAATAATGCTTAAAGTGAAACAATAACAGTGTAATATTCCTTTAAATTTCATACCTGGGGGGTGTCTATAGTATGCCTGTAAAGTGGCGCATGTTTCCCGTGTTTAGAACAGTCTGACAGCAAAATGACATTTCTAAAGGAATAAAAGTTATTTAAAACTACTCGCGGCTATAATGAATTGTCGGTCCGACAATACACATAAAAGTTCATTGATAAAAACAGCATGGGATTCCCCAATAGGGGAACCCCGAACCAAAATTAAGAAAAAAAATGCCTGGGGGTCCCCCCGAAATTCCATACCAGGCCCTTCAGGTCTGGTATGGATATTAAGGGGAACCCCGCGCCAAAATAAAAAAAATGGCGTGGGGGTCCCCCTCAAAATTCATACCAGACCCTTCAGGTCTGGTTTGGATTTTAAGGGGAACCCTGCTCCAAAATGTAAAAAAAAATGGCGTGGGGGTTCCCCTAAAAATCCATACCAGACCCTTATCCGAGCACGCAACCTTGCAGGCCGCAGGAAAAGAGGGGGGGACGAGAGAGCGCCCCCCCGCTCCTGAACTTTACAAGGCCACATGCCCTCAACATTGGGAGGGTGCTTTGGGGTAGTCTATGAAGATAAAATTCGCACTGCACCATAAGAATTCCCATCGCACCGCAGTCAACACGCACAGGACCTTTTTTTTTTTCTCGCAGCAAAGTCGCAACGCATAGATGTGAACCAAAGCCATGGAGTACTATGCTTTTTACATGACCTACGAATCTGTGTGTTCCTAAAGCATCAAACCCGCTGTAAATTTGCATCACTGTGAACCCAGGCTAAATAAAGTAGTATGAGAATCTTCACTCAAAAATTGTGTGAGTAGTCACTTAATTTATCCAACCATGTAAAAAACTAATTCCCATCAACTTTCA
Source organism: Lithobates septentrionalis (assembly GCA_037952835.1). Lineage (NCBI taxonomy): Eukaryota > Metazoa > Chordata > Amphibia > Anura > Ranidae > Lithobates > Lithobates septentrionalis. Next base: position 1,112,557 of record JBBDGP010001990.1, on the reverse strand, counting down.
ATACCCAATCGTGTGCAAATGCTTTTCATACAATTGAATAGTTGAATTGAATATTTACACAATTTTTGGAGTCCAGATTTTTAGCTAATCAGTCCAACCGACACTTTCTCTGTTAGATATCACGGAGAAGACATTTGGTCCACATGCAAATCCTTATTATATGGCCTTAGAAAAATTAAAGTGAGACCAACAATTATCAAAAGATGTACTTTGATATGTTATTAGTAAAATTACATTAAAGTATAGAAGGGGTTGAGAAAGATTGACTATAAGAATTCTGCTTCTGCAGCCGTGCTTTAGAAAGTACTGAAGTAAAACACAGCTAGATAACTAAGGTTTGTAGACAGAGATCAGCAAAGGCAGGTTGCATAGGAAGAAGTGGCAGTTACAGTTGGGAAAAAAATCACAGGCTGCCAAACATTGGCCAGCTTTTATTGAAATGGTTTAAACCCTTTTTTCTAAAAAAAAAAAAAAAAAAAAGTTTATAGCTGAAACTTTTTAACCTCTTGCCATACATATAATGCATGGCAGAAAAGAGGGTGGCCTTTAACCACTTGCTGGCCAGGCATTTTCTGAAACTTTTTGTTCCACAGATTGCTCCACAGAGGCACTGAACGGGGATCTGCCAATGTAAACAAAGCAGATCCCTGTTCTGTCAGGGGAGTACAATGTGATCGTCTGTTCCTAGTGATTAGGAACAGCAATCTCTCTGTACTCCCAGTCAGTCCACTCCCCCCCCAGTTAGAAACACCTCCCTAGGACACACGTAACCCTTTGATCTCCCCCTAGTGTTAACCGCTTCCCTGCCAGTGTCATTTATACAGTAATCAGTGCATTTTTACAGCACTGATCGCTGTATAAATATCACTGGTCCAAAAAAAGTTTCCGATCTGTCCGCCTGCAATGTAGCAGTCCCGCTAAAAATCACTGACCACCACCATTACTAGTAAAAAAAAAAAATAATAATAATAAAAATGCCATAAATCTATCCCCGCATCTATCTGATGTGGAAAAATAAAGGATTAACTGAAAGAATTCAACAGGTCTTAAAACTAAGTTTCAGGGGAGACTCAGAAGAAAAACTGCTGTGTTAATATTACCGACTAACCACATTATATATATTTAATTTTAAATTTGCTCATAGTTGCACTTGAAGATTTGATACAATTTTTAAATGATTTAAATTTAAGGAAGTTATAATTGTATTAAATAACAGTCTTTAATATCTGTCTGGAGTTCAGGTTTATTATTTTATAAATTCAAATTTAATAAAGAAGTCTTCATTTAATTGTTACGAGGACCTCTATTAAATTAATTTAACAGAAAAGCTCCACATAGGTTATTTTAAATGTTGGGAACAACTTGGCAGATGCATATTGTTATTACCTGTATGAAGTGCTGGAACTGTGTGTGCAGCAAATCCTTAGCACAAGCCTTGCTTATTTTCCCATCGTTGTCTGCGTATGAATTATAAACAAGCACCATGGTGGCTACGGATTTCTCCAGCTCCGAGCCTTTCCCCAGAGCTAGGTAGGAGACAAGAGAGAAGAGATTGAGTGGAACGGTTGGTTTATAGCATTCTGTTCTTTTGTTCTTTTCAGCCTATAATTATTGCACAAAATCTGTCAGAAAGTTGTCAGTAACAAAAGAACTTGATAACAGAAATGATATTAAAAGTTCTTGCATTATGTAATCTCATTTATTACTTCATTTTGTTAAACTTGAAATATTGTACAAGAAAATTATGTTTTATATATTCAATGGCATTAAACGGCGGTTTCTTCCAAAACTAAAATTCATGTTTGGTTGTATTAGGGGGCATTATTTCTATTTTACTACCTACTGAACATCATGGACTTTCTATTGGCAATGGACACAAATGGCATGATTATTGGAGGGTATGCATATAAGCAACTGTATAAGCATGCCCCCACTTTGGCATTAAAGCAGAGAGCGAGGGCATGCATATAAGCACTGCTGGTAACAATTGTATCATGTAGACGTACAGTAATGACTGATTTAGATTGTTGGAAGTAATTGCTAATAACTGCAAAAAAATGATTGTGCTTGCTTTTCTATGGAGAAAAGAGAACAATATTTTTACTGCATGGGTGCTGCATTCATGAGCCAGTTAGGTCTAGGTACGTCATTCTTGATGTGGCACCTGCCCAGGTATTGTGACATAATGGCAACCGATCATTTTTAAACACTTGACCTCTGGAAGATTTACCCCACCCTTCATGACCAGGCCATTTTTGCGATATGGCACTGCGTTATTTTAACTGACAATTGCGCAGTCGTGCAACGCTGTACCCAAATAAAATGTATGTCCTTTTTTCCCCATAAATAGGGATTTATTTTGCTGGTATTTGATTTGATCACCTCTGTGATTTTTATTTTTTGCTCTATAAAATAAAACAAAACCCGACAATTTAAAAAAAAAAATAAAAACAATATTTTTAACTTTCTGCTATAAAACACATCCAGTAAAAAGTGAAAAAATCAAATGTATCCAATTCAGGGCAATATGTATTCTGTTACATATTTTTGGTAAAAAAAATCCCAATAAGCGTATATTGATTGGTTTGCACAAAAGCTACAGCGTCTACAAACTATGGGATATTTTTAATTTTTTTTTTACTAGTAATGGCAGCAATCAGCACCTTTTAGTGGGACTGCGATATTGCGGCGGATAGTCGGACAATAACTGACACTTTTTGGGGACCAGTGACACTAATACAGTGCTAAAAATATGCACTGTCACTATACTAATGACACTGGCTGGGAAGGGGTTAACATCAGGGGCGATCAAAGGGTTAAATGTGTGCCTAGCATGTCTTTTAATAAACTGTGGGAGGTGCTTTTACAAGAAGAAGGCATTGATCCATGTTTCTGCTTTGAAGGAACACAGGGCCAAGGCATTCCCTACTGACAGAACAGGAATCTGCCTTATTTACATAAGCAGACTGACGTTTTGCCTGTGTAACCAACAATCACCGGGTGCCGACGGACATGGAGTCCGCAGTACCCGCTGATCAGTGTATAATCACAGCAGAAGATGGTCACTGGCGGCACGCCTGCGCGCCCCCAACTTGAAAGTGCTGGATCACGTACTAGGTACATGATCTAGCGCAGTAGAGCCGCCTTGCTGCTGTATATCTAAGTGATGCGGTCGGCTAGCAAATAATCAGCAAAAGTAAAGGTGTGCATGGGCTGGGCAATACACTGAACAATACAAATATTCACCCGCATTCTGCCCAGCTAGTCGGCACAAAAAAAAAAAACAAATGACTGTTTCAACATCTCAGGTTTAAAAAAAAAACCTCTACAGAATATTTTTTACTAACCCGAACTATCTGAGCTTTCAACATGAAGAGCCAATTTGCTCTTTCGTGAACTGGTGAAGAGGTCCTTTGGACCTCCAATTAGAAGTGAGAGCCCCAATGGGAATCTTCTTTTTTTTACTGCCAGAGGGGATTATGCATTGGGATCTCTTGTCCCCAGCGTTAATTTTGGCAGCAAATTTTGATTTAGTTTTAGTCTGACGAAATTATCACTGTTTGTCCCCTGTAACATTACTGCCCTGATACAGATTCACCATACTTGATTATTCGGTGAGCAGTAACGGGCAGATGGAGTGCAAATTCCCTGAGAGAACTAGTAAAAGGGTCAGAATAACCTCTCTACTGGTTTTCTATGTGTCTGGCAGATTTTTATTATCTGGCAAGTGATTTTCGCTATTCACCAGTGATGACTCTTCAAGCCCAATAGAATGAATGGCATATGTGAAAATCTGGAGACCCTATAAGGTGATTCTGGGACTTAAAGTGTTACTAAACCCACAACAGTAAAATCAGTCTGTATATGTAGTAAAGCAGGGGTAGGCAACCTCGGCCCTCTCCAGCTGTGGTGAAACTACAAGTCCCATGAGACATCGCAAGATCCTGACAATCACAGGCATGACTCCTAGAGGCAGAAGCATGATGGGATTTGTAGTTTCACCACAGCTGGAGTGCCGAGGTTGCCTACCCCTATAGTAAAGCATGCTTGTTATGCTCACTCTGCATTGTGTGAAAAGGCAGTTTGATCCTGTATTCTCTGATCCTCTTCTTCTTTTACTGTCCCCAATCCATCTGCTGATAGTACATAGTCTTGGGGGCACTCTGCACATGCTCAATTTGATGTGTAGTGCAGGTGCATGTGATCAGCAAGGGATCCAATCAGCACTGTCCAGACAGAGGGTCAGGGGTCATGCAGCCTTATAGGACAGGCAGAGGAGTCAGAGGAGAGTCCTCCTACAAGCTTTATTCAGTGCTCAGCCGGACACTGATAAAAGTCTCTAAACTGCTATATACAGTACTGCTGATGAGAAAAGGTATTTAGCAGTTACTAAAATAATTACTTTTCCATGTTCTGAGTACTGTGGTAGACCAGATATAGTGAATGCAGGGTCCTGGGTTTAGTAACACTTTAACATTCTTATCCACCGATTCCTCACCAAACACAATAGTGTTTCTTTTTGGTTACAACACACCTGTCGCTGGGTGTGTATTTTTCATGCAAATAACCGTTTATTCAATATTAGAAGGCATTTCCCAAATGTACAATATAAAATGGGTGGTTTGTTTGCCTTGTTAAAGAAGAATTTCAGGTATGGATATGTTTACAGTTTCACATGACATCCCTGCTCCAGCTCTCCACTCATCCAATCAGGAAACACTTTGCATTCTTTGAGAATGGCACCCGTGTTGAGTGGGAGACCTTTTGTGTTCATAATGCAGCAGGAAAGCCACTCGGCATGGGAGACCCAGAAGCATGTGGAGTTTAATGTAGAAGTGGTGTTTACTATAGTGATTTCCAGCTTCTAGCGAGATCCCACGGCCACGGGTATGGTGTATGAACGGTTGTATAAATAGTTACATTCGGGTATGGTGTATGAACGGTTGTATAAATAGTTACATTCGTTTGAACTGGATCAACGTAGTTAAAAATGTTTTGTTTTTGTTTAAAGGAAAGATGTACTGAAGGATAAATATTAAACTTGCTATTGGGATGTACAGTGGCACTTGGGGAGCGGCAAGGGGAGTATTGGGCAGCAGGGGCGTTGCTAGGGGGTGGCTATTGGGGCTATAGCCCTGAATCTGCGGCTGCTGTGGCAGGCGGGCTGGCTGCATGAGAGAGGCGGAGGAGAGGAAAGAAGCGAGCTCTTCACAGCCGGGGCTCTTCAATTTGTGAGCGAGGTGTGGCGAGCAGCAAATAGATGACATAATCTCTCACTGTCCGCCACAAATCGGCGCTCTTCCGCCGTCACAGCACGGTCTTTGTTGAGCTCCACTTTGCAGCCAGACCCCCTTGCTTCAATGTGGGAGGTGCGGCGGGGAGCAGCGAGATGACATCATCTCTCACTGCCAACCCCGCATCACCGCTCTCCTGCTCTCACTAAAGTGACAATCTGCAAATGGTGGCAAGAGATGTGGCAAGTGACAATCTGCAAATGGAGGCAGGAGACGTGGCAAGTGACAATCCACATCTAGTGGCAGGTGACGGTGGCAAGTAAGACGCTGCATCTGGTGGCAGGAGATGTGGCAAGTGACACGCCCAGGGCTCCCACTGATTCTGCAGTATGGCGAGTTGAACCACTTCATTATATATTAGAATGTAACAATAGAAATAATGCACTTCAATCACCCTGACACCAAATCAACCATTATGCCATGATGATTGAAGCGCCAACACCAGCCATCGCCCGTGAAAAATTGCTTAACACTTGCCCCCCCCCCCCCCCTGCGGGCATGCAAAAAGGTTGGTGACCGCTGCTATGGGCTCTAGCCCCAGATCTTTTGCAGACCTAGCAACTCCCTTGTTGGGCAGTAATAATATCATACCTCCCAACAGTCCCGGATTGGACGGGACTTTCCCGCATTTATACTTCTGTTCCACTGTCCCGCTGTACAAGGGCTTCGACTCGGAGCCCTAAGAACTATCAGAGCGAGCGAGCCATACACTGCCAGCAATCTGGATCATACTGAGAGGCCACCCATGTGACATGCCTTTATCCATTTCTACTTTGTGAGTTGCCACTTTTTTTTTTTTAATAAATCATGTACTTTATATGACCTACTACACTCAGATGAGCGCTGCTGTGTCTCTCTGCTTTATTAAAACTGATATTGCAGATCTAAAAAAACGACATGTATCTGGCTGTATCTGGGCTCAATTGCTCAAGACACTGACCTAGACCAAGCATACAGATTATGAAAGTCACATAGAAGTCAGTTTATCTCATTTGCATACTTGTTATGAGCCATTGACTAAGAAAGTACTGAAGCCACGGGATAATTATGACAAGCGAACAACAAGCATGATCAAAAGCAGAGATCAGTGGTCAGTAACGCTTCCTCACTACAGGTTTCCTTTAAATGTGTAGCATACGTTCCATGAGCTGTTTGAGGATCAGACCCACCTTTGATAGAGGCCAGCTGTTTGGCGATCGGGATTGTGTTGCTGCATTATATGAAAGAGAAAAGAAAGACATCAAAGTGAAATATGAAAATCTGAATATTGGTGTTAATTTAAATTCATGAATCTTTTTTTTTTCTGCCGTGATATATGAGAAGAAATTGAGACATGACAGGCATCAAACCCCATGTCTGAAGAACATATCGTTAGAATTAAACTTGTGTATTTTTAGATGATATTATATCTTGTCATACAATGCATTACTCATAAATTGCTGTGTGGGAATTAAACATTACTTTTCATTTTTCTTTTGTTTGAAACTAGACATCCATGAAAAGGTATTCTGTACATCCATCTGTATTTTAAAGGGGAACCAATCATATATTTGGCACCAATACTGTAAAGTTTCACATTCAAGGGGTGGGTTTGTAATTGTCCCTTTTAAATTAATGGTGTATAGTCCAACCACATACAGTATATCATAACATCTATAATATATCCCAAGTTGGCTCAATACAAGCACACATTATATATAAGATACTGGCTTAAAGCTTTTAATTCATTATTGTAATAAAGTGGTAAAGTAAAGACAATCTAAATACTAAATACTAAAATCTCATGCAAACTTTAACATGGTGATGTAATTTAAAAATAACTTTTAAACATATATATATATATATATATATATATATATATATATATATATATATATAGTTTTTTTTTTTAATCTGCAGCTTTAATAAAAAATAATATTTAGTGATCCGGCACTTCCCATTATAGGATGAGAACTCTCTGTCTCCTAATTGTGCTCCTGCGTTGTCAGTGTCACCCTGTCACATAGATTTCTGATGGAAACCCAGCTTTAATAACGTTTATTTGTGTTGAGCACTGTTAAATTGTTTCTAAATGTAGCAGTGTCGCTGAGTGTAGTAGTTCCACTCGTCACCCTGTTCAGCCAGGAATTCACTTCCAGTCACACGTTGCCAGGCAATGAACAGTCCTTTAGCTTGTTTTTGTTGTTTTTATTGAGGGGATTTAACTCGGATGGGAAAAGGGATACGGGATGCCCAGATAATTGATCTTGTAAAATTGAACAAAGGATTTTGAATCTATATTGGCAGTCTCTAAAGCTCCTTACTTCTCCAGCACATCACTTGAGTCAACTCCACTTTCTCTACTGCGCAATCTTAGATTTCAGTCACAGTTAGCACATGGTTAGGCCTCACTCTAAATAAGTGCCAACTGTTCAATATCCGCCATTTGCTGGCAAGCGTCTGCAGCCCCCTTTGGTGTAGCAACCAACAGCGATGAGAAAGTATTTTTGTGCTAACTGAATCTTGGTGGACTACTGATCCCAGAAAGTCCAGGTACAAGTCCTGCCAACCCTCCTGGCTGCAGCAACTTGACTCTAACACTTGCGTCATCACAGTCTCTCCCTCTGGCTTCACATTCAATCCTGGCATGTCTCTCCCAGAGCTTCTCACTGTGCCTGTCACTCACCGACCCCAAAATGGATCCCTCCTAGTGACTTGCACGGCAATTCTCCCCACTGTCTTCTTCCTGCTCCTGTTCAGGACACCCTGAGATAGCGATGTATGAAGGGGTTCCATCCCAGCTCCCAAGCTCCAGGACCAAGGTCACCCCCCCCCAAGAAAGGGGGCTTCCTTCAAGGCCACAACAGCCTAACGTAACACTCCATCACTAGTTCTTCCACCTGACAACAACTCCTCCCACAGCAGGCTGACCATGAGTATACTGTACAGTGGGGACGGAAATCATTCAGGCCCCCTTAAATTTTTCACTCTTTGTTATATTGTAGCCATTTGCTAAAATCATTTAAGTTCATTTTTTTCCTCATTAATGTACACACAGCACCCCATATAGACAGAAAAACACAGAATTGTTGAAATTTTTGCAGATTTATTAAAAAAGAAAAACTGAAATATCACATGGTCCTAAGTATTCAGACCCTTTGCTCAGTATTTAGTAGAAGCACCCTTTTGATCTAATACAGCCATGAGTCTTTTTGGGAAAGATGCAACAAGTTTTTCACACCTGGATTTGGGGATCCTCTGCCATTCCTCCTTGCAGATCCTCTCCAGTTCTGTCAGGTTGGATGGTAAACGTTGGTGGACAGCCATTTTTAGGTTTCTCCAGAGATGCTCAATTGGGTTTAAGTCAGGGCTCTGGCTGGGCCATTCAAGAACAGTCACGGAGTTGTTGTGAAGCCACTCCTTCGTTATTTTAGCTGTGTGCTTAGGTCATTGTCTTGTTGGAAGGTAAACCTTCGGTCCAGTCTGAGGTCCTGAGCACTCTGGAGAAGGTTTTCATCCAGGATATCCCTGTACTTGGCCGCATTCATCTTTCCCTCGATTGCAACCAGTCGTCCTGTCCCTGCAGCTGAAAAACACCCCCACAGCATGATGCTGCCACCACCATGCTTCACTGTTGGGACTGTATTGGACAGGTGATGAGCAGTGCCTTATTTTCTCCACACATACCTCTTAGAATTAAGGCCAAAAAGTTCTATCTTGGTCTCATCAGACCAGAGAATCTTATTTCTCACCATCTTGGAGTCCTTCAGGTGTTTTTTAGCTAACTCCATGCAGGCTTTCATGTGTCTTGCACTGAGGAGAGGCTTCCGTTGGGCCACTCTGCCATAAAGCCCCGACTGGTAGAGGGCTGTAGTGATGGTTGACTTTCTACAACTTTCTCCCATCTCCCGACTGCATCTCTGGAGCTCAGCCACAGTGATCTTTGGGTTCTTCTTTACCTCTCTCACCAAGGCTCTTCTCCCCCGATAGCTCAGTTTGGCTGGATGGCCAGCTCTAGGAAGGATTCTGGTCATCCCAAACATCTTCTATTTAAGGATTATGGAGGCCACTGTGCTCTTAGGAACCGAAAGTGCAGCACAAATTTTTTTGTAACCTTGGCTAGATCTGTGCCTTGCCACAATTCTGTCTCTGAGCTCTTCAGGCAGTTCCTTTGACCTCATGATTCTCATTTGCTCTGACATGCACTGTAAGCTTGAAGGTCTTATATAGACAGGTGTGTGGCTTTCCTAATCAAGTCCAATCAGTATAATCAAACACAGCTGGACTCAAATGAAGGTGTAGAACCATCTCAAGGATGATCAGAAGAAATGGACAGCACCTGAGTTAAATATATGAGTGTCACAGCAAAGGGCCATTTGATATTTCAGTTTTTCTTTTTTAATAAATCTGCAAAAATTTCAACAATTCTGTGTTTTTCTGTCAATATGGGGTGCTGTGTGTACAATAATGAGGAAAAAATGAACTTAAATGATTTTAGCAAATGCCTGCAATGTAACAAAGTTTGAAAAATTTAAGGGGGTCTGAATACTTTCCGTTCCCACTGTATTTAAGGCCCCTTTTTACACAGGCCGGATCTATTTCTCAGCAGGGGTTCTGTCTGTTGATTCCCTGCTGAGCAAAGTGGGCGGATAACAGGTCCGCGCCTGTTCTGCCTATGCTGATGATATTAGCAAATGGTTGCAATATAACAAAGAGTGAAAAATTTAAGGGGGTTTGAATACTTTCCATCCCCACTGTATATAGGAGGCCTGCCCCCTGCCAATCCTAGTTGGGGATTGGTCAGGGCTCCCAGATACACTCCATGCCACTCCAACCCTCTGCCCTGCCTCTTTTCCAGAACCTTCCAGAAACAGAGGAGGCGCCAAAGAGATTAAGTACATGTCAGTCACCTGCTGCTACTCTCAAAACCACTCCCAGCCCCCACATCAAAAACAAACAGGCCTAGTTCACAGCTAGGCCTGCCTAAATTTACCTGCACTGAGTGTAAAAACAAAACCACAACCTCTAGCACAGTGGTTCTCAACCTTCCTAGTGCCTTGACCCCTTGATAAAATTTCCCAAGTTGTGGGGACCCCTAACAGTAAAATTATATTCGTAGTGTGGATTGTCAGCACCCAAGGCAAGACAAGTAATTTGCGCCCCTAACCCATGGACATTTAGCACTCCCTGAGTCCTTTTAATGGCAACTATAATCACAGGTAGTGTAACTCATTGTGCCTCCGGCTTCACTGTGTCTCTGAATTTGTGATGTCTCGTAGCAGTGACACCTATGCCGAAATCAGGAGATAGGGTCTCCTCCAGCCGCTCCCACTTCAATTTCCTCACCAGTCAGCTGACCTCTAGTCTCTGCCCCCCCAGCCATGCCGTGAACTGAATGGGCGCCTGCGAAGAGGCTGAGTGGGCAGCCACGGGCTCCAGGAACAGCCCAGCTGGGCGGCCACAGGCTCCAGGGATAGGCTGGGAGAGCGGTGAGGGCTTCAGGAACAGCCCAGCATTCGGTGACCCCTGGCAAATCATTATTCGACCCCCGATGGGGTTCCGACCCCCAGGTTGAGGACCATTGCTCTAGCACATTCTACCTACATGAGGTAGAGGGTGCTACATAAAGGTACATGTTTTTTTTTTAACAAAAATAACAAACATGTCATACTTACTTGCTCTGTGTCATGGTTTTGCACAGAGCAGGCCCAATCTTTCTCTTCTCATGTCCCCCACAGGTGCTCCTGGCTCCTCCTCTCCACCCATTTCCCCCAATAGGAAGCCACTTCCTATTGGAACACTTGTGGGGCTAATTCCAGTTTCCCAAACTGGTAAATTTCTGCAAATTATGCAGAACTACTTTCAATAATCAGGCCCCTTTTGCCACCTGTAGAATGTGATCATTGCACACAAATGTTTTTCATCTCTAATGGTAAAGTGGGGAGGCTGGAAAAAAAATCTGCTGTCACACAATGATAGACCTCCAGAAATGTGATTCAGGGCAGGAAGATAACCTCCTGTACAGGATAAATTATTATTATTATTGGCCACCCAAAACTAAGCCCAGGTTTGCACTAACACTGAAGAGAACAGAGGCACAATAATGCCCCACTATAAAACACAGCATGTAACCACAAGAAAATATTGAATATATAGGGAGAAGACCTCAGCTCAGAACTGGTAGATTTTGACACTAATCTTTCAGGTGCTGGATAAAGTAAACCTGATGCTATAATTAAGTGGACAGAAAGTGTGCAAAAAAATAAAAATAAATGGAAAGTTTGTCATTTCCCGAAACTTGTGGCAAAATATAAAATATTCCATGGACTCAACATGCCTATCAGCAAATAGCTTGGGGTGTCTACTTTCCAAAAGGGGTCATTTGGGGGGGTTTGAACTGTCCTGGCATTTTATGCACAATATAAATTTTATGCTTGGCCCAACACATCACCCACTCTTCTAACCACTTGAAGACAAAGCCCTTTCTGACACTTTTTGTTTACATGGAAAAATATATTTTTTTTTGCTAGAAAATTACTTTGAACCCCCAAATATTATATATTTTTTTTAAAGCAAAGGCCCTACAGATTAAAATGGTGGGTGTTGCAAATTTTTTTTTTCACACAGTTTTTGCGCAGCGTTTTTTCAAACGCAATTTTTTTGGAAAAAAAAACACTTTTTTTTCATTTTCATGCACTAAAACACACTATATTGCCCAAATGTTTGATGTAATAAAAAAGATGACCTTATGCCGAGTACATGGATACAAAACACGACATGCTTTAAAATTGCGCACAAACGTGCAGTGGTGACAAACTACATACATATTTAAAAGCCTTTAAAGGTTACCACTTTAGATTTACAGAGGAGGTCTACTAATAAAATTACTGTCCTCGAGCTGACATTCGCGGTGATACCTCACATGCATGGTGAAATTGCTGTTTACATACCATAGGAGACCGACGCTTGTGTTCGCCTTTGCGCGTGAGCACAGGGGGACAGGGGTGTTTTGTTTTTTTATTTATTTATTATTTATCTTGCTTTTTTTTTAATCAGTTTTTATTGTTATCTTAAGAAATGTAAATATCCCCTATGATAGCAATAGGTAGTGACAGGTACTCTTTTTTGAAAAAATTGGGGTCTATTAGACCCTAGATCTCTCCTCTGCCCTCAAAGCATCTGACCACACCAAGATCGGTGTCATAAAATGCTTTCCCAATTTCCCAATGGCGCTGTTTATATCCGGCGAAACCTAAGTTATGAAATACTCGTAGCTTCCGGTTTCTTAGGCCATAGAGATGATTAGAGCTGTTCTGGTCTCCGATCAGCTCTATGGTCAGCTGGCGGAACGACCGGTTGCATTCTCGGGTTCCCTGGTGGGACAGGAGAGCCAGAGAAAACCATTAAAGATGATGGGGGGGGGGAACGTTCCCTTCCACTTCTTGTAAAAGCAGTCTAGAGGCTAATTAGCCACTAGGATTGCTTTTACATTAAAGCTGACCACTGGCTGAAAAGAATAATACCGAGATGATACCTAAACCTGCAGGCATCATTCTGGTATAACCACTCAAAGTCCAGCAACATACCAGTACATTGCTGGTCCTTGTTGGGAATATATTGTAATATTCTTTTTTTCATGCAGCCTGTGGGCTGCATGAAAAAAAGAGATTAATCGGTGGGTATGCCCACCATTAGATTACCGCCCTTCATCCATCCATTTCTAATGATGGGCATACATGCACCATTTTTTTTTAACTGTAGTGGTGAAATCACCTCCTACGGCGCAGGAGTCGCTGATTTATGTATCATAACATCAAATGCTGTTGCTGTCAAGATAAATAAATCAGTGATGCAGCTGAATGGCGAAGCTGAAAAGCAAACAATGGTAACAATAAAACATTAACTCAATAAAACAACTTACTTTTTTATCACAATCTGTGCCTAAAAAATATATACTAAAGCATGGGGCAATCCACCCCTAATGTTAGGAGCAAATCGGCCCTCCACCCCTGCCCCCATGCTTTGGCATATATGCTCTTTTATTTAACTGTGGTGTTGAAATCACCTCCTACAGCGCTGGAGTCACAGCTTTACGTATCATGGGAGCAAGCGCTGTTGCTGTCAGAATAAATAAATCCATGCTACAGCTGAATGGCGTACCTGCTAAGCAAATGATGGTTGAGAATAAACAAAGTAACATTACAGTACAACAGTACCATACCTGCAAACCAAATTCAATAAACACAGTTAAAAAAAAAAATTACAGTTCTAAAATACAGTGACAATAGAGAGAGAACAATAGATATAGAACAATAGAGAGCGAACAATAGAGCAGACAATAGAGAGCGAACGAAAGAGAGGAAACCATAGAGAAGGAAGAAAGATAAAACGAGAACTCTTTTTGGCTTTTTTGTTTATTTATTTTTTTGTGTTTTTTTTATGTTTTTTATTTTTTATTTTTATTTTTTTGCACTTTTATAAACTGTAACTGTAAATGTTACAGATTAGGGTCTCTCAAAATGTGATGGCCATCTCATCTTTCGAGACCCTGTGTAAGTGTGCCCTAGGACTGTGTAGTGCTGTACCCTACGCTAATACTCCACTAGTGTGTGGTAGCATTTAAAACAGTCACCGATGCAGAGACCAGGTTGGTCAGGACAGGAGGGACAATAAAAGCGGGTGTCATGCCTAAATCCGTGTTTTCTGCAGACATGACATCTTCTTTGGGGTGTTCTTTGGGCAGGGGTAGCAGGGAGGACATACGAAAAATGCATCTCATGCAGCCGGCTCACTGCATTTGCGTTGGGAAATTGGGCCACAGCACCGTCTGGAAACAGAAGGGCTGTGATGATCTCTTCCTTGAATTTTAGGAAGGATCCAGTTCATCCTGACACTTTGTATAGCACATAAGCATTCAGCAGAGCCAACTGGAATAAATTATATATGTGCAATTTGGTTCGTAACGAATTGATTTTCGGACGAATTTGTTAGTATTCGTACATTCGGATCAATTCGAACATCCAAATAGCTGAAAGAATCAAAATACAAAAATTATGAAATTACAAATAAGCAAAATAACGAACACGCGAAAATACGAACTTACGAACAGACAAACTTACCGAAATACGAAACTCAGAAACAATAATAGAAAGAAAATGACATCTAAACGGATGATTTACAATTTCGTATTTTCAAACCTTTGTCTGTTTGTAATTTTGTATGTTCATATTTTCATTCGTGTGTTCGTAATTTCATTTCTTCATCTGTTCATAATTTTGTTTGTTCGCATGGGCAGTGTGAAAAAAATCGAGTAGTAAATTACGAGTAGTGTACCCAATAAACGAAAATTATTATCTAACAAAATTACGAATTTCGAATCAAAGAAAATATAACTGTTACGAAAACACGAAGAAATCCGAATATAAAAACTCGTGTCTTATGAAATTAGGAATCGTTACGAATCAGCGGAAACGTAAAGAATTGAAATGAAACAAAACTAATTTTTTTGTTGTGTACATGTCTAGAATAAATATACAGACAATTTTTAATACCAGCGTCTGGCCTTACGGGCAATTAAGTATGGCGCCAACATCTGGTGGTTGAGGTCCACCCCTTCTCATGTTAAGGTTGTATTGGTGGACACGGAGGGGGTTCTCCACAACACCAGTCGCTGTTGGAATTTCGACTGTCGTATCTGCGTGAAGAGAGGATTGAACGAAAACATTCCGATTATCCCTCCACTTCACTGCAAGAAAATTATTACATTTCAAGCAGGCTCTCTCCCCCCATCTAAGTCCAATTCCACAATCAAAAAGGTGACTAAAAAGTGGCACACTTGTGTAATAATTGTCCACGTATAAGTGGTACCCCTTTCCGAATAAGGGTGACACCATGTCCCACACAATCTTACCAGCGCTTCCTATGTAGTCTGGGAAGTTCTCCGACTCCACGTGACTATCTCTTCCCTCCGTAAACCATAAAACTATATGTATAGCCTGTTGCCCTGTCACAAAGCTTATACAACTTGACCCTATATCTGGCAGGCTTGCTGGGAAGATACTGTTTGATAGACAAGTGGCCAGAAAATTTAATCAGGGACTCATCAACGCAGACAACTTGATCGGGAGTAAACAAGGCTGCAAACTGTTGGTTGAAGTGGTTTACGAGGGGCCGAATTTTGTAGAGCCGATCAAATCCAGGGTCACCCCGAGGATGACAGAGTTCATTGTCGTTGAAGTGCATAAATCACAAGATCTGCTCATATCGTGTCCTGGTCATGCAAGCAGAGAACACGGGCATATGATGAATTGGGTCAGTGGACCAATTTGACTGCAACTCACTTTTTTTAGTTATGCCCATGAGGAGGGATAGGCCCAGGAAGGTCTTAAATTCGGAAACCGTAATAGGTTTCCAATCTCTGGCAAGGGCCAACTGGGGATTAGCGGCGATGAATTGACCAGCATACAAATTGCTTTGGTCCACAATAGATCTATAGAGATCTTCTGTGAAAAACAGCAAATAAAAATCAAGTGATGTAAAATCAACTGTTTCCACCTGAATTCCGGGTTGGCCAGCGAATGGGGGAAGTATGGGCACTGCAGAAGTGGTGGGCTCCCAATTCGGATTGGCAAATGCAGCGGGAAGGGCACTATGGGCTTGATTGGCCTGTGTTTGTCTTCTTGGTGGGTGCGGGACACTACTTGTGCTAGCCACCGCACCAGTTTGAACTGCACTTATGGGACTCACCACATCACCAAGTGTTACTGCAGTGCTGGATGTACGACCAGAATGTACTAGGCCGCTGGTGCTTGCCAGTTCACCAGAAGGATGAGCGGCACTAGTACTGGCTCTCTGCTCCATACGAGAGCCCTGCGGTTCTTGCACTTTAACAACAGCGAACGGTACACCTGACCTTGGCAGAGAACACTACTCTGTTATCAGAGCTATCTGTCAGGGTGCTGCTGCTGTCTACCGGTTTGTATTCTGAGCCTGAATCTGACAGAGCCTGAATCTGACAGTATGGTAACTCCGCCGGTACCATACTTCAGTAAATTATTAGTGAAGTATGGTAAAAGTAATCCTCAGTGCCTGCCATTTACCTTCACACCTCTTATGCCACTGCCTGCTATGTAACTGACCCTGGCTTCTTATTCGACCACGCTTCTGCCTGCCGATTCTGTACATACCTCTGCCTGATCTGGAACTGACCCTGGATTTTTATTCGACCACGCTTCTGCCTACCGCTTCTGTACATACCTCTGCCTGATCTGTAACTGACCCTGGACTGTTATTCGACCATGCTTCTGCCTACTGCTTCTGTACATACCTTTGCCTGATCTGGAACTGACCCTGGACTGTTATTCGACCACGCTTCTGCCTACCAATTCTGTACATACCTCTGCCTGATCTGGAACTGACCCTGGACTTTTTGACCATGTTTTTTGCCTGCCTCTTGGACTGATCTTGTACCCTGCTACTGGACTAGTGGGATTCAACATAGGGATCTCACATATGTGAGGGGCTCCAGAATTGTTTTTCTGGATGAAGAAAACAATGTTTTTGTTTTCTCATTCCCAGATTAGGGTCTGGAGACTCAAGGCTTCAAAGAGATTTGGGTGGGAGAAGCCTCTACCCCCGTCCCCATTCTGTCCTGAATGAGGCCCTACTTCTGCCTGCTGCCTGTAGGACACCACATGGACCATATCTCTGCCTGCACTGACCCTGGACTGTATATGGACAGTATCCCTGCCTGCTGCCAGGACAAATGTGTTCGCTGTTGCTGACCAAGTCCCTGCCTGCTGCCTGTACCAGTTCTATCCTCCTGTGGACAACTGTGCTACTAAAACCACAGGTAATCTTTTGTTTACCCTTTGCTCAGCATAATGTATTTTGGTATGTAATTCTTGGTATGTGCATGCTATGTGTCCCTGGAACACCTGACGGTGTTCCTTGCATGTTGGGCCTCTGTTTGTTGCCAGGCTGTGTAAAAGTCTCACACATTTGGTATCGCCATACTCAGAAGGAGTTGCAGAATGTATTTTAAGGTGTCATTTTTGCTATTTAAATGCTATGTGTTGGAAATATCTTATAAACGGACAACTTTGTGTAAAAAAAAAATGAGCTTTCCTTTTTTTTCCCACATTTTCCAAAAGCTTCTGGAAAAAAAATGAACCGTTCAAAAGACTCATTATGCCTCACAGATTATACGTTGGCATGTTAGCTTTCCAAAATGGGGTAATTTTGTGGGTGTTTCCATTGTCCTGGTGCTCCAGGGCCTTCAAAATTTGAATAGGTGGTTGAGAAATTAGATGTGTAATTTATGCTCCTAGAATGACTGAAGGTGCTACTTCAATGTTGGGCCTCTGTATGTGGCTAGGCTGTGTAAAAGTCTCACACATGTGGTATCGTTATACTCAGGAGGAGTAGCACAATGTATTTTGGGGTTTCACTTTTGCCATGTAAATGCTATGTTTTGGAAACATCTTATAAACCGACAACTTTGTTAAAAAAAATGCGTTTTCATTCTTTTTCCACATTTTTCAAAAACTTCTGGAAAAAAATGAACCGTTCAAAAGACTCATTCTGCCTCACAGATTATACATTGGGGTGTAAGCTTTTCAAAATGGGGTAATTTTGTGGGCGTTTCCATTGTCCTGGTGCTCCAGGGTCTTAAAAAATGTAATAGTTAGTCAACAAGTTAGATGTGTAATTTATGCCCCTAGAGCACCTGATGGTGCTCCCTGCATGTTGGGCCTCTGTATGTGGCCAGGCAGTGAAAAAGTCCCACACATGTGGTATCGTCATACTCAGGAGGAGTAGCAGAATGTATTTTGGGGTGTCATTTGTGGTATGCACATGCCATGTGAGAGAAATAACATAATAATGACAATTTTGTGGAAAAAAAAATCTTAATTTTGCAAAGAATTGTGGGAAAAAATGTCAACTTCAAAAAAACTCACCATGCCTCTTACTAAATAACTTTGAATGTCTACTTTCCAAAAAGGAGTAATTTGGGGGGCATTCGTCTCAAGAAATCAGATAGGCCGCCAGTACATATATGATCATTTTTTTATGATTTGCATCATAGCTTGTAGACTCTAATACTTTCACACAGACCAAACAATATCCACTAATTTGGGTTATTTTTACCAAAGATATATAGCAGTATAAATTGTGACCAAAATTTATGAAGAAAAAAGACTAATTTGCAAAATTTTACCGCAGAAACTAAGAAAAATGCATTTTTTTTATTTCTATTTATAGCGCAAAAAATAAAAAACCCAGAGGTGATCAAATACCACCAAAAGAAAGCTCTATTTGTATGAAAAAAAGGGACAAAAAAATAATTTGGGCATAGTGTTGCATGAGTAATTGTCATTCAAAGTGTGAGAGCGCTGAAAGCTGAAAATTGGTCTGGGCAGGAGGGGGGTTTAAGTGCCCAGTAAGCAAGTGGTTAATGAATTTACAACATTTAGCAACATATTGCTACACTTAGAGGCACCTCAATTCTCTTTTATACTCTGTAGCTCCTGCTGGATTTTGCTTCTATTCCCCTTGTAGAGGCTTCCAATTTGTGGATGGACATTTTATGGTTACACAACCTGGTCACATTGCTATAATCTTTTTATATGGACTATAAACTGACGGACCTATGATGGTTGTGGAACGAATCATTTGAGTTTCCATGATTTCTTATGGGAAAATTTGCTTTGATATACAAGTGCTTTGGATTACAAGCATGTTTCTGGAACGAGTTATGCTCACAATCCAAGGTTTTTATGTGTATATATATATATATATATATATATATATATATACACTACCGTTCAAAAGTTTGGGGTCACCCAAACAATTTTGTGTTTTCCATGAAAAGTCACACTTATTCACCACCATACGTTGTGAAATGAATAGAAAATAGAGTCAAGACATTGACAAGGTTAGAAATAATGATTTGTATTTGAAATAACATTGTTTTTACATCAAACTTTGCTTTCATCAAAGAATCCTCCTTTTGCAGCAATTACAGCATTGCACACCTTTGGCATTCTAGCTGTTAATTTATTGAGGTAAGCTGGAGAAATTGCACCCCACGCTTCTAGAAGCAGCTCCCACAAGTTGGAATGGTTGGATGGGCACTTCTGGCGTACCATACGGTCAAGCTGCTCCCACAACAGCTCAATGGGGTTCAGATCTGGTGACTGTGCTGGCCACTCCATTACCGATAGAATACCAGCTGCCTGCTTCTGCTGTAAATAGTTCTTGCACAATTTGGAGGTGTGTTTAGGGTCATTGTCCGGTTGTAGGATGAAATTGGCTCCAATCAAGCGCTGTCCACTGGGTATGGCATGGCGTTGCAAAATGGAGTGATAGCCTTCCTTAGCTTTTACCCTGTACAAAGCTCCCACCTTACCAGCACCAAAGCAACCCCAGACCATCACATTACCTCCACCATGCTTAACAGATGGCGTCAGGCATTCTTCCAGCATCTTTTCATTTGTTCTGCGTCTCACAAACGTTCTTCTTTGTGATCCAAACACCTCAAACTTGGATTCATCTGTCCACAACACTTTTTTCCAGTCTTCCTCTGTCCAATGTCTGTGTTCTTTTGCCCATCTTAATCTTTTTCTTTTATTGGCCAGTCTCAGATATGGCTTTTTCTTTGCCACTCTGCCCTGAAGCCCAAAATCCCGCAGCCGCCTCTTCACTGTAGATGTTGACACTGGTGTTTTGCGGGTACTATTTAATGAAGATGCCAGTTGGGGACCTGTGAGGCGTCTGTTTCTCAAACTAGAGACTCTAATGTGCTTATCTTCTTGCTTAGTTGTGCAACGCGGCCTCCCACTTCTTTTTCTACTCTGGTTAGAGCCTGTTTGTGCTGTCCTCTGAAGGGAGTAGTACACACCGTTGTAGGAAATCTTCAATTTCTTTGCAATTTCTCGCATGGAATAGCCTTCATTTCTAAGAACAAGAATAGACTGTCGAGTTTCAGATGAAAGTTCTCTTTTTCTGGCCATTTTGAGCGTTTAATTGACCCCACAAATGTGATGCTCCAGAAACTCAATCTGCTCACAGGAAGGTCAGTTTTGTAGCTTCTGGAAGGAGCTAGACTGTTTTTAGATGTGTGAACATGATTGCACAAGGGTTTGCTAATCATCAATTAGCCTTCTGAGCCAATGAGCAAACACATTGTACCATTAGAACACTGGAGTGATAGTTGCTGGAAATGGGCCTCTATACACCTATGTAGATATTGCACCAAAAACTAGACATTTGCAGTTAGAATAGTCATTTACCACATTAGCAATGTATAGAGTATATTTGTTTAAAGTTAGGACTAGTTTAAAGTTAGCTTCATTTAAAAGTACAGTGCTTTTCCTTCAAAAATAAGGACATTTCAATGTGACCCCAAACTTTTGAACGGTAGTGTATATATATACATACACACACACATGCATATATAAATAATAAAATATTAAATCCAGTGGTTCCCACTGCACACAGCAAAGCCTTTTAGTACATACAGTTGAAAAGAGAGCATGGCATTCACGGGTCTTGAGAGGTGAATGCACAGTGAAGATTTCATTTTGATGTTTCAATGAGGTACAGGGTCCTGAGGAAGACGAGCCTGTGCCTTGCCAAAATAAAATCTTCGCTGTGCATTCACCTCTCAAGACCAGTGAGTGCCGCTCTCTCTCTTGGGCTATATACTGTCTATATATATATATATATTCACAACATTCATATATCCATATATTCATATATCCACACATATAAGTATCTACAGTATAGTATATATATATATATATATATATATATATATATATATATATATATATACAGTATTTATACACAAAACGGCTATAAATGTATTTCAAGAAAATGCTCAGATTTTTCTCTGGAAGTAAATCATATGTTCCTCAAGCCATGAATAGCTAACTCAAATAAGTAACCTATGCCTGTCGCTCAAGGGATGCCTATTGGGACTCTGAGATCAGATTAGCTAGTGGTACACCTCTGAATATATATAATATAATTATGAAGATATCCTTTGTGGTAGCGAATAAGCCACCCTCCCAGTAATGAAGAATTAACCCTTACATTACCTCTTTGGCATGTTTCTGAGTTGGTGCGTTCTTTGGGATCTAATGGAAATTCTTCTACGCTGCAGCAGGATAAATCATAATTACGTCTTTTTTTTTCCCTCTGCCTGATTTTTTGTTGACTTGGTAATTTTGCTAAGCAACTGCTGCTTCAGAAAACACGGACTGAGCAAAGTGTACACAGCGGCATTAATTATATTTACTGAACGTGTCCAAGGTTTATTTAGCTTTGTCTAAGAAGAAAAGCTGCCAATGGTATACAATGTTCATGGTAAGAGCCAGCTAAAGGTGTGGTAATAGTCATTTGTCTGACTGTTGGGTAACTGCTGAAGAATGCATTGTTATTAACAAATAGGAATAAATACATTTAGCACAGTTCAAGTCAAGCTGGAGAACTATGGATTAGCTAAGGTTAGCTTCAAGTAGATTAGATTTTATTTAATAAACTATCAATGGAAACATACCATTGTTAATGTAAATACGAATTGATGGAACAGCTTTAGTTTTGTGACTGGCTAAGTGAGATGTAGTTTTCTGGCTACCATATCACCAGTTAGAGATGGTAGATGGTATTCAAGCATACAGCTATTCTCTAATTGTATTTTTATATTATACCTGTTATTAGGGATCCCTGTAGATATTTATAGTGGAAATTCCACCAAAAATAAATCTTTCATCTCCTTCCTTCCCGCTTCCCCCTTTCTAAAATATATATTTTTTTAATTTTATAGCTAATAATCAAATAAGCTGGGCTAAGGAAGAGCAGAACACCACACTTCAAACAGAATACATTAATATTACATTATTGATTATATTGTCTTGAACCTTTGTATCTGTTAAACTTTATTTATCATAATATCTGTTTTTTGGATCGTTTAGTGGCTCCTTTAGATTTCCTTAATCGTGGCCTAGGCAAGGTTGACATGTATTTTCCCCTCCCACTGCCTCTGGGGATAACCCATATCCCAGGAGGCTGTAGTCTCCATTCCCCATGAATTCCCGCAGTATCTTGCTCCTGGCACAAAACAAGCACCAAACATAATGATGATAGAGAGAATCATTTTTATCGGAAGGTGCAGGGTCTGCTTTAAAATAACTTTAAAATAACTCTTTCTTGTTCCAAGAAACCGAGCAAAAATAACAAATTCAAAGCAATAATCTAATACTAAGTAATAGTTCCCTTAAAGTGATATTAAACTCTCAGTTTTAAGACACCTTCAGTAGCTGATATAATGAGTATGCAGCTTTATCTTGTGATCGTTTTCTGTCTTCCAGTTTAAGTTGGTATCATGACTGTTTCCCCAGAATTCCCGTTTCACAGTTGGTCCTTTCTCTTGCAGCATCCTGTGGAGCCACTCTTGCATGCAGAGACTAGAGTTATGTGCCCCCGCACTGTGTTGATCAATAGAAACACACAGCCCCATAGCCTAGGATAGAAAAGCACTCTACTGCTCCTCCCTCCTCCTAGCTAACAGACTGGCTGGAGACTACACTGCCTACTGTTAACTCTTTACACTGAAGACTAAAAGTTCATGGAAGCAGCACTGGTAGAGCAGAAGCCATTTGCATTGAAAGTTGAAAACTACAGTTGCTGGGGTGAAAAATTCTAATAAATTGTTTGCTGGGGAATGTTTATTTTGTTGTGCTCAATGTGTTAAACTAAAAAGTGACAAACTCAATAGGGATGATTCACTAAAATCGGAGAGGGCAAAATCTGGTGCAGCTGTACATGGTAGGTAATCAGCTTCTAACTTCAGCTTGTTCAATTAAGCTTTGACAAAAAAACTGGAAGCTGATTGGTTTCTATGCAGAGTTGTACCAGATTTTGCACTCTCTGGTTTCAGCAAATCAACCCCATTGTGTATCTAAACAGAAGAAAAAATTAATATATGACAGCTTACCTGTGTTTTTTTTTAGACTTTTCCCTTCTTCTTTCACCTGGTTATCCTACCAGTAATAGTTTTTCTACGGAACATCACCCCCTTTTCTTATCTTCATAACATAGAGGGGAAATTTTATCTAGTCTACAGAAGTAAACTGGGCAATGTATCACAAACAGCAAATACAGGATGTTGGGAGTCCACTGAACTCTGTCAGGATCAACGGGTATTTTTTGCTCTTATCAAATGTATACCTACTGTATAACAAAAAGATTTCAGGTGTATATATTTTTTTTAATAATCATTGTTTATTGAAAGTTTGTACAAGACAATAGTACAAAAAAAAACACACATGTATCAAATAAAGATAAAAAAGGAACAACATTTGAAGTATAAGTCCTGACAATATACGATAAGACAGAACAACAGGGTAGAGTGCATATCAACAGATTTTTCCCATAGGCCAAACAAAGTACCTCAATCGATATACTTACCCAAATCCAACCTGTAAACTGGAAGGACATACCCAGATAGGGGATATAATATATATATAGTGGGTACCGTCATCCATATTAAAATGTACCATACGGGACCATCACTAACATACAGTTGATAAAGGGAAAAAGAAAATAATAATAATAAGAAGAAAAAAAACAACTATGATCTCAATAGGGGTACACCCAATACCAACCATCAGGGATTAACCAGTTCCGGAAGAACACAGATCTATAGGCAGGCATGTACTGGCCATCGGGACTACCGGGAGATTTCCGGTGGGCCGATGGCTCAGTGGGCCAGTCAGGTGCAGTCCTGGAGCCGCTCCTCTCTGACAGTGAGTGATTGCAATTTCACTCCTGTCAGGAGGAGCAGCTTCCGTCATATGCTGGAGAGAGCATTAGGCTTTCTGCTCCCTCCAGCCTGCAGGGGGAGATAGACCAACGGTAGACTTTCCTTCCTCTCTCCCCTTAGCACTTGTTATCACATGACTGGAGAGAGGAACGTAAGCTGCCTTCAAAACTGTGAGTACATGTGGGAGGGGGAGGACACTCTGATTTGAAGGGGGCTGCTGATGGGGGCTCTCTGATGTGAAGGGGGCTGCTGATGGGGACTCTGATGTGAAGTGGGCTGCTGGTGGGGACTCTGATGTGAAGTGGGCTGCTGGTGGGGACTCTGATGTGAAGTGGGTTGCTGGTGGGGACTCTGATGTGAAGTGGGTTGCTGGTGGGGACTCTGATGTGAAGTGGGTTGCTGGTGGGGACTCTGATGTGAAGTGGGCTGCTGGTGGGGACTCTGATGTGAAGTGGGCTGCTGGTGGTGACTCTAATGTGAAGTGGGTTGCTGTTGGGGACACTCTGATGTAAGGGGGATGCTGTTGGGGACACTCTGATGTAAGGAGGACGCTGTTGGGGACACTCTGATGTAAGGGGGGCGCTGTTGGGGACACTCTGATGTAAGGGGGGTGCTGTTGGGGACACTCTGATGTAAGGGGGATGCTGTTGGGGACACTTTGATGTAAGGGGGACACTGTTGGGGACACTCTGATAAAAGGGGGACGCTGTTGGGGACACTCAAATTTAAAGTGGGCCGGTCATGAGGAAGTCCAGGGCCAAATTTTTGTCCCAGTCCAGCCCTGTGTAGAGGGGATGAACACCTTGAAATATATAACAGAAGAACAAAACCAGGAATGGCTGTGAAGTATCAGGAATGCTTCAGCAAGACCTAAAACTTCATAGAGGCCTAAAATTCAGACGGGGATTAAGATGTGGACCTAGAGGGGCTACTATTGAATCCAAAAAGGATATAATTAAGCATCAAGGATCTCATTAGAGTAGTACATCCAACCTGACCAAATATCACAAAAATGGTCCAGCTGTCAGGTGTCCTAATCCCTCCCCACTCAAAACTAATAAAAGTTTTGGACATTGTTGATGGGAAAAATGAGCAACCTGTAGTGGAAAGAAAGAAAGTTGCAAAATCTCTGGCCTACTTTAGTTCACATTTCCAAAAATCTGATGAAGCCAACTGTGTACTGTGATTAAAGCTGAGTTATGCCCCTTCTGTTGGTGTAGGCCAGGGGTAGGCAACCTGGGGCCCTCCAGCTGTTGTGGAACTACATTTCCCATGAGTCATTATAAGGCTGGCAGTTACAATTACTGCCAGAGGCATGATGGGACTTGTAGTTCTGCAACAGCTGGAGGGCCCTAGGTTGCCTACCCCTGGTGTAGGCCATTTACGTACCTCTCAGAGATGCGCCTATCCTTTCCTGCCTTAATGCTAGTATATTGCTAAGATAATTCCTGTGCATGTGTTGTTTGTGCTGTTCTCAGTCAGAGGAGCACTGAGCTTAGAGCTACTGTGACTGAGGGAGTACACATGTGCAGGGATTTGTAAATAGTAACGCCAGGGATCGCCCTAGCAACGTTCTAGCAACAAGGCACACAATATTAGCACAACTGTTTTATCAATTTTCAGTAAAAATACACTACTACGAAGTTAAAAGTAAGTTCTCACTGAAGGTGAACCTTCTGCACACAGCTATATACCCTTTTAGCAAACTTTACATAAAAATTGGGATTTTTAGTTCACATGCATTGCAATGCATGTTTAAGCTGGCCAACTGCGTCAAAGTAATCCCTCTCTGGCCAGGCCCTACACTGCACTATACTAAGCTACACTACACTACATTACACTAATTTACTCTACCCTGATCTGCTCCACCCGGCCCTAATCTTCTCCACTCTGCCGTGATTCACTCCACCCTGCCCTATAACCCAGCCCTAATCCACTCCACCCTGCCCTATAACCCAGCCGTAGTCTGCTCCACCGTGCCCTCTAACCCAGCCCAAATCCACCCTGCCTTAATCCCCTCCACCCTGCCCTATAACCCTGCCCTAATCCTCCCTGCCTTAATCCCCTCCACCCTGCCCTATAACCCTGCCCTAATCCACCCTGCCTTAATCAACTCCACCCTGCCCTATAATCCAGCCCAAATTCCCCCTGCCTTAATCCCGTCCACCCTGCCCTATACCCCAGCCCAAATTCACCCTGCCTTAATCCCCTCTACCCTGCCCTATAACCCAGCCCAAATTCACCCTGACTTAATCCCCTCCACCCTGCCCTATAACTCAGCCCAAATTCACCACTTTCTTAATCCCCTCCACCCTGCCCTATAACCCAGCCCAAATTCACCCTGCCTTAATCCCCCCCACCCTGCCCTATAACCCAGACCAAATCATCCTTCCTTAATCCCCTCCACCCTGCCCTATATCCCTGCTCTAATCCACCCTGCCTTAATCCCCTCCACCCTGCCCTATAACCCAGACCAAATTCGCCCTACCTTAATCCCCTCTACCCTGCCCTATAACCCAGCCCAAATTCACCCTGTCTTAATCCCCTCCACCCTGCCCTATAACCCAGCCCAAATTCACCCTGCCTTAATCCCCTCTACCCTGCCCTATAACCCAGACCAAATCACCCTGCCTTAATCCCCTCTACCCTGCCCTATAACCCAGACCAAATCCACCCTGCCTTAATCCCCTCCACCCTGCCCTCTAACCCAGCCCAAATCCACCCTGCCTTAATCCCCTCCACCCTGCCCTATAACCCTGCCCTAATCCTCCCTGCCTTAATCCCCTCCACCCTGCCCTATAACCCTGCCCTATAACCCTGCCCTAATCCACCCTGCCTTAATCAACTCCACCCTGCCCTATAATCCAGCCCAAATTCCCCCTGCCTTAATCCCCTCTACCCTGCCCTATAACCCAGCCCAAATTCACCCTGTCTTAATCCCCTCCACCCTGCCCTATAACCCAGCCCAAATCCACCCTGCCTTAATCCCCTCTACCCTGCCCTATAACCCAGACCAAATCCACCCTGCCTTAATCCCCTCCACCCTGCCCTCTAACCCAGCCCAAATCCACCCTGCCTTAATCCCCTCTACCCTGCCCTATAACCTAGACCAAATCCACCCTGCCTTAATCCCCTCTACCCTGCCCTATAACCCAGCCCAAATTCACCCTGCCTTAATCCCCTCTACCCTGCCCTATAACCCAGCCCAAATTCACCCTGCCTTAATCCCCTCCACCCTGCCCTATAACTCAGCCCAAATTCACCCTGCCTTAATCCCCTCCACCCTGCCATATAACCCAGACCAAATCCACCCTGCCTTAATCCCCTCTACCCTGCCCTATAACCCAGCCCAAATTCACCCTGACTTAATCCCCTCCACCCTGCCCTATAACTCAGCCCAAATTCACCACTTTCTTAATCCCCTCCACCCTGCCCTATAACCCAGCCCAAATTCACCCTGCCTTAATCCCCCCCACCCTGCCCTATAACCCAGACCAAATCACCCTGCCTTAATCCCCTCCACCCTGCCCTATAACCCCGCCCTAATCCACCCTGCCTTAATCCCCTCCACCCTGCCCTATAACCCAGCCCAAATTCACCCTGTCTTAATCCCCTCCACCCTGCCCTATAACCCAGCCCAAATTCACCCTGCCTTAATCCCCTCTACCCTGCCCTATAACCCAGACCAAATCACCCTGCCTTAATCCCCTCTACCCTGCCCTATAACCCAGACCAAATCCACCCTGCCTTAATCCCCTCCACCCTGCCCTCTAACCCAGCCCAAATCCACCCTGCCTTAATCCCCTCCACCCTGCCCTATAACCCTGCCCTAATCCTCCCTGCCTTAATCCCCTCCACCCTGCCCTATAACCCTGCCCTATAACCCTGCCCTAATCCACCCTGCCTTAATCAACTCCACCCTGCCCTATAATCCAGCCCAAATTCCCCCTGCCTTAATCCCCTCTACCCTGCCCTATAACCCAGCCCAAATTCACCCTGTCTTAATCCCCTCCACCCTGCCCTATAACCCAGCCCAAATCCACCCTGCCTTAATCCCCTCTACCCTGCCCTATAACCCAGACCAAATCCACCCTGCCTTAATCCCCTCCACCCTGCCCTCTAACCCAGCCCAAATCCACCCTGCCTTAATCCCCTCTACCCTGCCCTATAACCTAGACCAAATCCACCCTGCCTTAATCCCCTCTACCCTGCCCTATAACCCAGCCCAAATTCACCCTGCCTTAATCCCCTCTACCCTGCCCTATAACCCAGCCCAAATTCACCCTGCCTTAATCCCCTCCACCCTGCCCTATAACTCAGCCCAAATTCACCCTGCCTTAATCCCCTCCACCCTGCCATATAACCCAGACCAAATCCACCCTGCCTTAATCCCCTCTACCCTGCCCTATAACCCAGCCCAAATTCACCCTGACTTAATCCCCTCCACCCTGCCCTATAACTCAGCCCAAATTCACCACTTTCTTAATCCCCTCCACCCTGCCCTATAACCCAGCCCAAATTCACCCTGCCTTAATCCCCCCCACCCTGCCCTATAACCCAGACCAAATCACCCTGCCTTAATCCCCTCCACCCTGCCCTATAACCCCGCCCTAATCCACCCTGCCTTAATCCCCTCCACCCTGCCCTATAACCCAGACCAAATTCGCCCTACCTTAATCCCCTCTACCCTGCCCTATAACCCAGCCCAAATTCACCCTGTCTTAATCCCCTCCACCCTGCCCTATAACCCAGCCCAAATTCACCCTGACTTAATCCCCTCCACCCTGCCCTATAACTCAGCCCAAATTCACCACTTTCTTAATCCCCTCCACCCTGCCCTATAACCCAGCCCAAATTCACCCTGCCTTAATCCCCCCCACCCTGCCCTATAACCCAGACCAAATCACCCTGCCTTAATCCCCTCCACCCTGCCCTATATCCCTGCCCTAATCCACCCTGCCTTAATCCCCTCCACCCTGCCCTATAACCCAGACCAAATTCGCCCTACCTTAATCCCCTCTACCCTGCCCTATAACCCAGCCCAAATTCACCCTGTCTTAATCCCCTCCACCCTGCCCTATAACCCAGCCCAAATTCACCCTGCCTTAATCCCCTCTACCCTGCCCTATAACCCAGACCAATTCCACCCTGCCTTAATCCCCTCCACCCTGCCATCTAACCCAGCCCAAATCCACCCTGCCTTAATCCCCTCCACCCTGCCCTATAACCCCGCCCTAATCCACCCTGCCTTAATCCCCTCCACCCTGCCCTATAACCCAGACCAAATTCGCCCTACCTTAATCCCCTCTACCCTGCCCTATAACCCAGCCCAAATTCACCCTGTCTTAATCCCCTCCACCCTGCCCTATAACCCAGCCCAAATTCACCCTGCCTTAATCCCCTCTACCCTGCCCTATAACCCAGACCAAATCCACCCTGCCTTAATCCCCTCTACCCTGCCCTATAACCCAGCCCAAATTCACCCTGCCTTAATCCCCTCTACCCTGCCCTATAACCCAGCCCAAATTCACCCTGCCTTAATCCCCTCCACCCTGCCCTATAACTCAGCCCAAATTCACCCTGCCTTAATCCCCTCCACCCTGCCATATAACCCAGACCAAATCCACCCTGCCTTAATCCCCTCTACCCTGCCCTATAACCCAGCCCAAATTCACCCTGACTTAATCCCCTCCACCCTGCCCTATAACTCAGCCCAAATTCACCACTTTCTTAATCCCCTCCACCCTGCCCTATAACCCAGCCCAAATTCACCCTGCCTTAATCCCCCCCACCCTGCCCTATAACCCAGACCAAATCACCCTGCCTTAATCCCCTCCACCCTGCCCTATATCCCTGCCCTAATCCACCCTGCCTTAATCCCCTCCACCCTGCCCTATAACCCAGACCAAATTCGCCCTACCTTAATCCCCTCTACCCTGCCCTATAACCCAGCCCAAATTCACCCTGTCTTAATCCCCTCCACCCTGCCCTATAACCCAGCCAAAATTCACCCTGCCTTAATCCCCTCTACCCTGCCCTATAACCCAGACCAATTCCACCCTGCCTTAATCCCCTCCACCCTGCCCTCTAACCCAGCCCAAATCCACCCTGCCTTAATCCCCTCCACCCTGCCCTATAATCCTGCCCTAATCCTCCCTGCCTTAATCCCCTCCACCCTGCCCTATAACCCTGCCCTAATCCACCCTGCCTTAATCAACTCCACCCTGCCCTATAATCCAGCCCAAATTCCCCTTGCCTTAATCCTGTCCACCCTGCCCTATACCCCAGCCCAAATTCACCCTGCCTTAATCCCCTCTACCCTGCCCTATAACCCAGCCCAAATTCACCCTTACTTAATCCCCTCCACCCTGCCCTATAACTCAGCCCAAATTCACCACTTTCTTAATCCCCTCCACCCTGCCCTATAACCCAGCCCAAATTCACCCTGCCTTAATCCCCCCCACCCTGCCCTATAACCCAGACCAAATCACCCTGCCTTAATCCCCTCCACCCTGCCCTATAACCCCGCCCTAATCCACCCTGCCTTAATCCCCTCCACCCTGCCCTATAACCCAGACCAAATTCGCCCTACCTTAATCCCCTCTACCCTGCCCTATAACCCAGCCCAAATTCACCCTGTCTTAATCCCCTCCACCCTGCCCTATAACCCAGCCCAAATTCACCCTGCCTTAATCCCCTCTACCCTGCCCTATAACCCAGACCAAATCCACCCTGCCTTAATCCCCTCTACCCTGCCCTATAACCCAGCCCAAATTCACCCTGCCTTAATCCCCTCCACCCTGCCCTATAACCCAGCCCAAATTCACCCTGCCTTAATCCCCTCCACCCTGCCCTATAACTCAGCCCAAATTCACCCTGCCTTAATCCCCTCCACCCTGCCATATAACCCAGACCAAATCCACCCTGCCCTAACCCCTTCCACCCTGCCTTAATCTTAATAAATATATATTTTTACAGATATAAGCAAATTTGTTTTTTTTTTTGTTTTTTGTGTACACTATACTATTATTGGCTCCTCCCTGCCCTAATCCACACACATTTTTTTATAGCTGTAAGCAAATATACAGTTGTGTTTTTTTTTTAATAGTGTACACCAGGCATCACTAAATGGCGGGCCGAATGCAGACCGAGTCACTGTCCCATCCGGACCGCCCCGGTTCCACCATTTAGGAGCCAGTTGTTTATCGCTGCTGTCATCACGGCATGGCAGCCTCAGGGACAATGCTAGACATAGATTGGGAGACAAAGCAGCTTTGGATGGAGGGCGGGGATTGCTGGAGTTACCATTTTAAGTGTCCCAGCAGATGATTTGTTAGTATGAAGGGCGATTCTAGCAATCAATCACCTGCTAGGACACTTGAAAAGTTAACTCCGTCAGTGCCTGCCCCTGCCCTCCATCCAAAGCTGCTGTGTCTTCTGCTGTATAGAGCTGAGTGGGGCTGCGCTGTGAATGAGGGTATAGAGCTGAGGTGGGCTGCACTGTGAATGGGGGGGACAGAGCTGTAGGGTCATCTGTAATGTGAATGGTGGGGGCAAAGCTGTGGGGGGGCAATGCTGAGGAAGGCTTCCCTCCTTAGAGCGAAGAGCTTAGAGGGGCTTAGAGCTCAAAGGGGCTGCATTGTGAAGTGGGTCAGAGCTGAGGGGAGCTGCATAGTGACTGGGTGGAGCAAAGCTTAGGGGGGCTGCAATGTGAATATTAAGAGCAGAGCTGAGGGGGGCTGCAATGTGATAGGGGGGCAGAGCTGAGGGGGGCTGCAGTGTAAATGGGGGAAGCAGAGCTGAGTGGGGCTACAAGGTCAATGGGGGGGCTGAAGAGGTAAGGGGGGCTGCAATATCAATGAGGGGCAGAGCTGAGGGGGTCTACAATGTCAATGGGGGACAGAGTTTAGGGGGGCTGTAATGTGAATGGGAGCTGGGGACATTGCTGTGGGTGGATGTGAAGGTGGGAGCAGAGAACACTACTGGGGGAGGTTGATGTGAAGTGTGGATAAGGGACACTACTATTAGGGGTGGAGTGATGTGATGGGGACAGAGGACACCACTGTCAGGAAAAACTGTGGTGTAAAAACAAGATTGTGATTTCAAAAGAGGGGACTGTGATGTAAATAATCTTAGTCATCGCACAAACAGGCGATTAGTTCGGACCTCGGCTGGAAGAACATTTTATGGATTGGACCTCCGTGAATTTTAATTCAATAACCCTGGTGTACAGTATAATATACGCTCTACCTTGCCCTAATCTGCTCCACCCTGCCCTAATCTGCACTGTTGTAACAAATATACATTTTTATAAAGTTAAGCAAATATACATTAGAAAATGTACATTTTTTTTGCTATATAATGTATACACTATACTAAAATCGTCTCCACTCTAAACTACTCCTACTCCTCTGTGCCCCTCTGGGCTGCGCTCCATCCGCCTAGTACCCCTCCAGACTACGCTCCATCCGCCTAGTGCCCCTCCGGACTGCGCTCC
Source organism: Lithobates septentrionalis (assembly GCA_037952835.1). Taxonomy (NCBI): domain Eukaryota; kingdom Metazoa; phylum Chordata; class Amphibia; order Anura; family Ranidae; genus Lithobates; species Lithobates septentrionalis. The sequence continues at coordinate 1,079,958 of JBBDGP010001990.1, read as the reverse complement.
ATCCGCCTAGTGCCCCTCCAGGCTGCGCTCCATCCGCCTAGTGCCCCTCCGGGCTGCACTCATCCACCTAGTGCCCCTTTGGGCTACGTTCCATCCGCCTACTGCCTCTATGGGCCACGCTCCATCCGCCTAGTGCCCCTCCGGGCTGCACTCCATCCACCTACTGCCTCTACGGGCCACGCTCTGTCTGCCTAGTACCTCTACGGGCCGCGCTCCATCCGCCTAGTGCCTCTATGGGCCGTGCTTCATCCGCCTAGTGCCTCTATGAGCCATGCTCTATCCGCCTAGTGCCTCTACGGGCTGCGCTCCATCTGCCTAGTGCCTTTACGGGCCTGGCTTCATCCAGTTAGTGCCTCTATGGGCCTGGGTCTATCCGCCTAGGTCCTCTACGGGCCTGTCTCTATTCGCCTAGTGCCCCGCTGGGTCTGGCTCCATCCGCCTAGTGCCCAGACGGGCCTTGCTCCATCCGCCTAGTGTCCAGATGGGGCCTTGCTCCATCCGCCTAGTGCCCAGACAGGCTGCGCTCCATCCACCTACTGCCTCTACGGGCTGCGCTCCATCTGCCTAGTACCTCTACGGGCCTGGCTTCATCCAGTTAGTGCCTCTATGGGCCTGGCTCCATCCGCCTAGTTCCTCTACGGGCCTGTCTCGATTCGCCTAGTGCCCCCCTGGGTCTGGCTCCATCCGCCTAGTGCCCAGATGGGGCCTTGCTCCATCCGCCTAGTGTCCAGATGGGGCCTTGTTCCATCCACCTAGTGCCCAGACAGGCTGCGCTCCATCCTTCCACTGCCTCTACGGGCCGCACTCCATCCACCTAGTGACCATCTGGGCTGCGCTCCATCTGCCTACTGCCTCTACGAGCCATGCTCCATCCGCCTAGTGCCTCTATGCGCTGTGCTCTATCTGCCTAGTGCCTCTACGGGCCATTCTTCATCCACCTAGTGCTTCTATGGGCCATGCTCCATCTGCTTAGTGCCTCTACAGGCCTGGCTCCATCCGCCTAGTGCCTCTACGGGCCTGGCTCCATCCACCTAGTGCCTCTACAGGCCTGGCCCCATCCACCTAGTTCCTCTACGGGCCTGTCTCTATTTGCCTAGTGCCCCGCCGGCTCTGAATCCATCCGCCTAGTGCCCAGACGGGGCCTTGCTCCATCTGCCTAGTGCCCAGATGGGGCCTTGCTCCATCCGCCTAGTGCCCAGACAGGACCTTGCTCCATCCGCCTAGTGCCCTGCCGATCCAGGCTCTATCCGCATAGTGCCCCACCGGGCCAGGCTCTATCCGCCTTGTGCCACTAAGTGCCTGGCTCTATCCGCCTAGTGCCTCTATGGGCCTGGCTCCATCCGCCTAGTGTAGAAAAAATGATGCGCACGGTTGTTGCTCTTAAAATTTCTTCATTTTATTGAATAGCAACACTGAACAAATGCAGATTAAGTCAGTTGATGCGTTTCAGCCTATAAGGCCTTAGTCATAACCACCTAGTGTCTCTACGGGCCTGGCTCCATTCGCCTAGTGCCCAGCCGGGCCTGTCTCCAGCCGCCTAGTGCCTCTACTTGCCTGGCTCCGCCTAGTGCCTCTACATGCCTGGCTCCATCAGTCTAGTGTAGTGCCTCTACGGGCCTGGGTCCATCTGCTTTGTGCCTCTATGGGCCTGGCTCCATTCGCCTAGTGCCCAGCTGGGCCTGGCTCCGACTACCTAGTGCCCTGCCGGGCCTGGCTCTGTCTGCCGAGTGCCTCTACGGGCCTGGCTCCATCCGCCTAGTGCCTCTACGGGCCTAGCTCCATCTGCTTTGTGCCTCTACGGGCCTGGCTCCATCCGCCTAGTTCCTCTATGGTCCTGTCTCTATTCGCCTAGTGCCCCACCGGGTCTGGCTCCATCCGCCTAGTGTCCAGACGGGGCCTTGCTCCATCCACCTAGTGCCCAGATGGGGCCTTGCTCCATCCGCCTAGTGCCCAGACGGGGCCTTGCTCCATCCGCCTAGTGCCCCGCCGAGCCAGGCTCTATCTGCCTAGTGCCCCACCGGGCCTGGCTCTATCCACCTTCTGCCACTACTTACCTAGCTCTATCAGCCTAGTGCCTCTACGGGCCTGGCTCCATTCGCCTAGTGTAGAAAAAATGATTCGTACGGTTGTTGCTCTTAAAATGTCTTCATTTTATTGCATAGCAACACTGAACAAATGCAGATTAAGTCAGTTGATGCGTTTCAGCCTATAAGGCCTTAGTCATAACCACCTAGTGCCTCTACGGGCCTGGCTCCATTCGCCTAGTGCCCAGCCGGGCCTGTCTCCATCCGCCTAGTGCCTCTACATGCCTGGCTCCATCAGTCTCTCTCTATGGGCCTGGCTCCATCCGTCTAGTGCCTCTACGAGCCTGGGTCCATCTGCTTTGTGCCTCTATGGGCCTGGCTCCATTCACCTAGTGCCCAGATGGGCCTGGCTCCATCTACCTAGTGCCCTGCCGGGCCTGGCTCTATCTGCCTAGTGCCTCTACGGGCGTGGCTTCATCCACCTAGTGCCTCTACGGGCCTGGCTCCATCTGCCTTGTGCCTCTACGGGCCTGGCTCCATCCGCCTAGTTCCTCTACGGGCCTGTCTCTATTCGCCTAGTGCCCCGCCGGGTCTGGCTCCATCTGCCTAGTGCCCAGATGGGGCCTTGCTCCATCCACCTAGTGCCCAGATGGGGCCTTGCTCCATCCGCCTAGTGCCCAGACGGGCTGCGCTCCATCCGCCTACTGCCTCTACGGGCCGCACTCTATCCACCTAGTGCCCATCTGGGCTGCGCTCCATCTGCCTACTGCCTCTACAAGCCACGCTCCATCCGCCTAGTGACTCTACGGGCTGCGCTCCATCCGCCTAGTGCCTCTACGGGCCATGCTCCATCCACCTAGTGCCTCTACGGGCTGTGCTCCATCTGCTTAGTGCCTCTACGGGCCTGGCTCCATCCGCCTAGTGCCTCTATGGGCCTGGCTTCATCCACCTAGTGCCTCTACAGGCCTGGCTCCATCCACCTAGTTCCTCTACGGCCTGTCTCCATTCGCCTAGTGCCCCGCCGGGTCTGGCTCCATCCGCTTAGTGCCCAGATGGGGCCTTGCTCCATCTGCCTAGTGCCCAGACGGGGCCTTGCTCCATCTGCCTAGTGCCCAGACGGGGCCCTAATGGCTTGCCGGGCCTGGCTCCATCCGTCTAGTGCCTCTACGGATCTGGCTCCATCCGCCTAGTGCCTCTATGGGCCTGGCTCCATCCACCTAGTGCCTCTATGGGCACGTTTCCATCCGCCTAGTGCCTGTACGGGCCTGGCTCCATCTGCCTAGTGCCTTTACGAGCCTGGTTACATCTGCCTAGTGCATCTACGGGCCTGGCTCCATCCGCCTAGTGCCTCTACCGGCCTGCTCCATCTGCCTCATGCCTCTACAGGCCTGGCTCCATCCACCTAGTGCCTTTACGGGCCTGGCTCCATCCACCTAGTGCCTCTACGGGCCTGGCTCCATCTGCCTAGTGCCTCTACGGGCCTGGCTCTATCCACCTAGTGCCTCTACGGGCCTTGCTCCATCCGCCTTGTGCGTCTACGGGCTTATCTCCATTCGCCTAGTGCCTCTACGGGCCTGGCTTCATCCGTCTAGTGCCTCTACGGGCATGGCTCCATCCACCTAGTGCCTCTACGGGCCTGGCTCCATCCGCCTAGTGTCTCTACGGGCCTGGCTCCATCAGCCTAGTGCCTCTACGGGCCTGGGTTCATCCGCCTCATGCCTCTATGGGCCTGGCTCCATTCGCCTAGTGCCCTGGCAGGCCTGGCTCTATCCGCCTAGTGCCTCTATGGGCCTGGGTCCATTCGCCTAGTGCCTCTACGGGCCTGGCTCCATCCGTCTAGTGCCTCTACGGGTCTGGCTCCATCTGCCTAGTGACTCTACGGGCCTGGCTCATCTGCCTAGTGCCTCTACAGGCCTGGCTCTATCTGCCTAGTGCCTCTACGGGCCTGGCTCCATTCGCCTAGTGCCTCTACGGGCCTGGCTCCATCAGACTAGTGCCTCTACGGACCTTGCTCCATCTGCCTAGTGCCCAGATGGGCTGCACTCCATCCGCCTACTGCCTCTATGGGCCGCGCTCCACCCACCTAGTGCCCATCTGGGCTGCGCTCCATCTGCCTACTGCCTCTACGAGCTGCGCTTCATCCGCCTAGTGCCTCTACGGGCTGTGCTCCATCTGCTTAGTGCCTCTACGGCCTGGCTCCATCCGCCTAGTGCCTCTACGGGCCTGGCTCCATCTGCCTAGTGCCTCTACAGGCCTGGCTTCATCCACCTAGTTCCTCTAAGGGCCTGTCTCCATTCGCCTAGTGCCCCGCCGGGTCTGGCTCCATCCACTTAGTGCCCAGATGGGGCCTGGCTCCATCTGCCTAGTGCCCAGATGGGGCCTTGCTCCATCTGTCTAGTGCCCAGACGGGGCCTTGCTTCATCTACCTAGTGCCTTGCCGGGCCTGGCTCCATCCGTCTAGTGCCTCTACGGATCTGGCTCCATCTGCCTAGTGCCTCTATGGGCCTGGCTCCTTCCACCTAGTGCCTCTATGGGCCTGTTTCCATCCACCTAGTGCCTGTACGGGCCTGGCTCCATCTGCCTAGTGCCTCTACGAGCCTGGCTCCATCTGCCTAGTGCCTCTACGGGCCTGGCTCCATCTGCCTCATGCCTCTACGGGCCTGGCTCCATCCACCTAGTGCCTTTACGGGCCTGGCTCCATCCACCTAGTGCCTCTACAGGCCTGGCTCTATCCACCTAGTGCCTTTACAGGCCTGACTCCATCCGCCTAGTGCCTCTATGGGCCTGGGTCCATCCGCCTCATGCCTCTATGGGTCTGGCTCCATTCGCCTAGTGCCCTGCCGGGCCTGGCTCTATCCACCTAGTGCCTGTACGGGCCTGGCTCCATCTGCCTAGTGCCTCTACGAGCCAGGCTCCACCTGTCTAGTGCCTCTACGGGCCTGGCTCCATCTGCCTCATGCCTCTACGGACCAGGCTCCATCTACCTAGTGCCTTTACGGGCCTGGCTCCATCCTCCTAGTGCCTCTACGGGCCTGGCTCCATCTGCCTAGTGCCTCTATGGGCCTGGCTCTATCCATCTAGTGCCTCTACGGGCCTTGCTCCATCCGCCTCGTGCCTCTACCGGCCTGGCTCCATTCACCTAGTGCCTCTACGGGCCTGGCTTCATCCGCCTAGTGCCTCTATGGGCCTGGCTCCATCCACCTAGTGCCTCTACAGGCCTGGCTCCATCCGCCTAGTGCCTCTATGGGCCTGGTCCATCCGCCTCATGCCTCTTTGGGCCTGGCTCCATTCGCCTAGTGCCCTGCTGGGCCTGGCTCTATCCGCCTAGTGCCTCTACGGGCCTAGGTCCATTCGCCTAGTGCCTCTACGGGCCTGGCTCCATCCATCTAGTGCCTCTACGGGCCTGGCTCCATCTGCCTAGTGACTCTACGGGCCTAGCTCATCTGCCTAGTGCCTCTACAGGCCTGGCTCTACCTGCCTAGTGCCTCTACGGGCCTGGCTCCATCCACCTTGTGCCTCTACGGGCCTAGCTCCATCTGCCTAGTGCCTCTGCTGGCCTGGCTCTATCAGCCTAGTGCCTCTACGGGCCTTGCTCCATCCGTCTCGTGCCTCTACGGGCCTGGCTCCATTCGCCTAGTGCCTCTACGGGCCTGGCTCCATCCATCTAGTGCCCCTACGGGCCTTGCTCCATCCGCCTAGTGCCCAGACGGGCTGCGCTCCATCAGCCTCGTGCCTCTACGGGCCTGGCTCCATTCACCTAGTGCCTCTACGGGCCTGGCTTGATCCGTCTAGTGCCTCTACGGGCCTGGCTCCATCCACCTAGTGCCTCTACAGGCCTGGCTCCATGCGCCTTGTGTCTCTACGGGCCTGGCTTTATCCGCCTAGTGGCTCTACGGGCCTGCGTCCATCCGCCTCATGCCTCTATGGCTCCATTCGCCTAGTACCCTGCCGGGCCTGGCTCTATCCGCCTAGTGCCTCTTCGGGCCTGGGTCCATTCGCATAGTGCCTCTACAGGCCTGGCTCCATCCATCTAGTGCCTCTACGGGCCTGGCTCCATCCGCCTAGTGACTCTACGGGCCTAGCTCATCTGCCTAGTGCCTCTACGGGCCTGTCTCTACCTGCCTAGTGCCTCTACGGGCCTGGCTCCATCCGCCTTGTGCCTCTCCGGGCCTAGCTCCATCTGCCTAGTGCCTCTACGGGCCTGGCTCCATCCATCTAGTGCCTCTACGGGCCTGGCTCCATCTGCCTAGTGACTCTACGGGCCTAGCTCATCTGCCTAGTGCCTCTACAGGCCTGGCTCTACCTGCCTAGTGCCTCTACGGGCCTGGCTCCATCCACCTTGTGCCTCTACGGGCCTAGCTCCATCTGCCTAGTGCCTCTGCTGGCCTGGCTCTATCAGCCTAGTGCCTCTACGGGCCTTGCTCCATCCGTCTCGTGCCTCTACGGGCCTGGCTCCATTCGCCTAGTGCCTCTACGGGCCTGGCTCCATCCATCTAGTGCCCCTACGGGCCTTGCTCCATCCGCCTAGTGCCCAGACGGGCTGCGCTCCATCAGCCTCGTGCCTCTACGGGCCTGGCTCCATTCACCTAGTGCCTCTACGGGCCTGGCTTGATCCGTCTAGTGCCTCTACGGGCCTGGCTCCATCCACCTAGTGCCTCTACAGGCCTGGCTCCATGCGCCTTGTGTCTCTACGGGCCTGGCTTTATCCGCCTAGTGGCTCTACGGGCCTGCGTCCATCCGCCTCATGCCTCTATGGCTCCATTCGCCTAGTACCCTGCCGGGCCTGGCTCTATCCGCCTAGTGCCTCTTCGGGCCTGGGTCCATTCGCATAGTGCCTCTACAGGCCTGGCTCCATCCATCTAGTGCCTCTACGGGCCTGGCTCCATCCGCCTAGTGACTCTACGGGCCTAGCTCATCTGCCTAGTGCCTCTACGGGCCTGTCTCTACCTGCCTAGTGCCTCTACGGGCCTGGCTCCATCCGCCTTGTGCCTCTCCGGGCCTAGCTCCATCTGCCTAGTGCCTCTACTGGCCTGGCTCTATCCGCCTAGTGCCTCTACGGGCCTTGCTCCATCTGCCTCGTGCCTCTACGGGCCTGGCTCCATTTGCCTAGTGACTCTACGGGCCTGGCTCCATCCGTCTAGTGCCCCTACGGGCCTGGCTCCATCCGCCTACTGCCCAGAATGGCTGCGCTCCATCCGCCTACTGCCTCTACGGACCGCGCTCCATCCACCTAGTGCCCATCTGGGCTGCGCTCCATCCGTCTAGTGCCTCTACGGGCCATGCTCCATCCACCTAGTGCCTCTACGGGCTGTGCTCCATCTGCTTAGTGCCTCTACGGGCCTGGCTCCATCCGCCTAGTGCCTCTATGGGCCTGGCTCCATCCGCCTAGTGCCTCTACAGGCCTGGCTCCATCCACCTAGTTCCTCTACGGGCCTGTCTCTATTCGCCTAGTCCCCCGCTGGGTCTGGCTCCATCCGCTTAGTGCCCAGATGGGGCCTTGTTCCATCTGCTAGTGCCCAGATGGGGCCTTGCTCCATCTGCCTAGTGCCTTGCCGGCCTGGCTTCATCTGCCTAGTGCCTCTATGGGCCTGGCTCCATCCGCCTAGTGCCTCTACGAGCCTGGCTCCATCCGCCTAGTGGCTCTACGGGCCTGGCTCCATCTGCCTCATGCCTCTATGGGCCTGGCTCCATCCACCTAGTGCCTTTACAGGCCTGGCTCCATCCGCCTAGTGCCTCTACGGGCCTGGCTCCATCTGCCTAGTGCCTCTACGGGCCTGGCTCTATCCGCCTAGTGCCTCTACGGTCCTTGCTCCATCCGCCTCGTGCCTCTACAGGCCTGGCTCTATCTGCCTAGTGCCTCTACGGGCCTTGCTCCATCTGCCTCGTGCCTCTAGGGGCCTGACTCCATCTGCCTAGTGCCTCTACGGGCCTGGCTCTATCCGCCTAGTGCCTCTATGGGCCTTGCTCCATCCGCCTAGTGCCTCTACGGGCCTGGCTCCATCTGCCTAGTGCCTCTACGGGCCTTGCTCTATCCGCCTAGTACCTCTATGGGCCTTGCTCCATCCGCCTCGTGCCTCTACGGGCCTGGCTCCATTCGCCTAGTGCCTCTATGGGCCTTGCTCCATCCGTCTAGTGCCTCTACGGGCCTGGCTCCATCCACCTAGTGCCTCTACGGGCCTGGCTCCATCTGCCTCATGCCTCTACGGGCCTGGCTCCATCTGCCTCATTCCTCTATGGGCCTGGCTCCATTTGCCTAGTGCCCTGCCGGGCCTGGCTCTATCCGCCTAGTGCCTCTATGGGCCTGGCTCTATCTGCCTAGTGCCTCTACGGGCCTTGCTCCATCCACCTCGTGCCTCTATGGGCCAGGCTCCATTCGCCTAGTGCCTCTACGGGCCTGGCTCCATCCGTCTAGTGCCTCTACGGGCCTGGGTCCATCCGCCTCATGCCTCTATGGGCCTGGCTCCAGTTGCCTAGTGCCCTGCTGGCCCTGCCTCCATCCACCTAGTACCTCTACTTGCCTGGCTCTGCCTAGTGCCTCTACGGGCCTGGGTCCATCTGCCTCATGCCTCTATGGGTCTGGCTCCATTCGCCTAGTGCCCAGCCGGGCCTGGCTCCATCCACCTAGTTCCCTGCCAGGCCTGCCTCCATCCACCTAGTGCCCCACCGGGCCTGGCTTCATCCGCCTAATGCCTCTTCAGGCCTGGATCCATACGCCTAGTGCCCACTGGGCCTGGCTCCATACACCTAGTACCCCTCCAGGCCTGGCTCCATACGCCTAGTGCCCCGCCGGGCCGTACTCTGTGCCCCACCCTCCCCACAAAAATACATTTTTATTGATAACAGCAAATATACATTTTTTTTAATATATCACACAGTACTACACCACAGGAGCAAGGTAGTTGGTGATCCTGTTTCCCTCTTTATTGCGGTCTTAGCAGGTGTCATCTGATTTCCGGCATCTAGACAAACAGAAGAGATGTTACACATAGAAAACTAAGTTGGAATTGCCAAATTCATCAATTTTATAGAAGAAACCAAAGTTGATGGCGTCTTCTCCACTGAGGAAGGGTATATCCCAGAAGTCGATCCTCCGGGTTTCTCTTCTGTCGACATCCTGCTGAGGAAAAAAATCAATTATTGCTCTACAAAGAGGGCAAGTATTGCTTTGTGCCCTCCATGTATCGATGCAGTTTGAATGAAATTGGTGGGAGCACGGTAAGGTAGTGTCCTCTCCCACTTCAATTTCACATAAACAGATGGTACATGTAGGAAGCGTCTGATACTCCCTGGCCAGTGGTCTGGCTGGTGCTGGCTGGTCCTCAGCAACGATGCGGTCTCTTGGAGATCGACTTCTATTGGACCTGGCATTCTCCTGTTGCTGTCGGCGAGCTGTCCTAGACCGTGTGCAGTTTGCAATGGGTGAATCCATGCCTGTAATAACAATGGCAGAGATTTCAGCATTTCTGTCATGTAACCCATTCTATCACAGTTTTAATCATTAAATGACTAAGGCAATTTTTAACAAATTTCAAGTGCGCATGTGGCTGTCTCATAGGCAGGGGCAGACTGACCATTTGGGCCCCACCTCATCCCAACATTGAGAAAAAAAAAGGGGAGGAAGCGGAGGCAGACTAGGGCACATCGAAAATGGTGAGGTTGCATTTGATGGGCACTGGTGAGGCTGCATTTGATGGGCACATAACATAATGTCGTTTCGCCCAGCCATGCCATTCTGCTGCAGTAAAACTGCTGCGGCTGGTTGGCAAGTGGTTAAGTACCGTAGTTTGTCGCCATCCACGAGTGTGCACAATTTTAAAGCATGACATCTATCTATTTACTTGGTGTAACATCTTTCACATCTTACAAACAAAATGGGGTATATATTGTGTTTTTTTTTTTTTTAATTTATTCATTGAAATTATTTCTTTCTCCAAAAAATTGCATTAAAAAAATTGCTGCGCAAATAGCATAATAAACATAAAATATGACATAAAAAATGCAACAATCTCCATTTTATTCCCTAGGTTCTCTGCTAATAAAATGTATAATGTTTGGGGGTTCTAAGTAATTTTCTAACAAATACTGATATAAACAAAAAGTGCCAAAAAAGTCTGGTCAGCGAAAGGTTAAAGCATGTTGTAGTTAATGTTTTTTCACAACTGTCCATGACAAGGGATACTTGTTACTTATTTTATCATCAGGTATAAAAAATAAATTGACAATGTCTGGAACTTATAAACATAAAAGTGGTGATACAAAAAGAAAATTAAGTAGGCAAAGAAGACAAAATGAGGCATCCACTAGCAAAATTGATTCATTCTTTGGTAAAAAAAAAAGACGATGTTCCTCATGAAGATGCTCCTGTTGAGATCAGTGATGAACCAATGGAATCAGTGGCAGAAGAAGATGTTGTAGATCTTGAAACAGAGTTAAATGTTGAAATTGATCTACCGACTGGAGAAAATACACAGGAATCTCTGCCTGCCAAAATGCCACCTGGAGTAGAGAAATCACCATTAAAAGAAGACTACTTTCTTTTTTCCCAAGACTTGCATAAAGCAGGAATTTCCATGGAAATGTTTTGGGACTTCCGTCCTAACCAGCCCACAGAAAACATACCATTTAATCGTAATGTTGTTTATTACCGAAAAGGCATACAAGGGTCCAGCGTTCAAAGAAAATGGGTCACTCTTAATGAGAAAGAAAAACTGTGTACATTGTTCCATCTGCTTACATTATGGCCAGGAAAAGTATAAGCAGATTCAGTTAATACAAGGTTGCAACGACTGGTGACACATAACAACAAGATTATTGGAACATGAAAACTCTCAATGTCATAAACATGCAAGTAATGCTTATTTTGTTTATGAGTGGCAAATCCATTAAGCACAAATTGTTATGTAGTCAGATGTCTCTAAGAAATCAGCAAGTACCACAACATTGTGCTATTGTAAGCCACATAATCAATATTGTTTTTTTTATTGGTGTTCAAGCATTGCCTTTCAGAAGCAGTCATTTAGAGTCTGTGGCAGGTGTGTTTGACGAGGACCATCTTGAAAATCGAGGTAATTTTTTGGCGATTGTGAAACTTCTTGCTGACTACAGTCCAGTCTTAAAGAAGTACCTAACTAATATTGTAGAGAAAGCAAAGAGCCATGATACAGTGAAAAAGGGAAGAGGGAAGTTTGTAACTTTCCTAAGTAAATCTACTATAACAAAGTTATTTGTGATTCTTGGTGACATGATCAAGGAGGCAATAGTAAAAGAAGTGGAGAATTCTGGCCTATTTTCAATTCAAATGGACTCCACACAAGATGTGTCAACTCAAGATCAGTGTGCTATTGTTGTTCGGTATGCTGCTGGTGATAAAGTTAAGGAAAGATTATTACATCTTGTTACTATTGAAGATTCCAGCAGTAAAAGCCTGCATGCCTTACTCACTGAATCACTGTCTGCTTTAGGACTTAATCTAGAAAAGTGCATAGGTGATTATTTTGATGGAGCAGCTAATATGAGTGGAACTTAATCAGGCTTGCAAGTTTTAATGAAGGAAGTTCGCCCTACGCACATTCGCACATGGCGTTATGCACATGTACTCAACTTGGTTATTGGCTAGGCAAGTACTATGTGTGTTCCAGCACTATTTGGGCTCCTTAGCAACCTATCAACATTTTTCACGGATTCATACAAAAGGATGAAACGCTGGAAAGACCTGATGACAAAAAAGACTGGCAGTTCTAAATTCAAAAGCTGGAACATATTGGCAGTACAAGGTGGTCAAGCAGAGCTAATGCACTTCGAAAGTTATTTGGAAGCTTTGATGATCATTCCAAAGAGTTATGCTCTGATCTCATAACTATTTTAAAGCAAATAAGCAAATCCCCTGATTTTGGACCCTCTGTTCGCCACGAAGCTCTGAAATTAATTGAGAATCTCTGTAAATTTGAAACCATCCTGGTAGCTTTAACCTTTGTTCACACTTTTGACATCACTACCCCGGTATCAGATTATCTGCAATCAACAGGTCTTGATTTTATGCAGGCATGGAGAATGGTGGATGATGCTGTTAAGCCTTTGAATAAAATATGCAGAGACTTTGCTGGAGTTTTGCAGGCAGCAACTGATTTTATAGATTTTATAAATGAGAAATTGGCAAGTGAAAACATCTGTTTGAAAAAGAGAGGCCCGGAGTAATGCCGCACATATTCAGAATGGGGGCCGGCATGACAGGGGTTAATGGGGCGGAGCAACAAGGGGAAGTGACAGGCAGTGGGGGGCTGGCAGATCCTGGATGTATAGTTGGACAGGAAGGGGAGGGGCCAGTCAACACGAGGAGCCGTGAGGGTAAGGAGCTTCTTCCTTCCCTGTGGCCGCTTCTCACTGTCTTGCGCTTTCCTCTGTCTGCCACGTGGAGTCGTGCGGGTAAGGAGCTCATTCCTTCCTGGTGGCTGCTTCTTGAGTCACTGGCTGCCGTTCCGATCGTTCCGGCCAAGACATGGTGGACGTGGAGCGGCTGCTACAGCAGCTGCGGGCGGCAGCGGCGGTGCATGGCACCGATTGGCTACACGCCCAGGTTGGGGGGTTCCTGATGGGTGCCGGAGAAGGGGGTGATGTCCCTATACCCCCTGCTGCATCACGGGCTAGGAGGTCTAGGCCTCCAGAGCGCCTCAGCCTGGAGATTTTGCCCAGAGTCCAGTGCCACACTAGGAGCCCCACGGAGCAGGTCTCCAGGGACCCTCCGGCGCCCGCACGTAAATGTCGATCCCAGGCGGTGGTGGCAAGGCCCGGGAGGAATCCACTACCTAGGTGGGCCTTGCGGGATGGGGTCGCCCGTGGCCCATTTCTCCTCGGGGGATCAAAAGCGCAGTGCGGCGCCGGGGTCTGGCTCTATGGCCACCCGGGCGGCTCAGCGGGGGAGAGCTCAGGCCTCAGGAACCGGCCTGGTGCCTGGAACGGTTGGTGTCCCTCCCATCCAGGAGGGGGGGCCAGATGTCTGACAGCAGCGGTGCAGCTGGGGGCATCCGGAGTCAGCCTGCGAGAAGCGTGGGGAGAGCGGCGCCGTCTCCACCGACCATGGCGAGTGCCCATCGTGTCAGTGATGAAGAACAGTCTGGGCCCTCCTGGAGACTGTCAGGGAGTGACGTCACGGACAGCTGCAGTGGCTTCCAGCAGCCTTCGGGTGTTATGATCCGGGGCAGTGGTGGAGATCGTGAGGACACTCCCTTGTCCGAAAGGGAGCTAGAGGACGGGAGCGAGGATGAGTCCGTTGTGGCGCCGGCAGCGATGGAGATCGTGGCGACAGCTCGTGGAGGTCCACTTCCGCAGCAGCCTGTTAAGCGGCCGTGTGGCCAACCCTCTTTGTCTTCTATGTGTGCGCCTGTGGTTGGGGGAACGAGTGCTGTGGGGGGTGCATGGTGTGTCTGTGTCAGGGACGGGGGGTGTTGGATTCTTGAGGGTCAGCGTCCGCTGCACAGGATCTGGCACAGTTACTGGCAGGTTTGAGAGATGGCTGGCTCTGATACCGGGGGCTGGGTTGCCCACAGCGGCTTGGGCCTCCCATTCAGATTCGGGCGCTAGTGGAACGGGGCCCCAGGCAGTGGCGGGGGGCTCGTCGACGGTGGGTACGGTGTCCGTCCCGCCGTCAGCAGCTGCAGGGGCTCCTCCTGCCCTGGGAATGGGGTGGCATGGGTGGCGGGAGCTGGGGAGGTGAGTGCGGCGGACGGCGGTCAAGGTAAGACGCCGGAGAAGGAGGTGGAATGGGTGCGTTTGGCGGACTCTGTCAAATGTGAGGTGTATGTTTGTTTCGAGGGGCCGCTGGGAGCACACCTCAAGCAGGAAGTTCGGGAAAAAATATGGCGAGGTGAGTACGTCAAGATATTTTCCTTCCTTCTGCTGGAAGAGCTGTCTAATAAATTACTTGTGTAGTGTGTTTTTTTTATTGACACTTTTTTCCTAGGTGAATGGGTAGGGGTACAATATACCCCATACTCATTCACATAGGGTAGGGGGCAGAGATCTGGGAGCCCCCTTATTAAAGGGGGCTCCCAGATTCCGATAAGCCCTCCGCCCGCACACCCCGACAACCAATGGCCAGGGTTGTCGGGAAGAGGAAAAAAGAAGAAAAAAACTGCGCTAAGGTATTATGTGAAAAAACACAATAGATGCAAATTTGTGAACAATCTATATAATACAAGCAGCGATTCCTCTGCACAACAAAAACAGTGTATATAAAAAGAAAATAATGGAATCGCGCTACAACATTAACTAAATAATGTAATCAATCAATGATACTATCCGTGAAATATAAATGACATGAAAGAGTCACCACAAAGAGATGTGATAAAACATAAAAAACAAAATAATCATTGAGAACAAAATTTGAAGAATTAAACAAATAAATATATAGTGTCCAAAAATATATATATAGTGATTCAACACCAGTGATCAAATAAAAACTATATGTTGAAAAAAAGAAAGTCCATCAAATAATGATGCATATGTAGTCTTCCATAGCGTGAACGATACTGTGTTAAATCCACAACCAATTATGAAAATTAGCCGCTTACCAGAGCCCCATGACCCCCCACTACAGAGGGTCCGGGGAAGCTTGTACAGAGATAGCCCTCCAGAGCTAAACAGATAAACTCAGATCCAGAGTTTTTTTCAACCTGATACCCCTGTCGTTATTATTGAGCGACGTCATGAAGCTGCGAAAATCAGATTCACAACCTTCCCATAGGAGGAGGACATCATCGATATACCTAGCCCACAGGACCACTTCTGGTCACCTGGGGGCATCGATGACGTCCTCCTGCCATTTGGCCATAAATATATTGGCCAAGCTGGGGGCATATTTAGCGCTCATGGCAACTCCTTTGTCTTGACGATAAAACTGGTGTTCAAACCAGAAGTAATTGTGGCTGGCAGCATATTGCAATAATTCTAATATAAAGTCGATTTAAGGTAATACCAAGTTGGAATCTCTAACTAAAAATAACTTCACTGCTTCCAGGCCTAGATGGTAAGGGATAATGGTATAGAGTGAAGTTACATCCCCAGTGACCATCCATAGTCCTAATGTTAGAGAGTATGTTGATAACTTGTTTGGTGTCCTTGATGTAAGAAGGAACTTTCTGAACCAACGGTTGCAAATAATGGTCGATGTACTTGCCCACCTGGGACGTCACTGAGTCTATGCCACTCACTATGGGGCGTCCCAGGGGGCAAGTCTGGTCCTTATGTATTTTGGGGAGGTAATAAATGACTGGTGTGCGGGGAGCACTGGGGACCAAAAATAGTCTCTCTTTGTCATTTAAAATGCCCTTCCAAAAACCTGCATTTACAATAGTTTCAAGTTCTTTCTTGTATTTAACAACTGGGTCCCTATTCAAGACGGTATATGTTTCACTATCACTCAAAATGCGATGCATCCCTTTCAGATAATCGCACCGGTCTAGAACCACAATCCCCCCCCCCCCTTTATTGGCTGGTCTGATGACTAAAGACTTGTTGTTGCAAAGTGATTCCAGGCCAATTTCCAGATCCCTCTGCATTTTAACTTTCTTGACTTTTATCAGGTCAAGGTCTCGTAAGACAACATCCCTAAATACCCATATGGCTGGGGCTAGGGAACGCGGGGTGTTGAAATTGGAAGAGTTAGAAAGGTTAGAGTGCTGATACTCCATTCTGATCGTACTATTCTCCCTAATGGGATTAGATAGCATATACCGTTTAATGTTTAATTTCCAGACGTAATTGTGTATGTCCATGTTGGTTTGGAATTTGCTCAGACTCCTTGGCGGAGCAAACTTCAAACCTTTATCCAACAATCGTTTTTCAGAGTCCGTCAGTACTTGTTTGCTCAAATTAAAAATGCCTGTTCCTATGTTCTTTTTCTTTTTGATTGACCGCACCCGCCTCCCCCTCTGACTCCTCTCTTGGTTCTACGGGCCGTTTCATGCTCTGGGAGTCCCTGGGAAAACCCCAGCCCTGGTTGTTTCTATTGATAGGAGGACCAGAGTACTGGCTAGGTCTTGAATGATTGTACTCTTGTTGATAATTTCCCAGGTGGAAACCGGTGCAGGTGGTTTCTCGTTTCCTGGCGTCCTGCCCAGCTGGGCCGGCATGACAGGGATTAACGGGGCGGAGCAACAAGGGGAAGTGACAGGCAGTGGGGGGCTGGCAGATCCTGGATGTATAGTTGGACAAGAAGGGGAGGGGCCAGTTAACATGAGGAGCCATGAGGGTAAGGAGCATCCCACCCACCCACCCTATGTTTGGGGGAGCTTGGTGTGCTGATATGGTGAGGGTTGCACGAACTCAGGTTTGGTGAATATTTGGCGGGGTGCAAGGTCCTTGTTAGGTCATGTGGGCACCTAAAAAGGCATGGTTTAGGGGCCCGTCTGAGGTACGGCTCCCAGTTGGTATATGGATACCTGCTAGTTGTCTCTGAGTCAGAGGCTTTAGCGACTTGAGGCCTGAGAAGTGACTAGCAGGTACAGTTATGGGTTATGCCTATTGGACCTTGTGCCCCATTGTTGTGATAAAGCTGGATGTATATATAAAAGGTTATTGTTATTGTTATTATTATGTTAATTATGGAGATTTATATATTTGGTTAATAAAATGGCTGCTATGGCCAATTCACTCTACCTAAGTGTTGTGTGGTTATTAGAGGAAGGGATGGGATTATTGGATAGCAGTATAAGCTGTAGTTAATACCATAGTCAAGAGCTTTTCTGAACTAAGATCCACAAGAACTGCAGAAGGTACAGATAATAGGAAACATTTTGAAATTTCTTTCTTTTGAAATTTCTTGTTACAATGTTATCCTCGACACTGTTACAGAGAGTGTGAAGTCAAGATTTTCCACTCATGAAGAACTTTATAAGCAAATTTCTTGCTTTGATCCAAATAGGTTTCAAGCAATACTGGCCTCTTCAGACAAAATTCAGTTGAATTTTATATCAGAAGCAATACCAGAGATAGACCCAGTTGCTCTACGCGAGGAACTACTGTATTTATCGGCATATAACATGCACAGGCGTATAACACGCACCTTCATTTTAGGAGGGAAGTTTCAGGAAAAAAGCCCAAATTTTAAATAAAGAACTTTGAAGCAAAATAAGGGTCAGTGCCCATCAGTACAGCCTGATCAATGCCATCTGCAGCCTCACAATTGCCCATCAATGCAGCTTGATCAATGTCCATCTGCAGCCTCACAATTGCCCAACAATGCGGCCTGATCAATGCCCATCTACAGCCTCACAATTGCCCCTCAATGCAGCTTGATCAATGCCCATCTGCCGCCTGATCAATGCCTATATGCAGCCTCACCATTGCCATAAATGCAGCCCGATCAATGCCCATCTGCCGCCTGATCAATGCCCATCTGCAGCCTCACCTCAGATTACTGCTGCCTCGGAGGGGATAGGGAGGGGGGCGGGACGAGCGCCATCAGATTACATACAGCGAGAATCTCCTGTTTACTCGGCGGCCTCTTTAATACAAAGTCCCGCCTCCTGGACCGGCTTCTATGATAGACAGAACACTGGTCCAATGCCAGCCCAGAAGACGGGACTTCCTATTAAAGAGGCCGCTGAGTAAACAGGAGATTCTCGCTGTATGTAATCTGACAGGGCTCGTTCCGCCCCCCCCCCCCCCGTTCCCTCCAAGGCAGCCCAAATTGCAGTATCGGCGTATAACACACACTATTTGCACCCGATTTTCAGGGTGAAAAGGTGTGTGTTATACGCCAATAAATAGAGTAATCTCTTTTGGGTCCAGCTACAAAAATATTCGTAAAGGTCTGTTGAATGACAGTGATGATGAAGAGAGTGAAGAATTGGATTCAGATTTGGAAGAGCAACACACCAGCTCTACCGCTGAGCCATCCACTTCTACAGCTGCTGTAAAGAAGGACTCCTGCAAGAACTGTGTGTCAAACTTCTTTATCAGTACCGACTGTGTTCAGTGGCCTTTGAGAATCTCTTTTTGGCATATAAATATATAAGTACACTGAGCACTACACAGTGTACATGTGAAAGATGCTTTTCCAACTTAAAAATCTTAAATTCAAGATTAAGATCATCATTGTCACAACAAAACCTGGAGTCATTGATGCTCATTGCAGTAGAAAAGCACGTTGCACTAAACAGAAAGAGTGACAAAGATAAAATCAGATTTGCCAAGATGTCACCTGAACTTAGTTCTTTACTGCTTTTGTAACATGCTGGTCATGTATATATATTTTTTTTATTAAACTGTTCAGCTAAGAAGACATTTGTTGCACCTGTTATATTGTGTAAATTTATGAAAACCTTAATTTTGAAAATATACCATTGTTGCAGTTTCTTTAATGTAAGTTTTATTTTTCTTTATATTTTTCCTATAATAAACATTTATTTAGAACATTAGTGTAGAGAAATTCTTTGAACGCATGCAATGTGAATAGTGCAATATGTAGGTGGGACTTTGTGTGGATGTAGCTTAAGCATAGGCGGGGACACAGGGGGCCCCATGATCTCCTTTTGCCTGGGGGCCCCATGAGCTGTCAGTCCGCCCCTGCTCCATAGGTAAACCAGAAAATTTTATATTATTTAAGACTTATGCCGCGTACACACGAGCGGACATTACGGCGGACTTTGCCCGGCGGACTGGATTTCGTCGGACAATTCGATGTGTGTGGGCTCCAGCGGACTTTGTTTTCTCAAAAGTTGGACGGAATTAGATTTAAAACTTGTTTTAAATTTATCCGTTGAAATCGAGTCCGGTCGAAAAGTCCGCCGTCTGTATGCTAGTTCGACGGACAAAAAGCCACGCTAGGGCAGCTATTGGCTACTGGCTATGAACTTCCTTGTTTTAGTCCGGTCGTACGTCATCACGTACGAATTCGACGGACTTTGGTGGATTGTGTGTAGGCAAGTCCGTTCATTCACAAAGTCCGTCGGAAAGTACGTCGAAAAGTCCGCCGGGCAAAGTCCGCCGTAATGTCCGCTCGTGTGTACGCGGCATTAGGCCTCTTTCAGACGAACGATCCATTCAGGTCCGCCTGTCAGTTTTTTAGGCGGACCTGAACGGACCCTCCATAGACATCTATGGAGCGTCGGATGTCAGTGGTGACATGTCCGCTGACATCCGACCCGCTCCAATCTGAAAAAGTGTAACGGAGGAAAAACCTACTTTTCCATCCGTTATCGGATCAGGTGACGACGGACTCTACGGTCCGTCGTCATCCAATCCCCCATAGGGGAGAGCGGCACTGTGACAGGTCCGTCGCTGCACAGTGTGCAGTGACGGACCTGTCATCTGCCTGCTCAGCGGGGATCCACGGAGCGATCCCCGCTGAGCAAGCGGATGTTCACAGGGCGGATCATCTCGGATCCGTCCCATGTGAAGGAGCCCTTAAAGTGGTTCTGAAGGCAGGGTTTTTTTTACCTTAATATGTCCTCTGCACTAAAGTAAAAAAAAAACTTCTGCATGCAGCTCTTCCCCTTATACTTACCTGAGCTTGATCTCAATGCAGCTCTGTGCTCTAAATCAGAGGCTCCTGTAAGTTAATTCTAGTACACAGTATAATACCCCATATTTATTTATTTATTTTTTAATAATATGAAAGATGTTTCTTCAAGTAAATCGATATCAAACGTCAATATTTAGAAGTGCGTATTCCTGTGAGATGGCAACAAACTACAGTACTTGAAATGTTCCATAAGCAACACTTGAAAAGCCTTTACAGGTTATCCATTTAGAATTACATGTGAGCTCTGGCTCTAGAATTATTGCTCTCACTATGAGGTTCACAGTGATACCTGTATACATGTGTGATGCAATCACGGTTTACATATGCTTGCCAATCTATATGTGTGATTGCATTTGCATTGAGGGGGGGTGCTTTACTTTTTCGTTTTGTTTTGTTTTATACTTTAAAATAGTTTTTTTCCCATCCAACTTTATTACAAGCGCGTAGACAAGACCCCTTGTGATAGCTTTGAGCAGTGACAGGTATTCTTCATAGAGAGATCAGAGAGGCCTCCTCTGCTCTCCAAGACAGCCAATCAAACAGAGGTTTGAATTTATTACACAGAAACACAATATAATACCCAATCCAAAACCCTTTTTATGATTTAAAATTGTGCATTCCTGTGAAATGGTGACATCTATGGTACCTAAAAGTGCCCATAGGCAATGCTTTAAAAGCCTTTACAGGTTATCAGATTAGAGTTTAACGTGAGCTCTAGCTTTAGAATTATTATTCTTTGATGTTTGTGTCGGTCCCTCATGTGTAATACAATCATTGTTTTACATATGCGTGCCAGACCTACATGCGCATTTGCATGGGGGACAGGGGTGGTTGAAATTTGTTTCCTTTTATTTTATAAATAAACAAAAATGATTGCGTGCTGTAAAATTTGATACTTGTATTATGGATGCTGCTACACCCATTAAAGAGGAAGTCAATTTCCATCTTTAAATTTTACCTATAGGTAAGCCTATAATAAGGCTTACCTAAAAGCAGGGGCGGACTGATAACTCATGGGGCCCCCGGGCAATAGGAGATTATGGGGCCCCCGGGCAATAGGAGATTATGGGGCCCCCAGGCAATCAGAGAGTATGGGGCCACACAGTATACACACACACAGTATACAATCACACAGTATACACATACATGTACACACAGTATACACAGACAGATGTAAAAAAACCACAGATTTATACATACTTTCCCTGGTTTTACTGAGGCTGGCAACCCTGGTGGGGCCCCCTAGTGGCCCAGGGCCCTCGGGCAGTGCCCTAATCGCTCAATGGTCAGTCCGCCCCTGCCTAAAAGTAGTGTAAATATCTCCTAAACGTGCACTGTTTAGGAGATATTTACTGTACATTCAGCCAGTGACATCACTGGCGCATGCGCTCTGAAGGAACTAGCACATTATGCCTATGCCTTGCAGGTAAGGAAAAAAAAAAGTGCAATGGTTTACAACCGCTTTAAAAGATAGTCATTTTTTTACAAGGGTTGAAAAAAAAAGAAAAGTTAGTTTGTAAGTTTAACTGTATATTTTTAAAACCTTGTGTACCACTACCAAAAAAAACCTACACAATAAATTTCTCCTATTCCTGATGATTGCAGCGATACCACATACGTGTGTGATTTGTTTTTTGTGCCCATAGTAGGGCCTAGAAACAATAGTACTTTTTCTTTTTTTTGTCCTAGCTAAACATACTGACACTAAATATAAAACATTAACACTGTCACTGAAACCTACATTGACACCAACACTCTCTACACTAGATAAAGCCCTAAACAAATTAATTTCTTTATTAACAGATAGATTTTTATTTTTTTAATTGCAGACACATCATCTAGTGAGGAGGAAAACCACAAAGGAGCAGGCTACAGATTGAATGATCACTGTGATAGCCAATTAGAGGCCATCACAGCAATCATGTGTGGTTGGGATCCAGTCGTCCCCCCCCCCAGCTCCCAGCCCCATCTCAGTATAGATACAGTATAGATACTTGAACACATATATGCAGTGCCCAGGTTTAAAGCCCACTTCCTGGACACCTCATATATGTCTAACATGGTTATGAAGGGGTTATTATGGTATAAATGTCATACCTGTTGGGTCCTCCACAGGTGATGGTCTTTCACAGTTGTTGCGCCTTGGACGTGGCATCCTGATGGTATAAGATGCTGAAGGAGCTGAGTCACTGGTGTACCTAGAAAACACTCTAATCTATTATAAGGCAGAAAAATGTATTATAATAGTATATAATCGCTGGAAATCGCTGGAAATCGCTGGGGTTGAGCTTCAGAGACTGCTCGGGGGAGGTCCTCTTTCGCTGTGTCCGGCTAGACTAGAGAGAGACTGATGAATATGTAAACAACACTGGGCCCTCTCACCTCACAACAGCTGCCCTGATAATTTGCCTGGCAGTTATTGGGTCATACAACACAGTACTCTAATGAACTGGTACCATTTTTATTAGACAAATACAATTTAAATATTACTTAGTATTTAATAAGCACTGGGGTTTATATTTTCACTGTTTAAAGGAACTGTGACAGTTGCTCTGGTATCAGGCAGTGAGAAGGACAGACTGTGGATCCTTTGTGGGGTCCTGAGGGCCTTTAGGGGAACCAGGAAGTGGGTTATTAATGGAGTTAGGCTGAATGTTGATCCAGTCAGTACATCTATCTGTGTTGTGTGTGTGTAGTACTGTGTATGGAGGGGACCCGGGTCACTTCTGTGCGCAGGCAGGCTTGGCTTTCATATTGTGTGGTGACTGAGCCCTTCCATGTCTGTGAGAGGGCTGAGTGTCACTGGTAACCATAGCAACGGTGTATACACTTCACCCCTATGAGTACTACATAACCCTGTGTGTGTGTATGGAGCCCCCAAATACATACATACCTACCTGTATACTGTGTGTACAGAGCAACCACATCTACTTTCCAGAAAGGCCCGTAACACAGCATGTAATGCATAGGTGGAGGGAATACATGACTGTGGCAGCAGTGGAGTTAACATATATGTGGGAGTGTTTATCAGTTAACCGAGGGGGAGGTACTAGGAGGGTCTTTATAAGTTTATCCCGCCCTGGGAGGAGTAACAGTTTCCTGTAGAAAGTTCCCTGAAGAGCAGCATGGCTGACCTGGAGCGTCTGATGGAGCAGATGAGAGAAGAAGCAATGGTGAGGGGGGCAGCCTGGCTCCAGGACACCATAGAGGCAGCGGTGAGGGGGACAGAACCTACAGCTAGCAGGGGGGGAACGAGCGGTACTAGGACACGGCGGTCGCGGCCTCCAGAGCGTTTTTCCCCTGAACAGCGGCAGCCCGGGATGCATGCCAGTCCCTCGGCGGGCCCGCCGCCCAGAAGAGCGGCGAGTGAGCTGGATGGAAGGAGGAGAAGGGATGGCGGAGCGAACAGCGGTCGGCGGGATGGATCGGGAGCGGCGCAGCGGCCTAGACTAGCCAGAGTGGAGAGAAGTGCTAGCCCCGCCCCCAGAGCGAGTGAGGCTGAGGTGCGCAGCAGTGCACGTGGAGAGATCCCTGGGCCTTCTGGTTCCACGGCAGGGGATCGCAGAAGGAGTGAGAGAGGACGGCCTGGGAGAGCAGCGCTGATACCTGACGGCAGGACTGTGGTTTCCAACACCGGTCCGGGCAAGGTACAACAAAAAGCAGCTGGCAGAGGGGATACGCGGAGACGGGGGCGTACGGCCGCGGCTTCAACGGCAACCTTGGCGTCCAGGCCAGGTGGGCCTTCATCTGCAGAGGAGGAAGAAGGGGAGTGCAATGGGGAAGATGAGCAGTCCGGGTCAGAGGAAGAGGCGGCCCCCCCCTCCAGGAGGACAGCAGCGGTGGAGAACAGAAGTCCGGCTGATGAGGTGACGCCTGTGCAGCCTGGTGAGTCTAATGTCATTATTTCTGTTGCAGGTCTGCCGAGTAGTGGGGGGCTGGGGGTTGCAGGAGTGAGTGATGGTGGCAGAGTGAATGAAACAAGCGGGGGGGCCTCTGGCTTAGGGGGTTTCTTGGCAGGCATAAAAGAGCTAGTGCAGCGTTTTGAAGCGGCAGAAAAGGGTCGCACGGGCCCAGCATCAGCATGGGTTCCGCCGGTGGATGCAGGGGCTGTAGGGGCAACAGGTGGAGCAGTAAACAGTGGAGGGCCGGTTGTGCAGGCCGCAGTCGCATTGCCCAGCCCAGTGGCGACAGCGAGTGGGGCCGCGGAAGGGATGGAAAAAACCATGGAGGCAGCAGGCAGGCAGGACATAACAAGGTTGGCCGACGCGGCAAAATGTGAAGTCTATGTTTGCTATGAGGGACCGTTAGGGTCGCATTTAAAACAAGAAGTACGTGAAAAACTGTGGAAAGGTGAGTATGTGAAAAATTTTTCACTGCTACCATTGGAAAAATTCAATCTGGATAGAGTGAAGCCGGATGGTTCTAAGAAGGAGGATGAGGAGAAGAGGAGATATCGTTTGATCCCTAGAACGTTTGCTAACTGGTTGCAAGCGTTTGCGATTATGGCAAGTGTGATAGGGGAAAAACAACCCGAGCATTGCTCGGCACTGTTTTGTTATCAAGATGCTATTAGTGAGGCGTACAGAGTTTATGGGGGAACAGCATGGCTGAGGTATGATGAGCAGCAACAGAGGGCGGTCAGGCCGGCTCTGCGTTGGGATCACAAAGGCATCAGCCTCTGGATGAAATTGATGACGACAGCGAGGGCCCCCAATCAGTTTTTTCAGGGGGGGGGCGGTGGACCTTCGACCCAGGGACATTCGGTCGGAAACAGAAAAGGGGTTTGTTGGCAATACAACACCGGGACATGCAGGTTTGGAGTCGCATGTAAGTATAAACACGAGTGTTCAGGATGCGGGGACTCTCACCCCGGGTCCAGATGTTTTAAACAGGGAAAAGCTCGCACAGGAGAAACTGCAAACAAAAGGGAGGACCCCAGTGACGGTGGAAAGGATGCGACCGTTTCTAGGTAGGTATCCGGATAAGGTAGCAGCTCAATTGTTGGAGGCAGGTTTTTCGGTTGGTTTTAGGATTCCATGCGAGTTGACGGTGATCCCACCGGTTTCACGCAATTTACGGTCAGCAATGCAACATCCGGATGTGGTTTTGGAGAAGCTGAGGAAGGAGGTTGCATTGGGGCGGATGGGTGGCCCATTTCCAGTGGCGCCGTTTGACGACCTAGTGGTCTCGCCACTGGGGGTGGTCCCAAAAAAGGAACCGGGAAAATTCAGGCTAATTCATCATCTATCTTTCCCAAAAGGGGGGTCAGTGAACGATGCTATAGATCAGGGGGCGTGCTCCGTGACCTATACTTCATTCGATGCGGCAGTGAGATTGGTCCGTCGTTACGGGAAGGGGGCCCTGATGGCAAAAGCGGATGTGGAATCCGCTTTCAGACTACTGCCGGTGCACCCGGATAGTTTTAGGCTACTGGGGTGTCATTGGAACAACAAATTTTACGTGCCTACCCATGGGCTGCTCAATATCGTGTGCGATATTTGAGCAGTTTAGCTCTTTTGTGGAATGGGTTGTACGGGATGTGTCGGGGGTGAATTCTGTTATTCATTACCTAGACGATTTTCTTTGTATAGGTCCGGGGGCCTCTAAGATCTGCGCGGTGCTGCTAGCGACGCTGGAGCACATCGCAGATAGATTTGGCATTCCATTGGCTGCTGATAAGACGGAGGGACCTTGCACGGTCATCCAGTTCTTGGGCATTGTCCTAGATTCGGATGCAATGGAATGCAGGCTGCCGGACGATAAGCTGGAAGACCTGAAGAGAGAAATTGCAGGGCTTTTAGGATTAAAGAAAGTGCAGTTAAGGACGCTACAGTCGGTATTGGGCAAGCTTAACTTTGCATGCCGCATATTACCGATGGGGAGGGTGTTTAGTCGCAGGCTTGCACGAGTGGAATCAAATCGCCGAGACATTTCGTGCGATTAAGAGAAACGCACAGGGCAGATTTGAGAGTGTGGCATACGTTTTTGGAAAATTTTAACGGTAGGGCAATCTGGATGTCTGGTCCAGTCAGCAACTTTGACCTGGAACTATTCACGGATGCCGCAGGTTCCACGGGTTTTGGGGCATTTTTTCAGGGATAGTGGAGTGCGGGGCCATGGCCCCAGGCATGGGTTGAGGCAGGATTCACAAAGAATCTGGTGCTGCTGGAGTTGTTTCCGGTAGTGCTGGCGGTGGAACTGTGGGGAGCATCTTTCAGGGATCTGAAGGTGCGTTTCCATGAGGACAATTTGGGGGTGGTGCAAGTAAATAACAGGATTACGGCATCATCTCCTCCAGTGATCAGGTTGTTGCAACACTTAGTATTGCGCTGTCTGCAGTTGAATGTTTTCATTCATGCGGTACATTTACCAGGGGTGGAAAATGTGATAGCTGATGCGTTGTCTCGCTTTCAGTGGGACAAGTTTCGGGAGTTGGCGCCGGAGGCGGAGCAGCAAGGGGTACCTTGTCCCGAATGGCTGTGGGGGATAGCATTGGCCTCATCGCTGGATGGATAAGGAAGTCGGTGAGTGGGTCGACATGGGCAGCATACTCTAAGGTATGGAAGGAATGGATGGAGTTTGTACAAGGAATTGGGGAGGAGCCGGTGGGACGTGAACTGAGGTTGTTGTTGATTTACTACATTGCCAGAAAAATGGAGGAAGGCGTGTCTGCGTCGGTGGTAAATAAGAAGGTAGCGGGTTTGGCATTTTTGTTTAAATTGCAAGGACAGGTGGACTTTACCAAAGACTTTTGGGTAAGGCAGGCGATGAAAGGCTATAGGAAGTCGATGGTTAGCAAGGACGGTAGAAGACCGGTGACGTTTGAGATACTGCAAGGTATTATAACACAGTTGGAGGGGGTATGCTTATCCACCTATGAAAGTATGTTGTTTAAAGTGGCATTTTTGTTGGCTTTTTTTGGGGCTTTCAGGATCGGGGAATTAGTCAGCCCTTCTAAGAAAGTGGAAGGGGGGCTGGGTTATCATGATGTTCAGTGTGGGGCGGAGGGGTTAAAGTTGTGGTTACGTAAATCTAAGACTGATCAGCTGGGAAAAGGCAGACTGGTACAGGTTTACCCAGTGCAGGGATCGCAGTTATGCCCGGTAGAGGCGGTTCGGGAATTTTTAAAATGTCGTTCAGTACGACCGGGCCCCTTTTTGATACATTTAAGGGGTGAATTTTTGTCTAGATTTCAATTTGTGGCAGTCTTTACGAAATGTATACGGGGACTGGGCCTGGATGAGGAGGATTTCTCGTCTCATTCGTTTAGGATAGGAGCAGCTACGGAAGCAGCCAGAAATGGTATGCATGTGGATGCGGTTAAACGCATTGGGCGGTGGGAATCTAATAGTTTCAGTCTTATGTTCGGCCCCACCTGGTGGTAGGTTTGTAAAACAGAATGGGACAGTTTCTGGTAGAGTGGATATATGGCAATGATTGTGGAATATAGGGGTTTTTTATAGTTCGGTTGTTTTTTCTTTTCTTCTGTTTCAGATTCGTTGGGATAGGAGCAGCTACGGAAGCAGCCAGAAATGGTATGCATGTGGATGCGGTTAAACGCATTGGGCGGTGGGAATCTAATAGTTTCAGTCTTATGTTCGGCCCCACCTGGTGGTAGGTTTGTAAAACAGAATGGGACAGTTTCTGGTAGAGTGGATATATGGCAATGATTGTGGAATATAGGGGTTTTTTATAGTTCGGTTGTTTTTTCTTTTCTTCTGTTTCAGATTCGTTGCCGGAGATGGTCTGGATCATGGGCCATTCTTACGTGTCCTGGGGGGCACGGAGAGGTGACGCACGTTTGAAGGGTAGGCAATTGGGTTTCAGCAAACGGGAGGCATGTATCAAGTGGTTGGGGATCCCCGGCATGTTGTGGGGAAGGTTGGTTTCCGAGGTTCATCGGTATGCACAACGAGACAGGCCGCCAGACGTCTTAGTTATTCATGTAGGCGGCAATGACTTGGGCATTAGGGCCATGGTAGACATAAAACAGGACATAAAGTTGGACGTTTGGCAGTTGAAGGAAGCTTTCCCTAAGATGGTGATTGTCTGGTCTGACATGGTGGCTCGGACATCATGGAGGATGGCTAGGTCAGTAGAAGGTGTCAACAAGGCACGGAAAAAAATAAACAGAGAAGTGAGCAAGTTCGTGATCAATAATGGTGGTTTGGCGGTGAGACACCTTGAACTTGAGTTTGAAACCTGGAGGTATTTATGGGCGGATGGGGTTCACTTGAACGAAGTGGGTATAGACTTGTGGGCCTTAGGTTTACAAGATGGCATACAGCGAGCACTTCGGGTGTGGAGGGGCACACGAGACTAAGGTGTTATTCTCGGGTGCTGTGGCGGGCGTTGGTCTGGGCAAGAGAAAGAAGATGGCAAAAAGTAAGAGTTTTTTGGGAGCTAGCGTTGATATGGCTCATGATGGTGGTTCCCGGTTAACGGAGGTTAACCGGGAAGTGATAATGGGGCTCTGCGGTCATTGGTAGTCTCTGAGCCAGCTTGTCGGCTTGAGGCCTATGTGACAAATTTGATGGGACCGCAGGGCAAGTTTTGTTATTGGACACTGATGATTATGAAGCTATTGCTCAGACCAACGCTCGAGAAATTAGACTTGTTTAGGTTGTTTAACAGATGTTGTTGTTTTGCTGTTTTTATGATGGATATGTTAAATTTTTATAGTTTTGATATTCTAAGATATATATTTGTTTAAATAAAATAGGCTGCTACGGCCTTTTAATACTCCAATATCGGTGTGGTCTGAGTTATTGGGGTAAGGGTATGTAGTTGTGGTAGTAGGACATGTTAATTACATCTGTTATCCTACAGTCAAGAAAGGCCCGTAACACAGCATGTAATGCATAGGTGGAGGGAATACATGACTGTGGCAGCAGTGGAGTTAACATATATGTGGGAGTGTTTATCAGTTAACCGAGGGGGAGGTACTAGGAGGGTCTTTATAAGTTTATCCCGCCCTGGGAGGAGTAACAGTTTCCTGTAGAAAGTTCCCGCCCACCCTTCCTTATACTGTTAAAGTATTGTTAGGATGTAGGGGTATTGTCTTGTTTTTCTTTTGCAGGCGATGGTCGCAGATGTCGTGGCAGTGGCTGGTGTTGGTCTGGGCAAGAGAAAGAAGATGGCAAAAAGTAAGAGTTTTTTGGGAGCTAGCGTTGATATGGCTCATGATGGTGGTTCCCGGTTAACGGAGGTTAACCGGGAAGTGATAATGGGGCTCTGCGGTCATTGGTAGTCTCTGAGCCAGCTTGTCGGCTTGAGGCCTATGTGACAAATTTGATGGGACCGCAGGGCAAGTTTTGTTATTGGACACTGATGATTATGAAGCTATTGCTCAGACCAACGCTCGAGAAATTAGACAGGTTGTTTAACAGATGTTGTTGTTTTGCTGTTTTTATGATGGATATGTTATATTTTTATAGTTTTGATATTCTAAGATATATATTTGTTTAAATAAAATAGGCTGCTACGGCCTTTTAATACTCCAATATCGGTGTGGTCTGAGTTATTGGGGTAAGGGTATGTAGTTGTGGTAGTAGGACATGTTAATTACATCTGTTATCCTACAGTCATGTATACTGTATATATAAACCCTGCTTCTGCATACCTACCTGTATCCTGTGTATATAGAGCCTACTCATATATGCAGGGGGTGACAGTGATGTTCTCTAGGGATGGGAAAGAGGTGACAGGTCACAATGTCCCCCTTCCATCACCCTAATCCCCCCAGTGTACACAGGAGGGCAGTGTTTATACAGAGGGGGCAATGTGCACGGGGGGGGGGGGGGGGGCGGGACGGTGTGTGCAGAAGAAAAGAGGGGTTGTGTGGGGAGGGGGGTTGTGCTGAGTAAAATGGTGGCAATGTGTACAATCAGTGAATGTCTTTTTTTGTTGTAAAGGTATGATGTCACTCCCGGCCATGGTACATTTTACCAATCTCTGCACCCATGTAAATATACTTTTCTTTTATTGCTAACATTCAGATGTACCACCAGAGCAACAATATAATCTGCCAGAGTAGTGCTAGGGATACATGTGCAACATGTTCCTTTGGTAGGTGTATTTCATCTGTTTATATATTTGCCAGTTCATCTCGAGCCTCGGTTCACACTAGATGCAGTGCAAACCGATTGTGGAGTGTATGTTGAGTGTATATTAACCACTTGCTTACTGGGCACCTAAACCCCCCTCCTGCCCAGACCAATTTTCAGCTTTTAGCGCTGTCACTCTTTGAATGACAATTGTGTGGTCATACAACATTGTACCCAAATTACATTTTTATAATTTTTTTCCCACAAATAGAGCTTTCTTTTGGTGGTATTTGATCCCCTCTGGGTTTTTATTATTTTTTGTTAAAAAAATGAAAAAAGACCAATTAAAAAAAAAAAATACAAAACAGTTTTATATTTTAATAAATTTTGCAACCAGGTAATTTTTCTCCTTCATTGATGTATGTTGATGAGGCTACACTGATGGACACTGATAGGCTGCACTAATGGGCACTGATAGGCTGCACTGATGGGCACCGATAGGCTGCGTTGATGGGCACTGATAAGGCGGCAATGGTGGGCACTGAGGAGGTGACACTGGTGGGCACTGATAGGTGGCATTGGTTGGCACTGAGAAGTGGCACTGATGGGTGGCACTGATGGGTGGCCCTGATGGGCGGCACTGAAGGGCATTGATAGGTGGCACTGAAGGGCACTAATAGGTGGCACTGATAGCTGGCACTGATGGGTGGCAGTGATGGGCACTGATCTGCACTGGTAGGTGAAACTGATAGGCAGCACTGCTAGGTGCCACTGATGAGGAACTGATTGGCACCACTGGTGGGCATTGATAGTTGGCACTCGTGGGCATTGATAGGTGGCACTGATTGTTGGCACTTATGTACTGATGGGCACTGATTGGTAGGCACTGTGGGCACTGATTCGTGGCACTGGCAGGTGGCACTGGCAGGCAGTACTGGTGAACACATATGAGGCGGCTTCGCCTCTTCCTCTTCGGGGCCGATGTCCCTTCGACAGAAGCCGGCGATCGGCTTTTTTTTTTCCCCTCACGCTGTCAGCGTGAGAAGAAAAAAAAATGATTACCGATCTTCTGTTTACATCACGTGATCAGCTGTCATTGGCTGACAGCTGATCACGTGGTAAGGGGTCAGGATCGACCCCTTACTCCGATCTGTGATCACCCGAGTCTCATTGACTCGAGTGATCACAGCGCGCACTGCGCACGCCCTTCATGTGGGCGTGGTGAGCGTGCAAAGGGGAGAACGTCTATTGAAGGCCTCCCGGCAAAGCACATCCGTGTTGTAGCCATCATTTGGATATAGCGCGGATCTGAAGGGGTTAACGACACCCCGCAATCGGTTTGCAAAGTGCAGCATGATTTTCAAAATCAGATTGCATGAGTGTGAACACTCATGCGATCCGATTCTGGTGCAGACAAAAAAAGATCTTGCACCAGTTTGTTGTGAATGCGGTGCAATTTAAGTCATACAAATCCATGGCTCAAATCGCACCCCAGAGATACTGCATGTAATTCGCACGGCAATGTGCTGCGATTCCTGTGTGAATTACATGCAATGTCTCAACCGCAGCAGTGTGAACCCAGGCTTAGACCTAATGAAAATGTTCAGGGCCACGTCCCTGGTTAGTAATAAAAAATGCATCAAAACTGATAAATGCATGAGCGATTCAGAGGTGGCCATTTTTGTTTTCTCAATAATGTGGCTTATTTGATACGCAGTGAAGTCAACAACAATGACGTCCACTAACCCAGAATAGCCAGTCAAATTTCACTGCAGTTAAACAACCACTTATTGAATTATCATGGTTTTCTTTGTTTGTACTTTGTGTATATGTTTGTGTGTTTATTGATCCCTCACTAATTTTATTCCTTCCACTTTGAAAATCCTATGGATGCATTATTTTTCTTTCCTGAGCAGGCCATTGATGATGCGCTTCCCTGGTTGCAGGAAAGAAAGTTGCATGATTTCCCCCATCAACAGTTAGTGTTGATGGAAGAATCCCTCCCATGGAGCTTTTGTGTTCTCCCGAGGGGGTCAAAAGTAACATTGGTGTGCAGATGGGCTCTCTGAAACAGGAAAGTCAGCTAGTGGCAGCCGACTTAAAAACTCATCTGAAAGAGGTAGAAAATCGCATACACTGCATTCAGAAAGAGCAAACAGTGTTTAGTGCGATGAAGGACGATGGAATTGGAAGAGCCATGCAGGTCCAAGAACCAGTAAGATTTCTTTAGGCAGCTGAGGACAGGGATCATCCTTCATCTCACTGTGAGAAAGTTATGCATCACCTGTACTTTCATTGGTTATCTGGCACTATGGATTAGTCCACCCATTATATAGTACATGTGGAACTGACTACATGATAGCATGAAGAGCAGAAGCCCTGCTAAATAAAGAATGGATGTGTCTCTTTTAACCACTTCAGCCCTGGAAGGATTTACCCCCTTAATGACCAGGCCCTTTTTTGCGATACGGCATTGTGTCGCTTTAACTGACAAATGCACGGACGTGTGGCACTTTACCCAAAAAAAATTGACATCCTTTTTTTCCCCACAAATAGAGCTTTCTTTTGGTGGTATTTGATCACTCTGCGGTTTTTATTTTTTGTGCTATAAACAAAAAAAGCGCAACAGTTTTGAAAAAAACCCAATATTTTTAACTTTTTGCTATAATAAACAACCCAATTTTTTTTTTTTAACAAACATTTTTTCCTCAGTTTAGGGCGATATGTATTCTTCTACATGTTTTTGGTAAAAAAATCGCAATAAGCTTATATTGATTGGTTTGCGCAAAAGTTATAGGGCCTACAAAATAGGTTATAGATTTATGGCATTTTTTTTATTTTATTGTTTTACTAGTAATGGCGGCGATCTGCGACTTTTTATCGGGACTGCGACATTGCAGAGGACAGATCGGACATTTTTGATACTTTTTTGGGACCCTTTGACATTTATACAGCGATCAGTGCTATAAATAGCCACTAATTACTGTGTAAATATCACTGGCAGGAAAGGGGTTAACACTAGGGGGCGATCAAGGGTTTAAATGTGTTCCCTCAGTTTGTGTTCTAACTGTGGAGGGATGGGACTGACTGGGGGAGAAGACCAATCTCTGTTCCTATATACTAGGAACACACAATCTGTCTCCTCTCCCCTGACAGAATGTGGATTTTTGTGTTTACACACACAGATCTGTTCCTGCTATGTTCCTGCTATGTCAGGAACGATCGCAGGGTGCCAGGCAGACATCAAGGCCGCCAGGCATGCACATCGGCTCCTCAGAGATGCGGCGCACGCATGCCCCCTATACCCCTTAAAGTGGCCGATACAGCTATGGCGATTCTTGCAGGGGAGCCATACTGCCACCATCAAACAACGGCAGGCAGTCGGCAAGTGGTTAAAGTTTTCTTCTTTAAAGGCTTCACCTTCTACACAAAAAATAAAATCACGATGGCACCCACTGATCTGCTTCTGCTGTGACTAATCACAGCAGAAGTGGCGCAACCCATACCAGGAAGTGTAGAATCACGTATTCTACACAGAACGGCTGCTCTGTAGCAATAAATCTGCTATGGGGTGGTTGTTAACTGGTTAATAAAATCAGATACTATTTCTTTTGTGAAACATGTGAACTGCACTTTGCAGAATTAGCAGTAAGAAAAATTGTTAGGCCAAAACCATCAGCCATTGTGTATCTCTATCAACTTTCATGATATACAGTTAGGTCCATATATATTTGGACACAGGCACAATTTTCATACTTTTGGCTCTGTATGCCACCAGAATAAAATTAAAACGAAACAATCCAAACTAATTTGAAGTGCAGACTTTCAGATTTAATTCAAGGGTTTGAACATAAATATCAAGTACAAATTTTAAGAACTGCAACCATTTTTATACACAGTCCCCCCATTTTCAGGGGCTCAAATGTAATTAGACAAATTAATATAATCATAAATAAAATGTTCATTTTTAAAATTTTGTTGAGAATCCTTTACTGGCAAAGGACTGCCTGAAGTCTAGAACCCATGGACATTACCAAAGACTGGGTTACCTCCTTTCTGATGCTTTGCCAGGCTCTAACTGCAGCTGTCTTCAGTTGTTCTTTGTTTGTGGGTCTTTCTGCCTTTAGTTTTGCCTTCAGCAAGTGAAATACATGGGTTGAGATCAGGTGATTGACTCGGCCATTGCAGAATATTCCACTTCTTTTCCTTCAAAAGCTCCTAGGTTGCTTTTGCAGTGTGTTTTGGATCATTGTCCATCTGTACTGTGAAGCACCATACAATCAACTTTGCTGCATTTGGCTGTATCTAGGCTGACCGTATATCTCTAAAAAACTGCAAAATTCATCCAGCTGCTTCTGTCACATCATCAATAAACACCAATGACCCAGTGCCACTCTGAAGCCATTGCATGCCCATGCCATCACACTGCCTCCACCATGTTTTACAGATGACATTGTGTGCTTTGAATCATGAGCTGTGCTAAGCCTTCTCCACACTTTTTTCTTCCTGTCGTTCTGGTACAGATTCATCTTAGTTTCATCCGTCCAAAGAATGCTTTTCCAGAACTGGGCTGGCTTTTTTGGATTTTTTTTGGCAAAGTCTGATCTGGCTTTTTTCTTCTTCAGGCTTATGAATGGTTTGCACCTTGTGATAAGCCCTCTGCATTTGCTCTTGTGAAGTCTTCTCTTCATTGTAGACTTTGACAATGATACGCCCACCTCCTGGAGAGTGTCTTTTACTTGTCTGGATGTTGTGAATGGGTTTTTCTTTACTATAGAGAGGATCCTGCGATCATCTACCAATGTTGTCTTCTGTGGACATCCAGGCCTTTTTATGGTGCTGAGCTCACCAGTGCATTCTTTTTTCCTTTAGAAAGTACCAAACTGTTGATTTGGCCACTTCTAATGTTGCTATCTCTCTGATGGATTTGTTTAATTTTTGAAGCCTTACAATGGCCTGTTTCATTTGCTTGGACAGCTCCTTTGCATGCATGATGTAGGTTCACAGCAATAGATTCCAAATGCAAATACCACACTTATGCCCCGTAAACACGGTCAGATTTTCCGACGGAAAACGTGTGATAGGACCTTATTGTCGGAAATTCTGACCGTGTGTAGGCTCCATCACACACTTTCCATCGGATTTTCCGACACACAAAGTTTGAGAGCAGGATATAAAATTTTCCGACAACAAAATCCGTTGTCGGAAATTCCGATCGCGTGTACACAAATCCGACGGACAAAGTGCCATGCATGCTCAGAATAAATATAGAGATGAAAGCTATTGGCCACTGCCCCGTTTATAGTCCCGACATACATGTTTTATGTCACCGCATTCAGAATGATCGGATTTTCCGACAACTTTGTGTGACCGTGTGTATGCAAGACAAGCTTGAGCCAACATCCGTCGGAAAAAATCCTAGGATTTTGTTGTCGGAATGTCCGAACAAAGTCCGACCGTGTGTACGGGGCATTAGAGTCAACTCCAGACCTTTTACCTGGTTAATTGATTTTGAAATAACGAAGGAGTAGCCCACACCTGGCCTTAAAACAGCTTTTGATTAAATTGTCCAAATACATTTGGTCTCTTGAAATAGGGGGATGACTATTTTTAAGAGCTGTAATTCCTAAACCTTTCTTCTGATTTGGATGTACATACCCTCAAATTAAACCTGAGAGTGTGCACTTTCAGCCCATATCCATTATATAACTCTAGCTTGAATATGTTTTGGTAAATACCTGAAGAAAACTAAAATTGTGCCTGTGTCCAAATATATATGGACATACCTGTAACTGTGGTGTCTCCTCAATATTTAGATTCAGATTTGCAGTGGAAAATAGATGATGAAGATCCAAAGTTTGATGTTGGTTCTCCCTATCCGTTTCCAATTGTTCTTTTCATATAGTGCAGCTAAGTCACTCAAGGACATACGGTGCAAAGTGAAGGAAGTTATAGGGGATAATTGATTAGGTGTGGAGGAAGGGGTTTTTGTATCATTATTTTACAGGCTTTTTTCTTTTTCTTTTTCTGATGAGTTACTTTAATTGATAAAAATGTTGATGTTATCCCAAATGACCACGAAAAAAACATTTTTGCCTTCCTGGCCCCTCCTGTTGACTGCTAATTACCCCATCCTTTTCTACCAACTGTATCTGATCTGAGTTTAGTCACACTGATCTAATTGTGTTGTCCATAGTGCTAGCGTCGTAGTCATTGGGACGACTGGTTCTTGCGTTGGTTCCTAGTGGAAAGAATGCTTCTTGCGTTAGTGGGGGAAATATATATTATAGTTAGCTAACATGGTTTGTGGTGGTTGTCGTTCCATATCTAAGAGGTACAAATTGCCCATTGCTCATAGAACCCCTAGCACCTAGCAACATTGGGAGAAAGCCTTGGGTTCCATGGAACTCTGGTTGAGAGAGGCTGGAATGGACTGTTGGCAGTCTAATGAAACCTTTTTAGACTAGTGTTCATTTTCTTTAGGCTGTAATGTACCTGAAGAATATTTGTCTTTCTATCTTTGTGCCAAGGGTGCAAAGTGAGAAAGTTCTAGCTGGTGGTCTTGCCAATGTCTTGAAGTAGAGAGGCCAGCTGTGACTCTGTCCCTACCTATGTTTCAGTAAGTACAGGGGGGCTAAGAGTCTGCTTAGCCAACGACGTCCAATTATATTCGAGCTATCATTTCTTATGTGCTTTATAATACACTGAAAGCTGGAATTTGGTAATTTGGTCATGCTGGAACTCACCAATAACCTTCAGATATCTGTTATAGTTCAGGTCCCTTCAGAGCAAATCAAATCCATAGACTTGAAATAATAATAAAACGTGTAGTAGTAGTAAATGTTAGTCTTCCAATGATTCTGCTTCTTATGGAGGTTGATTTACTAAAACTGGAGAGTGCAATATCTGGTGCAGCTCTGCATGGTAGCCAATCGGCTTCTAACTTCAGCTTGTGCAGTTAAGCTTTGACAAAAAAAAAAAATCCTGGAAGCTGATTGGTATCTATGCAGAGCTGCACTAGATTTTGCACTCTAATTTTGCTAAATCAACCCCATGGTGTCCACTAAGCTAAAATAATCTTTACTGGCTCTGTGAAAATAGCTGAATATCTGTGGACACTCTCTGACCTCACCAGATACATCCAAATTGATCCTTTTTTTTCCTTTGAAAGAGTTTAGGAAGGATGTTCCTATTTCCTCAACCAGTCACTAATGTAATTCTCTGAGATAAGCAGTGCCAAATATGTCTGTCTCCTCCATAGAAAGCATTAGTGAGTTTCTTTGCAAGTAAAGTAGTCTGAATTTTTTTGGGGTCAGATCTGAATAGACCAAGCCTTGCAGCATTTCATGTAGTTATTGGTGCAACAGAACATATTCACACAGTGTCCCATGATGTTGTCTCACACACGGCCACCACTACCACCTATGCATGAACAACATAATGAAATGCCCTGATTTTTAAACTGAGCAGCTTTAGTGGAAGCAAAAAGAGGACTGCACAGCTTCAAGTCCCCAGTGTTCTCCTCAGGTCCCCCTCTGCTTCGGCTGATGGCCTTTAGAAGCTCATCCTGCTCAGAATATATAGGGGGGGAAAGGGACGAAGTCGCATCCATATGTTTAAAGTAGTCGACTTTCAACAGCGTCTGTTTTTTGAGCCACGCCCCCATAGAGGGGTGTGGCTTAGGGCTGGGACTGCATGAGAAGCCAACTACTTTTGATTAAACCTTATAGTGTGACTGGTGTGAGTCTTTGTAGTTCATTTTTGCTATAGAAACTGTATTTGTTTTCCCTTTTATGATACCGTGTCTAATGTCAATTTTGTATGCTGTATATAAAACTATTAGGTTTTAATTATTTTACAGTTTCATAATAATAAAGCAGTTCATTAACAGGAAAATTCACTCTTTGTAAGTTAGGTGGTCCTTTATATCCCAGGTTCTATGAACTGCAGGCACAAGGTAGGTACAAGAGATATCCATCCTCATAAAAAATGAACAGGATGGATATCTCTTGTGCCTATTTCATTGGGAACAGCATAGAAAAGTACC
This sequence comes from Lithobates septentrionalis, assembly GCA_037952835.1. NCBI lineage: Eukaryota > Metazoa > Chordata > Amphibia > Anura > Ranidae > Lithobates > Lithobates septentrionalis. The sequence continues at coordinate 1,042,320 of JBBDGP010001990.1, read as the reverse complement.
CTGAGCAGAGTGGTTATCCCTTTTAATGAACCAAAGGTGTGTTTACACCATTATCTGGTGAGTGGCCAATCCATATGGTGGTGGTGTTGTCACTAAATTAGTGGAACAGTTACATGGAATCACAGATGTGGGATAAAAGTGCACAGAAATAGCCTATTCACAGTTGAAAGATTGCACTGGGACTTATTAATTACCTGGCATTAGTACTCCAGCAGAAACACTGGACACTTATTTATTTTCTTTACTGATTTGATTTTAATTCCTTCAATATTGATTGGAGGTTTGTGTGGTGTTATTTTGATGATTTTCTGTATGTGACATAGGCATATTGCACACAAGATAATTTTTCACTGTTTAATAATATTTATTTTTTCAAATGTATTCACTGGTATAACAAAAGTGGTGTATTTAGTAATATAAGATAGGGGTTAGCGCAGTCAACACTCTTTGTTTTCTATTTTTTTCCACCTAAAGGCGGAACATATTTTTGACAGCAGCAAACAAAAATAATTTTTCACATCAGCTGGTTATATATATTTTTTATCCTTTTGCACCGGTGGCTCACATATTTGATGTCCATTCTATACCTAGTATGTACTGCAGACTGCTGTACATTATCTTGTACATTACACTAAAAATCTACTATTCATACTCTACTGTACATTACATACTCTGGATTGTTGTACTCTTAATGTTGTGCTATATGTTTCATAACCCAGATCATGCATGCTGTGCTCTACATTACATAACCCCAACTGCTGCACATTGTACACTGTTTTTTACCTTCATACAAGATTGGATAGAATACATTTATCAACTTTAGTGTAGCACCCTCCTAGCTAGGTTGCTATAGTTGAGGCAAATTAAATTTGTGCATAAAAATAATTGTGCCTGCGCTGAAGAATGGGCTAAAATAACGTGCAAAATTATTAAACTAATCCACTATAAATAAGCTGAAAAACCATATATGTGTAATATAATAATAATATATAAAAGTGCAATATTTAGCCTCAAAGTGCATATAACATTGTGCAAAAAGCAATATAACCCATTAAAAGTGCACCATGCATAAGTAAAAAATAACAACGATATGAAACGTGGTTGAATGTTTGCTGCTATTTAATTAATGATTGTCACCCCTTAGAGGCATTGATCCATTTGTGGCTCGCAGGAAATTTCCCATTTTTTAAATTAAATTTGTGGCTCCTCTGTAAAAGAGGAACATAGTTCAGTTGCTTTTGACTGTTCTAGGTTCTGCTGGTGCAGGTTCAACTACTTCCCCCTGCATTCCAGTACACTCTGGAACATAGTGTCTGGGAGAAGCAGACCCTAGGCTGTATATTTATGCAGCCCCAGCCAGTACCTGATCGAGGGGGTGACTGGCAATCGGCTAAGGTGTGCATACATAGCATAGGGCCTAGAAATGCAGGGCCTTATTCCTGTGGGAGAGGACCCAACCTGAGGGCTGAGGCCCTCTGGGCTGCTAGCTGCATATTAGAAGAAATCCATCTGGGTCCCAGCTCCAGCTATAGCTCAGGAAACCACGTCCGGAGTCTCTAAAAGCAGTGCAGGAAGTCCACAGAGCACCTGACTTGGAGGCATCCAGTATAGAAGCTGGCTGGTACTACAAGAGAGTAGTAAAGTACCCAGGACACACTGAGTAAAAGCCTTAAGGATCCTAGAGACTCTCCTTGTCATCTTTGGGAGAGCTCACTTCTATTCCTGACTCAGGTTATACCTTCTCAAAAACGGAGTCCCCTGAGTTATATTTCACCAGAGACAAGATACAAGAGGGTGGATGCACCCTGAAGAGACAGAACATTTAGAGGTGTCCCCCATCACATTTCTGTTCATTTGAAGTATCCCAAGGCTCATCCACACCCTACCCCAGATAAACAAGAAAATAAACCACAAAAAGACATGCACTGCCTGTTTTCTGAATTGAGTGACTGTGAACTACGGTGTGCCTGGCTGCCATGTGCCTAACAGGGAATGGAACCTGGGATAATACAACCAGTCCAGTTTGAGGTTGTGTTACAATATTAGTATGAAGGTATACCACAGTATACACAGTGCAGCAACCTGGGATATGTAATGTATAGCACAGCATACAGGATCTGGGGTATAAAACATATAGCACAGCATTAAGAGTGCAAAAGTCAGTAATGTGTAGTGTACAGCGGAGGGGAAACAGGCACACATTTGCTAGTAACAAGGTTTGTGTGCTCTGTCCTTTGTTCCCTTACCTTATTTTTGTTTGTTGTTTAATCAGCAAAGACCACTGAAGTATTGTATACAAGATACAGTGAATCTTTGGGTGTTGAAGTGCTCAATTGGTCAGTTCAAGCTGTATAAGAGCATTAACAAAACACAAAATCTAAAAAAAAACCTAAAAAAAAATATTGTTCAAACGTCTACTTTACAGCACTGCAAAACACATTACAGAACTTACAAAATTGTGAGTTTGGTGGAAAAAAGAATGGGCATGGGAGAAGGATTGTTTTAAAGAAATGGTGGTTTACTCTAAGCATAGGCTGGAATCAAAATGCCCTCTGTTATAAATGTCTAAAAGAAAAAAACTGAGAATGATGTCATTCTGAAAGCAGATAAGGAGTTGAATTATAAAGGATTAGAAATGATTGCCTACATGGAAGAAAACAAGTACTAGTCAACTGATAGGAAATTTGGCCCCTGCATCATTGAGTCTCAATTACTAATAACCCACTTATGTCAAGGGATAGAAATGTAATCCCAAAAGGATGAAGATCCGAAATGCTAAAGATGATACACAGAGCTCATCAAAGCATTCAGCACACCAAAGCATGTGTGTGAATTGTAATGTGCTGAATTGATATGTCTAGAGACATTGAACATATAGTGGGAAACGGCAAAGTGTTTTACGAGATGCAGATAGGACAATCAAAAAGAAACTTATGCCGCGTACACACGACCGGTTTTTCCGTCGGAATGAACTCTGACGGTTTTTTCGACGGAGTTCCGACAGAGTTCCGCTGAAACGGACTTGCCTACACGCGATCACACCAAAGTCCGTTCGTTTAGAGTGCGATGACGTACGACGGGACTAGTAAAAGGAAGTTCAATAGCCAGTAGTCAATAGCTGCCCATGCGTCGTTTTTGGTCCCTCAGGATAGCATACAGACAAATGGTTTTCCCGATAGGAATTGATTCCTTCGGAAAGATTTAAAACATGTTCCATTTCTAGGTCCGTCAGAATTTTCGAAAGAAAAAGTCTGAGGAAGCCCACACACGATCGGAATGTCTGATGGAATGATTCCATCAGACCTTTTCTGCCGGAAAGTCCGGTCGTGTGTATACGCAGCATTAGACATACCCGGACTACCATAGCACAAGCTCATCATGGATTTCTTAGAGAATTCTTGCTGATTTTTAATTATCAAACCCAAACCTTAATTTGCAAGGCACAGCTTTCCAAATTCCAGCAGAGATAGAAACTGTTGCATCGCAGTGAAGAACTCAAGAAAACATGGGCTCAATATATCCTTGGATAACACTGTCCAAAACACAAACTGGGAAGATAATTCAAACTGCATTTTTAATCAGGTATTGATCCACAATTTGAACATCTCCATCTATGTAATATTTATTACATATACAGTATAAAGAACATGTGTTCTTCCTCAACAGTTACTAACTGACAGTGTTTAAAAGTACTCTACTTGAAAAAGAACAGGTTCGCAGTTATCAAATATTATCACTCCTGGAGGGGGGCACTTCAGCAGTAATAGATGCCATGCAGGACAAGATGCAGCTAAATCTACTGCCCAGATAGCAAGCAATTGTGCTGCTGAAAATGAGTGGCTAAGCTATTGCTAGACTTGCCAAGCTTCACAAGTTTGTTGCACAATTGCAGCAAGTCCGCATTGCATGACTCCAGATCAACTTGTCTTTGCAAACAATCTACAAGTCTGCTGCAATTTCTGGTTCAGTTATGTTGTGCAATAGTCATCCCACCACAGGGGTCACTGTGACTGAATTTTCATGCTGTAGGCTTGCAGAGCTCTTACCACTGCAACTTTGCTTTTGCTAGAGACTTGCCACGCAAATTTGCTACACATTGGAAAAGTGTCAACTAGAACTTGTGCTTCAAGTTCTCTGCAATTGTACTTGCCAGTGAAAATGTGCAGCAGCTTAACAGACTTACAATTCAACACTGCCACAAATTTGTGGCAAGTTATCCTTGCTATCTGGGTGATGATGAGTTATAAAGACAGAAAAATGTAAACAATCTATTTAGTTCATATCAACTTGATCTACTAGGTAGTGGTTTGAAGACCATCTAGTTACCAAGTTGGCCATAGAGGATCAACATCCATCCTGGTAGGTTGTTAGGTGCAAGTATTACCATTATTCTGTAGGACTTGGCATAGGTTAGCACAGCCTATTGCATATATATATATATATATATACATACCCTATTTAATAATTGTAAACAAACATTTAAAAATGTATTTAAACATGGACGGTGTCAGCAGAGCAGTGGATGGTGTCACTAGGGCAGTGGACAGTGTCAGTAGGTCAGTGGATGTGTCAGTAGGACAGTGGAAGGGGTCAGTCAGTAGAGCAGTGGACTTTGTCAGTAGGGCAGAGGTTGGTGTCAGTAGAGCAGTGGAATTTGTCAGTAGAGCAGTGGACTTTGTCAGTAGGACAGAGATTGGTGTTAGTAGAGCAGTGGACTTTGTCAGTAGGGCAGAGATTAGTGTCAGTAGAGCAGTGGACTTTGTCAGTAGGGTAGAGATTGGTGTCAGTAGAGCAGTGGACTTTGTCAGTAGAGCAGTGGACTTTGTCAGTAGGACAGAGATTGGTGTCAGTAGACCAGTGGACTTTGTCAGTAGGGCAGAGATTGGTGTCAGTAGAACAGTGGACTTTGTCAGTAGGGCAGAGATTGTGTCAGTAGAACAGTGGATTTTGTCAGTAGGGCAGAGATTGGTGTCAGTAGAGCAGTATACTTTGTCAGTAGGGCAGAGATTGGTGTCAGTAGAGCAGTGGACTTTGTCAGTAGGGCAAAGATTGGTGCCAGTAGGGCATTGGACGGTGCGACAAGTATGCATTTAAAAAGAGTAGTCTAGGCTGACAGTTTGCCCCCCACTGTCCAACAGCACTGCTATTAAGGAGATGGAATTGTGAATGACAGCTCTGGTCTCTGGCAGCAGGGGCCACTCTGGAGACCAGCACTTTCATTCACCACAGAACTGTGGGGTTGATTTACTAAAGGCAGATAGACTTTGCACTTTGCACAGTGCAGTTGCTCTCTGCAAGAGAAGTTGCTTCAGAGCTTAGTAAATGAGCAGAAGCTCTGCTGACTTCCATCATCCAATCATGTGGAAGCAAAAATGCAGTTTTTTTTTCTTGGAGGTGATTGGGTATTTTTTTCAAAGTGAAGATTTTCTCATTTACTAAGTCCTGGAGCAACTGCACTTTCAGAGTGCAACTGCAGTGCACAGTCTAATTGCCTCTAGTAAATCAACCCCTGTGTGTCTACCTGCACCACAGGCACTATGTGATCTTTTTAAATTTTGAATAAACAATTAGTGCTATAAGGGCAGCACTGATTGTTCATTCATTAAAGTAAAAGAACAGTCAGCTTAGAGATAGGGTGGGGGCTCAGTGCTGGCTGAACCTCCCCTCACAGGAACACCCATAAATTGGGCTTCAGAATGGAATGTAGATAATGCCAGCAAATGGTGCTTTTGATCTGCAATAAGACCATTAATAACAGCAGGGCCAAGCGCTTGGTCCCCTGGGGGATGAAATAAAAGCTTAATGATTTTTATAAGGGTCCTTCTTTAAGTGGCAGTTCATTAAAGCTTTGTCATAAAGAATAAACTGGTATATGGTTCTTTTATTAGGTAATCTCTTTTTCTGTTCTACAACAATGAACTGTCACACAGATGGTTGGCTGGTCTAAAATGTTTCCAGAACGAAGCTGGCTGGCACTGGTGGGTATTAATGAACAGGGAGGATTACCTTCTCACATCTTTTCCTTTAATTTGCCATCTGACAGTGTCATTACCCGGATAATTGAGAAGCATTACTCGATGTTTAAACTGTACATTTCCCGTTCTTGCTTCAGCAGAATGCTAAATTACATGCTATTTTAGAGACAAGACAAACACATACATATTACTGGTGTCCATCAGAAGGAAGACCTTAATTACTGATGAAACAAAGCATTGTTATTTTCTTAAGCACTCATCTGACAGGACAAAATAAATTGTTTTCCTTTTGGTTAAAAATATTTTTTGCATCTGTTTCACATCCAGCCTGTAGAGTGGTCAGGATAATGCTATGGACAGTCAAGATGGAAAATAGTTGGTGCTAACGGGCTTATGAGCTAACATGTATTTAGTAGTCAGATTTTACATCAGGGCATAAGGTAAGGTGCAATTTTTGGCTCGGGTGGTTCCTCAGAGGAACTGACTGTAACAACACTTTGGAAGTAACACACAGCTGGAGACATTGAAAAGGGCCCTGCCCTTTAGCTTTTTGTGACAGACCCAACCAGGACAGGGGGTTTTGGAAAGGACTAGGGGCAAGCATCCTACCCACTGATTATGGCCCATGGAGAGAGCAGATCATTCTGCAATGATGGACACCAATGTAATGGACGCTGAGAGCAAGGCCTGGATTGATTCTCTAAATAAGGACAATAACGCTTCCCTCCTGGAGTGGAAGGCTAATGGTCAGTGGGAATATGGTGGCCCTCCTGTAGACTGGGTTGGAGAGACTTGGGACAGAAATATTAATCAAGCATAATCCTCAAGAGATCTATGAAGATAAATGAATTCTACTGAATTAGACTGCCTGGACATTGTTTGTCTTATGATGACTTTTCTAGTGGACAGAATACATAAGTTTGTGTCTCTCCAATTGTTAATTGGATCACCTATTGCTTCTGTCTGTCTTCTAGTATTGTGTCCACTTAGCAAACTATTGTGGGATGTTATATGTTTGTTAATTAGATCACTGGTTAACCACTTGCCGCCCGCCATATAGCAAAATGACGTCAGCAAAGTGGTTTAGTTATCCTGATCAGACATCATATGACGTAATCAGGATAACTAGCCCGTGCGCATTGCGGCGATCGGTGGTGCGGTGTGTCAGTCTGACACACTGCAACTCCAATTTAGGTAAAGAGTCTCTGACGGAGACTCTTTACCACGTGATCAGCTGTATCCAATCACAGCTGTTTACGATGTAAACAGGAAAAGCCATGTATCGGCTTTTTCTCACTACGTCTGTCAGACGCGAGGAGAGACGATAAGCTGCTCCTCTGACAGAGGGGGTCTGCGCTGATAGATTATCAGAGCAGCATCCCCCCCAGGATGCCCACCCAGGGCCACCAGGGACGCCACCAGGACCACCACTTGTGACCACGAGGTATGCCACCAATGGCCACCAGGGATGTCAATCAGTGCCCACAATTGATGCCAATCAGTGCCAATCACTAATGCCTGCCAGTGTCTGCCAATCAGTGATGCCCATCAGTGCTATCTATCAGTGTACATCAGTGCCACACATCAGTGTCCATCAGTGCCACCGATCAGTGCCCATCCGTGCCCATCAGTGCCACCTATCAGTGCCCATCAGTTCTGCCTATTAGTGGCCATCAGTGCTCATCAGTGCCGCTTTTCAGTGCTCAGCAATCTAGTCTATCAGTGCCCATCAATGGCACCTATGTGTGCCCATCAGTGTCGCCTATCAATGCCCATCAGTGCTGCATATCAGTGCCACCTATCAGTGCCCATCGGTGACAAATATTAGTTCCCATCACCAGTGCCCATCAGTGCCACCTCATTGGTGCCCATAAATGCCACCTTATCAGTGCCCATCAGTGCAGCCTCATCAGTGCCCATCGGTGAAGGAGAAAACTTACTTATTTACAAAGTTTTGTAACAGAAACTAAAAAAAACCTTTTTGTTCAAAATTTTCAGTCTTTTTTTTATTTGTTTAGCAGAAAATAAAAATCCCAGAGGTGATCAAATATAACCAAAAGAAAGCTCTATTTGTGGGAACAAAATTATAAAAATTTTGTTTGGGTACAGTGTAGCATGACCGCGCAATTGTCATTCAAAGTGTGACAGCCCTAAAAGCTGAAAATTGGCTTGGGCAGGAAGGGGGGAAAGCGCCTGCTATTAAAGTGGTTAAATAAGATTACTGTTAGTTGTTAGCTGTTAATTGGATTGGTGTTTGAAGTTGCATTGTCATGCTTATTAGGGATGGGCGAACAGTTCGGTCCGAGCATAAGTTCGGGCCGGACGTTCGGCGAACAGCCAAACAAACGGGACGTTCAATCGTTTGTTTGCCCCCCCCAACCGACCACAATGCATTGCGGCACTGAACAGTGCATTGCAAGCCCTGATTAGCTGAAGCAGTGAAAGCCAATCAGGGCACAGAGCACTGTCAGAGTCATGATTGGACACTGTGATCATGACTTTATCCAATCATGGCTCATTCCCGCCCCACAGTATAAAAGTATTCTTTCAATGGCAGCCATTTTCAGTGTGATTTTGGCGTGGAGAGAGATAGAACAGGGCTCTGTTCAGTGCTATTAGTTAGTTAGTGTGCTATACTGTGCTATTTTGCTTCAATTGTCAGTGTAGAATATTAGTTCAGTGTCAGTCTAGGGATAGTGTGAGTGTAGTGACATTCAGCTTTGCATAGTGTGCAGCTAGAGTAGGGACAGCTCAGATAGTTTCACTGTAGTGTAGTGAGACCGTGACATTCATACATACATTAGTGTAGAGAAGGAACAGCTCAGATAGTTTCAGTGTAGTGTAGTGAGACCGTGTCAGTAATCTTTACATTAGTGTATAGCTAGAGTAAGGACAGTTCAGATAGTGTCAGTGTAGTGATTTGTTTAGTTACTGCCAGTTTAACGCCATTTACGTCTGTGTGCGTTACTGCCAGTTTAACGCCATATAGTTTTGTGTGCGTTATTGCCAGTTTAACGCCATATAGTTCTGTGTGCGTTACTGCCAGTTTAATGCCATAGAGTTCTGTGTGCGTTACTGCCAATTCCACGCCATATAGTTTTGTGCGTTACTGCCAGTTTAACGCCATTTACTTCTGTGTGCATTACTGTCAGTTTAACGCCATATAGTTCTGTGCGTTACTGCCAGGTTAACACCATATAATTTTGTGCGTTACTGCCAGTTTAGCGCCATTTACTTTTGTGTGCGTTACTGCTAGTTTAAAACCCTATAGTTCTGTGCGTTACTGTACGTTTGGCGCATTATATTGCAGTATATTATAGTGTATCTGTTGAGTGTGTCTGTGTAGTGTGAGTACTCAAATTAAAGTGCACCAAACACCTCTTTACATTGATTAAAGTGCATCTACGTACAGATTTCAACTTCTTCTTTATATTTGCTTATAAGCACCGCCCCCTCCCTCCCAATAATGTCTGGGAGGACAACAAGGAGAGGCAGACATTCCCATGGCACTGTAAGGGGGCCAGCAACAAATGTGTCCACAGGCAAAGGTGGACATGATGGTCAGTCGCAGTCCTCAGGCAGGGCATCACTTCCTCTGTTTAGTGAGTTTGCCCGTGCTATCCAGCCACAGCATGAAGAGGAGGTGGTGGACTGGCTTACTAAACCTTCTTCATCCTCCTCATCCTCTGTCACACAAGTAGAGACAAGTGTGCAGTCCCCTGCAGTTCCCAGAGCAGATAAACCTGCCTCCTTGTCCACATCTATTTCTGCCATAGCCCCAACATCAGCCATTGAGGAGTCAGCTGAGTTATTTGACCACAGCGTCAGCCACTTGCTCCTTGATGATGCCCAGCCATTACTGGATTCAGATGTTGTTTCTGAGGTTGAGGATGACAGGGAGGAACACTGGTAGACAAATTGGCATTCATGTTCCCCAAGCTGCAGCGTTTTGCCAAGTTGTCTCCAGTGGTAATGATGAAGATGGAGGAGATGATGATGATGAGGTCACTGATGCGACTTGGGTGCCAGATAGAACAGAGGAGGAAACTAAAGGTGAGGCGGCACAACTCCAAGGAGGCCGACATTAAGAAAGAGTAGAGAGCAGCCACCCCATTCCACTGATAGGTGGCACAGATTGGCAGCACTGGGGGCACTGTTGGGATTGCACTGATAATCAGTGCCCTTTTACATAAGCCTGTTATCGGCTCTCTTCTCCCTTCCTCATGCTGTCAGCGTGAGGAAAGGGAAGTCAATAACTGCCTTCTGTTTACATCATGATCAGCTCAGCTGTGATTGGACACAGCTGTTCATGTGGTAATGCTGATTGGCTTTTTACCTCAATCTCTGATCAGCAGTGCACAGAGCGTGGCAGGCGCGATCACTGGAGAATGTCATATGACGGCCTCCCAGAACTGGCCTTCTACACTGTAGCCATCATTCGGCTATAGCACAGTCGGCAAGTGGTTAAATACCTCCTGGCCTTGTCACTTTAGAAAATTATGAACTGTGCATGCGCAGTCTAGAGTCAGCCGATTAGTGAACTGCTGAGCTTGGTCTCTACTTGTGTGGTGGGGGTGTGTGAATTAAAGCCACATCCCACTGCCTGATCCGGGGCTAAGCCCAGCAGTTCTCTAATCGGCCGGCTTCAGACTGCGCATGCACAGTTCAGAATCACAGACAAGGATTTTTTTTCCCAAAATGTTTTACCGCCAGCCACTTGTGAGTTGTGGTCGGCAAGGCCAGCAAGGGAGCCGGATGTACTCGGCGCTCGCTTCCCGTTTGTCTTGCCCGCAGAAATCGCAGGTGCAGCAGAATGAGGGTAAGGTCCCTTTCACACTTTTCCAATCAGGTCCACCTGTTAGTTTTTCAGGCGGACCTAATCGAACCCTCCATTCAGCCATATGGAGTGGCGGATGTGACATGTCTACTGACACCCGCTGCTATCTGATGCTGTCCGTGAAATCCAGACGGATGGAGACCCTATTTTCCATCCATCTCTCAGATCGGATCGGACAGGCGGTCCGTTTTCATCCGATCTCCCCATAGAGGAGAACAGGACTTTGACAGGTCCATCTCAGCACAGTAAGCAGAGACAGACCTGTCATCCGCCTGCTCAGCGGGGATCAGCAGATCGATCCCCCGATGAGGAAAGCAGAGTCCGCTGAGCGGACCGTCCATGTGAAAGGACCCTGACAGGGGCAGAAATTGTGATGACAGACCAGGCCCCATCTCCTATTGTAGTGTTTGAGGGAGCTCAGGGAGATTCACAGCACCAGGTATGCAGAGAATGCAGGGACAGGAGGTGTGCAGGCTGTGAGGCAGAAAAAAAGTCAGTGCAGTGACCTCTGTTATCAAGCCCGAGCAGGGGAGGAGGAGAGCACGGCAAGGATCAGAGAGGCATGGTGCAGTGGCTGGAAGACCAGCAGAGACAGTAGCTGGCTGGAGTAGACTTCACCTCCATTATCAAGCACAAGGAGAGGAGGGGGGAGCACGCAGGAAGGGTCACAGAGGCATCTGTTCTGCGGCTGGGTGACAGGCTGGGTCAGTGTGATATCAAGTGTACTCATGGCATTTCTAATTGTAGTTATGCCTAAAGGAGTGAGAGAGCAGAGTCAGCAGTGTGCAGCCCCCGGTAAACCTGCAGATGGGACCAGCACAGCTCTCTCTCCATGTGTCCGCGCCGGATGTTTAGCAACAAAGTCAGGGGTGGGCCCCCTAATGTCCCCGGGCCATCGGCAGTGCCCGAAATGCCCGAATGGTCAGTCCCCCCCCCCCCCCTGGTTAAAATACATTTATGTGAACTAATTTACCAAACACAAGGAATTGAATTTTGACGAATAGTTAAGATACAGTCAAAACTTATCATCTGTTTCCATCATGTGATGTCATAGTCTACTGAAATATGACTGTACTCATGAACGAAGTATCTCAGTGGAGTTGATCAATACAAAACCACCAATCATTTTCCGTCCTCGCCGATCAACTCAGTTTGATCCAATCTGAACTCATCTAAATCAATCGGAAGAGTAGATTTTGTAGATTCAATCCTTTCGATTGAATGTTAAAATCAAAGCATGTATGGCCACTATTAGGGTCACAATACACATTACAAGCTGGCCATACAACCTCTGTACTCATTTAGACTTACCAAAAGTATGCAAACTGAGGGCATATGGTACCTAAACAATTAATTGCATTTGTATTAAATGAAGCAGGTCCTTGCACTACTACTATACAAAATCTTCTAGTATATGACTAGCTTTAGGATGGCTGCTGTTATGGGGGTCTGTGAAAACAGAGGTAGTGTACAGAGCTAAGGCATACTAGGATAATCTCTATTTGAACATCTCTGGAAGGCAGGGCCATCTTTACCGCAGGGCAAAAGGGCCACCTACCCAGGGCCCAGTCATTGTTGAGGGACCCAAAGCAGCTGCCCCTTGAGCCCCTTGTCATAGGGTGTCATGGACCGGTGGCTGCGGGAGCAGGGAGAAGCAAGAGCCTGGGAGGGAGAAGAGCTCCCTGACCACCAGAGAGTTGAGGAGCAGCAGGTGCAGCAACCCCGACGAGGCAGCACCACCCAGAGGCTGGATTCCTCCAACCTCCTCTCCACTCCCAGCTGCGACAGCCACCGGAGAACCGGCTGGTCGGGGGCACCAAGGACCGGTGGGAGGCGAAGGCAGCCAGGGAGTGCTACTCAGGACAGTCAGTGGTCTATCACATAAAAATGGATCTGCTGGAAGGAACAGAGCCCTCTCATCCTCACTCAGAAGGAGAAGTGCCCTGCCTGCTGCTGACCAGCATGAACATCCTAAGGAAGGTACCGGGCATCACACACATCTACCCACAGACAGGGATTGGAACGGGGGAGCACAGAAAGGTCTGAAGACAGGGCTAGGGGTCTCTCTCTCTCATCCTCACCTCTCACACCTCTCTCTCTTATCCCCACCCATCTCTCTTACCCCCTCACCCCCTTTCTCTGTCTCATCCACCTTCACCTCCCCCTTTGGCCCCCTCTCTCTTACCCCCTTCTCTCTCACCCCTCATTCTCTCCCTTACCCCCTCTGTCACCCCCTTTCTCTCACCCCCTCTCTCACGCCCTCTATATCTAACCCTCTATCTCTCTCACCCACCCACCCTCTCTCTCTTTCTCACCCCCTGGCTCTCACACCACTCTCTCTCACACCCCCTCTCTCTTCCCCTGTCTCACCCCCTCTATCTCTAACCCTCTGTCTCACCGACCCACCCTCTCTCTTTTACCCACCTCTTTTACCCACCCTCTCTCACCCCCTGGCTCTCACACCTCTCTCTCTCACCCCCCCCCTCTCTGTCTCTAACCAACGCTCTCTTTCACCCACCCACCCACCCATCCTTTCTCTCTCTCACCACCTCACTCTCGCACCCCTCTCTCTCACCCCTCTCTCATCCTAGTCTTTCATCCCTCTCTCATCCCCCTCTCTCTCTCATCCCAGTCCTCTCTCTCTCATCCCCCTTCTCTCACCCCCTTTCTCTCAGCCCTCTCTCTCTCACCCCCTCTCTCTTTGACCTTTCTCTCTCACACCCCTTTATCTCTCTCATACCCCTCTTTACCTCTCACCACCTATCTCACACCACTCTCTCTTTCCCCCCTCCCCTACTCTCTTTCACCCACCCCCCTCTCACCCCTCTCTCACCCACCCTCCCCTCTCTCTCTCTCTCATACCCCTCTCTCTCTCACACCCCCTCTCGTCCCCTTCACCCCTCTCTTATCCTTCTCTCATCCCCATCTCTCTCTTATTCCTCCTTGTCCCTCTATTACCCTCTCTCTCTCAATCCCCCTCTTGTTCATCCCTCCCCTCTCTCTCACCCCCCTCGCTCACCCCTTCTCTCTCTCATCCCTCTCTTTCTCTCTATCTAACCCCCTCTCTCTCACCCCTCTCTCTCTCACCCACTCTATCTCTAATCCTCTCTCTCCTTCACCCACCCCTCGCTCTCTTTCACCCACCCTTCATCTCTATTATCCCCTCGCTCTCATTCCCCTATCTCTCTTAACCCCCCTCTGTCTCTCTCACCCACTCTCTCTCTCACCTCCCCCCCCTCTCTCTCTCTCTTTCACCCAGCCCCTCTCTCTCCCACACATCCCTCTCTCTCTCTCTCTTTCCCCCCCTCGCATGCAGGCAGGGGGAACTGAGTGGACACTCACTGACAGGTGACAGTAAGTGAGTGTCACTGATCCCATCTCCACTCAGTGGATCATATCCATCCCAGCACTGCCACTGACCCCCTCAGCACTGCCACTGATCCCATCCCCCCTCCCCAAAACTGCTACTGATCCCATTCCCACAAGCACTGCCACTCATCCCATCCCTGCCAGCACTGTCTTCACTCATCCCACCAGCACTGCCACTGATCCCATACCCCCCAGCACTGCCGCTGATCACACCCACCCCCCAGCACTGCCACTGATTACAATCCCCCCACCAGCACTGCCACTGATCACACCTTCCCCCCAGCACTGCCACTGCCACTGATTACGCCCTTCCAGCTCCCCCCAGCACTGCCACTGATCACACACCCCCTAGCCCCAGCAACCAATGGGTGAGTGTTAATGATGTATAGTAACCTCTGGCAACCAATCAGCGAGCAGAAATGATGTGCTGTAACCCCTAGCAACTAATCAGTGAGCTGTAATGTTATGCTGTAACCTCTGGCAACCAATCACAAACTAATTTTGAGTTCAGCTGCTATTTATTGTATGTTTCAAAGCAGGTGGAGAGCAAAATTTCATGGGGGGGGGGGGGGGTTAGGATAGAAGACCCATCCTTAAAAAGTCATGATTTAAAAATATCTTGGAAAATTTTGAAGGGGTTTGGCGTTTGGTCTAGAGGGTCTTATTAAAGAATTATTAAAAAAGTATTAAAAAATTGGATCTGAGCAGACAACCATGTGGCAGTGTTCAACTGTAAATCTGTTAACTTGCTGCACATTTTCACTGGCAAGATCACTTGAAGCACAAGTTCTAGTTGACACTTTTCCAATTTGTAGCAAATTTGCGTGGCAAGTCTCTAGCAAGAGCAACGTTGCAGTGGTGAGTCTACAACAAGAGCTCTGCAAGTCTACAGCATGGAAACTCAGCCACAGTGACCCTGTGGTGGCATGACTATTGCACAACATAACTGAACCAGAACTTTCAGCAGACTTTGCAAAGAAAGTTGATCTGGACTCATGCAATGCTGACTTTCTGCAATTGTGCAACAAACTAGTGAAGCCTGGCAAGTCTAGCAATAGCTTAACAAGTCATTTTCAAACTTGCAGCACAATTGCTTGCTATCTAGGAAGGACTCATTGGTCTAAAGGCTAATCTCCTCATTTATCACAGCTTGTCTCAAAACTCCCTTCCCAAGATTCCACTGGCCTATTATCCCAGAATTTAACAACAAAATGCACCCCCTATACACTTCAGCTGGATTCCCTCTAAGTTCAGATTTGCCAAACTTTGAACAAGATTCGTCTACCCTTTGACACATCGAACTCGGACAGATTTGTCTATTACCAACCCAGACCATTGTCACACAGGTATGGGTGTATGTGGGATGCAGCAGCTAATCACGGTGCTAGGCTGGAGCACTACCAGGTTTATGTAGTAGCTGAAGTGGTTAACAGAGAGCTGTGATTGTTTGAAAGTCTGTTCAGTGTGCTCTGATGCTGATTCATGCTGTCTTGATTTCTACACTGATCCAATAGCAATGAGGCATATTGGATAGTAGGTGGAAATCTGGCAGTGGAGAGCATGGATGTCCATACAGCCCTGGCCAATTAGAAGGGGATGTGCCCCAAGGAATCCTGGGTACCTGTTATTATATCTGAAGAGCATATGGGCTCCTGGTCCAGTTCCCATCCAGTCTACCTCAGAGGGAGGTCCAGGTGGTGAGGTGGGCTGCTGCCCCTCCCCAGCACAGGCTGCCATGCGGCCTCAGGTGGGAGACCTGAGGGCCAGAAATACTGAAGCTACAACCCATGGTTCTCTTGCATGCTGACACAGGGAGGATGTCCACGGGTCCTGTCTGGTATCACTGGTATAGTGTTGCTTGGAAGTTGGAAGGAGGCTACCAGCTGTCCTGGACATTGTGTGAGTACAGACCCCCTAAAGGGATCCCTGAGACTGTGTGTGTTGCTGAAATCCCCCTCTTGGTCCTAGAAGTCAGCATACTGGGTGTGGGAGCTAAAGGAGACTCTGGCTAGTTCCGGAAAATTCTCTCTGCTTAAAAAGGGACTTGTTTCACCCTATTCAGCCTGCTGCTTAGTGCTACTGATAGTCTGCTACACAGTTCTATTGAGAAGTTGTCCCCATGGTGAATAGTTAATTTGGAGTATCCTACTAATTCCCTTCTCCTATCCACGTTCCAAAAAAAATACAAAAACCCATCCCCTAGACTGGTTATTGGAAACAATGAGCAGAAGGGTGTGTGCAACTGGCTGTGGAGTAATCAGTGGGAGACCCGGAAAAATTATTCAGGCAGCTCTTTCAGGGGGACCCGTTACATTTGCGTGAATGCCAAGATATGTTCTTTTAAGTATGAATTAAATATGCAACAATAATACAATAAAATGTTCTTGTGTTTATATTACATTTTATGTTGGCTTTTAGAACACAAAAATTACTTTAGTTACATATTTACTTTTCTAAATTTGCACCTTTGAAAAAAAACATTTTATTTTACAGGTACTGCTTTTTTATTGCCACTACAGCCTTGTCCACAGCACTGCTGCATGAGAAGGAATTTGCAGGGCGTAGAGGATGTTGTAGTCTAAACGAATATCAAATGTTCCCGTTTTTTTTTTTTTTTTTTTTTTTTTTTACAGCAGATAGGCTATCAACGAATTTAAATGTGTAAGAAAAAGTATTTTATTGTACAAATGTTAAAATCCACAAAGGTTTTAACTGCTTCAGATCCGTGCTATAGCCGAATGATGGCTACAGCGCGGATCTGCTTTGCCGGGTGTACGTCTATTGCCGGGTGTACGTCTTTGCAGGCTTGCCATGCCCCCCTGAGGGGCACGCGCTGTGATCACCTGAGTCAATGAGACTCGGGTGATCACAGATCCGAGTAAGAGACTGATCCCGGCCCCTTACCACGTGATCAACTGTCAGCCAATGACAGCTGATCACATGATGTAAACAGAAGATCGGTAAGGGTTCTTTTTTTCTTCTCAGAAAAAAAGCCGATCACCGGCTTCTGTTTGAAGGGACATTGGTCCCGAAAAGGAACAGCCCTGTTATGTGCCCACCAGTACCACCTGCCAGTGCCACAAATCAGTGCCCACAGTGCCACAAATAAGTGCCCACAGTACAAAAGTGCCAGCAATCAGTGTCACCTATCAGTGCCAACCAGTGGTGTCTCATCAGTGCCACCTAGCAGTGCTGCCTATCAGTGTCACCTACCAGTGCTGATCACTGCCACCCATCACTGCCACCTATCAGTGCCAACTATCAGTGCCAGCTATCAGTGCCACATATTAGTGCTCTTCAATGCCACCTATCAATGCCCTTCAGTGCCACCCATCTATGCCACCTCTCAGTGCCCACCAGTGCCACCTCATCAGTGCCCATCAGTGCCGCCTTATCAGTGCCCATCAGTGCCGCCTTATCAGTGCCCATCAATGTCGCCTATCAGTGCCCATCAGTGTCGCCTATCAGTGCCCATCAGTGTCGCCTATCGGTGCCTATCACTGCCCATCAGTGTAGCCTCATCAGCGTACATCAAGGAAGGAGAAAAATGACCTGTTTGCAAAATGTATTAACAAAATATAAAACGGTATTTGTATTTTTTTTTTTAAATCTGTCTTTTTTTAAACAAAAAATAAAAAAACCCAGAGGTGATCAAATACCACCAAAAAAAAGCTCTATTTGTGGGAAACAAAATGATAAAAATTTCATTTGGGTACAGTGTTGTATGACCACGCAATTGACATTCAAAGAGTGACAGCGCTAAAAGCTGAAAATTGGTCTGGGCAGGAGGGGGGTTTAGGTGCCCAGTAAGCAAGTGGTTAAAATATGAGCTCTGGTTACATAGATTCTTGTCTAGATATGTGCAGGACAAAAAAAATTGTTTTGTTTCATTTCAATTCGTTATTTAAATAAATAAGTTAAGTTAAATTCGCTATAGTCATTTCATTTGTTTTCGGAATTCATTTGGTTTAGTTTCGTATTCAAATTAGAAAAGATTCAACCGCATTTGAAAAAAAAATTGAAAAAAATGATCTAATCGGTATTCGAATTCAAAAACGCATTCAAATTCTAATTTGTTTTTCCCATTTGAATGCTGCTGTTGCATTAGTTAGACTATTGATACTGACTGTCTAACAATTCGAAAATTAGAACAGAATAGAGTAAAATAGAAAATATATATATAAACATCTTCTGAAATTCGATTTTGAATAGAATGAATTAGAATTTGAATATAAATAGAAAAGAATAGAATAGAAAGTAATAGAAAAGAATAGAAAATAAGAGAATACAATAGATGAGAAAAGAATAGAATAGATAAACAATAGAATAGAATAAAATAGAAAGAATATAATATATAACTATCTCCTGAAATTCGAATTTTGAATAGAATGAATTCAAATTTGAATAGAAAAGATTAGATTAGATCACATTGTCTGATTTTTGAAAGAATTTATTTGCAAATTATGGTGGAAAATAAGTATTTTGTCAATATCAAAAGTTCGTCTCAATACTTTGTTATATATCCTTTGTTGGCAATGACAGAGGTCAAACGTTTTCTGTAAGTCTTCACAATGTTGTCACACACTGTTGCTGGTATGTTGGCCCATTCCTCCATGCACATCTCCTCTCGAGCAGATGTTTTGGGGCTGTTGCTGGGCAACACGGACTTTCAACTCCCTCCAAAGGTTTACTATGGGGTTGAGATCTGGAGACTGGCTAGGCCACTCCAGGACCTTGAAATGCTTCTTACAAAGCCATTCCTTCATTGCCCAGGCTGTGTGTTTGGGATCATTGTCATGCTGAAAGACCCAGCCACGTTTCATCTTCAATGCCCTTGCTGATGGGAGGAGGTTTGCACTCAAAATCTCAGGATACATGGCCCCATTCATTCTTTCCCTTTGCAGAGAAACAGCCCCAAAGTATGATGTTACCACCCCCATGCTTCACAGTAGGTATGGTGTTCTTTGGTTGCAACTCAGTATTCTCTCTCCTCCAAACACGACGAGTTGTGTTTCTACCAAACAGTTCTACTTTGGTTTCATCTGACCATATGACATTCTCCCAATCCTCTTCTGGATCATCCAAATGCTCTCTAGCAAACCTCAGACGGGCCCGGACATGTACTGGCTTAAGCAGGGGGACACGTCTGGCACTGCAGGATCTGAGTCCCTGGCGGCGCAGTGTGTTACTGATGGTAGCCTTTGTTACGTTGGTCCCAGCTCTCTGCAGGTCATTCACTAGGTCCCCCCGTGTGGTTCTGGGAATTTTGCTCACCGTTCTTGTGATCATTTTGACCCCATGGGGTGAGATCTTGTGTGGAGCCCCAGATGGAGGGAGATTATCAGTGGTCTTATATGCCTTCCATTTTCTAATTATTGCTCCCACAGTTGATTTCTTCACACCAAGCTGCTTGCCTATTGCACATTCAATCTTCCCAGCCTGGTGCAGGTCTACAATTCTGTTTCTGGTGTCCTTCGACAGCTCTTTGGTCTTCACCATAGTGGAGTTTAGAGTGTGACTGTTTGAGGTTGTGGACAGGTGTCTTTTATACTGATAACAAGTTCAAACAGGTGCCATTAATACAGGTAATGAGTGGAGGACAGAGGAGCCTCTTAAAGAAGAAGATACAGGTCTGTGAGAGCCAAAAATCTTGTTTGTAGGTGACCAAATACTTATTTTCCACCATAATTTGCAAATAAATTCTTTCAAAAATCAGACAATGTGAATGTCTGGATTTGTTTCCACATTTTGTCTCTCATAGTTGAGGTATACCTATGGTGACAATTACAGACCTCTTTCATCTTTTTAAGTGGGAGAACTTGCACAATTGGTGACTGACTAAATACTTTTTTGCACCACTGTATCTGAATTCTGTTTAATATGGAGACACTCTGTAATACACGACAGGCTGAATTCACAAAGCAATCACACTAGGATAAGGGGATTGCAAGTTTTCATATAATTTAATGGAGAATTTTTCTTTCAGTTATTGGTGGAGTTTGAAAAATGATCTCCATAGAAATGCTGTACTGTTCTAATTAGTATCTGCTTTGAAAATGACATTTGTGGTTGAATTTAAATAAATCTATAACTACATAGATTCACCGAATTCAAATGAAATGTATGATTTCTAGTTATGGGAGGAGGTGAAAAATGTATCTCCATAGAAACGCTATATTCTCTGTTCTAATTAGTAGCCACTTTGAAAATGACATTTATGGTTGAATTTCAATAAATCTATGACTACAAAGCTGCACGTTTTCAAATTAACCTCTTCAATACCGGGCACTTTTACTCCCTTCCTGCCCAGGCCAATTTTTAGCATTCAGCACTGTTGCACTTTGAATGGCAATTGGGCGATCATGCAACACTGTACCCAAGCCAATTTTTTATAATTTTGTTCAAACAAGTAGAGCTTTCTTTTGGTGGTATTTATTCATGACTGGGTTTTTCCTTTTTTTGTCGCTAAATAAACGAAAAAAGACAGAAAATTCTGAAAAAACCCTGCATTTTTCTTTGTTTCTGTTATAAAATTTTGCAAATAAATTATTGTTCTTCATAATTTTGGCCAAAATAACCCAAATTATTTAGCCTGTAAGAAAGTTATAGAGTCTACAAACTATGGCCTACCTCTTTTCCTGAGGCCCACAAATGTCAGCAAGTACAGATATCCCCCAAATGACCCCTTTGTGGAATGTAGACAGTCCAGGGTATTTAGTAAGAGGCATGGAGACTTTTCTAAAGTTGGAAATTTTTGTCAAAATTTTTTTGGGAAAATTAATACATTTAAAAACATACCGTCACCAGTGCAGTACAGCATCATCATATAACTGGTGTGGCGGTGGTCAGGGACATTGACTGGTGACAGTACGGAAAAAAAAAAATAATATTTTTTTAAATTAAACATTTTTTACATTTTTTTTTTATTATTATTTTCTTATGTTTTTTTAACACACTTGGACCAGAGCGATATAATGTCCCCATAGTAACATTGTATTACTCTGGAGAACTGATCAGTGTATATATATATATATATATATATATATATGTATATATATATATATATATATATATATATATATTTTACACATTACGTTTGCATATAACAATGAAATACATTGCTATAAGCAAGCATTTTACTGAATGAAATTGATTCAGTTTGTTTTGTTGTGATTAGCTGTGATTGGCCCAGTCTGTACCATGTTATCACTGTGACCAATCACATTTATAAATTTAGGGGGTGGCAGTGGGTAAGTATTGTTCTAAGGGGGGAAATTTGGGGGGGGGGGGCATTTGTGTTGGTGGGGGGATGGAGGAAAGAAGATTTGTACTAGGAGGGGAAAATTTGTGATAGAGGATTTGTGCTAGGACGAGTACATTTTTTTGGGGAGGAGGGGGCATTTGAGCTGGGGGGATTTGGGGGATGGGGGGGCAAAGACTGGTGCTGAGAGGGGGATTTCAGCAGGCGATGGGGGGGGGGGGGCATTTATACTTAGGGGGTAAGCATGCAGATTAGTGCTCAATGTTTTTGTGTGGGGATTTTTGCTGACACATAATGCTCATACATCTTGGGGGGGGGGGGGGGGGGGCACAATTTGGCATGTTCGCCCTTGGCTCTAGAGGCCCTGTCCCGGCACTGTGTGATGGTATCAGGATAGAAATATGGGAGCTGCCATTTTTCATCCTTCATCAATCAGAGTTACTGAGCAGGTTTGCAGGAGTTTGGACTTCACTGTCTGCCTCCATATTTCTGTCTTGGCAGGTTCTGTTTACCGGAAGTGGTGTGTCTGGATGAAACAAAAGAGAAACCCTGAGCAGGTAGATTGTCGGATGGGTGACTTTGCCCCCTTTGTGGTAATATGTCTCCTGTCCATGACTTTCTCCTGAACAGCGTTGCCAACCTCCTACAGCATTTTTTACTGACAAAACATGGAAAATTTACTGACAGAGCACATTTTTTACTGGCAACCTGAAAAATGATAGAACTCCTATTAAAAACTAAGATAACCAATATTTAAACAGTATAAACACAATATGGAAACAGTGACAATACCTATAACAAGTAATTTGCCTGGTTTACACTTAAAAAGTCATCAGCCCCTAAAATTTACAGACAGTTGTAAAAATTGACTGATTTTTACAAACTCGCCATAAATTTACTGACGGCTAGACATTTTTTCTTTGTTTATTCCGTATTACTTCGGATAATTCGTAACTTCGGATGCATTCGTACTCGTTACGTTCACTAACAGTTACTTAAGCCAGGTTGCTTAAGTAAGCCCAAAGCAGCTGACCCTTATGCCCACGCTGCCTACAAATAGTTGATAAGTGGATTCGGTGGGGAAAGTGTTTGCCCAGGGTCCAATCAATTAAAGACGACAATGCCTTCACATCACCAAATGACCGCACATAAAATTCACTGACTATTCATTATCAGAGACAGCAGACACACATCAGGACAAAAAAGACTAATGGCATGATACAAGAGATGGTCAGAGACTGCAGACATGATACAAATGATAGTCAGAGACTGAGGACATACTGCAGGAGTTATCGGAGACTGAGGATATGCTTCAGAAGCTGGGTTGCCAACCGTCAGTAGACATGTGCAATTCGTTTAGTTACAAATTCGTTTTCGGACGAAATTCGGCATATTCGTTCATTTGGAAGCATCCGAATGAACAAAAGACTCTTTTGACGAATGCATACGAAAATTAATTGTCAGATAGGTGGAGGTCAGGTGGACTGAATGGAGCCCACCCCTTCTTAAAAGGTACAGGAGCACACTGAACACCCAGCAAGTCGCAAAAACCCTGTTTTAACGCATACTGTTAGATAGGTTGATTCGGTTGTCAGCGGGCTGGCCTGTGAGTAAGCTTGGATCTTTTCTTGGATTTATCCTTGGCCTTGTTTATATCATATGTTGCCTTTCAATACTACTTGCTGCAATGGCCAGTTATAGTTGGGGGTAGTGGACACCTTTTTTTTGTATTAATATTACTGTTATATTGGTCAGGCAACCCACTGACACCTTTGCAGCCATTGTGTGATTTGCTGGGTGTTCAGTGTGCCCCTGTACCTTTAAGAAGGGGGTGGCTCCCCTTCAGTCCACCTGACCTCCACCTATTCATCAAAATGCATTTGCTTCCATTGTAGAGTCACTCATAAGCTAGTGATAGGACCACAGATACCAGGTGGGCTTACGCATGTATTTGCAAATGCGTGCAGATTAAACCCCTGTTTTAACGCATACTGTTAGATAGGTTGATTTGGTTGTCAGCGGGCTGGCTGGTGAGTAAGCTTGGATCTTTCCTTGGATTTATCCTTGGCCTTGTTTATATTAGTTTTGAAGGCACTCAGACCTGGGGAAACTAAATCAGAAGCTAAGGTCAAACCCCATAACAGGTAACTGGGGACCATCTATTTCTGTCAGGTCCTCATAGGTTCTCAAAACAGGGAACTAACATGTATGATGAGCTTCCTTCTTCCTGAACTGCCTATTTAAATTGCCAGTACATGCCATCAACTGGCCTCTAGGAAATCTTAGGATGATCAAAGCCCATTTGTGGAACTTCAGAAGCAGAAATATCTGTAGGTTATAAAGCAATATCCTTGCCAATGTAACCCCCACATTCTTCTCCAACCTGTTTACACTCTTTGGCCCCCACCTTCTTCTCCACCCGCTCCCAATCTTCTCCTCCTACTGTAGTCCGACAGAAGAATTCCCCTGCTCCTCCATACCACCAACATACTATCTTCCCTTACTCCCACACTAATAGCCCCCTTGGTCAAGCTCTGTGACCCACCTTTTTTCTTTCTTGCATTTAGTACTACCTAAGTGTTAATAGCACTAGATACCATTGTTGTAATGTTCATATTAGACTCCTTACATAATTGCGTTCAATACAGCTCACAGCAAACCCGGAAAATAGGAAACACATAATGGTAAATATAAAGAAAGTTCAACCCTTCTTATATAACATTACAGAATCTTGCCAAGAACTAAAATGATCAAAGAGTTATTTTTAAAATAAGGTATATTAAATTTAATTTTTCTTTATTATTTTCTCAGCTGTAAAGGTGGAGCTCCACTTGGACCTTACCTTAAAGCGGTTGTAAACTTAGGGGGAAAAAATTAAAAAACCCTGAAAGACAAAGGCATGATATGCTAGTATGCATCGCATCCTAGCACTTTAGGAAATAGTCACCTTAGAGCGAAGCCCTCTCAGCGGTGCCCAGTCACCGCTGGGAGGGCTGACATCTTCTCCCGTTCTCCCTTTCCGGGATTGCGGGATCCGATGCTGTGAGTGGCCAGAGCCACAATATTAATACAGTATTTACTATGTCACAGGGATCCTCTAGAAATGTTTATTGTATCCTGAAAGTTATAGCTTTAAAGTGGTTGTAACCCTAAAAAAAAATTGATGCTCTTCCTTCAAAGCATGAATAACAGCACAGTGCTTGTGCTGTGTAATTTGTCCCTTTCCATCATCTAAAATACCTGGTTGATCCTGCCTGGTACTGCCTTGCCCTCTGTAAACTGACCACGTTTATCATGGCTGCTGAGCCCTGACACCGTGGTCAGTGTATGTGTCTCCGTCATCCCGCTGTCTTTACTTGCTCCCTCTCTCCCCCTTCCTCCCTGCCTGTCAGCTGGTTTCTCCTGATCTGTTCTCGGCCCCTGCCCTCCTGCAGCTAAAATAACTTTATGTTCACACAATCCCGTGTTAGATAACGCTATGTGCTCCAGTGTATGTGCTGTATAAAAAATATGCAGATTTATGCCTTATTTTGGAGCGCCGCTGTGCGCTCACATGACTGCCCGCCGCTCTCCTCCTGGCTGACATCAGTGGGGGATTCTCAGCCCCTTCTGTTGTAGTTGTCAGATCGGGAGAGGAGAGCAGCAGGCAGTCATGTGAGTGCCAAGCGGCACTCTGAAGTAAGGTACAAATCGGCATATTTTTTATAAAGCACGTACACTGGAGCAAAAACATTACTTCAGATTACACATTACACACTACACACTACATTACAAAACATTATCTAACACAGGGGATTGTATGAACAACCTTTACAACCATCTTAAGCCGGCCATACATGGATCGAAATTCATCCGGTTCAGCAGGGACTGGTCAAGATTTGATCCATGCATGGGCAGGCTGATTGTACCCAGGTTGATCCATCAATCAATTTGGGTAGAACCAGCCTGTTGGATTTTTTTACATGCTATTACTGCTGGTGGCTATAGCCGCCAGCAGTAATCATTCTGTTCTGCCGGCCAGGAGGGCTCCCCGTGCCCCCCGCTGCCAGAACACAATTGCGCTGCAGGAGGCACAGTCAGTTCCTTCCTGTGGTGGAATGAAAGGAAATTGAATCATCTATGGTCTATGGTCTACCTTAGTATGAAATTCCTCATGAAAAATAACAGTGCCCTACATGCTCCCTGTATTGAAAGTTCTGGATGCACCATTATGCCTTCTGATCCACCTTACCTCTTTATACATTGTACAACCATTTTTGTATGTTATAAAACCTCAATAAATATCATTCAAACAGAAAAATAACAGTGCACTTCCTCTGTGTAAACACTCCTGTGTTTTCAGCCTAATAGCTGTATACCTGCTGTTTTAAAGCTGCTAGTGTCATGAAGTTTACAGTGAGATTTGGTTGATGTCACTACTGTGTAGGGATGAGCCAAACACCCCCTGGTTCGGTTCGCATCCAGAACATGCGAACAGGCAAAAAATTTGTTCGAACACACGAACACCGTTAAAGTCTATGGGACACGAACATGAATAATCAAAAGTGCTCATTTTAAAGGCTTATATGCAAGTTATTGTCATAAAAAGTGTTTGGGGACCTGGGTCCTGCTCCAGGGGACATGTATCAATGCAAAAAGAAGTTTTAAAAACTGACTTTTTTCAGGAGCAGTGATTTTAATAATGCTTAAAGTGAAACAATAAAAGTGTAATATTCCTTTAAATTACACTTAAAAATACACATAAAAGTTCATTGATAAATACGGCATTGAATTTCCCCACAGGGGAACCCCGAACCAAAATTAAAAAAAAAAATGTGTGGGGTCCCCCTAAATTCCATACCAGACCCTTCAAGTCTGGTATAGATTTCAAGGGGAACCCTGAGCCAATATTTTAAAAAAATGGCGTGGGGTCCCCCCAAAAATCCATACCAGACCCTTATCCGAGCACGCAACCTGGCAGGCCGCAGGAAAAGAGGGGGGGATGGGAGAGCGCCCCCCGTCCTGAACCGTACCAGGCCACATGCCCTCAACAATGGGAGGGTGCTTTGGGGTAGACCCCCAAAGCACCTTGTCCCCATGTTGATGGGGAGAAGGGCCTCATCCCCAAAACCCTTGCCCGGTGGTTATGGGGGTCTGCGGGCGGGGGGCTTATCGGAATCTGGAAGCCCCCTTTAACAAGGGGACCCCCAGATCTCGGCCCCCCCGTGTGAATTGGTAATGGGGTACAAATGTACCCCTACCATTTCACCATTTCACAAAAAAGTGTCAAAAAGGTTAAAAAAACACAAGAGACGGTTTTTGACAAGTCCTTTATTAATTTCTTCTTCTTTTTGCTTCTTCTTCTTCCATCTTCTTTCTTCTGGTCTTCCTTCTGTGTTTTTCTTCTTCCTCCATCTTCTTCTTCTCCATCTTCTTCTTCTTCATCTTCTTCTTCCTCTGCTCTTGTCATCCCGCATCTTCCTCCGGCTTCTTCTCTGCTCCGTCTGGGAGTCTTCTGCCGTGTGACGCCTCGGTTCTTCTGACACTTCTTATATAACGGAGGGCGGGGACACCCGGTGACCCCGCCCTCTGACGAACGGGGACTTCACAGGGACTTCCCTATGGCTTTCACCGTGTTGTCAGAGGGGGGCGGGGTCACCGTTTACGTAACCAGGTAACCCCGCCCCCCTCTGACAACATGGGGAAAGCCATAGGGAAGTCCCCGTGCGTCAGAGGAGGGCGGAGTCACCAGGTGGCCCCGCCCTCTGTTATATAAGAAGTGTCAGAAGAACCGAAGCGTCACACGGCGGTAGACTCCCACTGAGGCGGATCGTGCGGACGGAGCGGAGAAGAAGCCGGAGGAAGAAAAAGATGGAGAAGAAGAAGAACACCAAAGGAAGACTAGAAGAAAGAGGATGGAAGAAGAAGCGGAAAGAAGAAGAAATTAATAAAGGACTTGTCAAAAAACGTTTCTTGTGTTTTTTAACCTTTTTGACACTTTTTTTGTGAAATGGTAGGGATACATTTATAGCCCATTACCAATTCACACAGGGGGGGCTGGGATCTGGGGGTCCCCTTGTTAAAGGGGGCTTCTAGATTCCGATAAGCCCCCCCGCAGACCCCCACAACCACCGGGCAAGGGTTGTGGGGATGAGGCCCTTCTCCCCATCAACATGGGGACAAGGTGCTTTGGGGGGCTACCCCAATGCACCCTCCCAATGTTGAGGGCATGTGGCCTGGTACGGTTAAGGAGGGGGGTGCTCTCTTGTCCCCCCTCTTTTCCTGTGGCCTGCCAGGTTGCATGCTTGGATAAGGGTCTGGTATGAATTTTTGGGGGGACCCCACGCCATTTTTTTTTAAATTTTGGCGCGGGGTTCCCCTGTGGGGAAATTCCATTTTTATCAATGAACTTTTATATGTATTGCCGGACTGACAATTCATTATAGCCGGCGTTAGTGATAGTTGTTTTACATGACTTTTTTCCTTTAGAAATGTTATTTTGCTGTCTAAACTGGGGGAAACATGTGCCCCTTTACAGGCATACTATAGACACCCCCCAGGTACGAAATTTAAAGGAATATGACACTTTTATTGTTTCACTTTAAGCATTATTAAAATCACTGCTCCCGAAAAAACTGCCGTTTTTAAAACTTTTTTTTGCATTGATACATGTCCCCTGGGGCAGGACCCAGGTCCCCAAACACTTTTTATGATAATACCATGCATATAAGCTTTTAAAATTAGCACTTTTGATTTCTCCCACAGACTTTTAACCACTTGCCGACCGCCTCACGACGATATACGTCGGCAGAATGGCACGGGCAGGCAGAATCACGTACCTGTACGTGATCTGCCTCCCGCGGGCGGGGGGTCCGATCGGACCCCCCCCCGTGCCCGAGGCGGCCGGCGTTTTTCCCCCGGCGATCGGAGGTGAGGAAGAGGCCATCCATTCGTGGCCCCCCCCTCGCGATCGCTCCCAGCCAATTAGATCATTCCTCTGCTGCTGTATGCTAAACAGCAGCAGAGGAAATGATGTCATCTCTCCTCGGCCTGGTATTTTCCGTTCCGGCGCAGAGGAGAGAAGACATCGATGTGAGTGCACAACACACACACACACAGTAGAACATGCCAGGCACACAATACACCCCCCTTTACCCCCCCAATCACCCCCCCCCCCGTCACACTGACACCAAGCAGTTTTTTTTTCTGATTACTGCATTGGTGACAGTTTGTGACAGTTAGTGTGGTAGGGCAGTTAGTGTTAGCCCCCTTTAGGTCTAGGGTACCCCCCTAACCCCCCCTAATAAAGTTTTAAACCCTTGATCACCCCCCCTCGCCAGTGTCACTAAGCGATCCTTTTTCTGATCGCTGTATTAGTGTCACTGGTGACGCTAGTTAGGGAGGTAAATATTTAGGTTCGCCGTCAGCGTTTTATAGCGACAGGGACCCCCATATACTACCTAATAAAGGTTTTAACCCCTTGATTGCCCCCTAGTTAACCCTTTCACCAGTGATCACCGTATAACTGTTACGGGTGACGCTGGTTAGTTAGTTTATTTTTTATAGTGTCAGGGCACCCGCCGTTTATTATCTAATAAAGGTTTAGCCCCCTGATCGCCCGGCGGTGATATGCGTCGCCCTAGGCAGCGTCAGGTTAGTGCCAGTACCGCTAACACCCACGCACGCAGCATACGCCTCCCTTAGTGGTATAGTATCTGAACGGATCAATATCTGATCCGATCATATCTATACTAGTGTCCCCAGCAGTTTAGGGTTCCCAAAAACGCAGTGTTAGTGGGATCAGCCCAGATACCTGCTAGCACCTGCGTTTTGCCCCTCCGCCCAGCCCAGCCCAGCCCACCCAAGTGCAGTATCGATCGATCACTGTCGCTTACAAAACACTAAACACATAACTGCAGCGTTCGCAGAGTCAGGCCTGATCCCTGCGATCGCTAACAGTTTTTTTGATAGCATTTTGGTGAACTGGCAAGCACCAGCCCGAGGCAGTGTCAGGTTAGCGCCAGTACCGCTAACACCCACGCACGCACCGTACACCTCCCTTAGTGGTATAGTATCTGAACGGATCAATATCTGATCCGATCAGATCTATACTAGCGTCCCCAGCAGTTTAGGGTTCCCAAAAACGCAGTGTTAGTGGGATCAGCCCAGATACCTGCTAGCACCTGCGTTTTGCCCCTCCGCCCAGCCCAGCCCAGCCCACCCAAGTGCAGTATCGATCGATCACTGTCACTTACAAAACACTAAACGCATAACTGCAGCGTTCGCAGAGTCTGGCCTGATCCCTGCGATCGCTAACAGTTTTTTTGGTAGCGTGTTGGTGAACTGGCAAGCACCATCGGCCTAGTACACCCCGGTCGTAGTCAAACCAGCACTGCAGTAACACTTGGTGACGTGGCGAGTCCCATAAGTGCAGTTCAAGCTGGTGAGGTGGCAAGCACAAGTAGTGTCCCGTTGCCACCAAGAAGAAGACAAACAGGCCCGTCGTGCCCATAGTGCCCTTCCTGCTGGATTTGCCAATCCTAATTGGGAACCCACCGCTTCTACAGCACCCGTACTTCCCCCATTCACATCCCCAACCAAATGCAGTCGGCTGCATGAGAGGCATTTTCTTTATGTCCTCCCGAGTACCCCTACCCAACGAACCCCCCCCCAAAAAAGATGTCTTGTCTGCAGCAAGCGCAGATATAGGCGTGACACCCGCTATTATTGTCCCTCCTGTCCTGACAATCCTGGTCTTTGCATTGGTGAATGTTTTGAACGCTACCATTCACTAGTTGAGTATTAGCGTAGGGTACAGCATTGCACAGACTAGGCACACTTTCACAGGGTCTCCCAAGATGCCATCACATTTTGAGAGACCCGAACCTGGACCGGTTACCGTTATAAAAGTTACAGTTACAAAAAAAAGTGTAAAAAAAAAAAAAAAACACAAAAAAATATATAAAAAAAAAAAATAGTTGTCGTTTTATTGTTCTCTCTCTCTCTATTCTCTCTCTATTTTCTGCTCTTTTTTACTGTATTCTATTCTGCAATGTTTTATTGTTATTGTTATTATGTTTTATCATGTTTGCTTTTCAGGTATGCAATTTTTTATACTTTACCGTTTACTGTGTTTTATTGTTAACCATTTTTTTGTCTTCAGGTACGCCATTCACAACTTTGAGTGGTTATACCAGAAGGATGCCTGCATGTTTAGGTATAATCTTGGTATCATTCTTTTCAGCCAGCGGTCGGTTTTCATGTAAAAGCAATCCTTGTGGCCAATTAGCCTCTAGACTGCTTTTACAAGCAGTGGGAGGGAATGCCCCCCCCCCCCACCGTCTTCCGTGTTTTTCTCTGGCTCTCCTGTCTCAACAGGGAACCTGAGAATGCAGCCGGTGATTCAGTCAGCTGACCATAGAGCTGATCAGAGACCAGAGTGGCTCCAAACATCTCTATGGCCTAAGAAACTGGAAGCTACGAGCATTTCATGACTTAGATTTCGCCGGATGTAAACAGCGCCATTGGGAAATTAAGAAAGCATTTTATTACACCGATCTTGGTGTGGTCAGATGCTTTGAGGGCAGAGGAGAGATCTAGGGTCTAATAGACCCCAATTTTTTCAAAAAAGAGTACCTGTCACTACCTATTGCTATCATAGGGGATATTTACATTCCCTGAGATAACAATAAAAATGATTAAAAATAAATAAAAGGAACAGTTTAAAAATAAGATAAAAAAGCAAAAAAATAAGAAAGAAAAAAAAAAAAAAAGCACCTCTGTCCCCCCTGCTCTCGCGCTAAGGTGAACGCAAGCGTTGGTCTGGCGTCAAATGTAAACCGCAATTGCACAATGCATGTGAGGTATCACCGCGAAGGTCAGATCGAGGACAGTAGTTTTAGCAGTAGACCTCCTCTGTAAATCTAAAGTGGTAACCTATAAAGGCTTTTAAAGGCTTTTTTGAAATGTATTTATTTTGTTGCCATCAAACATTTGGGCAATATAGTGTGTTTTAGTGCATTAAAATTTAAAAAAGTGTGTTTTTTCCCCAAAAAATGCGTTTGAAAAATCGCTGCGCAAATACTGTGTGAAAAAAAAAATGAAACACCCACCAATTTAATCTGTAGGGCATTTGCTTTAAAAAAAATATATAATGTTTGGGGGTTCAAAGTAATTTTCTTGCAAAAATAAAATAAAAATTTTCATGTAAACAAAAAGTGTCAGAAAGGGCTTTGTCTTCAAATTTTTTTCTTGTCTTTCTTCATTTTCAAAAACAAATGAGAGCTGCAAAATACTCACCATGTCTCTCAGCAAATAGCTTGGGGTGTCTACTTTCCAAAATGGGGTCATTTGGGGGGGGGGGGTTGTGCCACCCGGGCATTCCATGGCCTCCGAAACTGTGATAGGCAATGAAGAGTGAAATCAAAAATTTACACCCTTAGAAATCCTGAAGGCGGTGATTGGTTTTCGGGGCCCCGTACGTGGTTAGGCTCCCAAAAAGTCCCACACATGTGGTATCCCCATACTCAGGAGAAGCAGCTAAATGTATTTTGGGGTGTAATTCCACATATGCCCATGGCCTGTGTGAGCAATATATCATTTAGTGACAACTTTGTGCAAAAAAAAAAAAATTTGTCACTTTCCCGCAACTTGTGTCAAAATATAAAATATTCCATGGACTCAACATGCCTCTCAGCAAATAGCTTGGGGTGTCTACTTTCCAAAATGGGGTCATTTGGGGGGGGTTTTGTGCCATCTGAGTATTTTATGGCCTTCAAAACTGTGATAGGTAGTGAGGACTAAAATCAAAAATTTACGCCCTTAGAAATCCTGAAGGCGGTGATTCGTTTTCGGGGCCCCGTACGTGGCTAGGCTCCCAAAAAGTCCCACACATGTGGTATCCCCATACTCAGGAGAAGCAGCTGAATGTATTTTGGGGTGCAATTCCACATATGCCCATGGCCTGTGTGAGCAATATATCATTTAGTGACAACTTTTTGTAATTTTTTTTTGTCATTATTCATTAACAAACAAAATAATATTCAATGGGCTCAATATGCCTCTCAGCAATTTCCTTGGGGTGTCTACTTTCCAAAATGGGGTCATTTGGGTGGGTTTTGTTCTGCCCTGCCATTTTAGCACCTCAAGAAATGACATAGGCAGTCATAAACTAAAAGCTGTGTAAATTCCAGAAAATGTACCCTAGTTTGTAGACGCTATAACTTTTGCACAAACCAATAAATATAAGCTTATTGACATTTTTTTTACCAAAGACATGTGGCCGAATACATTTTGGCCTAAATGTATGACCAAAATTGAGTTTATTGGATATTTTTTTATAACAAAAAGTAGAAAATATCATTTTTTTTCAAAATTTTTGGTCTTTTTCCATTTATAGTGCAAAAAATAAAAACCGCAGAGGTGATCAAATACCATCAAAAGAAAGCTCTCTTTGTGGGAAAAAAAGGACGCAAATTTTGTTTGGGTACAGCATCGCAATTAGCAGTTAAAGCGACGTAGTGCCAAATTGTAAAAAGTGCTCTGGTCAGGAAGGGGGTAAATCCTTCCGGGGCTGAAGTGGTTAAAGGGTGTTCCGCGGCTTTCGAATTTGCCGCGAACACCCCAAATTGTTTGCTGTTCGGCGAACTGGCGACTAGCCAATGTTCGAGTCGAACTCATGTTCGACCCAAACATAAAGCCCATCCCTACTACTGTGTTGTTCACTGTCCTCTTTGCTGGAGAGGCAGCTTCACCTTGGACCTGCAGTGCAAGAATCTCCCTGCTTCTTCTTTATCCTTTCTGTGGATCTGTGCTTTCTACACCAATCCTGTCTCTTCTTAAATATTACCCCGTCAGTCATTGGGGTTCAGCCCTAACATGAGCAAGCAAAGCCACCTCGACACAGAGACATGGTACAGAATAAGATATGGTAAGTCAGTATTGGGAAAGAGATCAGCTGTACAGAGACCATAGGCAATACTGCCTACCAGACCTTTTCCCACAGGTTGCCTTTTTTCAGCACACCTTCCACAGCCCAGGCATTTTTCAATAAACACACCAAGTAAACCTTTTGTGTACATTTTATGCAACAACTTTATTTGGGTCATAATGCAATTACAATATAGATTGTCCACTTAGATCAATACATTGTTAACATAATATGCATTTAATAGTAACTACACCATTTGTGCTCAGATTTAGCCAAAAGTACAGCAAAATGTACAACAAATCAATGGACTAGGTAGATCACATCATCTACGATGTCCTGGGTTAGTATTAAGAACTAGTATATTCATTACTTACTTATAAATTGTTCATTATTGATATGTTTTCATTTAAAAAAATCAAAAACACGAACCACCAAATCAATGGCAGCCAGTCGCCACAAGGCCAGATTATAAACCACATTGTTGATGAAAATACAATAGAACCTCTTTATTTCTGTATAAATACCTCACATGGTCTCTGGACATGACAATTTCATTATTCTGTGATCCAGACACTAAAAGACCCAGTTCCAAGATATGGCAATAAGGTTGTATTGCACCAGCTTACAGAAAAACAGACAGCTAATGTCTAATGGGAGCACAGTTCAAAAGACGAGTTAAACAGCAGAGACAGCCATTTTGGAAGCTGGCTTAAAAGTTGTGAGAATGTGACCTATTAATTTATTAGGGACAGCTGCACAGCTGAACAAACCTCCCAACCTTCTTAGAAGGGTTAGAGGTACACAGTTTCTTGTTCAAACTTCATAGAGGAAAAGCACACTCCACTACTACAACCCTAGTTACGAGGATCAATGGGATTTCGGATGCAAAAAAAAGATTGGTTAAAGCCCAAATTCATGTTTTCTAAGCCCCCATCCTTTAAGCATCTTCCATGCTACAAATCTCACTTTATACATACCTTAAATGTTGTAGTCTTTTGGTGATATTCACAGGTTCCTCTAATGGTGGTTGGGTGGTCTTCGTTCCTGTAACGTGCGACTCTTGCATAATGACATGTGAACACTGTGCTGTCCTAGAGCACTTTGAACCTAGGCCGGGGTGATGTTCATGATGGGTTGGGCCCACAGGATGAGTAAAATGATGCTGGTTATTACTACATCATGAAATGTATTTTTGAATGCAAGCGGAGTAAGTATCTGAAATCAACTTGGTATCTCTTTTTTGCAATTCCCTGTAAAAAAAAGCTCAGATTGGGAGAAGAGAAGCACCCTGTTGTGCTGCAGTATGTCATGTCAAAGAGCATGCTGCTGGGAGGAGAGAGCAGAATAAAAAAAGATGAGCTCATCAGTCTATTGCTTCTCTTTCATTGACCAGTCACAGGCTGTGGAAAGGACAAGACCTGTAAGTGTTACTTAACTGCTGCACAGAAAAATCAGGTCTCCTGCCCAGCCAGGACTGTGCTGTATGGCAGAGCTGTGTAAACCACAAGACTGGATCGCCAAAAAAAAATTCAAAACAACTTACATATATGTGTTTAATCTGCATTTAGCTGTTTGCCTGGGGTTCTGCTCCAAACCCACTGATGAATTGTTTCACCTATACTGATGTTACTTTGAGATCAATTAGAGCAGCCATTGTCAAAGAGGGTTCCATTGAACCCCAGTTTTCCTCCAGAGGTTGGCAGGGATTCCTTGAGCAGATGCTAATTGTCCTCCCATCTGATGGTGTCGGCATAGTTCCAGAATCAGTGCCACTTGGCAGAGCCAGATGCATGAGCTTTTTAACTGTCTGTAAGAGTGGCATTCTGACCATCTCTGTAGGGGGCATTTTTCTTACTGTCCACCAATAAATTGTTTTTTTCAAGAGTTCACAGAGGCCTGAAAATTATTTCAAGGGTT
Organism: Lithobates septentrionalis; assembly: GCA_037952835.1. Classification (NCBI taxonomy): domain Eukaryota; kingdom Metazoa; phylum Chordata; class Amphibia; order Anura; family Ranidae; genus Lithobates; species Lithobates septentrionalis. The sequence goes on along the minus strand of JBBDGP010001990.1, from coordinate 1,007,053 downwards.
CATCTGCGGTAAAAACATGACAAACTGAAATATAGGGACAGAAGAGAAGGAAAGGACACAGGGATTCCCTAAAACAGGGAATTTTTTGGAGATATAGGACAATACTTCTGAGATAAAATTGTAACCACTGACAAACTGAAATATAGGGACAAAAGAGAAGGGAAGGACACATGGATTCCCTAAAACAGGGATTTTTTTGGAGATATAGGAGAATACTTCTTAGATAAAATTGTAACCATTGAGAATAAAGAGAGGTTCAACTGTCCAAGGAACTATGAGGTATTGGGCCCAAGTGTAAGGTGGATGCCCATTTATTACTTGGTTGGTTATGTTATATTATGTTGGGGCTTGATTTATTAAACGGTCAGGTGATATGGGATGAGATGAAATTAAGTGAACCTGCGTCTGATTTACCACAGTATGGAGGTCAAGTGAACCTGTTTGCACTCAAACATCCAATCATGTGGAGAGGAATATAAAAAAATATTGAGCTTCTTTCCACCAAATGTTTGAAGTGTAAACAGGTTTAGTTCACCTCACACCAAACTTAACCAGGCCTGCTCTGTAAATACTAAATCAGCATTTCTCTATCTCACAATGGTTCTTCCTGCCAATAAGGACACTTATTGTTCAAGCTCATTGGGAATGTTACACTTTTTGCTAAGTTTTCAGTAAGTGAAAAATGTATGGACAATAAAATACATAATTTATTGTATCCCCACACCTTTCATGGGCCTACAAATTCATCAGGGCTAAAACAACAATAAACTATAAACCCTTATTGTAGTTTTAGCCCAGATGAAAGGGGTATTTCTAGACTCCTGAAGCACACTGGCATTCATTATATTAGGAAATAAATGTCTTGTTTTACACTTATAACAGATGTTTTGACCGCCACCTTGTTGGCCTCTTTTTTATGTTTATTGCTGTTTTGCTGGGTATATTGTATTTCCTTTCATAGACATTCTCTACTAAAAAGGAACCCAACACAGGATCCAGAACATCTGATCTACAGCTCCACAATTATAGTAGAGGCAGGCCTTGGTAAGAATGCCCTCTGTTAAGTTCTAAGTCTGTGGAAAGGTCACATAGGCTATGGCTTTTGTAATCAGATGCAGACTTTCCCCTGCAGTATTCTATGTTGGCCCTAACTCTTCCACGACCATAGGTCGGTAATACCTAGAGACCCTGGCTAAATTTGACAGTGTTAGCATGCGTTGGTTACCTTGACAATACTTTTATAACAAACTTGCATGCTTAAATCATTTCTATATAATTTTTTTAAGCATATAAGGCCTTTGGTACACTGTTTTAACAAAAACCCTGTTTTACTAAGCAGGAAGCTCTGCTTCTATCTTATCAGTGCTGAACAGTGCTGTGCCTTTCTGATCCTCTTACATCTGCAAGTCTATCAGACAAGGTATATCTGGCTCAACACAATAGACAGTTTGACATGTAACATCCAAATGCTCATGGTAACCAGAGACCATTTGATATCTGCCCTGACCTTATTTTAATTGCAGTAGCTCTAGAGCAGCAGTTTTTTCTACTCATATACAAAAGAATTTTGCTACTTGCCATATTTTCTGATATCATAGGTGTGTGCAGCCTATTGCATTTGGATTTGCACCCCAAAGCTCAAACACACATGCGTGTGTGTGTGTGTCCATATATATGGCCCTGGCACATTGCTCTCCCCTGCTGGCACAGTGAAAGAGGAGTGCGTAAGCACTTCTCTTTTGGCAGAGTTGGTAAGAGGGAGATCTTTCCCATCTCCCCACTGCTACACAGAGTGATAATGCTAATGCGCACTAGGTTATTAGGGTGTGCTCAGGCACAACTGGCACATGCCTATGAATTATATTGTTATTTGATAATGTTGTGCCTTACAGATTCATGTTTAATGTGAGTTTTAAGAATAGGCCCAATTTAACATATCATAGTGTACAGATGCCAACAGTGGCGTTCATAGTCATCAAAGGCCCCCTGTGCATGTAGAATTTTTGTCCCCCCCCCCCCCTATTAAACTTTTCCCCAAGTGAAAACACTTATTCACTTGTACACACATGCAGGTAAAGAGCAGCCTTTTTGATTCCCTGAATTCTCTAGCTGGGGTCAGACAGAACACTACTCATAACCAAGCACCCACCTGAACCACACCTATTATAAACGGACCCCTACCTCCCAGGGCTTCCTTGTGCAGATGCACCGTTTGCACCAATGACACATTCTCCTTAGGTATCAGTAAGATACCTGGGCCTGTTCATAGCCACATAAATCAAAATTATAAAGTCCAAGGTCCTATTTAATCTCTGATTCCTAGCCCTCATAAATAAGCCGCACACTCTGCCATGAACATTGGCTTGTCTTCGTCTTCCTCTGCTTAGGTGTTTTACTTTTATTGTGCTTTAGTTATACACATAAATATTTTTTGTGCTCTTAATGTATACATATATTTATATATCTATATTTATATTCCCTGGAGAGTAGCTACAGTATACCATAGACTGTAAACATATACCACAGTAACTTGGTCCTCAATTCACACATACAGTGGAAATCACAACTCATCGGATAGACATTGGGCGATGCTGATGTCTGCTTCTGAAAGATTGGTAAAAGTACAAAGACTTCACAAGTGTTCCTAACCTACCAGAAAAAAGATCCATATTGACATGGATGTTATTGGGTTCACATGCACAAATTTCAATTCGTGGACTAGAATTGGAGTCTGGAAAGGCTCTCAAATGTCCCAAGGTAAGTAGTTCCATATACACAGGTCCCCATTTACGCTGGGTGAAAAATATTGTGAGTTTCGCATATAGAAATACCCAAAACTACAACGAATAGTTCAACTCGGCACAATGATACGGCATATATGGTTACAGTACAGCATCTGTTTCATTTAACTGTTAAAAAGTTATAGTATGGAGCAATAGTAACAGTGTCCAACCATACTTTACAGGATCATGCGGAAAAAAAAAATGCAGGCAAAATAGGAGTAACATCAAACACGCAACTTCTGAGAATAATGTAGCATGCGGGAGTTGAGGGAAAGGTACTATTATTAGCACAATAAAATTAGGATTTTTTGTCACATATTAGGATGTCTAGGTAAAACACAAAGAACTGGTATTTTCTACATTACTGATCTTCACCGTTTCCTATACGTACTAGAATACCATGATTCACCATTTGTACTGTGGCAGGTTCAAGAAACTGCACCGAATTTAAAAAACACTGTATCATTCCTCCTGGAATTAGATTTCGTCAAGGTGTCTGTGGTCGGCACAGAGGAACACATTAAATCTGATTGGCAAAAGATGTTGGGCCAGTTTGGTTATACCGTGACTGGTTATAGTTTTGTTGTCCAAGTCCAACGGGCTGTCCAAAACTTGGCTGCTGGCCAAAGCCTGCTTGTGGTTGATTATATGGTGGAGTTGGTCCATAGGGGTCTTGATTGTATCCACCCTGGTTTAAAGATTGGCTACCAGACTGTTTCTCCACTGGCTCTTGAGGATATCTACTCCCAGAAGCGTGCCAGCCTGTCTCCTTAAAGACAAACCATATGTTTCCAGCCCACAGAATAAAATTCAGGAATCCAAACACCTGAAAGTAAAAAAAAGAAACTATAAATATGACAATGTATACACATATAAGGCGGAATTGAACCAGAAATTCAGAACTATGATTATTTTGAAGCATCTCATATTTTGTGTATATATTGCCAGGATTTTTACTATTGTAAAGAAATTAAAGATCCAATGAAGTTTGTTGAAAATCTCCATAATGACCAGTTGATATTCCTTAGTGAAATTTTTGTGCGTTTAAATTGAATGTATACTGGTATTGTATTTAGTTTTTTATTTACTGTCCGGAAAAAAACAACATTTTTAGAAAGATTTTTTATTATTTTTAGTTAGGTAATTATGACATATCACATGTTAATATTTTGATTTCTGCTTTTGCACCAGCAGGTGGAGCTTTAGGCTGCGTATAACAATTTCTCTCTATTGCTTCTTTGATGTGAAGCATTTTGTTTAAGCTGGTCACATGGCAGAATACTCACTGAAGGACCGTATTTTTAAAAAAAAGTTTCAGGCTGACCTAAGTCTCAAATTAGGCAGCTTTTGCTATGCTGTCACCTTATTTAACCCATAGTACTCTATAAATCCTTTTGTTATGTAGGAAAGGGCAAAATGGTAGATTCCCTTTAAAGTAAACCTCTACTGGCTAAAAAAGTAGTGAACTAACTTGTAGCATATATGGACAGATGTTTCTGGACAACTGGCCATCATAAACTATATAAGCTTCTTGAACATCTTATTCCAAATCCATGGCCATTGAAATTACGTTTTTCCCTCCCCCTATGTGTCTATAACACCCTCCAATCTTCTGGGGTGGCTTTCAACAACATTTTGATCCAATTCATCCCACGGGTGTTCAGTAAGGATGAGGTCTGGCCTCTGTGCAAGCCACTCAAGTTCCTCCACACCAAACACGTCAATCCACATCCTTATGGAGCTGGCTTTGCCCACAGCAGCACGGTTATGCTGGAATAGAAAAGGGCCTTCCCAAAACTATTGTCACAAAGTTGGAAGTATACAATTGCCTAAAATATTATTGTATGCTATGCCATTACCTCTACCATTCACAGGAAACACAAACTCAATAATTTGGAGAAATGTCCACATACTTTTGGTCATATAGCATGCATGATGGTCAGGTTTCCAAAAACCTTTAGCCATAGAGTAGAAACAATATTGCGACCATGCATTACATCAGAAGCACAATGACTCTTCCACATGAACATAATAATTTACTGATGTTTATATGTAGGATCTACAGTTATGATTCTAAACACCTCTCAAAAGAAGGGGCACTTTACATTAAAATACCACATGGAAATTGCAAAAGAAATTGGCAAGTATTTACAGAAGGGTCCTATTGACTACAATTGACACGCATGGCAAGCAGCCCCACATGCCAAATGCAACACACTGTATAAAATTTGCCGAATTGTAATGCAGCTGCGACAATGTGTGCAAACCTGAGCATGCTTAGACAATGTGTGATTGTAGGTAGGTGGAAGGGGGCAGGAAATTGAAGAACAACCACCTATTTTTACTGTTGCTTTGCTCCCCGTGCCAGCGAGGCCTAAAAGGAAATCTCTACTCATCAAATCTTTGGCTTAGTTTTGGGGAAAGATTCTTTAAATTGGACTGGAATCCTTTTTCTTACAACTAACAGCATTTCCAGCTCTAATTAGAAGAATGCATCAGCTCACTAATGGGAATTATTCTGACTGCCGTTGACGGAGTTAAGGAACGTTTTTCCCTCTGGGAGGATAAACTGTCAGCAGCGATGCCGTTTTTTGATTTTCCTTATTTCTGGATCAACAGCATCAGATTAAGAATTGTAAGGACTTCATGAAGCGTCAACTATTTTATTATATCATAAACTAAATATAGTATAATATAAATGTACAGAAGGTTTGTAAAGAGAGAGCCAAACATCTTCTACCCTTTCTAAATCATTGGGCAGATTTATAAAAATCGTGACGTAGCAACCACTTACAAAATCTGTAATTTTTTTATGGCGTTTCAAGAAAAACTGGAATATGATTGGTTGCCAAGATGGGCACTTCATTCTTCCACTAATTCTAAATGATTTTAAGGTCATAGCAGATGCTCATTAATGACCCTTAAATAAATAATAATAATAAACCTATAAGAGAACACCTGGTTAGCATTGGGATCGGCGCTCCTACAGAGAAAGGATGTTTTATCTCCACCAGAGAGCACCCCAATAAAATAAAGCGTTTATCAGCTTTGTGCTGTCCTGCGGAGATGGTGTATAGTGTTACCTTTCAAGTTCAAATTGAATTTGGTGATGAATGAAGATGTGAGTGACTCCCTCATCTATTATTCATCTCCCTGGTACATCTGTCACACGCCTGGCATTTATATTCAAATTATTGAGTGTCACAGGAAAATGTAATCTTAAATGCTTTTTAGATTAAATTTCTAGACTGTATGTGTTCTAGGGGGGATTATAATTAGTTAACCTTGACACCGCGTGATTTATTGTGCCTAACCCAATTCAAACGACTCCAGAAGTGTAAAATGTTCCTATATCTGGGTAAAATATTTTGTTTAAAGGCACTGAAATATTTGTATAGTAATGATGTTTGGGACAAGAACCAAATAACTCAGTAAATAAATTCCTGGCAAACATCTAGAATGCTTTTCTGAGTGTTTAGCCCCATTGCCTGTCAAAGTCTATGACATGATGAAATATGCTGCGACTGGATGCAGCTGGACACTGTACCAAGTTGTACTACAGGAACACAGGTAATATGCATTCTGGGCATAGTTCCTGGATCACCTAGGGCCCTAAGCACGGGCACCACTCAGTGTAACATAGAATTTGACAGGCTGCAAGCAGCAGGGGTTGGATGCTACACCTGTGTTTCCCAGGTGCATGAAAAGCTGTGATTTAGCACACAGGAGCTAAACGCCCAGTGTGAATGTGGCCTAAGGGGATGTTTTACCTACCAAAGGCTTTGCATTTCTATCCATAAAGTCCTGGGATTTACATATATAGCGCTAACCCCCATAGGAGCTGCTGATTTTAACTGATTATTTTAGTCTACTCACTTTGGTTTCAATAATCTAGGGGATGTCTCCAAAACATTTAAGCACAGTTAATAGAGGACACAGTCTATCTCTCACAGCTGGGGACCATGAGATAGTTTGCAGAACAGTCTATTGGCACACAGCTGGGGACCATGAGATAGTTTTCAGATCAGTCTATTGGCACATGGCTGGGGACCATGTGGTAGTTTTCAAAATAGTTAAAGTCTCAACTCCTTGAGCAGATACATCCATACGCTTGATTCTCTTGATAAAATAGCTCAGCAATCAGTCCAGGGACACCTCAGGAGCAAGCAGCCCTCTGAAGCTCAGATTCATCCCTCATAGGGAAAAAGACAGTCTGCTCCGGACTTCAACCTCTTTATCACCCTCCCAGACCAGCTCCTGGACACACCTCTCCAAGGATTTCCCAGGGTATAGTACATATTATTTTTTTTACGAGAAATGGGTATAGTACATATTCAGGCCAGTAATTTGAATTTACCACCCTAAGCTCTGGAAGCTTCTCCCAGAGGCAGGGGGAAACAATCAAACTTCCAGCCTGTAAAACCATGAACAGACCAAAGCAAAAGATGACTGCTCCTCTAAATACAGAGCAAGCCAAAAACTAAATTTACCTAGCATCTATACTAGGAGGGTGCTATACACAGCTGTGCCACACAGCATTTCCAGTTGGATGATACTACTCACTCTGTCTCTCTATTCCAGTACAGGAATACAGTGATGTCATCTTTTTTACCCTTAGCCTGCTGAATTGGACAGTAAGGCCCCTTTCACACCAGACTGATCAAATTTGCCTGTCTGTTTTTCAGGCAAACCCGATCGGACCACCCATTGTTCTCTGTGGTGGCGGATGTCAGCAGACATGTTTCCGTTGTCACCCGTCGGCATCCGGTCCGCTAAAAACAGACATATAGGGATACGTTCACAGTCCGTTAGGCAGATCGCATCGGAAGACAAATGGATGGAAATGGACATGCAGTCCTTTTTCATCACACCTCCTCATAGAGAACAGGGGGCTGTGCAGCGCGGACATGGACCTGTCATCCGCCTGCTCAGCAGGGATCAGCGGACAGGTCCACGCTGTGCAGGCGGATCCGCTTGGACAGATTCCATCTTGTGTGAAAGGAGCCTAAAGGAGCAGCGGCTGACTAATGAGGTCATCTCTCAGCTCAGTCTGCTCTCTCATCCTGTCAACTTGTTCTTTGTCAGCACCTTGACCTACAGCATATCTGAGTGTCTCCCGAACCTGCCCCTCCTTCTCCCTGTGCTGCTTTACAGGGAATTGCAAGAAGCTGTTATCAAGGGGCAGGTACCCAATAACGGTTGTGTATATAGTAATATTACTAGGGTTGTCCCGATACCACTTTTTTAGGACCGAGTACAAGTACCGATACTTTTTTTCAAGTACTCGCCGATACCGATTACCGATACTTTTTTTTTAATGTCACTTGACAGTTTTTTTGTTTTTTTTTTAACAGTGCTTGCTTTTTTTTTGGGGGGGGGAGGGGGTGAACGTTGTATGTGTGTGTTATTTTTTTTTTTTTACAATTTTTATTTTTTACAATAATATTTTTTTTATTCTTTATTTTTTTTTTGTTTTTTTTAATCAGCCCTTTTGGGGGGCTTTGGTGAGATATCAGGGGTCTTAACAGACCTCTGATATCTCCCCCTTGAGACAGAGAAAGAGACAGAGGATAGAGATTCCCCAGTCCCTTTCTCTGCAGCGTCAGCTGCACTGAGAATGAATGGAGAGAAGACAGCGGCTTCTCTCCATTCATAAACTGACACATCGTAATCACAGAAGATTACAATGTTTCAGTTATGTGAATGGACAGAGTCAGCTGACTCTATCCATACACAAAGGAAGGAGGAGGGGGAAGGAGGAACGGAGGGGGAGAACGGAGGGGACAGATAAGGAGAGCAGAACGGAGGGGACAGAGGACAGATAAGGAGAGCAGAACGGAGGGGACAGATAAGGAGAGCAGAACAGAGGGGACAGATAAGAAGAGCAGAACGGAGGGGACAGCTGAGAGGGACAGATAAGGAGAGAGGAACGGAGGGGGACAGCGGAGTGACACAGAGGAACGGAGGGGGGATGGAGGAGGATGCAGTGACAGTCAGCTGTGAGCGATCACCGCTGTATGTCACTAAAGCAGCTGAAAGCCGACGTGGGGGAGAAACTCCCCCACGCGCCGATCACAGCTGACTTCCAGGTATCGGGGTAAGCATCGGGAGCATTTGCCCGAGTACAAGTACTTGGGCAAATGCTCGGTATCGGTGCCGATACCGATACTAGTATCGGGACAACCCTAGATATTACTATACATTTTATAGTGCCAAGTCTCCTGTAACATTAGGCCGCTTTCATGCAGCTGCAGAGCGTTTAACAAGGGGACCCCCAGATCCCGGCCCCCCCTGTGTGAAATGGTAAGGGGGTACTTCCCTACCATTTCACTAAAAAACTGTCAAAAATTTTAAAAATGACAAGAGACAGTTTTTGACAATTCCTTTATTTAAATGCTTCTTCTTTCTTCTATCTTCTATGTTCCTTCATCTTCTTCTGGTTCTTCCTCCAGTGTTCTCGTCCAGCATCTTCTCCGCGGTGTCTTCTTCCCTTCTTCTCCTCGGGCCGCTCCGCATCCATGGCATTGAGGGAGGCTCCCTCTCTTCTCTTCATCTTCTTCTCTTCTTCATCTTCTTCTCTTCTTCATCTTATTCTCCGGGCCGCTCCGCATCCATGGCATGGAGGGAGGCTCCCACCGTGTGACGCTTCTCCTCTTCTGACGGTTCTTAAATAACGGGGGGGGGCCACCCGGTGATGTCACGGGGAATGCCACAGGGAAGTCCCGTCATGTCCAGTGCGTCAGAGGGGGGCGGGTTCACCGGGTGGCCCCCCCCCCGTTATTTAAGAACCGTCAGAAGAGGAGAAGCGTCACACAGCAGGAGCCTCCCTCCATACCATGGATGCAGAGCGGCCTGGAGAAGAAGATGAAGAAGAGAAGAAGATGAAGAGAAGAGCGGGAGCCTCCCTCCATGCCATGGATGCGGAGCGGCCCAAGGAGAAGAAGGGAAGAAGAACCGCGGAGGAGATGCTGGACGAGAACACCGGAGGAAGAACCAGAAGAACCAAAAGAAGAAGAAGATGAAGGAAGATAGAAGAAACAGGAAGCATTTAAATAAAGGAATTGTCAAAAACTGTCTCTTGTCATTTTTAACATTTTTGACAGTTTTTTAGTGAAATGGTAGGGGTACTTTTGTACCCCCTTACCCTATTCACACAGGGGGAGGGCCGGGATCTGGGGGTCCCCTTGTTAAAGGGGGCTTCCAGATTCTGATAAGCCCCCCACCCACAGACCCCGACAACCACCGGCCAGGGTTGTGGGGATGAGGCCCTTGTCCTCATCAACATAGGGACAAGGTGTTTTGGGGGGCTACCCCAAAGCACCCTCCCAATGTTGAGGGCATGTGGCCTGGTATGGTTCAGGAGGGGGGGCGCTCTCTCGTCCCCCCCTTTTTCCTGCGGCCTGCCAGGTTGCGTTCTCAGGTAAGGGTCTGGTATGGATTTTTGGGGGGACCCCACGCTGTTTTTTTTAAAAATTTTGGCGCGGGGTTCCCCTTAATATCCATACCAGACCTGAAGTGTCTGGTATGAAATTTAGGGGGACCCCCCACGTCATTTTTTTTTAAATTTTGGTTCGGGGTTCCCCTGTGGGGAATTCCCATGCTGTTTTTATCAATGAACTTCTATGTGTATTGTCGGACCGGCAGTGCATTAATAGCCGTGAGTAGTTTTAAATGACTTCTTTTCCTTTGAAATGTCATTTTGCTGTCAGACTGTTCTAAACACGGGAAACATGCGCCCCTTTACAGGCATACTATAGACACCCCCCAGGTACGAAATTTAAAGGGATATGACACTTTTATTGTTTCACTTTAAGTATTATTAAAATCACTGCTCCTGAAAAAACGGACGTTTTTAAAACTTTTTTTTGCATTGATCCATGTCCCCTGGGGCAGGACCCAGGTCCCCAAACACTTTTTATGACAATAACTTGCATATAAGCCTTTAAAATTAGCACTTTTGATTTCTCCCATAGACTTTTAAAGGGTGTTCCGCGGCATTCGAATTTGCCGCGAACACCCCAAATTGTTCGCTGTTCGGCGAACTTGCGAACAGCCGATGTTCGAGTCGAACATTAGTTCGACTCGAACTCGAAACTCATCCCTACTAGGGACACAATTCTTTTAAAATTGTAATTACCACCTAAAATAGGTTAATTTCTAACTATCTAGTTAGATCAAATCTGCACTAGTCTGAGTCCTAAATTTCTCATGGTTACAGAAAAAGGAAGAACAAAGGGGGAAAAAAAGGGGGGGAGAGGGATCAGTTCTAAATAAAAGGCTGGGGGATCAGTAGTACATATATTCTAGAGAGGCCAGCAAACGGGGGTATTGCAATACATGTAGAGCAAGCTGATCTGAGCTATATTTGATACACCGTGTCTTCGGAAACTTGCTATTATTGTTAAGAGTGAATTGCTCGATTTTCCGATATTTCTATTTTTATTATTTTTTTATTCATTTTGAATATGTAGATGGTGTAATCAATATGCTCATAAGCATTATCTGTGAATGTATGTAAGTCTATGTATGTGCTCTTTAGTTTTATTTTTGTAATAAATATTGGAATATTTTTATAAAAAAGTCTCTGTGTTACGCCTATAAAGTCCACTAGTTACAAATTCTTCTTAATTATTCAAATTATCGGGATGTGGCATTAACTATCAGTGTGTCTGCAGTACCACTCTGTGTCGATACGAAACCACCATGATGGTTTCTTGAACCCTCATGCATTCTTTTGGAACAGAGGCAGCAGTAATAGTGGGCTAAATGGGCAAAGCACAAGTTCACAGAAGCAACATGTGTTTTATGATTGGTGGACCTTCCAGTAGTGTCAGTGTATTAAAGTGGAACTTAAATCCCTCAGCCAGAATGAACTATTTTGTATCCTTTTGCTGATAGCATTAGTAAAACTATAGGAAGGTATAGTATATTTACTTTAAAACTTTTTTTTTTACATTTCTTGAGTTGCTTTCTGGTTTCTGGCTTAGGCCAAAATGATCTTATATATCCCAGGAATCTTCATGGGCATTTTTTTCTTTCATCTGGAGAAGGGGGGATGGGCTTTCTCAACTAAGCATGCCTTCCTCTCTGCGTACTATACAGCATAGCCCCACTATAGGCCCTCCCATGGATGGGAGGAGCCTGTTTTAGGGTTACATGGGTCTCTGCCAGACCACTATAAAAAGACCAGCTGCATGCATTCCAAATTCAGCTCTAAGGAAGAGGGGATACCCCTTGAAACACAGCAGCTCTTTTGGACTCTTATCTCCAGATTGGGACTTGCATAGCAGACTAGGCTGGGCTGCACACCTCTTGGACTGTATTACGCTTGATTCATATTATTGTTTGTGAGTATACACCCATATTTATTTTAACGAATAAATTGTGGCAAAGGTAATGCGCTAGGCTGGTGCGCCCTCTGTTCCCATCTTCCTGTCTGCATGCCTGAGCTAAGGGAAGATTGATTCCAGGAAGTAAATGGTACATGAATCATCTCCCCCCTACTCAAGATGGCCGTGGCTAGAAATGCTAGGAGGGTGTTTTTCAAAGCGATTTCTCAGCAAAATAAAGCATGGAGACATGGATAGATGGGTGAGTTTGCTTTGAATGGCAATAATTAATATAATAGCGTTTTCAGCTTGTGGTGCTTAGATACAGTTTAGTACTGGCCAGAGCTGCTGGAACAGGGAAGGAGATCAATGTAATATTTATCTCATGTCAATTGCAATATTCACCTTCTGTGCATGCCTAACATTCAGAAGCATACTGCTGCTGTAGTCGCCCATGCGATCCATAAACAGACAGATCAATATAAAATAATTGGGGGTTGCTGTTTGTATAGTGCAATATGAACATGCAGCACTACTGCCTTTACTCTGTACTTCCAACAAAAAATATTAGAGTAATATTTGTTGTTCTATACAGTATACAGCAATAAATGCTGTGCTCATTTACTGTAAATCTGAATTCAAGGCGGATATAAGAGACGCAAATGAATGCACTTTGCATTTAAAATTGCAATCACTGTAAGAACCTGGATGTAACCTGTTTTTAGCCTATTGCAGCAGGGCTGCTGTGGGAGAGGGTGAAACAGCACAAGGAACCAATCAGTTCATATACTGACAAGAAGCATGCTGATAGTCGGAGAAAGCAGAGAGATGAGCTAATCGCTGTGCTGTTTGCACTGGGATTTATAGATAGGTCCTAAAGGTCTTTACCAAGTTGCTCAATGGTGAGGTTTAAGGCTTCATGTACACTAGCAGCTCCTAAACGTCAGTTTAGGAGCTTTTGGTGTTTTTTTTGCCCAAGCTCCTAAACTCAACTCCATAAAAGCCTGTGGGGTTGATTTACTAAAGGGAAAAAGACTGCGCACTTTGTAAAGTGCAGTTGCCCTCTTCAAGAGCAGTTGCTCCAGAGCTTGGTAAATGAGCAGAAGCTCTGCTGACTTTTATCATCCAATCATGTGCAAGCAAAAATGCAGTTTTTTTAATTTTCCTTGCACGGGATTGGGTACTCTTTGCAAAGTGAAGCCTTACCTCATTTACTAAGCTCTGGAGCAATTGCACTTGCAGAATGTAACTGCACTCTGCAAAGTGCACAGTTTTTTTGCCTTTAGTAAATCAACCCCTGTGTGTCCATGTACACATAGGCTTTTACCAGAGTTTAGGAGCTGCTAGGTGAGGTTCAACCTCTTCCCTCCTGAATGCGGAAGAATCATGTTCAGGATAGGAATGTTTTGACAGCCGGCAGCGGAAAACGCAGCAAAACAGATTTTGCTGTGTTTTGCATTTTCCAGCAGCCGCAGTTAAAGACGGCTGAGTGTACATCCCTTAAGGGGTTTTTGCACAACATTTTTAAAGGTAGTCCCTACATGGCAGTGTAGGAGTTTTTGTTTTCTTTCTTCTAATCAATCCTTGTTTTGCCAGACCACAATATAAGAGGTGAAATATTTACCTACTAGTTGGCCACTGGGAGCAAAGTCATGACCATGAGCCTAGGCATGGCTGAGGATTTTCACCCTGCTTTTGTGTGACAATGCTTGTTACCACCCCTTTTCCACAGGTTTGTCCAAGGCTTTGAAGTTGAAATTCAACTTACAGATACTCCAGTTATAGGAGAGTGAGAAACCCAGGTCCATTTTTGGGGCACACTACTTCCCGGTCCAATCCTGTCAGGGGATCTGCTTGTCTTGAGAGGCTTCTCTATTCCTGGTAGATCCAGGCACCGTGCAACTGTCCACCCTGACCACCGGGATGAGTGGTCAGCTTCAGTTAATTGCAAACCAAGCTTAACTCCAACACAGCGGGGTTGATTTACTAAAACTGGAGAGTGCAACATCTGGTGCAGCTGTGAATAGAAACCAATTGGCTTCTAACTTCAGCTTGTTCAATTAAGCTTTGAATAAAAAAAACGAAAGCTGATTGGTTTCTATGCAGAGCTGCGCTAGATTTTGCATTCTCCAGTTCTAGTAAATCAACACCAGTCTCCTTGGGCAGGCCAACTACCCGTTCCCCACAGGGCCCATCAACAGTCTCTGCAGCCAGCCACTGGAGAGACCAATCCATCATACTTGGCTGCAGCAAACATTTCCTTTGCAATGTTTTGAAAGTGTACATCTTCAATGACTTCTTATAGCAGCAAAGAACAGTCATTAACAGCGCTGAGCACAAAAATTTCAATATCTAGGTTCAGGGCACATTTTACTTACTCCTCAAATGGCATTGTCAGTAGCAGGAGAGTCCCTTTACCTACATATGGTGTACAGTCTCCAGTCCTCTTTCTCATCTAACAAGTAGTTCATAAGGCATCTGTTCCCAACTGGGGTAATTTTGAACTTTTCCCCAAGAGGAAAGCAATTCAGCACAGCTACATATTAGTGGTGCAGGAGTAGTGCATGAGGTCCAGGAGGGTGGGTCTTTTCTGTTTTTGACAGAAACTCTCTTCCTGACCCCTCCCATAGAAAGCTTTTTATCCCCCCTTAGTGAGCATGGATAATTGAAAGGAGGGTACCCTAGCACCCCTAAGTGGGACTATGCTGTAAAAGGGGATTTACACCCCATTACACACTGCAGCCCTGAGCAACCAATTACCAAGCCTCAATATTGTCATATGGGAAGAAGGGGAGTGAGTTATATGCTCATTTAAAAGTACAAGTATTGCCTTGCCCTACATGAGCATAGCACAGATACACTATCAATGACACCCCCTACCTTTGACACCAATTGAACCTAATCTCTAACACAAGATTAGCCCACAGCAATAATTACCTTGTTCTGTAGTTGAAGAAGCAGCTCCAAAAGTAACCCAGCTCATACCAGACACAACACCAATATATCAGCACTGCAAACCACGGATCTACTTTATCTTAGATTTGACATGCTTAAAGCCCAACTTCTACCAAGTATATAGTGATATATTTGGTCACCACATGACCTTGTTTTTTTCCATTTCTAACAGTTATGACAGGGGGAGTACCCTGCTTCTTATACATGGGTTGATTAATTCTAGAGTAACTTCACTTGCCCTATATACTGTATACTACTGGCCGATAAATAGGGTCTTGAAGCATATTTCCTCTAAAGTTTGAAAAACCTATGCAAAAGGCTGTATGCCTACAGAAGTGTCAGGTGACATTCTCTCCAAATGAAACCTGTAGTACTGGGTTGTCAGTCTGGCAGCTCAATGTTGCACAGTGCACTAGGTCCGGTGGTACTGTCTTATAGGGATGAGCCAAACACCCCCCCTGGTTCGGTTCCCACCAGAACTTGCGAACAGGCAAAAAATTCGGACGAACACGCAAACACCGTTAAAGTCTATGGGACGGGAACATGAAAAATCAAAAGTGCTAATTTTAAAGGCTTATATGCAAGTTATTGCCATAAAAAGTGTTTGGGGACCTGGGTCCTGCCCCAGGGGACATGGATCAATGCAAAAAAAAAGTTGTAAAAACTGCAGTTTTTTCAGGTGCAGTGATTTTAACCTCCCTGGCGGTATGATTCTTTCTGATTTTAGGTGCTGAAAGCGGTACAATTATTTTGCAATGAAATTTGGCGTTTTATATTGTAGGTATTTAATTATTAACAATAACACACTTAAATCTGTCCAAACAAGAGTCTAGTAGATATCCCGGGTATGATAAAGTTTGAAACACAAAAACATAAATTATAATATAATAAAAAAAAAATAATAATTAAAAAAAATAAAAATAAATAGTAATAAAATAAATTTCCGCACGATTCACTATCGCTCAATTCTGCAAGTGTTCTAATTTACTATCGCAGTTTTCTAGCTGGTCTAAAGCCATTTTTGACGTAAAGGGACACTTTTTGGTTGCTATGGACAATCTCCAGTTTCCAGGCAGAAAGAACAGTATATGCAATATAAAACTGCATGCAGGGCATGGACCAGAGCACTGGGGACAAATGGGATGTGAAATGATTTCATACAGTACTGTAATCTGTAAGATTACAGTACTGTATGTGTTATGATTTTTACATTTTTTTGAATTTGCCGCCAGGCTCCGCCCCCGTGCGTCGCGACGCTCGCAGGGAACGGAGCCTGGCACGGAGAGGCTTCGGAGGAGGACGGAGCCCTCGGACACTGCGGGGGACATCGCAGGATCCCGGGGACAAGGTAAGTAAGGAGGCACCAGGATCCTGCGATGTAATCCCGAGTGTGGCTCGGGGTTACCGCTAATGGTCCTGAAATGTAACCCCGAGCCACACTCGGGAAAACCGCCAGGGAGGCTACTAATGCTTTAAGTGAAACAATAAAAATGAAATATTCCTTTAAATATCGTGCCTGGGGGGTGCCTATAGTATGCCTGTAAAGTGGCGCAGTTTTCCAGTGTTTAGAACAATACCACAGCAAAATGACATTTCTAAAGGAAACAATTTACGAACGGCAAATCCACTTTGCACTACAAGTGCACTTGGAAGTTCAGTCGCTGTAGATTTGAGGGGGACATGCAAGGAAAATAAAAAACAGCATTTTAGCTTGCACATGATTGGATGATAAAATCAGCAGAGCTTCCCCTCATTTCAGATCTTCCCCTCAGATCTACAGCGACTGCACTTCCAAGTGCACTTGTAGTGCAAAGTGGATTTGCCTTTCGTAAATAACTCCCTATGTTATTTAAAACTGATCGTGGCTGTAATGGGGCGTACACACGGTCGGACTTTTCAGCTACAAAAGTCCGACAGCCTGTCCGACAGACTTTCGACGGACTTTTGGCGGACTTTCGACGGACTTGCGGCGGACTTTCTAACGAACAGACTTGCCTACACACGATCACACAAAAGTCCGTCGAATTCTTACGTGATGACGTACACCGGACTAAAATAAGGAAGTTCATAGCCAGTAGCCAATAGCTGCCCTAGCGTGGGTTTTTGTCCGTCGGACTAGCATACAGACGAGCGGATTTTTCGACCGGACTCGAGTTTGACGGAAAGATTTGAAGCATGTTTCAAATCTAAAGTCCGTCGGATTTGAGGCTGAAAAAGTCAGTTGAAAGTCCGGAGAAGCCCACACACGATCGGATTTCCAGCCAGCTTTAGTCCGTCAGCGTCCGTTGGACTTTTGTAGCTGAAAAGTCCGACCGTGTGTACGCGGCATAATGAATTGTTGGATCCCTTCAATATAGATAAAACTCATTGAAAAAAATGGCATGGGTTCCCCCCCAGTCAACTACCAGGCCCTTTGGGTCTGGTATGAACATTAAAGGGGAACCCCGTACCAAAATGTAAAAAAAAAAAAATTGGGTGAGAGTCCCCCTAAAATCCATACCAGGCCCTTCAGGTCTGGCATGGATATTAAGGGGAACCGTGCGCCAAAGTTAAAAAAAAAATGGTGTAGGGGTCCCCCTCAAAATCCATACCATACCCTTATCCGAGCATGCAACCTGGCAGGCTGCAGGAAAAAAGGGAGGACGAGAGAGCGCCCCCCCCCCCTCCTGAACCGTACCAGGCCACATGCCCTCAACAGGGAGAGGATCCTTCGGAGTCGGGGTTCTGCGGTTTTCGAATTTGCCACGAACACCGCATAATGTTCATTGTTTGCCGAACGTCCGAACAAACAAAGTTCGGCCCAAACTTATGCTCGGGCCGAACCGTTCTCTCACCCCTACTGTCTTATTGCAGACACTGATCCTCTTCTGTCTCCACCTGCAGCGCTGCCAGCTTCTCCTTTTCTTTCCTCCTCTGGCTGCACTGCAGGGGGATTGGTTGCAGTACATGCGCCCCTTCCATCTGCTGTCCGGACCCCCTTTGTGTGCCCCCCCAGCGCTGCCGGCTTTTCTCCTTTCCCCTCCCGTCGGCAGCTGCTGCGGACACAGAGGGGGATGTTTCAAGATAGAGAGCAGGGGAAGGGGCCAATAAATATACTGGTCCTTTACTGGAACCTTCCTTTCCTAAATGAACACAGTGAGCGATCTGTACCAATCACTCCTGTGACCATTCATCATCGAAGCACAGTAAACTGTATTTACACTGCTTGAGTTTGTGAAAGCCTCGGAGTGCTTCCAATTCATTCATCTGTGCAGCTGAGGCTACAGAGAAAGGGACTGATTAATCTGTCAGTCACCTTCAGACAGGGGCAGGGGGCTCTGTCAGGTAAGCTGCGTGGCACCCCATGATTTTTAACAGCCCTGCCTGCTCTAGTTGTGTAAAAATGGACCCCCTTAGCTATCGTTGGTCAGATCTGTTCCAAGAAAAAATCAAAATGCCAAATTATTTTATTCTTTGCTAATAAAAAACATAACAATTTGTGTTCCTACTGACTTTCCTCAGTTCTGGTTCCTCTTAAAAAAAAAAAAAAAAACTAAATCTCTAATCTTTGCAGCTAACTTTATGTATGTTTAATTATAAGCCAACTTGACCTTTAAAGTCATATCTATGAGTCATGGCACGACAAGGTGGTAATACAATGCTTACAGTCTTCCCCCTCCTGCCATCTGAAACCAACTTACCACTGAAGTATTCAGGCTTGACATGACAGGACTCCGCACTGATGCACACTTGTTCGACGGTTGTTTACAAGCTGATATCAGTAACAGAACTTCATCGGGATCTGTGGCCACTTTTACATCAGAAAGTCCTTTAGCCCAGGCCGATGAGCTTACAAGCCACATGAAGGAGAAGACCACGGTTACGATAAAATCCTAGGACAACAAAAAAAAAAGGTTCAGCACAGGACCCAGGAGCATGTACATCACTAGAGTAGTAGTGTCTACTACAGCGATTTCCAAATTCCATGGGAATTGGCCATGTATACTATATACATAATCACATTGGTCCGAGCTGGAACATACTGATATCTGGAATTCTTTACATTTTCCATTTAAATCCACTGAATACATTTCAGGTTTGTTTTCTTTAGAAAGCAGCCACAACCCAATCGACTGCATACTGAGAAGGATGCTTGCTCTCTGTATGGAAGCCGTGCTCTTTGTCCAGTGGTCCAACATGCCCATGTGCTGTGTCTGCGATATGTGTGCCTACAATGTGCAGGTGTTGTGTGTAGGCATATGCACCTACATATATGTGGGTATTCTGTTATTCAGGCATGTGTACAGGTGTGGACATACAAATTTCTACATACAGTACATATGTAAATAGATTTATATATATATATATATATATATATATATATATATATATATATATATATATATATATATATATATATATATATAGATAGATATGGGGAATGTTTAGCTCAGTGGTAGTGCTATTTTTGTATAGGGAGTCCATGTCACACAGGCATTTTAGTTAAGGGCCTGGGAGACCAATTATATTAAAAGGGCAAAAAAAAAATTTGATCCAGGTTCCAACGCAGGGGTTTCAACGTCAGTAAACCCAATTACAAAATACAGAGCCACCTGGCTCTTTGGTGAGCAGTACCTCTGCTTGTTTTGATCTCCCAGACTACTTGCTATTCAGGGTTTCTCATGGCCTACGTGGCAGCCCCTTGCTGGTCAGGCCCACATGGTCTCTTCACAGGGTTTTGCCAGTTTCTCCAGCTTGCACCCACCAGAGACTTCTGGATTCTCTCCAGCCCCTGGACTCACTGGCCTCCGCAGCTTCCATAGTCTCCAAGACCCACTCTTGGTCTCTCTGGCCAAACTTTATCATTCCTTGGGCATGGAATCCCCCTCACACAGGCTGCAATCTCCACAAGGTACTCCCAGCTACCTGACAGGGTCCTGTCTTCAAACAGCTCCAACTCCCACCATCTACTGCTCTAACCAGCCCATCGTTATAAGGGCCAATCCAATTTGTTATAGTATATGTATGTGGCAAGCCTCAGCCTGTGCCTCTCTGCAAGCCAAACCTTCTGACGTGTTTCGCCCCACCCATCGGGGCTTAGTCATAGAGGTAAAGGGCAGAAGTAGGAAAGAAGAAGTTATACATCATCGGCCATGAAGACCATTTGTGAATACGGTAATTGCAGTGATGAGGTTAAGTAATGAAAAGGAGAAATAAAGTGTGAAAATGAAGGGGAAAAAACTGACAATATACATAAAAGGAAAAAATATACAGAGAGATGTGGAATGTATGAAATTAAAAATAAAAAATAAAAGATTATAGAAAATATATATATTTTTTAAGGGAAATTAGGAAAATTTTTCCTTTAAAATGGTCTTCACGGGCAATGGTGTATAAGTTCTTCCGTCCTCCTTCTGCCCTTTACCTCTATGACTAAGCCCCGATGGGTGGGGCGAAATGCGTCATAGGTTGCAGCTTGCGGAGTGGTGTTGGCTGAGGCTGCCACATACATATACTAATACAGATCAGACTGGTAGAGCGGGGGCTTTTGCTTAAGAGATTTCTTGCTTGTTCTGTCCACCGATCTACAGTGTGGCACAAAGCAAGTACACAAGACCGCAGAAAATAGAAGTGCAAGAAAGGCATTTAGCCAAAATATTTCAATCTGATCTTTAGACTATTGCTTCTATTATCATGTCACCAGGTGAAAAATATCAAATAGTTTAAATAGATTTATTGACGCTTTAAAAAAATAAGAAAACCAAAGTAAAAAAAAATCAATGTCATCGGTATGAAACACGTCCTTTTTTCCAATTCTGCCTTAGCAGTCTATTTATAAATTATTACACAAGATCCATACAACTTTTTACTTAGGATTCACACATTTTTCTAATGTAATCTATTTAAAAAAATGTGTGAATCTTGTGTGAAAACATATAACAGTAGATCCCGTAATATTTATATTCTCAGCAGTTTCTACCAGTGATGACAACCAGTCATCTGTGCTACACAGTGCCAGATGAACAAATGCAAAGCCACTTGGCGTAATGATGAGGTGTGAAGCCTCCAGCACTTTGCAAGCTTCACTGATAGATGTCTTGTGCTGTCTTCTTGCTGTGTTTGATGTTCGTTATCTGTGCTGGGGGGTTCCCATTTACCTTCCTGGCACAGCTGGACAGCGGTGAAAAACCGGAGACATGACTATTTTTAGGCCTCGCAGATGTCACTATAGAAATAAAGGTATGGCAACTTGATTCTCAAAGGTGCCAAACACTAGAAGGAAAAATCAGTATATACAGTACATTAACTGTAGCTTTTCTGTAATGCTGTTACATTTATTAACATGGTCACCTGGAAATTTTTTTCCTGATTTCATCAGAGATTATTTATAACTAGGAATGATCCGATACAACTTTTTTTAGCAACGAGTACGAGTACCAATATATATTTTTTTTTAAAGTACTTGCCAATACCAATTACCGATACCTATTGCTGGAAGTTAGGGAGATCAAGATGAAGATGAAAAGGAGGAGCAGGAAAGGGAGTCTCTATCATCTATCAATGTGCTGTGTAATATTGCCATCTGGCTGAGACCAAGTGATGAAGAAACACAGCACTCCCAACACTCAGCACTGCCGGCCCCACAGCTAGGAGGACCATGCTCTAATCCCAATTGATCTACTGCCCCATTCTTCTCTTCTTCTTCCAGCATAAACATTGTCCTTATTTGTGTTAATTGATGCCTCTCGCCTCCTGTCCCTGAGCCAAGCACCAATCATGGGTATCTACAGAGCCTCGCCTGCATCCCACATCAGGACGACATCACAGTGTTCAATGTGCATGCTTGCTGCTCCTCCCCTTCTTCTCCCCCTGAGCCCTGCTATCATCTGACTGCTCGTGTCCCAGGTGGCTGGAGGTAGAGGAGGAGAGCCGATCACTCACCGAGCTGTCAGTGCAGGTTAGGGAGAGGCCCCGGATCTACACTGACCAGCGGAGGGGGAATCTGTCATACCACACCTGCATCCATGGGCGCTGACATTTTCTATCATTGTTTCCCCTAATGGCCCCAGGACCGAGTGCCCGAATGGTCAGTCCACCCCTGATTTTATTTCCACTTCAGCTGTTAGCAGGAGAACCCCTTTGACAGCTGAATACGTCATTGGTTGTTAAGGACTTGGCGGCCCCGCTTCTTAATAACCAATAATTACCACCATTCTTTTGTTTACATTTCGGCTGTTAGCAGGGGGATCCCACTGACAGCTGAAAGAACCGAGCCTGAAGGTATCAGTTTTAAGTATCGAGTAGCGATATTGAATGAGCTGTAATGGCAAGGCAGTTGTCAGGGCTGGGCTCAGCCCTTCCTTCTCTGAGCTGAGGACATAACATAGGGTCCCTGCCACTGAGAACGTTAGACCATTTAGTCCACCAATACACCCTTCTAAAAGAACCTCCATCGCTGGGTACCACCTCCTCCTTGCCCTGACTGGCTGCTTGTCAGGGCTGGGTTCAGCCCTTCCTTCTCTGAGCTGGCCACTCAGCTGTCGGCTAATTGCCAGCTCCTATCTCTCCACAGTGACTCACCTGTTGATGATATCCTGCTCGTCAGTCCTGCTTACTTAAGCCGTCCAGCCCAGATGATCTCTGACTTCGCCTAGGTCAACATCACAGAGACTTTCTCCAGCGCTCCTGTTAAAGATTTGCTTGGCTGACATTCCTTCTGGCTCCAGATCCTGCTTGCTGTTCCACTACGCTGATTCCTGGCTTCCTGACTTTCTGGCTTGTCTGACTATCCGTTCCAGTTACCGAACTTTGGCTATGTTTTGACTACGTTTGTTCTATTTACTTTTATTATTAAACAAGTGTGATTTAACTGTACTTCTGTCTCGGTCTGATTCATGGTTTCTGACAGCAGTGATGCCAGAGAATGTCTCAAGTCTCTCTATTTCCCTATTAAAGCTGATCTCCAGGAATTTTCTGTATTGCACACTTACATTGCATTCAGCTTGCATCATCGTATGCATATTTTATACACGGTAGGCTGCATATTGCATATGTAATGGGCTGCTGGAAAAGCTGAAAATTGCTGTAGTAATGGCTGCTATCTTCTGGGTCCTGTTAGGGTTCGAGCAGCCCCCCCCCCCCCCCCCTCTGCACGCTGACCACAGGGGATTGTTTGCTTGGCACTGCCACCATTCATAGAATACCTTTTATTTTTTTCAGTGAAAAGGGCCTTCTTTGATTGGACCAAGGCAGAGAGGAGGGGCAGTGATGTCTCAAAAAAAAAATGTCTATATGTATAGTTTGTAATGGTATTTGAACAAGGAGGAGGCCACATTAGCACATTGCATAATTCCTGCCCTGGTAGGCCAACAGTCTGTTGCTATATTAGAGGTTTCTGAACATTTTGACATCACTTTAATTTAAAGGCTACTCAATTTACTTATATGTGGAGTTAGCCGTAAGCTTCTTATATGTGAAGTCACCTTTTTCTCCTTATTTGTGTTTTTCTTTCATGTAGTGTTTTTGCATGGGAGGGTCTAACAGCCTGGTGCCCAAGCTGAGGCCGAGGGCGGCATGCAGACCTTTAGTATATGATGTGCGGCCCTCAGACCGTAGTGGAAACATTGATTAGGGTAATAGCATTTATCTCTACTAGCCCCGCGTAACATATTCCCAGCATCATATTTTCTGCTGTAGCGGGTCTCCAGACAAAAATGTAGCATGTCCACACTCTCTGACTCTCATTTCCTCTGTTAGGTCTGCGTTTTCTGACAGTCATCTCAAGCATTACATATATTGAACATTATGCGTGGCACTTTAGTGATATCAGGGGCCGCATTTGAGGTTCATAAGTTAACAACCACCAGTCTAACTAATATGTGGGTCTTGCATTTTGATGCAAGGTGCACTATTATACATAGACACTTGGAAATTGTTGCCTGACCCAGTCAATCACATTTAAATTGTTAAATTACTGAATATCTCTAGGTATTCTGTCCTATTTACGGAGAGTATTTTTTTTTTATACATTAGATTTAAAATTAAGTCATAGAACCGAATTTACTGATGAGAGCATCCAAAGCCTGACACTTCCTCCGCCACTTGAAAGCGTGGAACATAAGCCTGTTCAATTAACCAATAAAGGTAAAGGTATCACTTTAGTTCTTGTATTCTTCTTCTCCCGTTATTAGCATAGATGTTTTGCTACTCCACTTCCCTATCAGTCCCTTAACCTGATAAAACAAATTAAATATTTATTCACGTGTGCAAGCATTCGCTGTTGTTCACACCACCGACGGAGGACTTTAATTACGGTGCTGGGCTTATTCCAATCCTCTGACATCAGAATGAAATCAGACTCTTTGGAGTACAGCGTGAAGCTACGATTAATGAATTAATGAATTCTGTTACTGCAGCTCTGCTGGGACCAAGATAAGATATGAAATAAAGCTTAATACTTAAAGATACTCCACTGATTATTTCAGCATAACCTTTTTGCAGCGTGGGCTCTGGTAGTGCAAAACAACAGCCTTTAGAGCAAAGAGTGTTGTGTATTCCTAGTCTGCATTGTTTTTTTTCTTTTTGGCATTCCATCTTTTAAAGTAGATGTTTCCCAACTCTGAAATAATGGAGGAAAATGTCAACTGAATTTTAAGATGTGAAATTTTTGTTGGCTTGGTCTATTTTTACTGAAGTAAATCTAAACCCTAACTAGATGACATTTAGATTGCTAAATCACTATGTCTATAATAATTTCATTTTTTTATATCCTTTTTTGCATCTAGGTATTGCTGATGTCCTCCAGCCTCTTTCAGTTACTCCCTGTTTGAAAGCACTTGCTTCAGTGTTGATTACACATGATTGTTCAGGACTGGCTTCCTTATAGTAACAACGGTGGACAATACCTGTGCAATATGCCTCAACACGGCTGCTTGTAGTCAGTGATGCAGAAGGACAACTCAGAGTTAGCCCACGTTTACATTGGTCCAATTTGGCACGCGATTAGACATGTGAAATCGCATGCCAAATCGGCGGCTATTGCCATCAATAGGGATGAGCCGAACACCCCCCGGTTCGGTTCACACCAGAACCTGCGAACGGACCGAAAATTTGCACGAACGTTAGAACCCCATTGACGTCTATGGGACTCGAACGTCGAAATCAAAAGAGCTCATTTTAAAGGCTAATTTGCATGGTATTGTCCTAAAAAGGGTTTGGGGACCCGGGTCCTGCCCCAGGGGACATGTATCAATGCAAAAAAAAGTTTTAAAAACGGCTGTTTTTTCGGGAGCAGTGATTTTAATGATGCTTAAAGTAAAAAAAAAAAAAAGTGAAATTTTCCTTTAAATATCGTACCTGGGGGGTGTCTATAGTATGCCTGTAAAGTGGCACATGTTTCCCGTGCTTAGAACAGTCCCTGCACAAAATGAAATTTTTAAAGGAATAAAAGTCATTTAAAAATGCTTTTGGCTTTAATGTAATATCGGGTCCTGGCAATATGGATGAAAATCAGTGAGACAAACAGCATGGGTACCCCCAGTCCATTACCAGGCCCTTTGGGTCTTGTATGGATATTAAGGGGAACCCCGCACCCAAATTAAAAAAAGAAAGGTGTGGGGCCCCCAGGCCCTATATACTCTGAACAGCAGTATACAGGCGGTGCAAGCAAGACAGGGGCTGTAGGTTTGTTGTTAAGTAGAATCTGTTTGTAATTTTGAATTGGTACATTTTTAACGTGTTTAGCTCCAGCCAAAAAATCTATTTTAAGCTTTTTGGAAAACATAGGGAAGGGTTATCACCCCTGTGACATTTGTTTTGCTGTCTGTGCTCCTCTTCAGAAGATTTCACCTCACTTGTCTCACTGACAAATGTTTTTTGAAAATTTGGGGTTTTTAGTGAAACAAGGATTGGTGATAAAGCATCAGTGTAAAGGAGAAAAGTTTTTCCCATATTAACTCTTACAGGAGAGAATTTCCCTTCCTAGGGGTAGATTTCATCTCACTTCCTGTTGTCTCCTTCCGTTTGCAAGTAGGAGTCATTTGTAAGTTGGATGTTTGAAAGTAGGGGCCTGCCCTATATACTCAGCAGAAATTTGGGCCTTAGGTGTTGTTGTGGCCACAACACTGTAAGCCCTCACAGTGCCCTGCTGTGAAATATTAGATCAAGAATTGTAATTACATGCCCCTGTTGAACAGGGGCAGAAAAATTGGGCCTTTGGTGGTGGGGGTGCTGGTGCCACAACACTGTAAGTCCTCACAGTTACTCTTGGTGGGCGCAGAAACGGCCCTGCTGTGAAATATTACATCAAGAATTCTAATTACATGTCCCTGTTGAACAGGGGCTGAAAAATTGGGCCTTAGGCACTGGTGCCACAACACTGCAACCCCTCACAGATACTCTAGTTGGAGCGCAGGAACTAGCCCTGCTGCAAAGAATTGCATCAAAAATTGTAATTACACGCCCCTGTTAAACAGGGGCTGAAGAATTGGGCCTTAGGCACTGGTGCTGGTGCCACAACACTGTAACCCCTCACAGATACTCTAAATGTAGCGTAGGAACAAGCCCTGCTGCAAAGAATTACATCAAAAATTGTAATTACACGCCCCTGTTAAACAGGGGCTGAGAAATTGGGCTTTAGGCACTGGTGGCGGCGCCCAGAACCAAAAATGTTCTTACAAGCTATCAGCATGATCATTGAGGAGGAAGAGGATAATTACTCAGCATAACAGGATAGTCACTCAGCATCAGCACAGGCAGTCTTTGAAGGGATCTGACATTTCCAAAAAAATTATTTGGTTACATCAGCATCAGGTGCTTGGTAGCTGGTGGTGATCCAAGACTGATTCATTTTTATGAAGGTCAGTCGATCGACCGTGTCGGTGGACAGATGCACCCTGTGATCGGTTACAAAGCCTTCAGCAGCACTGAATGTGCGTTCCGAAAGAACGCTGGATGCGGGACAGGCCAGTAGCTCAATTGCATACTGTGCAAGCTCTGGCCAGTGATCCATCCTCAAGACCCAGTAACCCAGAGGATTTTCGGTGGGAAAGGTGTCCAATCAGATCTTGCCCCTAGGTATTCCTGCACCATGTAAAACAGACGCTGGCGATGGTTGCTGGAACCAATCATACCTTGGGGCTGCGGACTAAAAAATTGTCTGAACGCATCAGTCAGACGACCACCTTCTCCACCGCTCCTTCTTTGACTGACCGAAGCCTCAGCAACACGTTGTCCAGAAACAGGAGTTTGTAACCTCCCAGTCTCTGGGAACGCGTTGCACAGACCTTTCTGTAAGGCCTCCCGAAGATGTTTCATCCTCTGCTCCCTCTGTGATGGCAAGATAAGGTCCGCAACCTTAC
The DNA here is from genome assembly GCA_037952835.1 of Lithobates septentrionalis. NCBI lineage: Eukaryota > Metazoa > Chordata > Amphibia > Anura > Ranidae > Lithobates > Lithobates septentrionalis. The sequence continues at coordinate 979,648 of JBBDGP010001990.1, read as the reverse complement.
CCTTGTAACGTGGATCAAGGAGGGTTGCCAGCCAGTATTGTTCCTTCTCCTTGATACCACGAATACGAGGATCCTTCTGCAGGCTTTGCATGATCAGCGAGGCCATGCAGCGTAGGTTTGCTGAGGCATTCGGTCCGGAGTCCTCTGGGTCACTAAGGACGACATGATCCGCAGCCACCTCCTCCCAGCCACGTACAATTCCATGTGTTTCTTGGGACTGTAAATGATCCCTTAAAGACTGCTGCTGATGCTGAGTGCCAGGCTCCACCTCCTCCTCCTCCTCTTCCTGTGTGATCGGCGGGCACGCAGGAACACTGTCTGGATAAAGGGGGCCTTGAGAGCTAAGGAAGTCCTCCTCTTCCTGCCCCTGTTCTGCCTCAAGTACCCTGTCCATTATTCCATGCAGCGTGTGCTCCAACAGGTGGACAAGGGGGACAGTGTCACTGATGCATGCACTGTCACCATCCTTGTGGCCTCGTGGCCTCCTCAAATGGTGACAGGACAGTGCATGCATCTCTGATCATGGCCCACTGGCATGGGGAAAAAAAAACAAGCTCCCCTGACCCTGTCTTGGTGCCATAGTCGCACAGGTACTCATTGATGGCCCTCTGCTGCGTGTGCAGCCGCTGCAGCATGGCCAACGTTGAGTTCCACCTGGTGGGCATGTCACAGATTAGGCGGTTCTTGGGCAGGTTAAATTCCTTTTGGAGGTCTGCCAGCCGAGCACTGGCATTATATGACCGGCGGAAATGCACACAGACTTTCCTGGCCTGCCGCAGGACATCCTGTAAGCCCGGGTACCTGCCCAAGAACCGCTGCACCACCAAGTTAAGTATGTGAGCCAAACAGGGCACATGGGTCATTTGTCCCTGTCGGAGGGGGAGAGGAGGTTGGTGCCATTGTCGCAAACCACCATTCCTGCCTTAAGTTGGCGTGGCATCAACCACATCTGAACCTGCCCCTGCAGAGCTGACGGAACCTCTGCCCCAGCGTGGCTCCTGTCCCCCAAGCACACCAGCTCCGCATGGCATCTTTTGGCCTGCGTACTTGCGTAGCCCCTTGAACGCATACAGAGCACCGCTGGTTCCAAGGACAAAGCACAGGAAGAGGCCATGGAGGAAGAAGAAGAGGAGGGGGTTGAGGAGAGAGGTGTGTCAGAATCACTAGTAGTGGCATTTTGGAGACGTGGTGGAGGAACAACCTCCAACACTACTGCCCCTTGTCCTGCATCCTTCCCAGCTGCCAGAAGAGTCACCCAATGCGCCGTGAAACTTAGGTAACGTCCCTGTCCATGCCTGCTGGACCATGAGTCAGCCGTAATATGCACCTTAGCGCTGACCTTGTTCAGCGAGGCCAAGACATTGCCTTCCACATGCCGGTAGAGAGCCGGAATTGCCTTCCGTGCGAAAAAGTGGCATTTGGGAACCTGCCACTGAGGAACCGCACATTCCACAAACTCACGGAAGGGGGCAGAGTCTACCAACTGAAAAGGTAGCAGTTGAAGTGCTAGCAATTTTGCCAAGCTAGCATTCAACCGCTGGGCATGTGGATGGCTGGGAGTGAACTTCTTTTTGCGGTGCAGCAGCTGGGGCAGGGAAATTTGCCTGGTACAATCTGACGTTGGTGTACCGATAGCAGATTGCCCGCAAGTACTTGGCTGTGACACACCTAATTCTACACCTTCATTCCTCTCAGTGCAGGTCTCAGAGAGGACTGAAGGTATAGTGGGGTTGGAGATCCCAGCTGATGAGGAGTAAGGAGAGGTCCTCTTTGTTTTTTGGTATGGGTCTTTTAGGTACGCTTGCCAACGAACTGCATGGCAGGTCAACATATGCCTGGTCAAGCATGTAGTGCCCAAGCGGGAAATGTTTTGGCCACACGAGATACGCTTGAGACATATGTTGAAAATAGCAGCAGTGCCATCTGATGCACTCGTCTCAAAAAAGGCCCACACCAAAGAACTTTTGGAATAACGCGCAGAGACAGCAGCGCCCTGCACATGCAGAGCTCTGTGGTGTGATGCAGTCAGTGTGCTGCCCTTAGGCTGGCCCCTGGAGGGCATCCTGCCTCATCGGGGATGTGCCTCCTCCTCCTCTCACCTATCAGGCACCCATGTTGAGTCAGTGACCTCATCATCTTCTCCCTCCTCATCACTGGAGCAAACCTGGCAGTATGCTGCAGCAGGGGGAACATGACTGCCAGACTGATGTCCTTCTTGGGCACCCCCTCTGTCCGTGCTCACATTACTGCTTTAATCTAGCTCAGTATCATCATCAGTGCCTTCTAAACGCTGGGCATCCTGGAGCATGTACCCAACACTGTGATCAAACAGTTCGAGGGACTCCTCAAGAGGACATGGTGGGGCTAGGGAAGGAGTCACTGATGCCATTGAGCCGAGGGAAGAAGCCGCGTTGGCAGCTGCTTTGAAAGACAAAGTACCCTGAGCATGGGTGAGAGAGGATGAGGAGGATGATGACGGCTTGGTCATCCACTCGACCAAGTCTTCCGCATGTTGCGGCTCAACATGGCCAGCTTCCGAAAAAAAGGCCAAGCGTGTCCCACGGCCACATGCTGATGAGGATGCACCATGTCCACGACCAGCACTGTTGCCTCTAGACACAGAGCCTGCTTGCCCTCTTTTATTGGCTTGTGACTGTCTGCCTCTCCTTGTTGGCCTTCCAGACATACTAATGGCCTGCAGTGAGATGTAGCTGCACTAAGCTGGGATTCAGCTAACAAAATCAACTGCCTGCCTGTAGTATTATTAGTATGAGAACACCACCAATCTTCTACAGGTAGCTTTAGCTGAACACTGTGCAGAGGTCGCACTACACTAACTTGTAGCTTTAGCTGAACACTGTGCAGAGGTCGCACTACACTAACTTGTAGCTTTAGCTGAACACTGTGCAGAGGACGCATTACACTAACGTTTAAATAATGTAGCTGCCTGCGGTAGTTATAGGATCAGGAAAACACCACCAACCTTCTACAGGTAGCTTTAGCTGAACACGGTGCAGAGGTCGCACTACACTAACGTGTAAATAATGTAGCTGCCTGCGGTAGTAATAGGATCAGGAAAACACCACCAACCTTCTACCGGTAGCTTTAGTTGAACACTGTACAGAGGTCGCAATACACTAACTTGTAGCTTTAGCTGAACACTGTGCAGAGGTCGCACTACACTAACTTGTAGCTTTAGCTGAACACTGTGCAGAGGTCGCACTACATTAAAAATAATGTAGCTGCCTGCGGTAGTGATAGGATTAGAAAAACACCACCAATCTTCTACAGGTAGCTTTAGGTGCACACTGTGCAGAGGACGCACTACACTAACTGTAAATACTGTAGCTAATAGGACTAATAGGATCAGAAGAACACCAACAATTTTCTTCAAATACTGTAACAACACCTGCCTGCCTGTTAGTAGGAATATAACAGGAACGGATCTAGCTAAACTGAATACAGTGTGTATATATATATATATATATATATATATACAACACCTGTGATGCATATATACACAATACACTGTAAGTGCAGCTAACTGACTGACTGTCCTGCCTAATCTATCTAACTTAAATCAAATGACACTGTCTCTCTGTCTCTCAACGCCGGAACACACTACACAGGGCCGACTTGCAGGCGGCCTTATATAGTGTGGGGCGTGTACTAAACCCCCTGAGCCATAATTGGCCAAAGCCACCCTGGCTTTGGCCAATTACAGCTCTCTGTACAGACAGCACTGTGATTGGCCAAGCATGCGGGTCATAGTGCATGCTTGGCCAATCATCAGCCAGCAATGCACTGCGATGCTGCAGTGAATTATGGGCCATGACGCGCCACTCGAATTTGGCGCGAATGGCCCATATCGTTCGCAATTCAGCGAACGATTGAACAGACGATGTTCGAGTCGAACACGAAGCTCATCCCTAGCCATCAATGGCACCGTCCGAATAGGTGCGGCGCAGACTCCCAAAAGTAGTTGCTGTACTACTTTTTGGTGACTTTGGGGGGCGATTTGCATAGATATCTGTGCAGGAACCCGCACAGATGTCTGTCAAATCGCCCCTGAAGTCGAACTGCATTGCCGGTTTGAAATCATGCGAGTTCAGCTGACCTCGCATGATTTCTAACCTGCAGCAATGTAAACCTAGGCTTAGTTGTCATGGATTATTATTGTTGATTATTGGAATAATAGGAAGGGCTTTAGGAAGGAACCCCATTGCAAGATCAGCAGGTGTTCTTTTAATATGTCTGGGGTTTTCCAATAAAGACAGCATGTCGGGTCTTCTAAATTTTTAAGTCAGCAGGTAACTAGAAACCAGCATTTACTCTCCATTGCAACCTTTTTCAACCAGGGGTACCTTCAGATTTCTTCAGGGGTGCCTTGGCAAAATGTCTAAAAATTGCCTAAAAAATTGTATACAAGACAGCAGGTGGATCAAGCCTGCCTTTTAGTTACACAAATCCACATGTTTTCATTGTGCACCATCACAACCTTGTAGCCACCGGTGTCCAAACAACCAATGATGTTATCGGTTGATAAGGAGGAGGTTGAGCGCCTGCATGGCATCCTTGTTTGCCCCTCCCCTGCCCCTCTCCGTCAACACTGGGGTCACATTATCTGAGTGAGGGAGAGAAACTGAAGAGAAACAGTAGTCAGTACCAGTGTGGAAAGGTGTATTTGCTTTGGAAGAATAAATCGCCTCTAACGTTGGGTGTCCTACATGTGTGGATGTTTCTGCATTATGTAAATCTATTATGTAGCAAAGTCCCGGGGCCCCTGAAGCCCAATGGTGACCTCCAGAGCTAAGGACAGCTGACATCCTTCAGTGTAGAGTGGTTACAAGGCATGGTGGGTATAATGCAAGATGAACAGGTGGGCGTCAGACACTTTTGGCTCCCCTTCATTCCAGCACTGCAGCCTTGAAAAGACATTTTGTCATTCTACTCTTCCAGAAGTGTTGAATGCATGTGCCCCTCCCCCCCTTCCTTTCCTTGTTCCTACCTCTGACCCTTACATAGTTGGTAAGGTTGAATAAAGACACCAGTCCATCCAAGGCCAATTTTGGACAGAAGCCAATTAACTTACCAGCATGTCTTTGCAGTGTGGGAGGAAACCAGAGTACCCCCACGCAGGCACAGGGAGAGCATGCAAACTCCAGCCAGGTAGTGTCGTGGTTGGGATTCGAACCAGCCACCCTTTTTACTGCTAGGTGAGAGTGCTATCCACTACATCACTGTGCTGCCCTTACATTACTGCGAAGTCCTGGGTGTCCAAGGAAGGAACCAACATGCAGTGGGGGTCCAACATTTCCAGACATATTGAATGCCAACAAGGCTTTTTCGAGGTTGCAGCTTTGGAACAGAAGAGAAGTAGGAAAAGCAGACCACTGAAGATGTAAAATCTTCTATTGCAGGGAGCTTCTGGCTTAAAACATTTAGGGCCCATTCACACAAATGTGATTTGTTTTGGTGCATTAACGCACCGGCATTAATGCATATTGTGGTATGCTTCAACTTGTGTGGCATTAAGGCAGCCTATTCATTATGATTGAACTAGCAATGCACCACTATTGATGAAAAAACGTGCATGACCCTTTTTTCAAAATGCAGCACACCGCAATGTATGTTGTGCATTGCGCTTTACTTTACAGTGTGCTGGGGGGGGGGGGGGGGCACTTACAATGACAGGCACTGCAATTCAATGTACATACAGGCAGGTGTGTTGCCACAATGCACAGGTGTGATTAGAGCCCTTAGAGTCCCGACAGGATCTCATAAAGCAAACCTGTATCAAGCAGGAAAATTACCTGCAAGCACGAAGGTGAACCTCATGCTTCAACCTTGCTCCCCCACTGATCCAATCTATGGCCAGTACCCTTAAGCATACCTCCAAAATTTTTGAGATGGAAAAGAGGGGCACCTATCATCAAAAGCATGCAGGCATAGGACAAATACAACCCTGCTACGCCCCCTTAAAGGAGAATTATACGAAAAAAAAGATTAGTTAAACCCGTAAGTGCTTTTTTTCTTAACCACTGCTATTCCTTTATACTGACTTTTGAAATTTACAAATGCAACAATTTAGAAATTGGATGAAAGGTTTAGCACTGGGGAATATTTTATGAAAGATAAATAGTGCATTTTATCTACAACTAAATAGATCAGAGCAAAATGAGGGACAAATGAGGAAAGAAGAACAGGGGGACTTTGTCCAAAATCAGGGACATTTGGAAGCTATACCTTAAGGGGTATAAGACCAGGGCCGATCCCAGACGGGGTGCACGGGGTGCAGTGCACCCCAGCGCCAGAGAGGTGGGGGCACTGTAGCGCCAGAGTGCTCCCTTCCCTCCTCCTCCTCCTCTTGTTTGTGTCCTGCGGCGCCTCTCCGCTGGTGTTCTAGGAAGAAAGGCGCCGCTGTATTCAGTGCTCAAGCCCCTCCCTCCTTCAGCCAGCCGAAGATGAGAAGGGAGGCAGAGCGGCTGGTCTCTGTGTGGAGAGAGACCAGCCGTGCAGTGAGTGATGTGGCGTGCGCGCGGGGGGGGGGGGGAGCGGAGCGGAGTGGAGTGGTCCGTGCTGACACATTCTCCTCCTCTCTGTGTCTCTCACTCCTGCTGTGTACTCTTCTGTTCTCCACTCTTCTGTTTTTATGTACTGTACCCTAATGGAGGGGGGTCTGTAGTAATGGAGGGGGGGTCCTGCCCTGGGGGGTCATTACTAATAGAGGGGGGCTCTGTCCTGGGGGGTCATTACTAATAGAGGGGGGCTCTGTCCTGGGGGGTCTGTAGTAATGGAGGGGGGGGCTCTGTCCTGGGGGGGTCTGTACTAATGGAGGGGGGTCCTGCCCTGGGGGGTCTGTAGTAATGGAGGGGGGCTCTGTCCTGGGGGGTCTGTAGTAATGGAGGGGGGTCTGTCCTGGGGGGTCTGCAGTAATGGAGGGGGGTCCTGCCCTGGGGGGTCTGTAGTAATGGAGGGGGGTCTGTCCTGGGGGGTCTGTAGTAATGGAGGGGGGCTCTGTCCTGGGGGGGTCTGTAGTAATGGAGGGGGGTCTGTCCTGGGGGGTCTGTAGTAATGGAGGGGGGGCTCTGTCGTGGGGGGTCTGTAGTAATGGAGGGGGGTCTGTCCTGGGGGGTCTGTAGTAATGGAGGGGGGCTCTGTCCTGGGGGGGTCTGTAGTAATGGAGGGGGGCTCTGTCCTGGGGGGTCTGTAGTAATGGAGGGGGGTCTGTCCTGGGGGTCTGTAGTAATGGAGGGGGGCTCTGTCTTGGGGGGTCTATACAAATGGAGGGGGGGTCTGTCCTGGGGGTCTGTAGTAATGGAGGGGGGTCTGTCCTAGGGGGTCTGTAGTAATGGAGGGGGGTCTGTCCTGGGGGGTCTGTAGTAATGGAGGGGGGCTCTGTCCTGGGGGGTCTGTAGTAATGGAGGGGGGTCTGTCCTGGGGGGTCTGTAGTAATGGAGGGGGAGCTCTGTCCTGGGGGGTCTGTAGTAATGGAGGGGGGTCTGTCCTGGGGGGTCTGTACTAATGGAGGGGGCTCTGTCCTGGGGGGTCTGTAGTAATGGAGGGGGGGCTCTGTCCTGGGGGGTCTGTAGTAATGGAGGGGGGGCTCTGTCCTGGGGGGGTCTGTACTATTGGAGGGGGGTCTGTCCTGGGGGGTCTGTAGTAATGGAGGGGGCTCTGCCTGGGGGGTCTGTAGTAATGGAGGGGGGCTCTGTCCTGGGGGGGTCTGTACTATTGGAGGGGGGTCTGTCCTGGGGGGTCTGTAGTAATGGAGGGGGGCTCTGTCCTGGGGGGTCTGTACTAATGGAGGGGGCTCTGTCCTGGGGGGGTCTGTACTAATGGAGGGGGGGCTCTGTCCTGGGGGCGTCTGTACTATTGGAGGGGGGTCTGTCCTGGGGAGTCTGTACTAATTGGGGGGGGTCTGTCCTGGGGGGTCTGCACTAATAGAGGGGGCTCTGTCCTGGGGGTCTGTACTAATGGAGGGGGGGCTCTGTCCTGGGGGCGTCTGTACTATTGGAGGGGGGTCTGTCCTGGGGGGTCTGTAGTAATGGAGGGAGGCTCTGTCCTGGGGGGTCTGTACTAATGGAGGGGGGTCTGTCCTGGGGGGTCTGTACTAATGGAGGGAGGTCTGTCTTGGGGGGTCTATACTAATGGAGGGGGGGTCTGTCCTGGGGGGTCTGTATTAATGGAGGGGGGTCTGTCCTGGGGGTCATTACTAATGGAGGGTGGGGTCTGTCCTGGGGGGGGTCTGTACTAATGGAGGGGGGTTTTCCTGGGGGGGTCTGCACTGAGTAAGGTCTGTACTGAGGGAGGGGTTTATACTTAGTGCGGGTTCTGCACTGATGGAGGGGGTCTATACTTAGTGGAGGGGGGTCTGTACTGAGGGGCGACTATAGTTGGTGGAAGGGGGGGGTGACCCCAACCCTAGTGATGCCAATGCAGCTGCGGGCTCTTCTTTCCCCCCTCCCTCTCCCCCCTCCCTCTCCCTCTTGCGCACGCTGCTGTACTAGTGAGCAGCGCTTGCCAGCACAGCTGCCCACTATGTATCTTCCCCTGCCTTCATATACCCAGGGAAGAAACAGAATAGAAAAAGGAGCAGAGAAGAGGATTGTGGGACATGTAGTCCTGAGGACTGGCAGCCCCACTGTAACACGGAAACTGCAGCTCACACAGCATGCTCAGCTAAATGGGAGAGAGAGAGAGATACAGGAGCCTGGGAAAGCTTTCAGAGAAGTACACCCAGGACTCCAGAGGGAGCGGACAGTGCTGAGGGAACACCATCAGAGAGAGAACCCCGCTGACCTGCGCCACCAGAGGGAAAGCCACACAGCCTAGCGCCATCCCTGGCAGAGAAAGGAATGGAGTCATTGCCGGAATATAGATCTGGGCTCTACCCAGCGGAGTCGCCACAGGCAATTCGGAGTGAGCTGACTCCTGATCAGAGGAACCATCGCTGTATCGCTGGGTCAGGTGAGAGGGCCGATCGGCCATTATCTACTAACGTTCATAGGAAATGCAGTCTCTGATCATCTCCTGTATTATGTCTGCAGTCTCTGATCATCTCCTGTATTATGTCTGCAGTCTCTGACCATCTCCTGTACTATGTCTGCAGTCTCTGACCATCTCCTGTATTATGTCTGCAGTCTCTGACCATCTCCTGTACTATGTCTGCAGTCCCTGATCATCTCCTGTACTATGTCTGCAGTCTCTGATCATCTCCTGTATTATGTCTGCAGTCTCTGATCATCTCCTGTAGTATGTCAGCAGTCTCTGATCATCTCCTGTAGTATGTCTGCAGTCTCTGATCATCTCCTGTATTATGTCTACAGTCTCTGATCATCTCCTGTATTATGTCTGCAGTCTCTGATCATCTCCTGTATTATGTCTGCAGTCTCTGATCATCTCCTGTAGTATGTCTGCAGTCTCTGATCATCTCCTGTACTATGTCTGCAGTCTCTGATCATCTCTTGTACTATGTCTGCAGTCTCTGATCATCTCCTGTACTATGTCTGCAGTCTCTGATCATCTCCTGTACTATGTCTGCAGTCTCTGATCATCTCCTGTACTATGTCTGCAGTCTCTGATCATCTCCTGTACTATGTCTGCAGTCTCTGATCATCTCCTGTATTATGTCTGCAGTCTCTGACCATCTTCTGTATTATGTCTGGGGGCTCTTTCTAACAGACTCTCTAACAGAAGCCCTCTCTGTGTGCATCAGAGAGACTCCCCTCCAGGTCTCAGTGTACCCTCTTCCTGTATTTTCTTTATTAAAAGATCACAGGAGGATCCCAGGGTAACAAAGACTTCTTAGGGGAGCATCCCTGTGTTTGAGTCGTTGCCATAGAAACATTTGTAAAGGGGAGGAGTTGGTAAGATGACCACGCCCATGTGGGGGCGCCAGAAATATTTCTGCACCCAGGCGCCGGTGACCCTAGGATCGGCCCTGTATAAGACACAAAAAACATACCCTTGTGCTTTCCTCATGATTCAATGCCAATCAGATCTGTTAAGGGGGGGAAGCTTGGGGGGAGCTTGTAGCGAGCCTTTGAATAAGTCATGACTTGCATAGTTCAGGGGATATCGACTGTGGACTGTGGCAGTTAACGAATATCTAAACCCAACTATTCATATTCCTGATATGTGCCTGCTGTACCATAAACTTGTATGAAAAAAGTATCTTGTTCTCTTTATATTGCTTCTTTTGTGTGAAATACCTGTTGTTCCTGCTAGTCCCTCTGCTTTCCTATAAAAAGAAAACTGGCCACATCAGGCATGATCAGTTCTCTAGCTGACCTGAGAGCTCAGCGTGCTCTCCTCTAATGATCAGACTTGTCCTGACACACTCCCCCTGCAAAGACTAGTGTGCTGTTGTTTCTCCTTCTCTAGCTCTCTGAGCTCCTTATGCAGCTGAGAACAGAGTGTATGTGATCACTTATAAAAAAAGGGGGAGAAAGGTATATAAGGTGATAAGGTTTATAAGTGTATGTATATAAATACACAATGTGTGTGTATATTTATACATACTGTACATGCATACATACACTATAAAAGTATTGGGATGCCTGCCTTTAAATACACATGAACTTCAATGGCTTTACAGTCTTAGTCCGTAGGATTTAATAATGAGTTGGCCCACGCTTTGGAGCTATAACAGCTTCAACTCTTCTGGGAAGGCTGTCCACAAGGTTTAGGAGTGTGTCTATGGGAATGTTTGACCATTTTTCCAGAAGCGCATTTGTGAGGTCAGGCACTGATGTTGGACAAGAAGGCCTGGCTCGCAGTCTCCGCTCTAATTCATCCCAAAGGTGTTCTATTGAGTTGTGGTCAGTCAAGTCAAGTTCCTCCACCCCAAACTCGCTCATCCATGTCTTTATAGACCTTGGTTTGTGCACTGGTCCAAATCATTTGGTGGAGGGGGGATTATGGTGTGGGGTTGCTTTTTAGGGGTTGGGCTTGGCCCCTTATTTCCAGTGAAGGGAACTCTTATGGCGTCAGCATATCAAGACATACTAAGACAAGATATGATGCAGTCTCTTCCATTAGGTTCATATCTACCCACCACGGTCTGTGGGTATTGTAGCCCTGAGTGTTCATTTTTAATTGCCTGTCTGTGTGTTGCAGGTTTCTCGGGCTCACTCATTCCATACACCATAGGTCGGATTGGTCACTTATATCATTTCACGCGCTGTTGGTCTGTCACCACTACACTCACACATTTGTACTTAGTAAGGCACCTAGGGGTGTTCTTGGTGATACAGTTCATTTCGTTCTTAATTTCTAAGTTCATTTTTCCTTAGATATCATTATGTCACACGTGTCAGAGAGCGACAAATTCGCGTTCATCCCACTAACCCCTGGTAGGGGTCTGGAGCATGGCAGCTCACCATCGGTAAGGAGTTGGACTGTACCTAGACTTGTTGCAGAGCTTCGTCTAGCTACAGCTAGGAAAGTGGAACTCTTTAGGTTATTGTTTCCAACTCAATCTCAACCATCTATCAGCGCAGAACACGCTTCGGTGCACAACTCATTGACGCAGATACATGTGGTGTTAAATACACTCTCTATCTCCATGCTGCAGTTGCAGGATAGAATGGAGGTGATTGAGGCCCGTGCAGCTAGTGCTGTGGTATCAGCCAGTGCTGGGGTGTCAGCGGCACCCCCAGCTCCTGCTCTTCCAAGCTGCAGGTAATGTCATAGCTTTAATTCTCTTATCCCCTCCGAGGAGTTTTCGCTGAAGTATTCATCAGTGGATTTGGCTATCCAGCACATTTTACAGTTAGGCAGGGGTGCTTGGCTTTCCAAAGCTGATATTACTGATGCGTTCAAGCTGCTTCCTATTAGTCATGCTCTCTGGCAATGGCATGGCATCAAGTGGCGCGGTCAGTATTATTTCGCCACTAAGTTAACTTTTGGGTCAAAAAGCAGTCCTTGTTTGTTTGACACCTTTTCCCAAGTTCTTCGTTGGATTTTGGGTAATTGCAGTGGTTGTCAGAGGATAATTCATTATCTTGATGACTTCCTGCTGTTGGAAGACCCTGGTGACCCGCCCAGGGATCTGCAGGTGCTTACAGGACTGTTTTCAGAGTTAAATGTCCCTTTAGCTGCACATAAGATGGAAGCTCCGACCAAAGTCATCACCTTTTTGGGGATCATGCTTGATTCCAATCTCATGGTTGCAAGTCTGCCTTTGGAGAAGTTGGTCAGGATACGCTAGACCATTCATCTGTTTGTCCAATCCCCAGTCTGTTCCAAGAGGGACTTGCAGTCTCTTTTGGGGATGCTAAATCACGCCATGAGGATCATTCCTCAGGGTAGTGCGTTTGTTTCCAGATTGCTGGCCCTCCTTCCCCAACATCAGAATTCTGACTCGGCTGTCAAGTTACTAGAAGATACCTGAGCCGATTTAATCATGTGGGATCAGTTCCTGTGTGACTGGAATGGCATCTCTATGTTTATCCCGCATCCAACAGATAGTTCTCCCAGAGTGTTTTCAGACGCCACCACTTCAGTCGGTTTTGCGGCCATTTTTGGCCATGAATGGTTGGCCAGCCGTTGGCCCCCAGAGGTTTTCCATCTGCCGAACATTGCTCTTACTTCAGCATTGTTCAAAATCTATCCAATTCTGGCGACAGCAGTCACATGGGGTCCAGTATGGACAGGCAACTCGGTCATCTTCTTTAAGGATAATTTGGCCACAGCCAAAATTTTCAAAGGTAGATCGGGGTCCCTTCTAATCATGTCCTTTATACGTAGGTTGACATGGCTAGGCCTGACGTACAAGTTTAATTTTCGGGGTGAGTATATCAGTGGGGATTGCAACAGTGCGGCTGATGCTTTATCTCGTCTCAATATGCCTCAATTTTTCTTACAGCATCCGGTAGCAGAATGGACGGGCCAGCCAGTTCCCCCTTACTTGCCATTAGTCATGGATTAAACACATTCTGAACTCAGGCGATCGATCTGGCTAATAGGTCTTTATCCAGAAATACGCTGAAAGCATACACAACGGGTTGGAAGACTTTCCTCAGGTTTATGTCTTTATACCCTTGTAGTTGTCCTGAGGATATCAACTATGTTATGACTTTCACTGCGTATTGCCACGGTGAGTAGGCATTGTCTGCTAAAACCATCAAGCTGGATTTGTCAGGTATTCAGCACTTCAGGTCCCTGCGTACGCCTGACAGTCCATCCATTTTTGCGGCTCACCCTCTGAAAGCCATGCTAAGGGGTATACAGAGAACCCAGGGGAGATCTCAGTTGTCTCATCAACCTATCACTGCCCAGATTTTTTTGTGATATGTCAGACGTACTGTCTCCTTCCCCTTTTGGCGCAGGTCTCAGCCTAGCGCTAAAGGAAGCTATTTATCTCAGTTTCTTTGGATTACTCCGACCCGGGGAAGTGTCCCAAGCTAGCTGTCGTGCACCTGTTCTGCTCAGAGGTAGTCTCACCAGATTCCCTGAGCATTACGAATTACAGCTTCCCAACAACAAGAACAGACAGACAGGTCAGGGGTTTGTGGTAAAATACTACCGAACCAACAGTAATTGGTGTCTGGTTGAAGTGCTTGACTCTCTCTGCATTCTTTTTGTAGCAGCTCCACTGGATAGCCCTCTGCTCCCCTTTCCCATGCATCCTATCACATCAAAACAATTTATTTTTTATGTTAGGATCTTACTTGCCAAATTAGGTTTAAATCCAAAGCAATTTTCTGGACATTTGTTCAGGATCGGGGCAGCGTGCGCAGCTTCTAAGCAGGGTGTCCCGTCGTACATTATTAAGTACATGGGGTGTTGGAGGTCCTCCTGTTACAGCAGGTACATACCCGAACCCCATACAGAAGTTAGCAGAGCGTAGGCTACTTTATTGGATTAATAGTTACCTGTCTCATTAAAGCTTTTCCTGCTTAACCTACCTTTGTGTCTTTTGCCCTCTTTTAGGCGTACCGACCAGCTAGACTAGGGCATATCTCAGGTCTTGGTAGTTAGGGTTACCACATTTTCCAAGTGAAGACTCTGACTACAAGTTAGAAGGCTGGCCAAAGGCCAGCCTGGATTTGTAGGAGGAGTCTGGGGAGGGTATATATCCCTCCTCCTCTGGCAGGTCCCACATCGGCTCGTCTTCCTGGTTCCCACCCTCCCGTTCCCCAAACTTTCATTCCATATAGATCATACATTTCTCTATACTCATTGAGGGTAAGCCCTCTTTTAGGCGTACGGACCAGCTAGACCAGGAAAAATCTCAGGTCTTGGTAGTTAGGGTTACTGCATTTTCCTGAAGACTGACTTTTCCTGAAGACTATTCTGACTCTGATTGTTGTGAAGCGATTTATCCGTTGTGAGACCTCTATGACTGGCCTGTATAAGATATAATTACTGAGGACAATCCTCATTAGATAGTTTGAACTCACCAAATACTGATTCCATCCACAGAGGTGCTTTTATTCTGAACATCAGGTTACAGCAGATTACAGGATACAAACAGATGAATAGGTTGTAGTATTTATGCGGTCATAAGATGATATTGTCTGTAGCTTACTATGCAGAATACATGTGCCCTGCTACATGTGGCTTGTAGATGCATTGATGACACAGGAAGTACAAAACACAGGAAGAAGGGTGGCGTATTACATACAAAAGGAAGTGTGTCATAATATAAGGGAAAATAAACTTGAGAAAACAAGTGCATTACCACAAAAGGTCAGTAGATAGCAGCATATGAACTAAATATAAACGTCCATAGAAAATAGTTAGGAAAACAGTCTATATAAATTCTAGACTCTGACTACAAATATATATATATATATATATATATATATATATATATATATATATATATATATATATATACACACACACACACACACACACACATTTTGCCTTTCATTCTTATTTTAAACGGAATTGTGTTGTTGTGCAAGGTGAGGGTTTACTTGTTTTGCAAGGTGAGGGTTATACTTTAATTGCAATAGACCCTCACTCTTACATTGCAATTTTCCTCCATGACACAGGGGAAATTTCAGTACGAACTGAGAATGATACATTGTGACTACAAAGCAGTATCCTGTAATGACACATGATAGCCCATTAATAAAATGCTATAACATCTGCAACATAAGAATTATGATAGCAGTTAGCAACTGTGTCTGCAAGTAACAGACAACAGAGAAGAACGCTAAAGACAAACCACAGTTATTCCAGGACTGCTCACTGGTAATTAAAGGCTTTGCTTCAAAATGCTAAAATAGAACTTTCCTTTGAACATTTAATATATCCTTCGCACCATTTTTTGCTTGTATAGGGACATTTTGCTTGCATGTTACTAGATAATAGGGAGCGATAATTACAGTTTACACAATAAGATGAGTGCATGCACGGATGTCACACTGCAGAAAACCATTTAAAACAACAAACAAAGCAAAAACTTTGTTTAAAACTCCAGTCAAAAGTTTTTCAATTTAGATATGTACAGAAGGGATTGAACCTCTTTTAGCTTTTTTATTGCTGCCCGTATCTTTATAGAATCAATTTCTCTTCACTTCCTGTTATGCCAAAAAGGAATAGAGGTGAAATCCCCCTCATGGGGACACATATAACAATAAAATCTAGACAAAGGTTCAAAACCTCTCTCAGGCTTGGTTCACACCTATGCAGTTTGCTTTCGATCCATTTCTGAAGTGCTTTTTGAGCTGTAGTTTTGCACACTTTTTTTTTGCGTATTTTTAATGCGTTTTGCAGTTTGCATATTTTTTTTTCTCATTCAAATATTTTATTGAAAATACAATAATAAAACAAAGTTCAAATGACATAGCAGAACAATACAAAACAAAATAGAGGGGAGTAGCCCCATGGAGCAATACGGAAAGGTTACAAGTAATATGTCAATAAAAATGACAGAAAATGGCGAGCATGCTCAGTGTTGAGTTTGTGAAGCAACAATAGAACTAAAATGTAACAATACGAGGTGCAAGTTAGAGCATGTTTCCAAAGTACTGTAGATCTTAACAAACAAAGAGCTTGTGTGCACCTGTGTACAGCTCCCTGGAATAGGGTTTAAACATAAGAACAACTGTGGTGGGTGGGATGCCTAGTCGGCCAGGCTGCACCCAGCTTTGGGAGGCTGAACATATCACGCTAATTTGGATGGGCTGGTCCAGGGGACAAATCCCATGGATGAAGGAAGAGGCCAAAGTATTATCAGAAAGAGAGACGGAAAGGAAGTGACCAGGAGTGGTAAGGAGAAAAGAGAAGAGAGACAAAGGGAGAGAGAGTGGGAGAAAAGGGAGGGGTCGCCGGGAGGGAAAGGGGAGGACTCGGGGAGTCTGGTGTCAATGAACAATCAAGGCCTAAAGGGGGGTGAGTTAGGGGAGGAGGGTACTGTCAAAATCAGGTGGGAGGAAATGGTTCACCCAGGATTGTCAGAGTCGCTCATATTTGGAGACTCTATCAAGGTCAACAGCTTCAACCTTGGCATGAATCATTGCCCTGGTGATTCTATGTTTGACTTCAAGGGTATGCAGACTGGGGGTTTTCCAGGCCTTTGCAATAATTTCCTTAGCAGCAGTGGTAACCTACAACAGCAATTTGAACTGAAGGCGGGATACCTCAGGGGGCTTCATGTTAAGCAGAGCGGTAGAGGCATCAGGCTGGAGAGGCACGCCTGCCAAAGTAGAGATGATTTGAAAAATTTTGGTCCAGAATTCTTGAGCTGTTGGGCACCCCTTTCCGTTGCAGCCTCGAAAAGCACGTAGGTGGGTAAGAAGACAAGAATTTAGAAATCTAAGCAGGGACCCAGTACCAGCGCATTAGCACTTTATAATTAGTTTCAGAGGCCGCTACATTCTGAGAAGCAGACTTCGTAGCTAACTAAATA
Source organism: Lithobates septentrionalis (assembly GCA_037952835.1). Classification (NCBI taxonomy): domain Eukaryota; kingdom Metazoa; phylum Chordata; class Amphibia; order Anura; family Ranidae; genus Lithobates; species Lithobates septentrionalis. The sequence goes on along the minus strand of JBBDGP010001990.1, from coordinate 962,778 downwards.
TCCCACCAGTCCTTAGCCTCTAAGTGGAGGACTAAAATCTGATTCCTACTTAGCGATATAGCGGAGGGAAGTATGAGGGTCTAGTAGACGGGCGCAAAGAAGGAAGATCAGTCCTTGTGCATGGGGGTCATTTTTACATGCATGCTCAAAGGAAGTTATGTCAGGTAGAGATGGGTCCATACATAAGCATGGGATGAAGAAGTGTTTGAGCTGGAGGAAGCGGAATATTTTGGCACTAAGGAGACCGTATGACTCACATAACACAGCAAACACCGTAAAAGCGTTGGGACTGGTGAATGAGTGGCACCAATAAGGCCAGCATTAGACCAATTGCAAAAAGAGGAAGGGGGTTGTGGGGGGGGGGGGGAGATTGGCGTTTGTATTTGAATTTAAGAGTGTCCTACATCTGCAGGGAATTGCGTGCCACCGGGTATTTACTCTAACGCCACCCATAGGGGGACTGCATTTTTCATTTTTTATGGTTTTTCTTGGCCAGTTTGTTGTTGGGTGGATTAAAAAAACGCAAAGCGCAAATTGCAGTAAAAACGCACTACATACTTTTCTGCAGCCTCTCCATTAAAATCTATTGAACCAAAATGCACCATTTTGCTTAAAAAAAAGTCCCTGACTCTTTCCAAAAACAAGCATAGATGTGAACGTGTCCCACTGTAGTGCATTTCTGCAAAAAGCAATAAAAAACGCATAGGTGCGAACAGAGCCTCTGACACCATCAGATAGCCAGGAAGTGAGGAGAAGTCTCCAGATTAGAAACATAAGCAGCAACAACATCAATAAAAAAGGAATTGTTCTAACCCCTTCCCACCTTATCCAAAACATCCAAAAATGCTAAATTTGGACTTTGACTAATTAAACCTTTTGAAAATAAACAAATAAATGAATAAATGTACCCATAGTATTTCATAAAAAAAAAAAAAAAATGTGCATTTTTTTTTTACTTGTTTACACTGGAGCTAGCAAAGCATTGCAACTGATGATCAGTGGACCAGGTGCAATGTTTAGGCTCCTGCCGACTATTCAGAATAGCCGCAGGTCTGTTCTGAGGTTGGGCAAAAAATAGAGAAAAAAATAGAGAACACAGTTCACTTTATTTGGCACCACATCATAGTTCAGGGGATAAAGCAAATTGGTCATATTATCAGTTTGGTATATTCCTGGAGTGTTTTTTTCAAGAAGGTGGCTCTGTTTTTTGTTCTATGATTCCTATTTTCCTATTCCAATTCTTTGGACCTTTTGGATTCATTGTATGATTGAGGCCATTCATAAAGAAGCCTCCACTGTTCCATCACAAGTCTATATTTTTTTCTTCCTCTTCTGCCTGGGCTGTTTGGGGTACTTTACCATTGAATGCAACTCTATTCACACATGGTTTACAGGTGTTTTCATATGAACTCCCGATAAAGCAATCATGTTGCAAAATGCCTTAAGACCCCTGCACCTCTTCCTACAATTCTGGCCCTATCTGTTTGTCAGGGCTGGGCTCAGCCCTCTCTTCTCAGTGCTTAGCTGTCGGTTAATTGCCAGCACTTATCATTCCTCAGTGCCTCACCTGGTGATTATTTCCTGCTCATCAGCGAGCCCCTTCTGGCTATTTAGACTGCCTGGTTCATATCTCCCATGCCTTCGCCTGGTCAACATATCTGATGATTCTCTGCTGTTTTCCTGTTAAAGACTTGCCTGGCTGACGACCCTTCTGGTTCCTGATCCTGTTTGCTGTCTGCGTCTCCGCTGATCTCTGGCTTCCTGGTTTACTGGCTTGCACCGACTACCTGCTTTGATTATCGAACCCTGGCTATGTTTTGACTACATTTACTATTTGCACCATTTTTACCACTATATTAAAAGGTGTGATTTTTTACTGCATTTTCTATCACCGTCTGATTCATGGTTTCTGACACTGTTATACTTTAATATCTATATAGTTCTATGATTTCTATTTATATGATATATTGGGCCAGGCAGGACTAGTGCTCTATCAGGGAATACATTTTGTTTTCATGTAGTTGCACCATGTGTTTTATAATCTTATAATAATATGATGTAATAAGATGTTTTGCTTTTAAATATCTGTTTATCTCCTCTCTTTTTCTGGGGTTATGGTTGGCACTGTAAAGTCCATACTGTACAGAGGTTGGGACCTTCAATTACAGAGCTGGGCAAGTAATTTGTTCTCCATTGAAAGCCATGAGTGCCTCTGCTGTAGTGGTAGATGGGACTTTCCAGTGAATGAATGATGCAGCTGTGCAGGCGATGCAATTCAGAGCAATGCCAAATACAAAAAAAAAGACAGGACCCTGCAGGGAGAAGAACCACCAATTTTGCATGATGGGGCAGTGTGGGGGTGGGGGGGGGGTGGACTGTGACCACGTTTTATGTTACAACCTAAATATTGATGAATGATTAGTACTCCTAGAGATCCTTCAGTCTCATAGAGTTTCTGCAGAGTATTTAGAGATCAGCTAGACCCTAGAGTTTCCATTTAAGGACTTTACGCATTTCCTGCTGAACTCTATTCACAAAGGCTTTATACATATGAGCATCAATTGATTCTATACTAGTGCATCCTAACCACTTTATATGTGGTTGTTAAGTTAGTGATTACAATTATTGGCAGCCCCTCTGTAATAAAAAGATATACTGTGCAGTGTCTGTTTTTTTTTTTTAATTATGTAGCTAAATATCTTCTCTCACTTCAATGGTCACGTGACCGGCCGGCGCTCTTCTTTCCCGATCTACAGTGGGAGGGGCTGAGGTTCCCCTCTGACGTCAGCTGGGGGGGGGGTCACGTGACCGTACACCAGTGAAAGAAGGTATTTAGCTGCATGATTTATAAAAAACAGGCACTGCACAGTATATCCTGTTATTACAGGGGGGCTGCCAGTAATTGTAATCACTAACTTTACAGACACATGTAATAGCGGCCGGAGGGGAGTGGAGGACATGGCTCACACACTAGTAACTGACAGGTATGGAGGGAGGGGGGTAGAGACTCTAAACACAGCAGGATGACAGGGGCATGTAAACTGACCACGGTATCATGGATCAGAAGCCATGATTACTGTGGTCAGCACACAGGGGGACACAGGAACAAGCAGAATCAACCAGGTATTTTACAGCACAGAAAAGGGACAAATGCCACTGCACAAACACTATTCTGTTATTCATGCTTTAAAGGAACAGGTTTTTTTTTTTTTTTAGGGTACAACTACTTTAATAATAAGTGGATGGGCATAATTTAGGTACTAGCCATTTGTATTTCTAAGAGCCCTTGCACACTGGGGCGGGGGGGCGGCGACGGCGGTAAAACGCCGCTATTATTAGCGGCGTTTTACCGTCGGTATTCGGCCGCTAGCGGGGCGGTTTTACCCCCTGCTAGCGGCCGAGAAAGGGTTAAATACCACCGCAAAGCGCCTCTGCAGAGGCGCTTTGCCGGCGGTATAGCCGCGCCGTCCCATTGATTTCAATGGGCAGGAGCGGTAAAGGAGCGGTATACACACCGCTCCTTCACCGCTCCGAAGATGCGGCTAGCAGGACTTTTTTTACCGTCCTGCCAGCGCATCGCTCCAGTGTGCAAGCCCTCGGGGCTTTCACACTGGAATGACAGTAGCGGCACTTTCGGGGCGGTTTGCAGGCGCTATTATTAGCGCAATAGCGCCTGCAAACCGCCCCAGTGTGCAAGGGCTCTTAGGCTTTCCCCAGTATTGCCATTTTTGCAAGCCACACGATGGAGACTTTCTTCTCCTGAGAAGGCATTAGGTTTATCCTGCTGCCTTCACGATAATGGAAAATGAATTAAAAAAGGGAAAAACAAGAAAGACAAAGATCACTTCTAAAGGCTGCAAAAGTTTTTTGTTCTCTGCAGGGCAGCTATATATATATATATATATATATATATATTTTTTTTTTTATCATTAAAAAAAAGTTTATTGTGCCAACCAAGACATAACACATTTTACATACCACCGTACATGAAAGAACATACGTTACTTCAGCACATATATATTGTACGCAGCTATATATTTAATTACATTTGCTGGACATACAGGGGTTGAGTTACTAAAACTGGAGAGTGCAAAATTGGGTGCAGCTCTGCACAGAACCCAACCAGTTTCCATTTTTATTTGTCAAAGCTTAATTGAACAAGCTGAAGTTAGAAGTTGATTGGCTACCATGCACAGATGCTCCAGATTTGGCATTCTCCAGTTTTAGTAACTCAACCCCACAGGCAGCCACTTTTTGGAAAAAGTACACATTTGAGCATTAAAAAAAAACTTAATGAAAAAAATCATAAAATTTAGTACAAGTAAGAAAGTCCAATAAAAATTACCTTTTAGGTAAAGTTTAAAATAATATTTCAATTACACAACAGTTTCCTCTTCGGCTAAAATAGGAGAATTAAAACTATATTGCAGGCAGCAGTGATATACTACATCCTAGTTGACTTCAACCTCATTCTAATCATGAAATGAAAGGTGTCTACTAAGATATATGTGACCAATAAAAAATGCTTCATATGTGTGATGTATTTATACCTTCGGACAATACGCCCCTTAAGTAGTCTTTAGGGTTGTGCCCTCTGAAATTGTTACTGCCAAGATAGCATTAACAATCTAATAGGGGTTATAATACCTTCCCACTCCATCCAACACAAAGCATTTTGGTTGGACATACAGTACACTTTAATTTCCACATCTACTTTGTGTCTCATTTGCCAGGCCTTTCTCAGAAAATTACTTCCATCATCTCCTTTCTGTTGTGTTCTACGACTAAAGATAGAGCGCAGGAAGAGGTATGTTTGAAAAGGTTACTTCTGATGAGGAAATGTTTCCAAAAAGCTTCTTCAGCTGTCTGTTCCCTTGGAAACTTGCTTTCTGTGTTGCCCAAAGGCTCCTCCTGTCCAAACATTTTAATCCTGTCCATAATCCTTGTTGCCGACTGTTCGGAGAAGGGCTCTGTGCACTGAACTTGATGAAACATCAAATATTAAGTGATCATCGCACAGGCAAGCTTGAAACATAATGACATTTCCACTGTCTGCTGGTGGCTCTTACATGGTCGCCTCAACAAAAGAGGAGAAGATTGAATTGTAGGATTATTTCTGTATGGTTGTGTCATCAACCCTCCCATCCTTCTTAAAGTATACTGTACAAAATGATGGCAAACCCTACTTCAGCCTTAGACTGCCCTGGGGTGCCTTGTAAGCATTAAACAGCTACATGCAAAGTGCACCTTCACACTCGGCATTATTTGGATCATTGACAGGCTCCCTCTGCTTTGCCCTTAGTATTTATTTTTTACAGGCAGGGCTTTCTTTTCAGAGAATAGGTGCAGGAACTCCCTTCTTCTGAGTAACTCCTTGTCTCCACCCCCTACCCACCTCTGAGCACCGTTCCTTGGTTCCACCCCCTACCCACCTCCCAGTACCACCCCTTGTGTCATTTTTGTAAACATCCCTTGTAATAGAAAAAAAGCATGACAGGACCTCTTAAATATGAGATCTAGGGTCAAAAGGACCTCAGATCTCATATTTACATTAAAATGCAATAAAAAAACAAAAAATAAAAATGTCGCTTGAAAAAAAAAAAAGAAAAAAAAAGTTGCTGTAGCCTCCCTGGCGGTTTTCCCGAGTGTGGCTCGGGGTTAAAATTCAGGACCATTAGCGGTAACCCCGAGCCACACTCGGGATTACATCGCAGGATCCTGGTGTGGCTTTACTTACCTTGTCCCCGGGATCCTGCGATGTCCCCCGCAGTGTCCGTGGGCTCTGTCCTCCTCGAAACCTCTCCTTGCCAGGCTCCGTTCCCTGCCAACGTCGTGACGCACGGGGGCGGAGCCTGGCGGCAAATTAAAAAAAGTAAAAATCATAACACATACAGTACTGTAATCTTACAGATTACAGTACTGTATGAAATCATTTCACATCCCTTTTGTCCCCAGTGCTTTGGCCCATGCTCTGCATGCAGTTTTATGTGATATATACTGTTCTTTCTGCCTGGAAACTGGAGATTGTCCATAGCAACCAAAAAGTGTCCCTTTACGTCAAAAGTGGCTTTAGACCAGCTAGAAAACAGCGATAGTAAATTAGAACACTTGCAGAATTGAGCGATAGTGAATCGTGGGGAAATTTATTTTATTACTATTCATTTTTTTTTTTTTTAATTATTTATTTGTATTTATTATATTATAATTTATGTTTTTGTGTTTCAAACTTTATCATACCCAGGATATCTACTAGACTCTTGTTTGGACAGATTTAAGTGTGTTATTGTTAAGAATTACAGACCTACAATATAAAACGCCAAATTTCCATGCAAAATAATTGTACCGCTTTCAGCACCTAAAATCCAAAATAATCATACCGCCAGGGAGGTTAAGAGCTATGCGTGGAAGTGACGTTTTTGATGTCGCATCCACCCTGCATTCGTATGGAGCCAGGTGGGGGCCATCTTCCCCTCACTCAGCTCCATACCTAACACAGAGAAGGATCCAATTGCCTCGGGGGGGCCCTCTCCCGCCGCTGATATAAGTGATCTCATGGCGGATCCACCACAGAGACCACTTTTATCTGAAAGCGGACCGCCCGCTGAAGAAGAGGATACTGGGGTTATGGTAGCTAGCTGCTGTCATAACAAAGATTTTCCTCTTCAAAGTCCATAAGTGGTTAAAAAAACAAAAGAAACAAAAACAAAGGAGGAATTTATGATTAAGGCTCCTTTGACACTGTCAGTTTTTTAGACAAAGACCCGATCAGGCCATCCATTGCCCTATATGGATCAGGGGATGTAAATGGACATGTGTCTGTTTACACCCGCCAACATCCGATCTGATCCTATCAGCTATCAACAGATGGATGGGGGATCCATTCCCCATCTGTCTGGCGGATCGAGTGACAGCTGGATGTAAAGGGAAATGCGGTTCGTTTACATCCAACTGCCTATAGAGGGAAGTGGCTGTGTCAGTGTTTGCTCTGCATAAGCGGAACGAACATGGATCTGTCATCTGCCTGCTCAGCGGGTATCAGTGAACAGATTCCCCGCTGAGCAGGCAGATCCACCAGTGTGAAAGAGCCATGGGGGATGGTTTACCTAAAGGCAAATAGACTGTGCACTTTGCGAAGTGCAGTTGCACCAGAGCTTAGTAAATGACGTAAAGCTTCACTTTGCCAAGAATACCCAATCACGTGTAAGGAAAATAAAAAATAATGCATTTTTGCTTGCACATGATTGGATGATGGAAATCAGCAGAGTTTCTGTTAATTTACTAAGCTCTGGAGCAACTGCACTTTGCAAAGTGCACAGTCGATTTGCCTTTAGTAAATCAACCCCATAAGTTTATAAACTTGTAACCTGCCTCATGGTGCATCTCACTGTTTCTGTTCAGCATTGCTTTACCATATGTGACAGAATTGATAAATGTCCCCTATTGTGACTTTTTTGAAGAAGGTATGGCTGCAGGTATAAAAAAAGGAGAAAGAAGTGCAAGTACACAAATACTATGTATGTTAAATTGGTATGATGTATCCTACTGTCCTCGTTTTTATGGGAAAATTAAAAAAAAAAAAAAACACTTCAGCCTGATTATATAATTTGGAAGGATTTATAGCAAAACTGATTACAAATTCTTATCTGCTTCTGTTCTGCAGATACTGAAAAAGACCAACTTCCTCAGACTGAAGTGGGAGCATCTGTTTGCTCAATTCCCATTACTGTAACAAGAGAAACACTGCATCCCCAAAACCCCTGTCAGTATATAACTAAATTATCACCAGTGGTGAAAGGTATTCTGCAGTAAACCTTGGAACAGTGCAGGGGATGCCTGAAATTTGACCACAAGCTTTGCGCACACTTTTGTGGAAAATAAGGAGCCAATTATAAAAGCAATTCTGTGAACATTCTGTACAGAAACCTTGCACAGAATTCTACCATTACTGTCATGGTTTCAACAGAACAAAAACCAGAATTTTTTTGGCAGTTGTAAGTTACAGCTGTGGGAGGACTGACATGGAAATTTCATTTTAATAACATTAAATTGCAATAAGGATAGTGTAGCAATCATAAACTTTCTTAAATCATTAGTAGAGTTTTCATTGAGGTTGTGGTACACTGCTGTATACAGCGTTCCATGGCATTGCTTTACTATTTTGGGAACAATAGAGTGGCATTTGCACGCACATTATACGGTGTTAATAACCAATAAAGTGACTGCAAGACTTACAATTAGGGGCCCCCTGTTGTTCTCCCGATACTTGTTCTGGAAGAAGATGTAGACTACTGTGGCGGCCAGAGAGTAGAGGAAGGCAAACACAGCAATTGTGACAAAGAACTCAGCAGAAGATGAAAAGTCTCCGCTCAGCGAGAGATTTTCCCTTCGTTTCCCCTCGCATGTGGGTGCATCAAAATTCACCTGATACAACCTAGAATAAACACAAAAGATATAAGATGTAAAGATAAACAAACTGGTCTTGTGAAATGTATGGCTTTTTCTTTTTGCGTGGACTTTAAAATAAACCCCTTCTCAGTATTGATTTACTTAGCCAACTTTTAGGATGTGTAGCAAAATCTTGTCACATACATCATGTTGTGGTAGAAGTAATGGGTTTTCATTTTGTAGACGGCTCTTAGAGAGCAAAGCACCAGACACATTTGTATAGTCCAGAAGTTAAAGTAGAAATATAGGCAATTTTTTTTTTCATTTTTGATAGAGCAAGGGAGGGTTATAACCCCTGTCAGATTTTTTCTTCGCCATCTGGGTCCCATTGGGGGAGATTTTCCCTCACTTCCTGTCCCATAGCCAAACAGGAAGTGAGAGGAAATCCCTGCAAACTAAGGGAATTCCTTGGGGACCCCTAGGTCACCAGAACTATTGCCCCGATTGGAAGATTTTTTACTGTCACTTTCAATGATAATGGTAAACAGGACAAATAGAGAGGGTGAATCTCCTTAACAGTTGCACAGACAACAATAAAAACTGACAAGTGTTCTAATCCCTTTCCACTCTATCCAAAACTTTAAAAAAAGTTTTGCCTTTAGTTATACTTTAATGTAAGGTTGAGCTTAATAAAGAGCCAACGTGTTTTGGGAGTTGACGATCCTCATTTATCAGGGCTTAACTTCAGGTAGAAAGCAGAAGCTGAACTTTGTAATAGTGAAGTAATTCCACAGAGGAGTTTGAAGCCTACTGAAAGTGACAGGTGCTGCAAACTCTACTGCTCCTCCATCCCTTCACAGCTCTATTCTCCAGCCGCAGGAAACAGTCCCACCCTGGGCCCTATCACCTACCAAAAGTGGTCAAAATAAGGATGTCAGGCTGCACACCGCACTAGGGCTGAAACAACTAATTGATTAATCGACAACTAATCGATTATGGAATTAATCGATTACTATTTTCATAATCGATTAATCGGCCAGTAACATAATGGGGTTAAAAAAAACTAAAACGAGCCCTTTATAGTACAAAAAGAGCAAATAATCACTACTGTAGATGTTACTTTCACAGTTCTACAGTAAAAAAATGAACCCCTTACAGTAGTGATTATCTGCTTTTTTTTTTGTACTATAAAGGGCTAATTTTAGTTTTTTTAACCCCATTATGTTACCAAACGTCTTAGATCTGCTTCACATCTATGTGTTTTTTTGGTGCTTTTTTGCAGAAGCGCACTGCAGTTCATTAACATGGTTTGCTGCTAATGTGGTACACAGATGATGCGCCCCCTTTCCTGTGTGCCAAACACTGCGCTTATGGGGTGAGTCCCTCCCTCTGAGCCGCTGCTTACAATTAAACCTCAATTGATATAAAACAAAATAAATGATACACTAAATAATCGCCCTCACCAATAGTGTGATCAAATAGCAGCGCTAAAAATCTAAAATATACACCCTAATTAAAGAAATATTGTATAAACAGTGATCGCTCAATGTGATAACAACAAAAAAATATATATAAATATTAAATATTATGTGTCCAAAAAAATGCCAGACAGTGTTTCTAATAAACACCCATCATACAGTTCATTTGTGTATAACACCAAAAAGTTCAATAAAAAAGTCCAAACGTAAATGGTGCCTCAGTGAAATAAAGGTGACAGTATCAAAGTAATGATCTTCAATGATAATATCTTCCACCACACCGCCGTGAATGTGATTCCACTCCCCTTCAGCGAGCAAACTCACCAGCTTTTTTTGCCTTACACTCTCGTGTTTGGCTTGTAGGCTTTTCCCACACAGTGGGGGTAAAGTGATAACCTCCAATCAGTATCCGTATGGTAAACCGCAGCGTATGAACAAATGCTCTCTCCACATGAAAAAAAGAAAAGCGAACCAATAGTGCAGTAACGCAACACACTTTAATAAAAGTAACACTCTCCTTCACCATAAGACTCACATTTTCCAATTTTCAAAAAACGCAAAGCAGCACAGCAATACTTGGTTGTTACCAACAGCACTTCAAACGGTAACCTGGACGTATGGTGGTCACGGCGGACCCAGGTGCTTAGTGAACGTACACACTCTCACCCGTCCCTTGGAGCCCTCCGTAGCCACTTCCCCGCTCACTCGTATGGCGCCGCCTGTCACAGCGTCCTACGTCAGACTTCCTTGATTGCCGTATAGCCACGCCCCGACATGTTTCGTCACACCGGACTTATTCATGGGATCCCATGAATAAGTCCGGTGTGACGAAACATGTCGGGGCGTGGCTATACGGCAATCAAGGAAGTCTGACGTAGGACGCTGTGACAGGCGGCGCCATACGAGTGAGCGGGGAAGTGGCTACGGAGGGCTCCAAGGGACGGGTGAGAGTGTGTACGTTCACTAAGCACCTGGGTCCGCCGTGACCACCATACGTCCAGGTTACCGTTTGAAGTGCTGTTGGTAACAACCAAGTATTGCTGTGCTGCTTTGCGTTTTTTGAAAATTGGAAAATGTGAGTCTTATGGTGAAGGAGAGTGTTACTTTTATTAAAGTGTGTTGCGTTACTGCACTATTGGTTCGCTTTTCTTTTTTTCATGTGGAGAGAGCATTTGTTCATACGCTGCGGTTTACCATACGGATACTGATTGGAGGTTATCACTTTACCCCCACTGTGTGGGAAAAGCCTACAAGCCAAACACGAGAGTGTAAGGCAAAAAAAGCTGGTGAGTTTGCTCGCTGAAGGGGAGTGGAATCACATTCACGGCGGTGTGGTGGAAGATATTATCATTGAAGATCATTACTTTGATACTGTCACCTTTATTTCACTGAGGCACCATTTACGTTTGGACTTTTTTATTGAACTTTTTGGTGTTATACACAAATGAACTGTATGATGGGTGTTTATTAGAAACACTGTCTGGCATTTTTTTGGACACATAATATTTAATATTTATATATATTTTTTTGTTGTTATCACATTGAGCACTCATTAACATGGTTTCCCATTGGACACATTCACATCTATGCCCAACAACAAATTGGCCAAAAAAAATGCAAAAATGCAAATCGCCGCAAAATCACGTGCGCAAAAATCAAAACGCACAGCAAAAAGCACTGCAGAAACAGATCAAAAGCTAACTGCCTAGGTGTGTAACAAGCCTTATTCTGGCCAAACGGATCAATTTTCAGACGAGAATATTAATACAAAAAATCTTTGTACATTTGCTGAATGAAAGAATGTTGTTTGAAATTTACACTTGTTTTTAACATTCAGTTTTTAAAATGAATGTAATTTCTGAACGAAAACCACAAACACTGTCTGAAAATTCCTTTGACTAAGAAGTTTTCTATTTCCAAATTTTCCTGTCACTGTGGTTGAAAATGAACGTCGACTTGACCCCCACTAACGATTAGAAAATCGAACGTTCTTAAAATTAAATTTTTTTTTTAAGGAAGACATTTGATCTCCGAGTCTGATAATATTTATCAGATTCACCCTTTAATAGTATGTACAGTACATCTCTTCTCTAACGGTTTATACAGTATATATCCTCTAATAGTATATACAGTATATCTCTTCTGTCTGTTATGCTCAGAGTGGATTATATATTTTGCTCCCTAACCATATAGTTGGTTATTTATATTTACCACTGCATAGAGATATTTAAGAATAAATTGCCTTTTTTTTAAACTTTACATATTAACTAAATTATACGCCCCCTTTTTTCTTTTTTTAAGGTTATTAACCGATTAATCGATTAATCGAAACAATAATCGGCCAACTAATCGATTATGAAAATAATCGTTAGTTGCAGCCCTACACCGCACACCTTCTTTATTTGCATAGTTTTATTGAAAAGTAGCAGAGACACCCCATCCTGCTTTGAGTCGTAAAGAGGTGAGTGGTGCGCAATCTGACATGATTACTTTGACTTGTCTACCCCTGATGATGGAGGGCATTCAGAACCCACAAAACACTCTAATTTTTTTTAATCAACTTAAGGACTTTACAAACATGTCTGGTGCTTTCCTCACCAAACAGGCACGACCAGGTGCCTCATCTTATGTGCCATTACGGGGAATCAGTGACCAGTTTTTCCTACAACCCTCAATAGAGTACTCCTGATTGGCCAATACCTAGACCCAGGAACAGTCACATTGGAGAGAATACAGAAATATGAGAAAATGTTTAACATATTTTAATACATTGTACCAACCTAATGAATATACCACAAACAAATATTTATTATTCTTATTGAATATCTTATCTCTGAAGAAGGAGTCCTAATTTCCTGAAGTGCATTGGCTTTATTCTATTTACCAAATAAAGCTTAGAACCAAATGCTTTCGGTGTATAAAACTCTTTACTCTAGAAGTTGTATCTGTTGCACAACTTAAAATGTTTGCCCATAGTTCATGTAGGGTGCTGTAGTGACTTTGTGTATGGCACCACCATACAATCATAAGAAAAGAGAGATCATCACAAACACACCTTGGTATAATGATAAGCTTGTCATTTATAAACATACCTGGACAGGCAACACAAGCCGACATTTCAGAACCTCGCAGGATCCCTTTCTCAAGACAGAGACTCTTTACTTGAGGTGATCCTCAAAACACACACATACAAGCTTCTAACTTGAGGAACCAGTACACAGCCAAGAACCTCCAGGAGTTAAGTTGCCTAGGACCCTGTCAAGGTTTTATTAAACATCCACCAGCAAGCCACCAAGCCTGAGCCCTGAGTTGTGACAAAACCGATAAAGAACCCTGTCCAGTGAATGATGCATACATTTAGTCCAAACCTAGGGTTTAGAAGTCCAAGAGTATATATTTCATTATAGAAGGCCAAAGGTAACAAGCCAATGTGTTTCAGGGGCTACACTACACTCCTCCGTCATCAGGGCTAAATCACATATAAAGATTGTGTATTGTGAGACACTGGCTGGCAGTCTTATGGACAGTGTGTATGTGTCATCTAAGATTTACACATACAAATTTCAAGGGGTTTCAGGGTTTATCACTGATGTGGAAGAAACGCATTTTTTGTTTTATCAGAAGCTTATTAAGTTATATTCTGGGTCCTGGAGCGCAAAGACTTTGTTAAGCACTGAGTGGGATAAAGCCTGCATTCCAAGGTCCACATCCTATCTAGTAGCCAGACCTCATTATTAATCGTGGCTGTCCACTGGTCTTTATATATGTGAGCTGACTAAAGCTTAGGGTTTTTTCTCTCACTCTGTTAGCTGTGAGAGCCTTCTGGGTGAAAAGGCTCACTGCCGACTAAAAAAAAGGTGCAGGAGCAGCCTGTATGTTTGGGGAACCCTTTAAAGGGCACTCTGTTATTCAGGAACTTAGCTGAGTTTAGTTAGTGGCTTGGATGAGTGGATGTTTGGTTTGTTTTATGCCCACCTGCACTGAAACTGTGTTTGCCACCTTGCTCAATAAAAGTGCAGGACAAACTTGCTTGGACTGTTCCTAGATTTTTCTATCTTGTGCATGGTAAATATATATATGTATATGTGTGTGTGTGTATATATATATATATATATATATATATATATATATATATATATACTGCTCAAAAAAATTAAAGGAACACTTAAATCACAATTTTTCAATCACAGCAGGAGCCAGAAGTGGTGATAACGTACAGGTATGTGATTTCACCTGTAGGAGATGCCCCCCGCAGTACATGCATGTGGGGCAGTTGGCAACAGGTTAAAGTAACAAACGTGTTAAATGCCCCAAACCTCCTCTTCTGGGGTCCCCTGCCGGCACTCTTGGCTTCTCCTCTTCTCCATGTGCCACCATAGGAAGCCATTTCCTATGGGGGTGCACATGCAAGCTTGCTCCTGAGCTGGGCTGAAGCCTCCCCTCCCGCTCCCTGCCCACAGGATTTGATTGACAGCAGCAGGAGTCAATGGCTTCTGTTGCTGCCTCTCTGTCCTGTGAATGTAGGGATAGAGGAGAGGGTTGCTACAGCTCTGGATTGAGTAAGGATTCAGGTAAGTATTTGGAGGAGGCGATACAAATACTTGGACATTTTTTACCTTAATGAAGGGAATGCATTAAGGTAAAAAATGTCATGCCTTTACAAGCAGTCTGGTATCCCAACAAGTCTGGTCTGGTTTAAGTCTGGTATCCCAAATACAAACAATGTGTAGCCGCCTGCTGGCTGTTAGATGTAAATGCAGATTCTTCTGTCTTCCCCTTCCCTGCCTACATTGTTAAGGAAGCCAGGGCAGCCTTTGAAAAATCCTCTTCTCATGCTTTGTGTGAGACTTCTCCCTTCCTGGCAGCAGAGCAAAGGACCAGTCAGGGATAGTCAAACAATCTCATGGACTGTAATACAGAGCTCTTGGGATCATGAGAGATGTAGTCCAAAATGGCATCTCTATACTACAGGAATTGACTTTCTGAACTACAAATCCAGATAGACTTTGAGACTTAGGAGGAGAAGGAGAACACAGGACTGCTAAAAAGCATGCTGGGACATGTAGTACCTTGGAGACAAATCTGCTCTGTGTGGGATGGCTGCAGAATTAGAGTTCTCAGTAGTCCCAGTTGGGACTCAAGGAGGAGATGAGGGGGTTGTCTTTACAGTCTCCCCAGGAAAACTTTGAGACTTGGTGCCAGAAGCAGAAAGACGCAGACCTCCAGGGAGACAGTTGAGCCCTAGGGCCCTCACCCACTAGTGCAGTGTACTTGCTTGCACCCACAGCAGGTTTGCTGGTCATTATCAGCGGCTGTAGCCATACCATGAGGAGCCCCTCCGTCATTGGTACCTACAGCTTAAGCGCAGAATTGATGAGAGTGTTGCCAATCCACCAAACACATTGTACCACAAAATCAAGCAAGACTCGGATTTACGAGCGCCCTAATAGGGTGGTAGATCTCTGTGTGACAAACACGTTTTCGGGTTTAACTATTGATTGAAGTTGATATTACGATACGCTATTTTGCTGGTTATGCCTGTCATTGATATATTGATATCACCCACATGCGCTGTGGGACCTTATCTTATCCCTATTTTGAAACAATTGTTTGTGTATGAGTTGTATACTCTCCCTATATTTCATAAAACCTTAATAAAAACATTGAAATAGAAAACCAAGCAAGACTCTAGCAAACACAGTTTGCCATCCAGTTCCATAGACACTACCATACTTATGAAGCTTCCCACTGAGCAGTGCCACATCACCTGTTCTGGATTACCTTAATACCTCAGATCCACTTAACCCTTCCCTGCACTAGCTGCTTGCCCTCTTCATTACTGTTAAGCCTTGTTCAAGTTATTCCTGCTAGAGTTCCTCCTCAAGTTCTCACCTTCTTGAACTGGGAGTATCTGGAAGCCATTCAGCATCATCATTAGTGCCTCACTGAAAGGGCTCCAATCACACCAGCTGAGAAAAGTATTTTTTCCCCTCATTTCGGGAGATTTTTTTTCAACCTACTTTGTGGTGTTTACATAGACTTTAGCAATTTTCACCTTCCTGAACACTAAGTCCCGCAAGCAGACTTGGCCTAACAAAGTAACTCCAGCGGCAGCCATTTCTGGTTGCCCTTGTGATACTCTAGGTGACTCCGTTACAATTTAGGCTGATTGGTAAAACCTGGGCCAAGTTACTTGTATTCATTATGCATTTTATGTGTATCATTACCATAGTTATTCATTACACCTTTTATTGAGTGGTGGCCCGTCCATTAGGGGTGCCCGGCCGCCGCCCCCCCATCCTCTCCACCCCCTATATTCAGTGGATAGATTCATGCATAGCATGAATCTATCCACGGCCACCGCTGCTGCCTCCTATTCATGTGTCCAGCCCCATTTGGGTCCCCGGGCACATGAATTAGAGTGACCATGTTTTTTTTATGAAGAACCTGATTAGAGCCATAGGCTCTAATAGGCTTGAAAATATGGTGGACTCAGGACACAGAGCATTGCGTCTGGAGCTCACCCAGGTGTGTTGCAACAGCGAATTGCAACACTGATCCTCCTCTGGCCAATCTGGAAGCAGGTATGAAACCTGTTTCCCGATTGGCCAAAACGTCAGGCGATTCTATTGGGCGCTTAGCGCTGGGAGGAGGAGAGAGGAGACACCGCGGCAGCTGCTCCAGGAGGGGACACCCGTCACCGGAGCAGCTTTCCCTGAGCCTGGCACGCTCTCACCGCCCACATTCAAGGTAAGGACAGCGGGTGGTGGCCCAAAGGGGTGGTGGCCCAAGGGGGAGGGGGGTCACCCCCCCAAAAAAAAAAACTTCACCAGCCGCCACTGCTTTTATTCTTGTCTGCCTTTTCCCACTTTATTTTATTATATACGTTTTTATATTAAGTTTGTCTTACTAATTGGTACAATGCGTGCGTTCTTTAAAATAGCATATTAGCTGAGTACTATGTTACTGCCAGTAATTTCTCTATGAAATGTAGTGTTTGAGTACTCAGCCTGATGTGTCAGGGGGGCTGAGGTCTTTGAGAAGGTCGAGGCCAGCAATAGAGGACCCATCTTAGTGGCACCTATGGGGGTAAATGAATCAACAAATACAAAGTTAAAACCAGGAACTGGACTAAGCACAATGAAATATAGCTAATCTGTATTCCACAGCAGTTATTGTGTCTGAAACAGAGAAGTAAAAGTAGCGTGCCGTCGGAACTCCTCTGTGTTTTATTGTTCTAATGTCTGACACATTACCTTTACTTCTCTGTTTCAAACACATCAATAACAACTGTGGAATACAGATTAGCTATATTTCATGCCATTTTCAAGTTTTTAGCTTTGTTTCCACTGTTACACTGATTTATAAGGACACCAGCTGCCTAATACAGTGTTTTACTACATTAATATGTTCACAAAATCCTTCCTGTTCACAATATATCAGTAGAATATTGTCACATATGTCTAAGTGTTCACACATCAATATCCTGTACCTGTTGTAATAATATGCTGCAAACGGTTCTTTGTTTTTACTTATTTGCACTTTATCCCTGACATTCAGCGTAACAGTTTTTTTTTTTTTTTACAGTTTTTATTGCACCAAACTTATGCTTTAAAATAGATTTTAATGGACAATTAATACATTTATTTTACTGATTTTATTTCTGTATTTTTATATCCATACCTACAGTACTCCCAGATTTACATTTTCTATTTTTTACATTTGATTGCATTTGTTATTATTTGCATTCTGATCATTTACTGTATATACTCGAGTATAAGTCGACCCGAATATAAGCCGAGGCCCTAATTTTACCACACAAAACTGGGAAAACGTATCGACTCGAGTAAAAGCCTAGGGTGAGAAATGCGCAGCTACTGTAAGTGGAAAAGAGGGTCAACAATACCCATTTGCAGCCTCACTGTGCCCATTTGCTGCCTCACTGTGCCCATTTGCAGCCATAGGTCCCCCAAACTTCAAACTTGGTAGTTAAGGGTTCCTAGATGCCCCCTAGCTGCAGCCAAAATTTGGGGTCTCTGGACCCAAAGGGTCCCTAAATGACATTGTTGCAGATGGACACAGTTGACCGAATTTGGGGCCTCGTATCTCAGGGCCACTTGGTGCTAGGAACCCCAAATTTAATATGCAAACCCAGTGGAACTAGCACTACAACATATCCAAAGCTGGGGTTCCTACCACCAAGTGGCATCGAGATATGGGGCCCCAAAGTTGGTTCGGAAAATGTCAAGCACTTTTCTGCAGCAGAGAATTACATTTTCTGAACTAATTTTGGGGCCCCATATCTCGGGGCCACTTGGTGCTAGGAACCCCAGCTTTGGATATGTTGTAGTGCTAGTTCCACTGGGTTTGCACCAAATTTGGGGTTCCTAGCCAAGTGGCCTCGAAATCGGTTTGGAAAATGTCATTCTTTGCACCAGAG
This sequence comes from Lithobates septentrionalis, assembly GCA_037952835.1. Classification (NCBI taxonomy): domain Eukaryota; kingdom Metazoa; phylum Chordata; class Amphibia; order Anura; family Ranidae; genus Lithobates; species Lithobates septentrionalis. Next base: position 944,475 of record JBBDGP010001990.1, on the reverse strand, counting down.
AAGTGCTTGACTCGAGTATAAGCCGAGGGGGGCACTTTCAGCACAAAAAAATGTGCTGAAAAACTCGGCTTATACTCGAGTATATACGGTATGTCCCTTTTAGCCCCGATAAAGAGAGAATGCTGTAGCAGCTGAAACACATTGACTTGATACTTTTTGGGTTTACTTCACTGATTTTATTTCTGTATTTTTATATTGCCTGTCCATACCTACTCCTGGTTTTTATGTCCTCTACTTTTTACATCCTATCTTATTTGTTATTATTTACATACTAATCATTTATATATTTTTTTTAGCTCTGATGAAGGGAGAATGCTGTAGCCTCTGAAACATGTTGGCTTGTTACCTTTGGATTTATATAACGAAACAGATGCTTCCAAACTCCTAAACCAGGGATCTCCAAACTAAAGACTGTGGGCCAAATCAAGTTCCACATCATCCAGCTACACATTTTTATCCACCCTAAATTTGCACTGACTTGAGGATGAGGGTCAGCAGAGGTTGCCTATGGTTTCTGCAACTGATGTGGGGGGGGCTTTCATGTTTTGTTTTTTTTTCGCTCACATGTATTTGTGAAATATAATGTGGTTGCCAAACTTATATGTTTAGGGACCCCTGTTCTAAACCTTTGGATTGGTATTTTTGTATTTCCTTATACTTTTCTGTATTAATCTAATGTGCTTCTAAGGCTCCCTTCCATGTCAGAGAGTTGGGGAAGGGTGAAAATAGTGCAGACCTCTGTTGTAGTAAAAAGTTCAAAGAGCTTTATTTAAAAAAAATTATATACTCACAAAATCCTCAAAATGCGTTCTGTGATCCTAGTTTTACAGGAGACCACCGTCCACTGAGTGCTGTCCTTGGGAATGAGCAAGCTGAGCGGGAGCAGCAGAGACTTCTGACATTCAGCCCTCCACCTGTCAGCTGGCCACACAGTGGTCTGAACACTGTGGCTGCTCATCCATCCTTTCCTTGTGACTGTGTTGTGTGTTGAGTGGGCTCTTTCTCGTGCACTATATGCACTCTTTCACATTCTATTTTATGGGTATATAATATGTTGTTTTTATAAAGTTCTTTGATCTTTTTACTACATCAGAGGACGGAACTGTTTTCTCTTTCCCCTGCTTTTGCCTTCACATGTGGAGTTCCCTCTCGCCAATCACAGCAGCACTCCTACTAGCGTGTAGTAGTTGTGTGTCTAGGTGTTGGGCTACCTGCTCAGTTGTTCATATTATTTATGGCTGCTGTATTTATATTTACATTCTACGCTGACAACACTCAAATTTATCTCTATACCCCTCAACTCACTCCCTCAGTCTCCTCATGTATCAATAATTTACTAACAGACATATCAGCCTGGATGTCACACCACTTCCTCAAACTCAATCTATCCAAAACTGAGTTCAGAATTTTCCCCCATGTGCCCCTTACCCTGATCTCTCTGTCAGGATTGATGGCACAACTATCAGCCCATCTCCACATTCCAAGGTTCTAGGTGTGATCCTGGACTCTGATCTATCCTTTAGGCCCCACACTCAATCACTGTACAAATCTTGCTGCCTCAACCTCCACAACATCTCCAAAATACGCACCTTTCTAACCAATGACACCACAAAGCTCTTAGTTCACTCCCTGGTCAACTCTGGCCTTGACTACTAAAACTTCCTCCTCATTGGTTTACCCTTATATAGGCTATCCACCCTTCAGTCCATCATGAATTCTGCTGCCAGGCTCATCCTCCTCACCATCCGCTCTGTGTCTGCTACCCCTCTCTGTCAATCCCTACATTGGCTTCCGCTAGGGTGCCCACGTGTCCCGGATTGCCCGGGACATTCCCGCAATTGGCAGGTCTGTCCCGGGTCCCGGGCACCTTCATTTCGGGACAATACAGTGTCCCGGAATGGAATTGACAGAGCGAGCAAACCCCGCTATAGCACTGGTGCTCGCTCTGCCTCCAGCTCCACCTGATGCTCTGCTCACTGGTTGCTATAGCCGCCTGGCGGCTAGCAACCAGTGACCTCACAGCGCGACCCTGCCCAGCATGCAAAGCGGAGGAGAAGTTAACTTTCTCCTCCTCCGTGCCGAACGCTCTCCACAATGCCCGTCGAGGCTGTCAGCGAGGGCAGCGGCAGCCCCAAAGACAAGAATCAGCTATTACCACCTCGGCAGCTCTGCTGGATGTCTCCCTGCCCTGTACCGCAGAGAAGACCAAAGCCGCCTCCCCCTCCTCGGCTACAAGTACACGGAGAGGGAAGAGGGACACCGCTATACATTCCTGGTGCTGATCTGAGGTCTGTTCTAAGCTTATATTATGTGTATGTAGATAGACAGAAGAGGGACAGTGATCAGGAAAAGTGTAAAAAGTGCCCCCCAGCACGTTTCTGACACCCACCTTTCCACTAGCACAAGTGTAAGAGGGGGTCTGTACTGTGGGGGGTTCTCTACTTAGTGGGGGGTCTGTACTGTACTACTGTGGGGGGGGTCTGTACTTAGTGGGGGGTTCTGTACTTAGGGGGGTCTATACTGATGGAGAAGGGGTCTGTATTTAGTGGGGGGGTCTATATTGAGGGGGGGAAGTCTGTACTGAGGTGGGGAATCTATACTTGATGGAGGGGGGTCTTTACTGAGGGAGGGGGCCTATAGTTAGTGGAGGGGGGTCCGTACTGAGGGAGGGGGCCTATACTTAGTGGAGAGGGGGGTCCGTACTAAGGGAGGGGGCCTATAATTAGTGGAGGGGGGTCCGTACTGAGGGAGGGGGTCTATAGTTAGTGGAGGGGGGTCCGTACTGAGGGATAGGGTCTATAGTTAGTGGGGGGTCTGTACTGAGGGAGGGGGCCTATACTTAGTGGAGAGTGGGGTCCATACTGAGGGAGGGGTCTATAGTTAGTGGGGGGTCCGTACAGAGGGAGGGGGCCTATACTTAGTGGAGAGGGGGGTCCGTACTGAGGGAGGGGGTCCGTACTGAGGGAGGGGGCCTATAGTTAGTGGGGGGGTCCATACTGAGGGAGGGGGCTTATAATTAGTGGAGAGGGGGCCAGACTGAGGGAGGGGGTCTACAGTTAGTAGAGGGGGGTTTGTACTGAGGGAGGGGGGTCTATACTTAGTGGAGAGGGGGGTCCATACTGAGGGAGGGGGTCCGTACTGAGGGAGGGGGCCTATAGTTAGTGGGGGGGTTCCGTACTGAGGGAGGGGGCCTATACATAGTGGAGAGGGGGCCGGACTGAGGGAGGGGGTCTACAGTTAGTAGAGGGGGGTCCGTACTGAGGGAGGGGGGTCTATACTGAGGGAAGGGGGTCTGTACTAAGGGAGGGGAGTGTATTATTACAATGTAATAATAGAAATACATTTCAAGCAGGGTATTGGGATGATATAAGTGCTAAAACCAGCTATTCACCCGACAAATCACTCGCCGCCGAAATCCCGCCAACCCCGAAACTACATTCAACCCCCCCGCCACCCCCCCTCCCGGTCCTTGGCAAAATTGTCCCTGAATGGCAGTTTGGAAATGTGGTCACCCTAGCTTCCGCTCACCCAACAAATTACATTCAAAATACTAATAACTTACAAAGCCATCCACAACTCTGCCCCCAGCTACATCACTAGCCCAGTCTCAAAATACCAACAAAATCATTCTCTTAGTTCCTCCCAAGACCTCATTACCCCCTCCCATGGTCACCTCCAGGACTTTTCCAGAGCCTCTTCCATCCTATGGAATTCCCTACCCCAATCTGTCTAATTATTTCTTACTCTGTTTGCTTTTAGACGATCCCTGAAAACCATCTTCTTCAGAGAAGCCTATCCTGCCTCCACCTAACAACTTTACTTTTATTTTCGCCATCAGCTCATCTCCCCACCGTTATTACCTTTTGTATCACTTGACCCTCCCTATTAGAGCCCTTTCACACTGGGGCGGTTTGCAGGCGCTATTGTGCTAATAATAGCGCCTGCAAACCGACCAGAAACAGCCGCTGCTTTGTATCCAGTGTGAAAGCCCCGAGGGCTTTCACACTGGAGCGGTACGCTAGCAGGATGGGATAAAAAGTCCTTCTAGCAGCATCTTCGGAGCAGTGAAGGAACGGAGTGTATACCACTACTGCCCATTGAAATCAAATGCAGAGGCGCTTTGCGGTGGTATTTAACCCTTTCTAAAGAGCTGCGCAAACTGTTGGCACTATATAAATCCTATTTAATAATAATAATATTAATTTTTATATTTATAAATTGAGGCCATATTCATTTCATAAATAGCCTTTTGGTTTACTATAGTCAATGCTGGGAGAGTGTAGGCTGTGAGCTAAACACCCCCCTGGTGTAACGGCCCTTACACACTATCAGCAAATCGTACAAAAAATACTGCTTTCAAAGTGATCAAACAATATTCTGATCATCAGTACACGGCTTTCGAAAGCTTATCACGACAATTCATGCAAAATTATCCGATAGGACAAGCAAGAACATTTTTCTCATACGATACCAGATCAGATTAGAATCAAAAAGAAAAAAACTGCGCTTGGTAAAGGAAAAAAAGAAGCTGCGGTTATAAGTGCGGTCACACCAAATACAAACTAATAAACAGAAACCGCGCTAAATAATGAATAAAAAGTCTTAGTACAGTCCATGCAGTCCCAAATGAATGTCCACATAAAATGAAGTAGGTGGAATTGTTAGATACAAAAACATATGATTTTATCCAATGTGGTGAATAAACAGCAACAGTGGAACTGGAAACGTCAAACTACTGCGCTTACCAGATGTAAGCCAAATAATGGCGAAAGGCTTAAACCCAGCCAGGGCCTTTAAATGATGATCCAGCCAAGTCAAGATGATCGCATCCGTCTCATATGTCCAGTCCGTCCAAATTTAAATTTAAAAGAAATATAGCACAAACATAGCGTAATACTGATATTAAAAAATATATGTGAAGAAAAGTGCAACACTCAAAAATTAATCATAAATATCATATATCATCCGAGGTTGTCACAGCAACCATGGATGGTGAGTGAGTGTCATGCACACATGCAAAAAACGTGAATTAGGGAATAGGTGCAACACCCACTCTCAATTTAGAAATCAGGCAATAAGAGCTATAGTGCATCACCCAAAAATAACGTGAAAAGAAAAGGAGACCATTGACAAACAGCACATCGCATGCACGGGCTGCTTACCAGATGGCTAATTTAAACAGGCAAAGTGTCACACAACTCCACTTGTGAAAAGGATGGGAACACACCAACGAATCCTAGGGGATATTCAGCTTACCAGACATCCTCACATAGTAGGCAAAACGGAATATGACACACACAGGCTCCTATCCGGGGCAGCGTGGATGCGTCCTGGCCAGTCAAGCCAAATTCAGCGGTACTGACTCTGTCTGAGGTAACGTCGCCCTCACAGCTCACTAGGCCCCAATCAGCCCACGGAGAAGCCGGTAAGCAGCATCTCCTTCACAGCGCCACCTGTGCAGGTGGCGCTGTGAAGGAGATGCTGCTTACCGGCTTCTCCGTGGGCTGATTGGGGCCTAGTGAGGCCTAGTGAGCTGTGAGGGCGACGTTACCTCAGACAGAGTCAGTACCGCTGAATTTGGCTTGACTGGCCAGGACGCATCCACGCTGCCCCGGATAGGAGCCTGTGTGTGTCATATTCCGTTTTGCCTACTATGTGAGGATGTCTGGTAAGCTGAATATCCCCTAGGATTCGTTGGTGTGTTCCCATCCTTTTCACAAGTGGAGTTGTGTGACACTTTGCCTGTTTAAATTAGCCATCTGGTAAGCAGCCCGTGCATGCGATGTGCTGTTTGTCAATGGTCTCCTTTTCTTTTCACGTTATTTTTGGGTGATGCACTATAGCTCTTATTGCCTGATTTCTAAATTGAGAGTGGGTGTTGCACCTATTCCCTAATTCACGTTTTTTGCATGTGTGCATGACACTCACTCACCATCCATGGTTGCTGTGACAATCTCGGATGATATATGATATTTATGATTAATTTTTGAGTGTTGCACTTTTCTTCACATATATTTTTTAATATCAGTATTACGCTATGTTTGTGCTATATTTCTTTTAAATTTAAATTTGGACGGACTGGACATATGAGATGGATGCGATCATCTTGACTTGGCTGGATCATCATTTAAAGGCCCTGGCTGGTTTAAGCCATCCGCCATTATTTGGCTTACATCTGGTAAGCGCAGTAGTTTGACGTTTCCAGTTCCACTGTTGCTGTTTATTCACCACATTGGATAAAATCATATGTTTTTGTATCTAACAATTCCACCTACTTCATTTTATGTGGACATTCATTTGGGACTGCATGGACTGTACTAAGACTTTTTATTCATTATTTAGCGCGGTTTCTGTTTATTACCAGATCAGATTAATCTGTACAGTTGTTGTTCAAAAATACAATACAAATACAGTACAACACATTACATCACTTCCGAATTTTTATTCTGTTCTACGAGAACTTTCCTAATTTTAGTAAACTTTTCATTTTTGATATGAGATTGGCATGCAAAAAAAAATAACGACGATCATTCGTCCGATAATCTCATTGTGTGTACACTGGTGACGGTGCTCCCTGTATGTTGGGCCTCTAGCAAAATGTATTTTGGGGTGTAATTGGAAGTATGCTTATGCTGTGTGTGAGAAATAACTTTTTATTATGACAGTTTTGTGTCAGTGGGGAGCAGGCAGGGCCGGTGCTACCACTAGGCAAACTAGGCAGCCACCTAGGGCGCACTGCTGCCTAGGGCGCCCAGCCACTGGTGTTCCTACTCTTTTCTCTCTGCAGCAAGCAACTAAATCTCAGCATCAGCAAGCAGCTGTGTGTCTCTGTGTCCTGACTCCCGAATAAATGGAAGCAAACATTCATTGATGGGCACTGGTAGGCTGCATTGATTGGTGCTGCTAGGCTGCATTGATGGGCACTGGTTGGCTACATTGATGGGCGCTGGTAGGCTGCATTTAATGGGCACTGGTGAGGCTGCGTTTTATGGGCACTGGTGAGGCTGCATTTGATGGGCGCTGGTGAGGCTGCATTTGATGGGCGCTGGTGAGGCTGCATTGATGGGCGCTGGTGGGCTGCATTTGATGGGCACTTCATTAAAAAGTGGGGTATACATGGGCAGGGCAAAAGGGGTGGGCCAGGGGGGGGGGGGGCGGCAAAATTTGGTTTTGCCTAGGGTGTCAAAAATCCTTGCACCAGCTCTGGGAGCAGGAGTGTGTTTTCCGAAGCTGTAACCAACTCTGCAAGGTGTGCAATTTGATTTTCCTGCTCTACAGGTCTATTTCCCAGCAAAAGTTGTCATTTGAGACCTCAGAAAACGAATGGCTAATCGCCACATGATGGCTTAATTTGGTGAATATTAAAAAAATCATATACAAGATTTAATAAATACCAGATTAAAAAGATATAAAATAATTTAACCATTTAAGTCCAAACATAACAGATAAACTATAAAAACACAATACATTCCTTGATAATATTCAGCAAGTAGATTGTGTCTCTGAGTCAGTTTAGGAAAGCTCAGTACTGTGAAAATATGAATACTAAAATTTCTTCCCTCCACCCTGTATACCTCCTGAGACTTGTAGTTTAGGCCGCTAGCAGCACAGCACGTACAGTATAGCTGAGACTTGTAATAGAGCTGCTCATATATAATCTTTTTTCAGTGTGTTTATTTAAAAGCTACAATTCATGTTTATTTAATGAAATATATGAATCGGCTCGAAAATGCTATTGGTTTTTATAAAATGTTATGTAAATTGCACATGGAGCCTCCTTGAGCATGATGTTTAAATAATAAATAGGATTTCAGAAGTTTGCACACAAAATACCAGAAATGCAGATTAAGTGTGAAAACATCAGAATGAAATGCTAATGTTGATATGAATATAGAACTCAAAGATAAATCCACTTTTTTCAGCTATGTGCCCATTATATAATACTGGGTAAGCAAAGTTCTACTTTTTGAACTACTTTATTTTGTATTTTTTGGTTAAAAAAAAAGTGGATCTGGATTAAAGAAGTCTAGTCAAAATAGTAAAACCAGTTTTAAAGAAGCTGTAAAATATATTACCTGGTAGTTTAAATTATTCTGTACTGAGAAGTAAAAAACCTAAAAGAATGTTTATTTTGGATTGAGTAAAGAAGGCTGAGAACTCATGTCATTCAGAGACAGAATAGCAAGCAATGGTTGATACAATGGGGTTGATTATTAAACGAGTAGTGAATTTTCACGTTGCAAAGGGAATTGTCACTTAGCTTTGTTAATGAGATGAAAACTCAATTTGCAAAGAATACCCAATCAAGTGCAAGGGAAAAAAATAAACAGTATTTTTGCTTGCAAATGATTGGATAATGGAAGTCTGCAGAATTTCACATAATTCATGAAGCTATGTGAAAGTTCCCTTGTGCAGTGAAAATTCACTTTGAAAGGTCTATAGTAAATCAGCAGCATTGTAACCAAGATAGGAGATTGTAACCCTTCCCTCCTCTATCCAAAATTGATAAAACAAGTTTTACACTTTTATGCACTTTTGCACTTTAGGTCTTGTGTTATACCCAGGCCCAGCAAAACCAGTGTTTTTTGGTTAATGGTATGTTAACATTTTAACATTTACAGGTTTTTAAATTGTTTTGTATTCTGTTTTGAAATTATTGGAAAAAAAATACAGGATACTTTCATGACACTCAGTTTGCAAAGCACACAGCCACCCACAGCCAACAACTATGCAAGATGGTCTGGTCTCTTCCAAAGAGGGAGGGAAACTGTCCCTTTAGAGTATTTCACTCATCAGTGTTTGTAATCTAAACTTTCCTGCTCTCTGGGTCTGTTTCACAAGAGATCTATAAAGTGAGCTTGCCAAAGCTGTTGTTGCTGCAAGTGGTACATTTGAAACAATTATATCTAATATTAAGAATTTACCATTTAAAAAAAAGATAATATTTTAAACTCATTACCGTAACAAAAATATGTTAAATCGAAAACCTTAATTTATTTCTGATCTAGAACTGCAGCAATACATTTACTAAAGCTTACAAATTAGTTTAACTGTAGCTGACCTGACTATAATTTAAAGCAAATATATGTCCCCTGATACTTGTTGTAAACAAGGCCATTATGGCTGAAACGCGTTAGCTTCTGCTGTACATATTTATCTTTTATGGAGCTACAATAAATTTGGACCTATTGAAGAGCATGTATGGAGTTGCAGATAGTCTTCTATCCATGTCCCGTAATATTGGCTCATTAATGTAATGAACAACCGATAACAACAGGCATCTGCTGGGGGCCAGAATGGCAGCCACTAAAGCTGGTTGGTGATATAATTTCCCCATCATTGGTATTAGTTGAAGGAATAGTGCTCCATCATTGGTAATAGTTGAAGGAATAGTCCCCTGTGATTGGTATTAGTTGGAGGAATAGTGCCCCATCATTAGTATTAGTTCGAGTTTTATTGCCCCGACATTTGTATTACTTATCATTGGTACTAGTTGGAGGAATAGTGCCCCATCATTGGTATTAGTTGGTGTATTAGTGCCCCATAATTGGTACTAGTTATCATTGGTAATAGTTGGAGGAATAGTGCTCCATCATTGGTATTAGTTGAAGGAATAGTTCCCCATCATTGGTATTAGTTGAAAGAATATAGCCCCCCTGTTGGTATTAGGTGAAGGAATAGTGCCCCATCATTGGTATTAGTTAGAGGAACAGTGCCTTATCATTGGTATAAGTTGAAGGAATAGCGCTCCATTTATGTTATTGAATAAATAGTGTCCTATTATTTATATTGGTTAGAGGAATAGTGCTCCTTCATTGGTATTAGCTGAAGGAATTTTGCTCCATCATTTGTGTTAGTTGGAAGAATAGTGTCCCATCTTTTGTATCAATGGGATGGAGAGTGCCCTATTGTTGGTGTCAGTGGCACAAATTATGCCCCACTGTTGGTGTCCAGTGGGAAGAATAGTGCTCCTGGGGCCAGATAAGGGCAAGCAAAGGGCTACATAAAGCCCACGAGCCACAATTTGCAGACCATTGTTAGAGAAGATTATCGAACGCAATATTTAACCTAAGGAGTAAGTTCACCTTTTAAAAAAATGATCTGTACATTCATTATGCACTATAGCACCACCATATACTAATCACATTTTAAAAACATAGCTGGCCATACACTTGTAGAATTTCTTTACAAAATCTTTGTTTTCAGGACACTAGTTAGGTCCTCTAATCATTAGTGGGGTCAACTCACTATTCATTTTTAACTACAGTGATCAGAAAATCTGACGGCGCAAGATGGAAATTTTTTCTTGAACAAACCAATTTCTAAAAGTGTATGTTGTTTTTGTTCAGTTAAGTCCATTTGTTCCAAAAGGTAAAGTTAAAAGTAAATACAATTTTTAAATACTTTCAAATGGCATTTACTAAGTCACTGAATTTTCATTTAAATCAAATGTTTGTAAAAACTTTTAATGCGAACTTGCAAAAAGAAGCATCCGGTGTCAGGAATAATGTGACTCTTGATGGGTGACTATAATAGTTACTTAAAGTGTAGTGCACCCCCCCTTAAGGGCCGCAGATGAACTGGGTGTCCCCACCCTGCACAGCCAGGCACAGCATATTTTCACAAGCACTCTTGAGACAGAGAACAGACCATGACTGTTTTTTTATCCATTGAGGGTAATAACTTGGATAGGGGTGGGAGGCCACGGGATGCCCATTGACCTCAACATCCACCTCAGGGACAACTTTCTATATACAGTCTCCATATACAGCTCATCCTCCTCCCCCAGCACACACCCGCCTGGAGAACCCAGCTGGATCACCATAAAGATCCAACAGTCACCCAGTCAGACAAAAGGTGATAGCCCATCACAGGCAGGAACCCAAGGCCCCTTGTTGTGTAACAAGAATTACAGTGTCCTGCTTGTACTACTCCTCCTGTGGCTATAGATCCCAGCACCACCTCTTCAAGCACTGCCAACCCACCTGGCTGCAGCTGCCCCCTTTCACTAGCCCTCCAGGCTAACATCTCAGTCCTCCAGACTGACACTCATCAGCCCACCTGGCTGACTCCCAGGAGATCTCCCAGTAGTGCTGACCTGCTCCTTCTGTTCTTTCTCTTTGCTCCCCTGCCTCCAGGAAGGGCTTCCTCTATGTGGTATGGTAGGATCCTTCCAGCACCTGAGCCCCGGCCCGAGGTCATCCCCCCTAGGCTAGGGGGCACCCTCAAGGGCCACCGACAGCCTCCTCAGCTCTCCATCTTCCACCAGACTGCCCCTTGCTGGCATGACTCATGCCTATTTATGAGATGGCCTGCCCCCTGCCAGCCCTTCACTGGGGATTGGCTGATGTCCTCAGAAATATTCCAAGCAGCTCCTCCTAGCCTCCACCCACAATGTTTAGAACATTCTCCAACATTGTCCCAGAAAACAGTGGGAGGCACCATAGAGGCTGCTAGGATGAGTCATTCAGCCCCGAGTCACTGAACTCTGACCCAGATTCACAGCCCAGGCTTAGCCCTAAGCTAAACTTAAAGTTATTGTAAAGGATCGTTTTTTTTTGTTTTTTTTTAATAACAAACATATTATACTTACCTCCACTGTGCAGCTCGTTTTGCACAGAGTGGCCCCGAACATCCTCTTCTGGGGTCCCCCGGCGGCTCTCGCGGCTCCTCCCCGCATCAGATAACCCCTTTCCCCTTTAAATGTTCCTACACTAACAGCTACACTAACAACTAGAGGGTGCTACCAAAGTATAAAAACATACAGATTAAACCAACGCATTTCAGAGGAATTGCCTCCGCCTTCTTCAGGGCTGTTTGTGCGTGCTTGAAATAGACAGGTTGGTAACCACCGCTCCAGGCAACTGGGTTCAAATTTCCCGTCCTCTGCTGGGTGAATGGTTGTGAGAGCTCCAGGTGCTGGCGATTGCTATTCCAATGGTTTTAGGTGCAATGAAAAATCTGGACTGCCGCACTCCGGATTGGAATATTAAAGGTAAAATCTTCTTTATTGAAAAAATTACATAATTTAAAATCCGTACATGGCTCTGTTGAAATGATACAGCATGACCGCTGACGCGTTTCACGCTCCCATAGAGCGCTTACTCATAGCTGTTTGTGCGTGCTTATTGATGGTGGTGGGCTCCAAAGTGGGTCCAAAATTTGGACTGTAGTTTGGCACAGTACTGGCTAGTATTGATGCAGTCAGCAAGCATTTATTTGGAAATCTACAAATGTATGGCCAAGTTTAGTCTCTGTTCTGCTAACTAAACTATAGTCCCCTTTTGCTAAAACCTGCTGGGAAAACTGCAAATGCTTTTCATGGCTCTATTCTGTCTTCTTACTAGAACAGACAAGCTATTAGGATGAGTGCCCCCTAGCCAAACAGGAAGCAGCACTGACCTTTTCCTAAAGGCTGCACATGTACAGTGTTCCCTTTCTCTTCTGTTGCAGCCTGCTGAGCTCATCCAAGCCGCCAGGGGCTCGATATCGGCCTCCAGCAAGGCTGGAGTGGGAGAGGAAGATGCAGCACAAGTAGCCAATGAGTTTGTGTGCTGACAAGGAGCATGTTGATAGGAGAAGAGAGCAGAGTGACATATCAATGAGCTCATCACTCTGCTGCTTCTGTTTTCACGATATAGTCCCAGGCTGGGGCAGGTCTGGATGACCTGAGTTTAGAAGATATGGGTTAAATGATGTGACCATCAGACATCCAGTGGCAAAAAAAAAACATTTTGCAGGGTAAATCTCTGGATTAGGTGAAAATGGGGGAAAATACTGCACTAAACCAACAATAATATAGAGTGACAGCTGCTAACACTCAAACAAACAAAGTCCAGATAAACGTGAATAAAAACAGTGTAGTGCTAAATGGTGAAATACCTCTAAACAAACAGGGGTAAAAAAAACAAATAAAAGAATAATGGTGTGACACCCATTAAAAATAAATGTGAAAAGATATGTCTGCTGACATGAAACATATCATAAACAGTGAACCATAGTAAAATAGTGCACAAAAATATATGATAAAACACTGAAATGCATACAAAAAAGAAAGTTCACTGTGAAATAGTGGAACAACACATAATGTGCATATCCAAACACACCATAGTCCAAAACAGTGCCAACAGTGAAGGAATCCACTTCTGGAGATAATTTTTCAAAAGCAATACCAAATGGAGTGGCTCAGATATATGTAGAGAACTTCAAACACAGTAGTCAAATGGAGAGATGGAATACTCTTACCAGATGTGGTGGACACACATACCATGCGGCAATGGGTCAAATAGGCTCTGGGTGCTGACTCATAGCGCTCTGATGGAATGAAGCTGGAGAGGCCGGACGGAACAGGACAATGGATCCCTTGGCTCGAAACCATACGATCAGATGACAACAATGGACCAACTCATAAATGAATCCGAAAGGAGCCGAAGAGATGGACGTTCTCAGCAGGGGCCAAATATGCAGAAAGTGCATAGGCACTTTCTGCTATGCATAGTTGCCCCAGTTGAGGACCTATTGTGTCGAAAAACGCATCGGGATTGCTTATCCTATGCCTTCTGCATTGCTTTTTTATTACCTATTTTTGTGATCACATTTTATCGTCTCTGCATCTGTTCTGTGATGTATGATCTTAAATAAATCTTTTTGATTGACCTGCACCATTGGGAGCCACTCTTTTTTACATTTTTCTGCATATTATTTTTGGCCTGAATTCTGCTATGTTAACTGATGTCCTTGGTGTTCTCTTGTAGCTTATGTCAACTCCAAATGTGAAAGAATTGCCCACCAAATACAATGAGATTTCCGACTCGTACTATAATTGTGCCTCATAAATCTATTGCTATTTTTACTGAGGTTGTGGCCTTTCATTATAGCTGGAAAAGTATGATAAATAATTCTCTTGTTGTGACAGAACACGGCAACCTGAGCTCATTTACCAAACAACAGAAAACACTGCACGTTCCCACAAATTCTGTACTCCTATTCCTGGACTCATTTTCCGAGCTAGAACGGATCTTTTCTCTTTATCGTGATTTAAGATGTATGGCCCTGCTCAGTATTCAAGAAATAAAAGCCTGTAATATGTCACCTCATCACCATATATCTTGCCTGTGTTGGGAGGGTTGACAAGGAAAACAATGCGCAATTTGTGCATCGCTTTTAGCTAAATTACTTTTATTGTGGGCAAAACGGTGAGCACTAGAAGAAGCAATTGGTTTGCCTGTAAAATATAAGCATATGAGGTTAAAACGTCACTTATTGCAGCAATACATCATGAGGAAGGTGCTTTGCGTTCATTTCATCTTTAGGTGTACTGCATCTTTGCAAAATGTGCGTTTTTTTTTTGTCATTTGTAATTAGTATTAAAATAAAATAATCATATACAAGTAAAAAGTGACCAAACTAACAATGCTGCTAACAAATCCTTTTGGTAATTCAAGATAAACTCGCCCCCACTAAAATTACCACCAATGCGCCACAGGACTGAAGACCTATCAAGAAGCTGCCACTTTAAGAATAATAGAATGTGAGCTGTATTTTAACCACTTATCAAAAAGTATGACAATAGGATAAAATAGTGGCGCTAAATATTTGCTGAAGCAAGTGTTTGATCACCCCAAGGTGACAAATAACTAAAAAACACTATATAAACATATGAATAAATGGGTGAATAATAAATAAATAAATACTGGTTTCACCCTGTGACAAGTGAAAAAATAAAAATAATCAAAAATATTCAACACAAAAATTAGTCCATAAAGTGTTCAAATGAATCCAGAATCGATGTGAAATCCTCCTATTCCATCCACCACACCAGTGCATCAGTGATTCCACTCCCCTAAAGAAACGCACTCACCGGAATTCAATGCCTACACTCTCGTGTTAGGCTAAGACGCTTTTAAACCACATGGACAGGGTTTCAAACAAGTATCCAAATTCCAACCGTCAAAATAGTAGAAACACTATTTTGACCATATAATAGTGGGCCATGTCCATCTGGTGAGAATCCCATCTGCCTATTTATATCATTGAAGATTTTGTGAATGTAAGCTGGATCTATATGAAATGAGTTATTGACCTACGCGTGGTTAGTGGGTCAATGTTCTCTGAATTATTTGATACACATGGTTGGAATTTGGATACTCATTTGAAACCCTGTCCATGCGGTTTAAAAGCGTCTTAGCCTAACACAAGAGTGTAGGCATTGGATTCCGGTGAGTGCGTTTTTTTTAGGGGAGTGAAATCACTGATGCACTGGTGTGGTGGATGGAATAGGAGGAATTCACATCGATTCTGGATTCATTTGAACACTTTATGGACAAATGTTTGTGTTGAATATTTTTGATTATTTTAATTTTTTCACTTATCACAGCGTGGAACCAGTATTTATTTATTTATTATTCACCCATTTATTCATATGTTTATGTAGTGTTTTTTAGTTATTTGTCACCTTGGGGTGATCAAACACTTGCTTCAGCATATATTTAGCGCCACTATTTTTTCTTATTAACAATGCTGCTAAAATGCAAATCTAAAAATGTCATTCTAGTAGAAGAGAACACCCTGTGCTGTGCTGAAATGTTATCCTGACAAATTAGTTAAAGCTGAACTCTGGACAGATATAAAATACAAATTCATGCAGCTCTGTATTCAATAATACATCATTAAATGTATTTTTGTAAAGCAAGCATGAACGAGTATGTGAGTATCAGCTTCCAGCAGTCCCTGTACAACAGGGCTGGAGTGTGAGCAGAAGAAGCAGTACAAGTTCAATTCAGTTCATGTACTAACAAGAAGCATGCTGATAGGAGGAGAGTGCAGAGTGTTAGAGAAAATAACAAGGAACAAGAGATAAATGGCATTAATAGGGCAAGCAGCACAAGTCCATAAAAGTCCAACTAAAACAAATAGTCCTGTAATGCTATCCACAGGCTCACTTAGGGCAGCCACCCCAGAGTAGAAAGCAGCCTCTGTAACAAAACCCTGTGTGGTGCTAACTGTATGATTTTAATGCTACACTTAGTGGGTGTTCCCTGTCTCACTTTTTGTTGGAGAAATTAGCTTATCATTGTGCTGCTTCTCCTTTCACTGTCCAGTCACAGGCAGTGGAGGGGAAACACAAGAACAAACAGGCTGCTTGTTTCAGATTTTCTTTTTTTTTTTAAATTTCTTTTTATTTCAGATTTTAAACAAACAGTACATATATATTTGGTTGCATACAGGTCATCTACACCACGACAGTATTATAAATGCGGTTATCAGTGAGATTTCCCAAACATGTCATATCCTAACATTCGTTAATCAGTCCTCCTCAGAGTGTGTTATACAAATAAAACCAATGATTGCCAGAGGCCTAGAATAAGCATTGTGTGAACTACCCTGGGAGCTACTTCATTTATTCAGCACGACCTGTGTCCCATTCGAGCAATGTATCACTGTGCGATTTTCATTGTTTTCAACCATTTGCTCCAGACCTTGTCAAATTTCAAGGGGCAACCTCTATTTGCGTATGTATCTTTGTATAGTGGAAGGCTGCTATTGATCAGGTCTTTCCACTGTTTACTGGAAGGAGGGTTGGGTTTTTTCCACTGCATTGCAATATTTTTCCTAGCATAGAATAATAGAAGACCAATCATGGTGCGTTTGGCTATTTGTGGAACAACATTTTCTATCAATCCTAGTATACATATTTCCATTGACAATGGTAAGTTGGTGGAAGCGACCTTGTTCGTTAAACTAAGCACCTCCTTCCAGTACTGCTGAACCCCCGGACAGTGCCAGAAAATGTGTGGAAAGTCTCCTGGTGAGGCTCCGCATCTCCAACATTCTGAGGCAAGGTTAGGGTTCATCATATGTAGCCTGTGCGGGGTAAAATACGCCCGATGTACAATTTTGAATTGTACTAATTTGTCTCTCATGGAAACCAGTGATCTGAAAGGGAAGTCCCAGACGTCGTCCCAGTCGTCATTGTCTAACGCCGGGATGTCACGCTGCCAACGGGACCAGAGCTTATCCAGGGGTGGTAAAGATACAAAGATCAGATGCGCGTAAAGGCGTGAAGTAGGTTTCTCAGCGCAGCCCGATCTAAGCATCTTCTCCAGCTCGGATTGGATAAAAATACAAGAAGAGTGTGGAAATTGGGCCAGGAATGCATGTGCTAGTTGGAAATATCGGAACTGATAGTGCTTAGGTAAATTATATAGTGAGGAAAGCTGGGGGAACGTGAGCAAAGAAGACTGTGATACAATTTGTGAGACCAATTTAATTCCATATTTGGTCCATGCCCGTGGGTCTGTGAGTTTGTTAAAATGTGGTAGATATGGATTCAGCCATAGAGGGGCATTAGGAGAAATTTCTGATTGCTTATGTTTACCTATAATTAGACCCATGCGCCAAGCTCTCAAGGTAGTAAGCATGGAGGGGGTTAGGGGGTGTGTGGCGCGTGGGCCCCTATAGATCAGGAATTGAAGGGTTTCCCAAGAGCCTACCACCGTAGCTTCCAATGCTGATGCAGCATTCGTTTTATCGGGGTTTAGCCACCATACCACCGTCACTAGCTGAGTGGCGAGAAAATATTTGTGGCAGTCTGGAAATGCCATACCTCCCTGAGACGTTGGCCTCATCAGGGTCGACAGTTTATATCTAGGTGGGGCGGGGCCCCACAAAAAATCGGAGAATTTTTGGTTAAGTTTGGTGAAAAATGATTTGGGGATCCACTGCGGAGAGTGGCGGAAAAGGTAAGTAAATTTGGGAATGATTTTCATCTTGAGGAGATTGACTTTACCCCAAACTGATAGGGGCAGGCTGCTCCATGCTTTTAGTTTAGCTTTCATGTCTACTACCACTGGGTCAAGATTTTGTTCAAGGAAATCCCGGGCCTGGGCAGAAACCTGTACCCCCAGGTATTTAAACGTATCAACCCATTTCAGTGGGGTGTCAGGGGGGGAAGTGGTTTTTGCTGCCTGATCTATTGGGAATAATGTAGATTTGGACCAGTTGACCCGGAGGCCTGTAACCTCCGAGAACGTGTTTAGGACTGACAGAGCACCCTGTAATGAAGGGCCAGCATCACCAAGAAAAAGGACCATATCATCTGCGTACAGGGCTACCCTCTCCTCCAGCAGGCCAATACGGAGCCCCTTAATATGGGGCGAAATGCGTAGGGCCTCAGCAACTGGCTCGATGGCGATAGCGAATAAGGCCGGAGAGAGAGGGCAGCCCTGTCTAGTTCCTCTGGACAGTCTAAAGGGGGATGACCACCTAGAACCCAGGCGTATTGATGAAGTTGGACATTTATATATGATTTGCAGCCATGAAATAAATTTTAGTGGGAAGCCCATCCTACGCAGTGTCTCCCATAAGAAGGGCCATTCAACTGTGTCGAAGGCCTTTTCTATATCAAGCAAGGCTATGGCCCTTGTCCCGGAATTAAGATGTGGGGCGTGAATATTAGTGAAAAGTCTTCTAAGGTTGACATCTGTGGACCTCTTGGGCATGAAACCTGTCTGGTCGGGATCTATCACCGAGGGTAGTAGGGGGTATAGGCGGGAAGCTAGCAGTTTGGTTAGAATTTTGAGATCGTTATTTAGTAGGGCAATTGGTCTATAAGACGCACACAATTCTGGATCTTTGGGAGCTTTATGTATTAAGGTCAGGTAGGCCTGGTGCATAGATGGGGGCAGATCGCCTTTGGACAAGCAGACAGTGTACAGTTGGGCCAGTATGGGTGCTAAAAATTCACTATGGGTGCGGTAAAAATCTATTGGTAATCTATCCGGTCCCGGAGCCTTGCTGGTGGGGAAGGATCGGATGACACTTAGAACCTCTAATGCCGTGAAAGGTTGGACTAGCGATTCCCTCTCCCTGTCCGATAGCCAACCTAGTGCCAAGGGATCCAACAGATCCTGCAATGTGTCAGGCTGGAAATCGGAGGGGAGAGTGGAGGTGTATAGCTCATCATAAAAGGCCTTGAACATATCTAGTATTCCAGTTTGAGATGTCACTGTGTCGCCTTCCACAGAGCGAAGACTAGAAACTACTGTGAGGGGGTGTTCGTGTTGTGCCAGCATGGCCAAGAAGCGCCCATTTTTGTCCCCTTGCTCGAAAAAACGTTGTCTCCCTCCATACATGTCAAGCCTAGTGGCCTCTGATAGATGTAAATTTAAGGAGTGTTGAGCAGCATTAAGCGAGTCGAATTGGGTCGGTGTGGGGTCAGCGCTGTATATCGCGGCCTGATCTACCACTGACTGCTGTAGTGTCTGAGTTTGTCGGCCCTGTTGTTTCTTGATGCTAGCTATTATAGATATGTATTGCCCTCTCGTATAAGCCTTAAAGGCGTCCCATACCACCTGTGGGGATGAAGAGTTCTCGTTATGCTCCCAAAATTCTGACAGTCTGGATGGAATAACGTCAGCTACCTCAGGGTGGGAAATCCACTGGGCTCCCAGTCTCCATAGAGCCGCGTCACGGTACGCAGGAGAACGAAGCTCTATAACTAACGGGCAATGGTCTGATAACCCACTAGGTAGGTATGTAGCCTCCACCACATCCGCCAACAATGCGGGGTTGGAGAAGGCTAAATCAATTCTGGAGGCTGTTTTATGTGAGGCTGAGAAGCATGAATATGCCCTGACCGCGGGGTGTCTCCATCTCCATATCTCCTCTAGCCCCATGGCCTGGGCCCAGGTAGATAAATCTGCATTGTGACTCTTAGGAGGGGCAGGCCTGTCCAGATCCGGGGAGATGATGGCATTAAAGTCTCCCGTTATTAATAGTTTCCCAGGGCAAAAGGGAGCAGCTTTTCTAGGGCTTTATACAGTACATCTGATGAAAAGGGTGGGGGCACATATATATTAATAATAATATATCTTTGGGACCAGTGTGTAAACACAACCATGGCAAATTTCCCCTGGGGGTCCGTGCAAACCTCCTCAATTATACATGGAAATTTTTTAGATATTAATATTGAGACTCCCCTTGCATATGAGGAGTAAGTGGCGTGTATGGACCTCTGTATCCAGGGTTTTTTCAGGGTCAGAACTTTGCTGCCTGTGAGGTGAGTTTCTTGGAGAAGAATAAGATGAGGGGAGTGTAGTTTCAGGTATCTGGTCAACAGTGCTCTCTTAAATTTGGAATTCAGGCCTCTAACATTCCAGGAGAGGACAGTAAACGTCTCAGCTAGGGAGGTAGCCATTTGGATTTAGAAAACTGTATCGGAATGGATAAGTATACACGACATGTTAAGGGGCAACTCACAGGCAGCAGAATCACTGAGCCATACCATCGTGTAACAGCAGCGATTAACCATTGCAGCAACCAAGTACAAACTAAAATCAAAACCAACAAATTTGAACATAGAAAACCCAAGCACTGAGTGCTTATCCTACTAGTTCCCATTCTCCTCGCCGAAAAGAAAAAAAGAGAACAAAACAAAAAGGGAAAAACCCGGGGAGGAGAAATGGGAATAGTTTTACCCAAAAACAGAACTAGCAACTGGAGATAAGCCCCTATATGGGGATATCACGTTGTTGACTCACTCCACACCTTACTGGGGACCAGTCTGTGTCCTTTTGCTATATGAAGCAAGGTCTCCTATGGGTGGCTGTTGATACCTTGCTCACCCACGTGTGGGGTATGGGATCTCTCCCAAGTGAGGAGTAAAGTGGGGGGGATAGCAGGGGGTGGTGAAGCTGTTGTTCCGTAAGGCTCCTGTGGACTTGATAGTGTTGTGCATTCAACCAGGGGTGAGCAATCCTGCTCTCTATATAGTGCTCATAGTCTCATACGGGGTGCTCCGTAAGGCCTTGAGATCGTAGGAGAAAAGGCAAATGGGGCATAGAAATATAATAAAAAAAATATATATAAAAGTGGGGGGACTGCTGACAGTACTTTTAAACTCCGGTTCTGTGTCAGCATACTTTGATTGGAAAGCAAAAATTACCATACAGCAGATAGTGTGACCCAGACAAAAAGAAAAATAAATGTATGAGAGTATGGCAAGGACAAGAAAAGAGGGGGAGATCAAAAAATAATAGCTTGGGCCTGTAGAGATGAAAAAGCCTCTCCAAAGTCTCAGTACCTGTATACATAAAGCTGTAGATTAACCGCGACCATCCAACCAGGAAAGTGCTGCCTCAGGATCCAGGAAGAAGTGTGCCCGTTCCCCATCTGTTACACGAAGCTTGCTAGGGTATAATAGACTGAATTTCAGACCCTTTTCTCTTAGGCGACGTCGTGCCTCTGTAAACGATCTTCTTCTTTGCTGTATCTCCGGGGAATAGTCGGGAAAAAGCATTATTTTGGCATTGTTGAATCGTAAATCTTGTTGTTCTCTGGCTGCTGCAAGTAGCTTGTCGCGGTCTCTGTAGTTCAGGAGTCTGAGGAGGAAGGGTCTCGGAGGGGCTCCAGGAATCGGGGGAGTAGGGGGGACCCTGTGTGCCCTCTCCACTACATATGTGGGAGGCATGGCAGGAATGTTCAACAGGGACAGAAGGAAGGATTCTGCAAACTCTGCCGGCTTGGAGCCTTCTGCACGCTCAGGGAGGCCTATGACCCGGATATTATTCCTCCTCAGTCTGTTTTCGGTGTCAATGGATTTTTCTTGTAGGGCTTTTACCTGTAACTGCAATGCCCGAAGATCCCGGGAGTCAGCCCTGGTGTCGTCCTCAAGCTGAGAGATGCGGCCTTCCGCCTCCGCGAACCGGGACCTAAATTTGTCCATGTCATGTCTTATCAGGCTGACGTCGGTCACTAGGTGGTCTATTTTAACCATGACCGAATCGTTTCCTGTCTTTATGGCCGCCAGTAGTTCCGCATGAGATGCTGCTTGGGCTGCTGATAGCTCAGAGAGAGTTTGAGTCTGAGGCTGTGTCTGTGTGCCGGCCGACATGTTATGAGTATGGGGCCTCGTGGGCAAGATGGCG
This sequence comes from Lithobates septentrionalis, assembly GCA_037952835.1. Lineage (NCBI taxonomy): Eukaryota > Metazoa > Chordata > Amphibia > Anura > Ranidae > Lithobates > Lithobates septentrionalis. The sequence goes on along the minus strand of JBBDGP010001990.1, from coordinate 922,549 downwards.
GCTGAAGAGGAGCGTGTACAGGCCGCAGAAGACGAACGGGTCTTACCCGGTGATGGCGGAGCGGTCCGCTTGGTGCCGTGAGTCTTCTTGGACCCCAGGATGCCGGATTGGAGCGAAAAAATGGGTTCTTAGAGCTAGGATTAGCTGACAGGATCAGTGTGAGAGCGGAGCTCAGCCTCAGCACGTCTTCTCCTCTTCACATCCGGCCACGCCCCCCCGTTTCAGATTTTCTAAGGGTCACTGAAACTGTCTCTGGGCACACTGGATCATCAGCACTCCAAAAAACTGTGACCCACCTCAGGAAAAAGGAAAAGGACCCAGAGTTGAGAATCTACACACATACAATCCTATGAGATCGCTAAACAAACATCTAAGAGTCCGAGGTAATTTAATGATAAAAGTGAGTCATAGCAGAATTAATCCCTCCTGCCAGTTAACTAACAGGCAGTTGCAGGAGCCTATTGTTCCCTTAGCGTCACCTTTCCTCCACAACCCAGAAGTTTGAGGGATCAGTGCCATTTGACCCGGATCCGGCAGCAGTGACAAGAATGGAAGGTAAGTGTTTGGGGAAAGAAGGGGTTGTAAATGTACTAGGGTGTTTTTTTTTACCATAATGTTGTGAACCCTTATCCTTTAGTACTATTTTAAGCAGTGTGGTTATGTCATAATGTCCATAGTGGAAAAGGAAGTGTTAAGCAGACATGGGAAGTTTCACAATGCAGTTATGGATGAATAAGAACAGGTGCCAAGAAACATTAAGAGAAGTGGAACCATGAAGTATCCATGTCCATATAATAACAGATACTGAGAATTACAACCAGCATGTAGGGTCTACTGCACCCATGAACATGGAGGTATGCTTTGTGTGGACGTGCTCATTAATGCCTGGGACCAGATGGGGCCTGCGGTTAAAAGTTAAACATTAAGGCAGTTCTCCGACTTAGAAATGAGCCACATTGTGTGTAGTGTTGAAGTGCAGAGTTCTTCTGACAGGTGGTGTGTCCCATGTTACTATACACTGTTTTTTTCCCATGGTAACTAGCTCCATGTTAACCTCCTGTAGTGATGTTACTCATAACCCCACAGTGCTTTACAGACCCAAGTTCTTTGGAATATGCCAGGACTGACATGCACCTCTTTGAATAACTACGGACCAGACTCAAAGCAGTTGAAACAGCTTTACTATTGGAACTTAACCTAACACCATGCAAAAAATATTTATTTTATCTAACCCTAACTCTGGCTGCCCCAGCATACCTGCATAGGAAGCGTCCATAAATATTGAGTCCAGAATGGCAGTGTCCATGATAACGGTGTCCAGACGAGTCAGTGTGTGGCAGACTACAAATCCCCATGGCCCCCTTTCTCTCTCTTCGTCGGCAACTTCAACAACAAATCCAGTTCCTGCTCTCTGGGGACCTGGACCCTTCTCCCTTATATAACATACAAGATGGGAGGCCAGAGCCAAGAAAATCCTGTGAACTTAGCCCAGGGGAGGCGGTAAAATCATTAACCCCTTCCCCCTGGCTAGGGCAGCCAAAACAAGTTATCTTACTGAAGGCAACCTGCCTACAAGCATATAGAACATTAAAAATGCTACTGTGACCATACATACCAAATAAGAACAGACAATGTACCCTCATATAGTACACCATCATATTCTTCCCCCATATCATCATAAATTGCTTCCAAATATATTTTCACTATGTAATCATATACTGCACCCCATATACTGCTCCTAGGTTACACTATAACATACTACCTTGTACCGCTCCCTCATGCCACCACTCATTGTACTCCCAGCCTGTAGAAGAAGATCCTCTATACCTACCTTTCCAGAGACCCATGTGTTAAAACTCTGCCATATTGCTGATCCTGGCTACTGACAGTATCCAACATTGTAAATATCTGCTACCCCTGCCACTCTCTGTGGTTTCTCTCACTGGCTTAAATGTTACTACAGTACATATGAGCTGGTGGGAGAAACCACAGCATGTGACAGGGGTAGCATGTATTCAACATAACGCAAACTGCTGAATACCTGCAGTGACCTTAAATCAGCAACGTTCTGAGTTTGAATACATGGGCGCTAAATAGGTGTAAGCATAAAATATTTTCTTATACAGGATGGGGTTATTTTACTTTTGACTTGGCCACATTAAGCAAACCTGTTACTTTGTCTAGTATGGAGAAAGTACTGATTTATTTTTAAATGGAGCCAAAGACGCACTCCGGTGCAAGCTGCTCCACAACCGCCATGGAGCTATGTGAACCGGCTCCATAGAGAGACAATCACAATCTCTTGTCATGTGAATTGGATGCAGGGAAACCCGCATCCAATTCGCATTGGTGTGAACCCAGCCTTAGGCCAGGCTTGCTGATTTTTCAATGGTTTAGCACACTTGGACTGTGACTGGGAAAGCCGTTACTCCAAGAGAACATCCAGGCCTGTAAAATCATTAATTAGGAAGCCGTCAAATATCTTTTCTATGCCTAATGGATAAAGGTCAGATTTGTGGAGTGCATGGCTAATAGTTGTCCTGTGGACAGAACTGAGCTGTGAATCTCTGCAGCTCCTCCAGAGTTACCATGAGCTTTTTGGCTGCTTCTCTGATGAATGCTCTCCTTGCCCAGCCTGTCAGTTTAGGTGGACGGCCATGTCTTAGTAGGTTTGCAGTTGTGCCATACTCTTTCCATTTTTGGATGATGGATTGAACAGTGCTCCATGAGATGTTCAAAGCTTGGGATCTTTTTTTATAACCTAACCCTGCTTTAAACTTCTCCACAACTTTATCCTTGACTTGTCTGGTGTGTTCCTTGGCCTTCATAATGCTGTTTGTTCACTAAGGTTCTCTAACAAATCTCTGAGGGCTTCACAGAACAGCTGTATTCTAGTGATTGAATTACACACAGGTGGACTCTATTTACTAATAAGGTGACTTCTGAAGGCAATTGGTTCCACTAAATTTTAGTTAGGGGTATCAGAGTAAAGGGGGCTGAATACAAATCCATGCCACACTTTTCAGATATTTATTTGTAAATAATTTTGAACCATTTATCGTTTTCCTTCCACTTCACAATTATGTGCAACTTTGTGTTGGTCTATCACATAAAATTCCAATAAAATACATTTATGTTATTGGTTGTAACATGACAAAATGTGGAAAATTTCAAGGGGTATGAATACTTTTTCAAGGCACTGTATTAATGCAGTGGACATTTATTACACAACACAACAGGTCCCTATGCAGCTTTTCTCTCCTTTCACTGCAGCAGTGTCTGTTGATGTCTATTGTCATGTGATGGTGTTCATTAACAGTGGGTGGGTTGATGTGTAAAAACACCATATCTCACTTCAAATCTCTTATTACTAGTGGTTAGTGGCAGCAGATCCTTGGAGCTTGTGATTTTGGAATTTTGTTTGTAAGATTTGAAGGTTTTTCATTTAGAGCCCTTTCACACTGGGGCGGGGGGCGGTGTCGGCGGTAAAACGCCGCTATTATTAGCGGCGTTTTACCGTCGGTATGCGGCCGCTAGCGGGGGCGGTTTTACCCCCCCGCTAGCGACCGAGAAAGGGTTAAATACCACCGCAAAGCGCCTCCGCAGAGGCGCTTTGCCGGCGGTATAGTCGCGCCATCCCATTGATTTCAATGGGCAGAAGCGGTAAAGGAGCGGTATACACACCGCTCCTTCACCGCTCCGAAGATGCTGCTGGCAGGACTTTTTTTACCGTCCTGCCAGCGCATCGCTCCAGTGTGAAAGCCCTCGGGGCTTTCACACTGGAATGCAAGCAGTGGCACTTTCGGGTCGGTTTGCAGGCGCTATTATTAGCGCAATAGCGCCTGCAAACCGCCCCAGTGTGAAAGGACTCTAAGGCCCCTTTCACACTGGGGCGGTAGGGGGCGTCGGCGGTAAAACAGCGCTATTTTTAGCGCTGTTTTACCACGGTATTCGGCCGCTAGCGGTGCGGTTTTAACCCCCCGCTGGCGGCCGAAAAAGGGTTAAAACCCCTCGTATAGTGGGGCTATAGCCGCGGTATTACCGCGGTATAGCCGCGCTGTCCCACTGATTTCAATGGGAAGGAGCGGTTTAGGAGCGGTGAATACACCGCTCCTTCACCGCTCCAAAGATGCGCCTTGCAGGAGATTTTTTCTTCTCCTGCCAGCGCACCGCTTCAGTGTGAAAGCCCTCGGGCTTTCACACTGAACAAACAGCGGAGGCTGTTTAGGGGCGGTTTGCAGGCGCTATTTTCAGCGCAATAATGCCTGCAAACCGCCCCACTGTGAAAGGGGCCTTAGAATCTCCTTCTTTGCCACAGAAGTTTGAATGAAGTCCGCTAGGTCTCGTGATTTTCAGATCAGGTTCATGTAAGTGCCAGCCTGATCAATCCTGCCATCTTCTATGACAATAATGAGGTTCACTAGACAAAAGGAGGTGAGGCTGCGTGTCAGCAGGATCCTTGTTTTATTTTTTCAACAGCCCATTCTGTCCAATGACTTCATAAAACAGATTCTTCCCAACAAGAACATCAACAGCAGACAAAGAGTAGCAGCAGACAAGTTTGCACTCCTCTCTTGGTTTGGTCTTCATGTAGTAAGAGCTCCAGATCAGGAAGAAGGGACTCTCTCAAAATTTATTGAAGACCTGTCCAAAGAGAATGTTTTCCTGAAACAATGCAGGCTGTATCCATGCTTGCTGTGAATGTATAGGCCACAAAGCCTTTTCTCTGAATGGTCCCATCCAATTTTTTCATCCCCCCTAGAATTTTGTATTTTTTGAAGGTGCAATGATCTGAAGAGATAAAGATCAACTCTATTCATAATTAAAGTTTTGGTTTTTGGTGGTAGTGAGGAAAGGTTTTTTTTACTGTCCATATTTGTGAAATTTTATCTCACTTCCTGTCTTGATGACCAAAGGACAAGTGTGTTCCCAGTGTGGATATGGATAGCAATGAAAATCTGTCGCTAACAGCAGCATTATGGTGCCTAAAGGTCCTTGTCCCACATCATACTGGTTGGCAACACAGGTCATATAGGATGCCAATCAGGCTACCTTTGGTGCCATTAGAAGATACTAGTCTTCATCAAGCCCTAACAAAGGTCCCTTATTGCATACTGTCACGATTCTCTTAGCATCAACTGCTCAAGCCCTGAAAAAGATACTTTTTTCCATGAAACATGTTGGCTGTATTTAATGCTTTTTACTATTAAATGTTGAAAAAAGTGAAATGAAAATTTACTGGGTGCTCCTTCGTATTCTTCCAATATTATAGGGTATCAAGGAAAATGCCCCACTTACATTTTATCTCATTTTTTGCCCTGGTGACCAAAGAAAAAGTGAGAGTAGTAGTTCCTCAGTCCCCACTATAAATAAAAAGCATTAAAAAAAATGCCAGGTTAGCAATGAGGAAAGCACCAATAGCAGAATGTGTAATGTCCAGAACAGAGCAGAGAACAGTGACTTAAATCAGCGGTCAAGTGATCACTCAGATCTCAGGCTTGGAGCCGGCAGGCAACATCAGACTGAGATGGGTATGTATGTTTTTTTTTTTAACTAACCCCAAACTTCTCCTTTAAACCTAAGCTTTGTCTGTTGTGTTTTGCCATTTTCCTGCTTGCACACAAAGCCCCTACTCAAGCATAGAGTCGATCTTAGACCACCACTCCTGGGAGAGTTATCCAAGGATAATCATACCGTCTACACTGCTAAAGACCTGAGAGAACACCTACTGCTTTATGAAAATTCACCTCCTCTTCTACTTTGAGCAATAAAAAGAAGTTTTTCCACTCTAATAAACACATATATAATATATATTACTATCTGTCCACACCCCTTAGTGACCACACAAAGTGAGGGGAAACCTTCCTATTGGCTACTTATGCTCCCCATTGGCTACTGGAGTTATGTTCTAATTTGAAAGCAATTTCTTTTGCTCTCACTAGCGTCCAATTTACATTAAAAAGATCATTATTTCACAAAGTTTAATTAAAATCCATAAACTTTTTGAACACATCACTTTAGCTTTAATTTCTGCCTATACACAACCAATACTCTGTGTATTGCAGAGCTTCCAGCTGCAGATGGCTGTGATCTCCCCTATCATCAGTCACCAATAAATATCACAATTAGCCAAGGACACAAGATAAACTGAATCTAACAGCCCTCGCTGAGATCCTTCAGAAAAAAATATGAGCAGATCAGAGTCCTGCAAGTCAGTTCCAACCTGTTGTGGAGATATTAATTATAGCCCAAGCTTAATCACCGCATGACTCTAATGTGAACCATTCATCAAATGGAGAAAGTTCAGGACTCATGGTTAGCAGAGGTTAGGAAGTGTTTAAGGGACATGAATACATCACTGACCTCCTAAAGAACCACATTCTAATTAAAAAGTGGAAGATGGTTTTGAAATGAGGGGTTGGTGAAATCACAAAATGTAAGCAATTAAAACTTTGGCTTGTTATGTAACAATCTCAGAAACCATGCATTTATACTCGTCCCTTCTATATTGTACATAAAGCCAAGTCACTAATTTGAGCACCCAAAACTTTGTGCAGAAAATTTGGGCTGGAACATTTCACTATTGAGAACAAATGTACATTTCAGAATTCCTTTCTATTACCCAAAACTATCACCCATACATAATGCCTTTCTGTCACCTCAAGTGGGGTTCCACCCAAAAAAAAAAACTACTTGAAAAATCCTTAAAAAAATTACCAAAAAAATGTGGATATTTTTTTTTTTTTACTCACCTCTAAATGCCTGTTGCTAGGGGGTCCCTCGTAGTCTGCCTCTTTCAGTGCCTGGGCTGGTGACATCACTTCCCCCTCGGCACAGAAAGGGCTCAGCTCTGCTCCCTCCCTCCTGTCAATCATCTGGGACCCATTACAGGTCCCAGGTGACTGAGCGGCCAATCACGGCGCGCGGCGCCGCTCGCGCATGCGCAGTGGGTGCCAGGCTGTGAAGCCACAGCCCGGCGCCCACAGTTGCAATGCCGGCGCCGCTGAATGGAGGGGGAGACGAGCGGGGCTTCGATCCCCCGCATCGCTGGACCCTGGGACAGGTAAGTGTCCAATTAAAAGTCAGCAGCTGCAGTATTTGTAGCTGCTGACTTTTATTTATTTTATTTTTTTGACTGGCCCTCCTCTTTAAGACTTAGCAATGTTTTGTGTTTGAATTGGTAATTGCATAAAGAGGCTGATGATGGCATTTCCAGCACAGTATGGTGATGTCTTCATACTGTCATTTTGATGATGTCATCCTGCTCCTCTCCATAGGGTTCCAAGGGTTTTTTTCAGCGGGATCGTGGGGGAACACGTCTCTACACCTCCAGCACTGACTGTATGTAATGGGAAGGGATGCTGGGATGTGCTGCAAGGTCTAATGATGCTGACTGCTAGAGGATTTATTCTAGCTGGAGGGGGACCTATATTTGCAGGGGGGTCCATTGTTGCTGAGAAGGTCTATTGTTGCTGGTGGGGGACCTACTGTTGCTGGGGGTGGGTCTTATATTGCTGGGGGGTCAGTTGTTTCTGGGAGAGATCTACTACTGTTATCTACTATATGTTGTTGCTGCTGGGAGTCTATTGTTGCAGGTAGGGATGAGCCGAACACCCCCCGGTTCGGTTCGCACCAGAACCCGCGAACGGCCCGAAAGTTCGCACGAACGTTAGAACCCCATTGACGTCTATGGGACTCGAACGTTCGAAATCAAAAGTGCTCATTTTAAAGGCTAATTTGCATGGTATTGTCCTAAAAAGGGTTTGGGGACCCGGGTCCTACCCCAGGGGACATGTATCAATGCAAAAAAAACTTTTAAAAACGGCCGTTTTTTCGGGAGCAGTGATTTTAATGATGCTTAAAGTAAAAAAAAAAAAGTGAAATATTCCTTTAAATATCGTACCTGGGGGGTGTCTATAGTATGCCTGTAAAGTGACGCGTGTTTCCCATGTTTAGAACAGTCCCTGCACCAAATGTCATTTTTAAAGGAAAAAATCTCATTTAAAACTGCTTGCGGGTTTAATGTCATGTCGGGTCATGGCAATATGGATGAAAATCAGTGAGACAAAGGGCATGGGTACCCCCCCAGTCCATTACCAGGCCCTTTGGGTCCTGTATGGATATTAAGGGGAACCCCGCACCCAAATTAAAATAAGGAAAGGCCCTATATACTCTGAACAGCAGTATACAGGCGGTGCAAACAAGACAGGGACTGTAGGTTTGTTGTTAAGTAGAATCTCTTTGTAATTTTCAAGGGGTACATTTTTAACGTGTTTAGCTCCAGCCAAAAAATCTTTTTTAAGCTTTTTGGAAAACATAGGGAAGGGTTATCACCCCTGTGACATTTGTTTTGCTGTCTTTCCTCCTCTTCAGAAGATTTCACCTCACTTTTTGTCCCAATGAAAAATGTTTTTTGAAAATTTGGGTTTTTTTGTGGAACAAGGATTGGAAAGCATCAGTGGAAAGGAGAAATGTTTTTCCCATATTAACTCTTACAGGAGAGAATTTCCCTTCCTAGGGGTAGATTTCATCTCACTTCCTGTTGTCTCCTTCCGTTTGCAAGTAGGAGTCGTTTGTAAGTTAGATGTTTGAAAGTAGGGTCCTGCCCTATATACTCAGCAGAAATTTGGGCCTTAGGTGTTGCTGTGGCCACAACACTGTAAGCCCTCACAGGGCCCTGCTGTGAAATATTAGATCAAGAATTGTAATTACATGCCCCTGTTGAACAGGAGCTGAAAAATTAGGCCTTAGGCACTGGTGCTGGTGCCACAACACTGCAACCCCTCACAGACACTCTAGTTGGAACGCAGGAACGAGCCCTGCTGCAAAGTATTGCATCAAAAATTGTAATTACACGCCCCTGTTAGACAGGGGCAGAAAAATTGGGCCTTAGGCACTGGTGCTGGTGCCACAACACTGCAACCCCTCACGGACACTCTAGTTGGAATGCAGGAACGAGCCCTGCTGCAAAGTATTACATCAAAAATTGTAATTACACGCCCCTGTTAAACAGGGGCTGAAAAATTGTGTCTTAGGCACTGGTGGTGGCGCCCAGAACCAAAAATGTTCTTACAAGCTATCAGCATGATGATTGAGGAGGAAGAGGATAATTACTCAGGGATAGTCACTCAGCATCAGCATAGGCAGTCTTTGAAGGGATCTGAGATTTCAAAAAAAATTATTCGGTTACATCAGCATCAGGTGCTTGGTAGCTGGTGGTGATCCAAGACTGATTCATTTTTATGAAGGTCAGCCGATCGACCGAGTCGGTGGACAGACGCACCCTGTGATCGGTTACCACGCCTCCAGCAGCACTGAATGTGCGTTCCGAAAGAACGCTGGATGCAGGACAGGCCAGAAGCTCAATTGCATACTGTGCAAGCTCTGGCCAGTGATCCATCCTCAAGACCCAGTAACCCAGAGGATTTTCGGTGGGAAAGGTGTCCAAGTCTGATCTTGCCCCTAGGTATTCCTGCACCATGTAAAACAGACGCTGGCGATGGTTGCTGGAACCGATCATACCTTGGGGCTGCGGACCAAAAAATTGTCTGAACGCATCGGTCAGACGGCCACCTTCTCCACCGCTCCTTCTTTGACTGACCGAAGCCTCAGCAACACGTTGTCCAGAAACAGGAGTTTGTAACCTCCCAGTCTCTGGGAACGCGTTGCACAGACCTTTCTGCAAGGCCTCCCGAAGATGTTTCATCCTCTGCTCCCTCTGCGATGGCAAGATAAGGTCCGCAACCTTACCCTTGTAACGTGGATCAAGGAGGGTTGCCAGCCAGTATTGGTCCTTCTCCTTGATACCACGAATACGAGGATCCTTACGCAGGCTTTGCAGGATCAGGGAGGCCATGCAGCGTAGGTTTGCTGAGGCATTCGGTCCGGAGTCCTCTGGGTCACTAAGGACAACAACGTCCGCAGCCACCTCCTCCCAGCCACGTACAAGTCCATGTGTTCCTTGGGACTGATCCCTTAAAGACTGCTGCTGATGCTGAGTGCCAGGCTCCACCTCCATACTGACACAATCTTCCTCCTCCTCCTCCTCCTCCTCCTCCTCTTCCTGTGTGATCGGCGGGCACGCAGGAACACTGTCTGGATAAAGGGGGCCTTGAGAGCTAAGGAAGTCCTCCTCTTCCTGCCTCTGTTCTGCCTCAAGTGCCCTGTCCATTATTCCACGCAGCGTGTGCTCCAACAGGTGGACAAGGGGGACAGTGTCACTGATGCATGCACTGTCAGTGCTCACCATCCTCGTGGCCTCCTCGAATGGTGAAAGGACAGTGCATGCATCCCTGATCATGGCCCACTGGCGGGGTGAAAAAAAACCAAGCTCCCCTGACCCTGTCCTGGAGCCATAGTCGCACAGGTACTCATTGATGGCCCTCTGCTGCGTGTGCAGCCGCTGCAGCATGGCCAACGTTGAGTTCCACCTGGTGGGCATGTCACAGATTAGGCGGTTCTTGGGCAGGTTAAACTCCTTTTGGAGGTCCGTCAGCCGAGCACTGGCATTATATGACCGGCGGAAATGCACACAGACTTTCCTGGCCTGCCTCAGGACATCCTGTAAGCCCGGGTACCTGCCCAAGAACCGCTGCACCACCAAGTTAAGGACGTGAGCCAAACAGGGCACATGGGTCAGTTGTCCCTGTCGGAGGGCAGAGAGGAGGTTGGTGCCATTGTCGCAAACCACCATTCCTGCCTTAAGTTGGCGTGGCGTCAACCACCTCAGAACCTGCCCCTGCAGAGCTGACAGAACCTCTGCCCCAGTGTGGCTTCTGTCCCCCAAGCACACCAGCTCAAGCACCGCATGGCATCTTTTGGCCTGCGTACTTGCGTAGCCCCTTGAACGCCTACGGAGCACCGCATGGTTCCGATAAGAGGCCATGGAGGAAGAAGAAGAGGAGGGGGTGGAGGAGAGAGGTGTGTCACAATCAGCATTTTGGAGGCGTGGTGGCGGAACAACCTCCAACACTACTGCACCTTGTCCTGCATCCTTCCCAGCTGCCAGCAGAGTCACCCAATGCGCCGTGAAACTTAGGTAACGTCCCTGTCCATGCCTGCTGGACCATGAGTCAGCGGTAATATGCACCTTACCGCTGACCGCCCTGTCCAGCGAGGCATGGACATTGCCTTCCACATGCCGGTAGAGAGCCGGAATCGCCTTCCGTGAGAAAAAGTGGCGTTTGGGTACCTGCCACTGAGGAACCGCACATTCCACAAACTCACGGAAGGGGGCAGAGTCTACCAACTGAAAAGGCAGCAGTTGAAGTGCTAGCAATTTTGCCAAGCTAGCATTCAACCGCTGGGCATGTGGATGGCTGGGAGCAAACTTCTTTCGGCGGTGCAGCAGCTGGGGCAGGGAAATTTGCCTGGTACAATCTGACGTCGGTGTACCAAAAGCAGATTGCCCACAAGTACTTGGCTGTGACACACCTAATTCTACACCTTCATTCCTCTCACTGCAGGTCTCAGAGAGGACTGAAGGTCTAGTGGGGTTGGAAATCTCAGCTGATGAGGAGCAAGGAGAGATCCTCTCTGTTCTTTGGTGTGGGTCTTTTAGATACGCTTGCCAACGAACTGCATGGCAGGTCAACATATGTCTGGTCAAGCATGTGGTGCCCAAGCGGGAGATGTTTTGGCCACGCGAGATACGCTTGAGACATATGTTGCAAATAGCAGCGGTGCGATCTGATGCACTCGTCTCAAAAAAGGCCCACACCAAAGAACTTTTTGAATAACGCGCAGAGACTGCAGCGCCCTGCACATGTGGAGCTTTGGGGTGTGATGCAGTCAATGTGCTGCCCTTAGGCTGGCCCCTGGAGGGCATCCTGCCTCGTTGGTGATGTGCCGCCTCCTCCTCCTCCTCCTCCTCCTCCTCCCTCCTATCAGGCACCCACGTTGAGTCAGTGACCTCATCATCCCCTCCCTCCTCATCACTGGAGCAAACCTGGCAGTATGCTGCAGCAGGGGGAGCATGACTGCCAGATTGCTGTCCTTCTTGGGCACCCCCTCTGTCCGTGCTCATGTTACTGCCTTCATCGAGCTCAGTATCATCATCAGAGCCTTCCAAACGCTGGGCATCCTCCTGGAGCATGTACCCAACACTGTGGTCAAACAGTTCGAGGGAATCCTCAGGAGGACATGGTGGAGCTAGGGAAGGAGTCACTGATGACATTGAGCTGAGGGAAGAGGCCGCTGCTTTGCCAGACAAAGCACCCTGGGCATGGGTGAGAGAGGATGAGGAGGATGAGGACGGCTTGGTCATCCACTCGACCAAGTCTTCCGCATGTTGCGGCTCAACACGGCCAGCTGCCGAAAAAAAGGCAAGCGTGTCCCATGGCCACGTGCTGATGAGGATGCACCGTCTCCACGACCAGCACTAGACACAGAGCCTGCTTGCCCTCTCTTATTGGCTTGTGACTGTCTGCCTCTCCTTCTTGGCCTTCCAGACATACTAATGGCCTGTAGCTGCACTAAGCTGGGATAGAACACCTGTAATTTTCTTCAGGTAGCTTTATATACTGTAACCAGACAAGCCTGCCTGTCAGTAGGAAGATAACAGGAACGGATCTAGCTGAACATTGTGAGCAGGACGCACTGCACTAAATGTAAATAGCAGGAACGGATCTAGCTGAACACTGTGAGCAGGACGCACTGACTGCACTAAATGTAAATAGCAGGAACGGATCTAGCTGAACACTGTGAGCAGGACGCACTGCACTAAATGTAAATAGCAGGAACAGATCTAGCTGAACACTGTGAGCAGGACGCACTGCACTAAATGTAAATAGCAGGAACGGATCTAGCTGAACACTGTGAGCAGGACGCACTGCACTAAATGTAAATAGCAGGAACGGATCTAGCTGAACACTGTGAGCAGGACGCACTGCAGTAAATGTAAATAGCAGGAACGGATCTAGCTGAACACTGTGAGCAGGACGCACTGACTGCACTAAATGTAAATAGCAGGAACAGATCTAGCTGAACACTGTGAGCAGGACGCACTGCACTAAATGTAAATAGCAGGAACGGATCTAGCTGAACACTGTGAGCAGGACGCACTGACTGCACTAAATGTAAATAGCAGGAACGGATCTAGCTGAACACTGTGAGCAGGACGCACTGCACTAAATGTAAATAGCAGGAACAGATCTAGCTGAACACTGTGAGCAGGACGCACTGCACTAAATGTAAATAGCAGGAACGGATCTAGCTGAACACTGTGAGCAGGACGCACTGCACTAAATGTAAATAGCAGGAACGGGTCTAGCTGAACACTGTGAGCAGGACGCACTGCACTAAATGTAAATAGCAGGAACGAATCTAGCTGAACACTGTGAGCAGGACGCACTGACTGCACTAAATGTAAATAGCAGGAACGGATCTAGCTGAACACTGTGAGCAGGACTCACTGCACTAAATGTAAATAGCAGGAACGAATCTAGCTGAACACTGTGAGCAGGACGCACTGACTGCACTAAATGTAAATAGCAGGAACGGATCTAGCTGAACACTGTGAGCAGGACGCACTGCACTAAATGTAAATAGCAGGAACAGATCTAGCTGAACACTGTGAGCAGGACGCACTGCACTAAATGTAAATAGCAGGAACGGATCTAGCTGAACACTGTGAGCAGGACGCACTGCACTAAATGTAAATAGCAGGAACGGATCTAGCTGAACACTGTGAGCAGGACGCACTGCACTAAATGTAAATAGCAGGAACGGATCTAGCTGAACACTGTGAGCAGGACGCACTGACTGCACTAAATGTAAATAGCAGGAACGGATCTAGCTGAACACTGTGAGCAGGACGCACTGCACTAAATGTAAATAGCAGGAACGGATCTAGCTGAACACTGTGAGCAGGACGCACTGACTGCACTAAATGTAAATAGCAGGAACAGATCTAGCTGAACACTGTGAGCAGGACGCACTGCACTAAATGTAAATAGCAGGAACGGATCTAGCTGAACACTGTGAGCAGGACGCACTGCACCAAATGTAAATAGTCTAGATAGAAGATAACAGGAACGGATCTAGCTAAACTGAATACAGTGTATATATATATATGCAACACCTGGGATGCATATATATACACAATACACTGTAAGTGCAGCTAACTGACTGACTGTTCTGCCTAATCTATCTAACTCAAATCAAATGACACTGTCTCTCTCTCTGTCTATCTCTTTCAACGCCGGAACACACACTACACAGGGCCGCCGTGCAGGCGGCCTTATATAGTGTGGGGCGTGTACTAAATCCCCTGAGCCATAATTGGCCAAAGCCACCCTGGCTTTGGCCAATTACAGCTCTCTCTACTGACGGCGCTGTGATTGGCCAAGCATGCGGGTCATAGTGCATGCTTGGCCAATCATCAGCCAGCAATGCACTGCGATGCCGCAGTGAATTATGGGCCGTGACGCGCCACACGAATTTGGCGCGAACGGCCCATAACGTTCGCAATTCGACGGACGGTCGAACAGCCGATGTTCGAGTCGAACATTGGTTCGACTCGAACACGAAGCTCATCCCTAGTTGCATGTGGTGCATGGTTGTTGTTGGGGGGGGGGGGGTATATTGTTACCCAAATTCCATACAAATTACTTAGCACCACAAAATGATACTTGGTTCTGGTGGGTAGAGGGTGGAACCAAGGAATGGTGCTCGGAGGTGGGCAGGGGTGGGGAAAAGGGGTGACTCGGAAAGGGGGAGTTCCTGCACCTATTCTCTGAGAAAAAAGTGACAATTTCAGGGTTTGGGACAAACTGTATAACACTTCAAATGGTCAGCATTATAAGAATTATTATTATTATTAGAAGTTAAACTTCTTTCCCAAATGAAAAAAAAAATCTGTTGCTATACCAGCTTAAAAATGTTAAGCAGTGTTTTAAAGCAGAACCTGGGCTATCTAAGAATACATTTAAAGCAGCTTTAAACCCCTAAACAGACATGTTATATATTGCGGTTTACAAATCCTTAAATGTGGTGCATTGATTTTCTTTTTTAGGCTTTTTTTTATTTAACTTGATGATCCTGACAGTAAGTCTGGTACTTTTCAACTTTCTTGAACCACTTGCTTACTGGGCACTTAAACCCCCTTCCTGCCCAGGCCAATTTTCAGTTTTCAGTGCCCTCACACTTTAAATGACAATTGCGCGGTCGTGCAACACTGTATTCAAATTAAATTTTTATTATTTTTTTACACAAATAGAGATTTCTTTTGGTGATATTTAACTCACCGCTGAGTTTGAAATTTTTTGATAAAAAAAACCCCAGTTTCATAGTTTGTTATAAAATTTTGAAAACAGGTAATTTTTCTCCTTCATTGATGTGCGCTAATCAGGCTGCACCGATGGGCACTGATAGGCTGCACTGATAAGGCAGCATTGATGGGCATCCACACTATATTGCCAAAAGTATTGGGCCACTCTTTTAAATCATTTGTGGAGGGGGGATTATGGTGTGGGGTTGTTTTTTAGGGGTTGGGCTTGGCCCCTTAGTTCCAATGAAGGGAACTCTTAAGGCATCAGCATACCAAGACATTTTGAACAATTTTATGCTCCCATCTTTGTGGGAACAGTTTGGGGATGACCCCTTCCTGTTCCAACATAACTGCACACCAGTGCACAAAGCAAAGTCCATAAAGACATGGATGAGCGAGTTTGAGGTGGAGGAACTTGACTGGCCTGCACAGAGTCCTGACCTCAACCCGATAGAACACCTTTCAGGCCTTCTTCTTCTAACGTCTAACATCAGTGCCTGACCTCACAAATGTTCTTCTGGAAGAATGGTCAAACATTCCCAGACACACTCCTAAACCTTGTGGACAGCCTTCCCAGAAGAGTTGAAGCTGTTATAACTGCAGAGGGTGGGCCAACTCAATATTGAACCCTACGGACTAAGACTGGGATGCCATTAGAGTTCATGTGCGTGTAAAGGCAGGCGCCCCAATAATTTTTGCAATAGAGTGTAGATAAAGATAGGGAGACTTAAAAATATTGTAATACAGGGGGTCCCCGACTTACGAACATCCGACTTACGAACGACCCCTACTTACGAACGGGGCCCGAGTGACGTCACCGCGGCCTTGTCCGGCCTAGTGAAGCCTCCAGGATCCCCGGTCTTTCCTACGAGCGCTGCCCCGCGGAGGTGCACCGCGGCCGGCCTGGACACACCATCTATCCATCTCCCTGCTGTGCCATCAGGTGAGCAGCCTATAACAGCCTGTGAGCAGTACTGTAATATGCTTAATATGCAGTGTACTAGCCTGTTCCTCCTGTCCCTGCCGCCATGTAAAGAGTGAGAGGGGAAAGCTGTGCTCCTCCCCTCTCAGCTCTGACAGAAAATCTAGCAGTGCTAGGAGGTGACAGGGTCAATAAAGGGAACCTGTCACCTCCAATTGCTATCACACAGGGAATTGTTTTCTCCTGTGTGATAGCAATAAAGTTAAGTGAAAAAAAATGTATAAAAAAAAATAAATAAGAAATACATTATTAATTAAATTAAAAAAAAAATAACAAAGTAATTAAAAAAAGTAAAGAATAATTAAAATAAAAAAAATTATACTGTCTGTATCCTCATTAGATGGATTTAATCTCACTTCCTGACTCTGAGACTGGATTTGTACTTAAAAAAGGTACTGTTCCGACTTACAAACAAATTCGACTTAAGAACAAACCTACAGTCCCTATCTCGTTCGTAACCCGGGGACCCCCTGTACTCAGTGATTTCTAGTCCTGACCCTGCCTAAAACACTATCTTTACGTATACATTATGTTAGTAAGGCACAGTAAGAAATCTTGATTTTAATTTGTTCTTGCAAAGTTCTCCATTGTCTTTGGCCTCACTGAGTTTACCTTCAGCAGTGGGCTTACAGGTTATCTATTAATAATAAATGGCTGGAAAGTGTTACCTGAATGGGTAAGCCACTTGGATGTCAATGCGGCGGTCGCTCTGGGTTCTGTTGGCGCAGTCCACGCTGACTCTTAGTTCTCCGGAGTAACCACCACATGTTGCAAATGCAAAGATTGCAAAAAGCTGAGGATAGAATGGAGAATTTAATGAATCATACTTGTTAAAAGAACCTTGGATGAACTTAATAATCGTGGTCCTAAAGAGGGGGAGTCCTCCCAGAAATGTAAGGAAAAAGGGGACCCCTTCACAATTACAGACAGCACCTTCTCAATTCTGTAGCACTAACACATAATTCAGTAGAATATTCAATTACACCCAGATTTAAAGGGGCATATTCATAAAGCAATGAATGTGGCGATCAAATATTCACTGCAGGGGAATCTTCCTGGTAAATTTGTCTTAAACTACAGTGATTGATTTGACTGGAGTAAATGTTTGGTGAGTGACACATTTACAGCTTTATAAAACTCTCCTAAAGTGAACTTGTGGCCAGGCAATAGACATTGAAAGCATTTGTTACCCCAACACTTCATATTCCTGATATGTGCCTGTTGTACCATGTACCACACTTGTGTGAGAGTGTCCTGTTCTCTTTGTATTGCTTCCTTTATGTGAAATCCCTGGTGTTCCTCCCAATCCCCCTGCTCTCTTATTAAAAACTGACCACACTAAGCAAGAGAGCACGCTGTGGTCAGTTCTCTAGCTATGCTGTGAACTCAGTGTGCTCTCCTCCAATTATCAGACTTGTCCTGACACGCCCCTCCTGCACAGTCATTTACTGGGAAGCTCAGTGTACTGCTGCTTCTCCTCCCCGCAGCTCGTGTGCAGCTGAGAACAGGGAATGTGATCACTTATAAAAAAGGGAAAAAAGGTATTTATAATGTATTTTTATATCTATATAAAAATGTTTGCCTTTCGTATTTTAAACTGAATGGGTTGTTTTACAAAGTTATCGGTTACAATCACTTTAAGAATTGACATACTCATATTGGTAAACAGGCTTTAAAATAAGCCCTCACTGACCTCACTCACCACAGCGAGCACTGTGGGGCAATTTATTCTCAAAGTTCACACCAGAAGCAGAAATGTAATTCTTTGAACAGCTCCCTCCTAGCAGTGACTCAGCAGCTCAGCTCACCCTTCCTGCCCCTCCCAGCAGTGACTCAGCAGCTGTTATCCCTCCCGGTGTGGCTCAGCAGCACAGCTACCCTTGTACCCCCTCCCAGTAGTGACTTATCAGCCCACCCTTCTCCTAGCAGTGATTAAAGAGGAGCTCCAGTCTGTAAAAAAAACGAAAAAAATAAAAGTCAGCAGTTACAAATACTGTAGCTGCTGACTTTTAATATAAGGACACTTACCTGTCCAGGGATCCGTGATGTTGGCACCCCAAGCCTTCTGAGTGATCCTACCGTCTTCTGGGACCTCTGTTTCCCCCAGAAGGCAGCAGGGGAAGGAGGAGGAGCCAGAAATTTTGTAGATTGCCGGTGGCGATCTTATCCAGAAATTGGAGTGGGTACCTGTCAAAACCAGGTACCCGCTCCCGCCTCCCCCGCCCCAAAAAGTGCCAAATGTGGGTGAGGGCGCGAGCAAGCGGAGCTTCCCCTTTTGGGTGGAGCTCCGCTTTAAGCAGCTCAGCTCACCCTGCTCCTCCCTCCCAGCAGTAACTCAGCAGTTCAGTTCTCCACGTCCTCTTCCTTCCTTTCTCCATTGTAAACTCAGATCAGGCACTATAGAATAGAGGGCAGGGTGCGATGAGCTGCTGAGAAAAGGACTTTGAAACTTCAGTGCTTCTGAGAATAAGCAGATCTAACTCGGTTTTTAACTTTATTTTTCCAAAGCCTTAATGCGCTTAGTGACTGTTTTCTTTTCTTTTGACTCTTTGGTATAGATATGGACTTGAGCTATATGCCTTGTTGACCATACAGAAAGTTCTTTGACTGTCTCTTGTTACCCAGAGCATCATCATGGTTAACTGCAGGTAAAATATAGTATTGTGGTGTGACTGTAAAGATACAACTCTATCAGAACCATTATACCTGAATAATACCTGAAATCAGCTGTGGAAGAGGTACAAGAGGTAAAAAACCCTATGTGCAACTATGAGAAGCAATTCTTAGAATGTGAGGTGTTCCATTTAAAATGCAAATTTCCTGTAGTTCTATAAAAATTGTTACATCACCACCAGTGTTGATTTAAAAGATTTTCATTGACGAAATTAACTAAAACAATTCAGGTGATTACTATACCACTAAAACTAAAATGGCATTTTAGTCAAAAGTCTATGAATAAAACTAAATCGAAATTTGACATCAAAATTAACACTGGTGTCCAGTTCCCCATGGCAGTGTCCAGTTCCCTATGGCATTTCATGAAAATATATGGCTTTTTAGCTGAAAAAATGGCCAGAACTTAACCACAAGACTCACCCTCCATTTCTAAGGGATAAGCTGCAAAAATTTGAGTTAGGAAAATATTTAAATGCTTGGTGAATTGCACCTGGCTAAATTAGCCCATCACTATCTCTGAGGATGCAGGTTTTCAATTTTTCTACCCATGTAATTATAGGACTATAGTGATGGGCCCAAAGTGAAGCATGGGAGCTGTGCCAAAGTGAAGACTTCTTAGGTAAAATTTGCTTAATAGAGTATGCAGTCTATCTACAGTGCCTTGAAAAAGTATTCATACCCCTTGACATTTTCCACATTTTGTCATGTTACAACCAAAAACGTAAATGTATTTTATTGGGATTTTATGTGATAGATCAACACAAAGTGGAACATAACTGTGAAGTGGAAGGAAAATGATAAATGGTTTTCAAATTTTTTTTACAAATAAATATGTGAAAAGTGTGGCGTTTGTATTCAGCCACCCTAGTCAATACTTTGTAGAACCACCTTTCACTGCAATTACAGCTGCAAGTCTTTTTGGATACGTCTCTACCAGCTTTGCACATCTAGAGAATTAAATTTTTGCCCATTCTTCTTTGCAAAATAATTCAAGCTCTGTCAGATTGGATGTAAAACATCTGTAAACAGCACTTTTCAAGTTTTGTCACAGATTCTCAATTGGATTTAGGTCTGGACTTTGACTGGGCCATTCTAACAAATGAATATGCTTTGATTGAAACCATTCCATTGTAGCTCTAAATGTATGTTTAGGGTCGTTGTCCTGCTGGAAGCTGAACCTCTGCCCCAGTCTCAAGTCTTTCGCAGACTCTAATGCCCTGTACACACGATAGAATATTCTGATGGAAAATGTGTGATAGGACCTTGTTGTTGGAAAATCCGACCGTGTGTGGGCTCCATCGCACATTTTCCATAGGAATTTCCGACACACAAAGTTTGAGAGCAGGCTATAAAATTTTCGTTGTCGGAAATTCCGATCGTGTGTACACAAATCCGACGCACAAAGTGCCATGCATGCTCAGAATAAATTAAGAGACGAAAGCTATTGGCTACTGCCCCGTTTATAGTCCCGACGTACGTGTTTTACGTCACCACGTTCAGAACGATCGGTCTTTCCGACAATTTTGTGCGACCGTGTGTATGCAAGACAAGTTTGAGCCAACATCCGTCAGAAAAAATCCATAGATTTTGTTGTCGGAATGTTCTATCAATGTCCGACCTTGTGTACGCGGCATAACAGGTTTTCTTCTAAGATTGCCCTACATTTGGCTCCATCCATCAACTCTGACCAGCTTCCCTGTCCTCGCTAAATAAAAGCATCCACAACATGATGCTGCCACCACCATGTTTCACGGTGTTCAGGGTGATGTGCAGTGTTAGTTTTCCGCCACACATTGCGTTTTGCTTTTAGGCCAAAAAGTTCAATTTTCCTCTCATCTGACCAGAGCACCTTCTTCCACATGTTTCCTGTGTCTCCCACATGGCTTCTCGCAAACTGCAATCGGGACTTCTTATGCCTTTCTTTCAACAATGGCTTTCTTCTTGCCACTCTTCCATAAAGGCCAGATATGTGGAGTGCAGGACTAATAGTTGTCCTGTGGACAGATTCTCCCACCTGACATGTGGATCTCTGCAGCTCCTCCAGAGTTACCATGGACCTCTTGGCTGCTTCTTTGATGAATGCTCTCCTTGCCCGGCCTGTCAGTTTAGGTGGGCGGCCATGTCTTGGTAGATTTGCAGTTGTGCCATACTTTTTTCATTTTCAGATGATGGATTGAACAGTGCTTGGCCTTCATGATGCTGTTTGTTCACTAAGGTTATCTAACAGACCTCTGAGGGCTTCACAGAACAGCTGTATTTATACCGAGATTAAATTACACACATGTGCAATTTATTTAGTAATTAGGTGATTTCTGAAGGCAATTGGTTCCACTAGATTTTATATGGTAAACGTTCCGCGCTACCCCCAACTGTGATAAACCAATGTGACATTTAAATTAGCGAAAATCTATTTTAAAGTGCACAAAAAACACACAAAATGGTAAATATATGAAACATAATCATGTGTCAGGGAACCATCGTCTCCTTCCTTTTCTGTAACAAAGGAATTATATTAGTAATTTTTGGTTGCATGGGGATTGTTGGATTTTTGGGACAATTCATTTTAATACATATTCAGATGTTGTCCCTATTTCATAGTAAATTCCCTTGAATGACTTTGGCTCATAGATATGGGTTAAGGAATTTATAAATAATGTTCCTGTTTTGTTTTTTGAACAAAGTAAAAAATAATTTTGGAGGAGAGTGTTCCTGATTGCCGCCTCTGAAATTTCAACTACCTGGCGTGGAGGGAAGTCTGTCTCTACTCAAAGACCAGCTGTTCCTGACCCCGAGAGGAGTTTGTTCAGGCTCGCATGATCTCTGTGGTGGGGATCCATCAAATCTGGTAAGCAGCCCCCTTTTCCTATTTCTGCACTGTCTTAGAAGATCCATAGAAGATTTACTGAAGACTTAAAGAGGAATCACACCTCCGCTTTATGATACCATCATTTTCCATATGAACTATAATTTTTTCATTTTTTTATATTCACATTACTATTTAGTTATAATTTGAGTAGCACACTGAACTTTTTTCTTTATTTTCCACTAGATTTTAGTTAGGGGTATTTGAGTAAAGAGGGCTGAATACAAATGCATGCCACACTTTTCAGATATTTATTTGTAAAAAAAATTTGAAAACCATTTATCATTTTCCTTCCACTTCACAATTATGTGCCACTTTGTGTTGGTCTATTACATACAATCCCAATAGAATACATTTATGCTTTTGGTTGTAACATGACAAAATGTGGAAAATGGGGTATGAATACTTTTCCAAGGCACTGTATCTAAGTATCTATCTACCGTGTTTCCCTGAAAATAAGACCTACCCCGAAAATAAGACCTAGCGTTATTTTCCAGGAGGGCTGTAATATTATCCCTACCCCAAAAATAAGACCTAGTTTAAAATGCTTGTAAAATCAGATAATCCACTCTATCACAGTAGTATATAATGTACAATGTGTGTGTTTCTGTAATATAATTGCGGGGAAGAGAGCTCCGGCGGGTCACAGAAACGCAGAGCGGCGCTATAACGAAGGTATTTGGCACAATTATATTACAGAAACACACACATTGTACATTATATACTACTGAGTGGATTATAGGATTTTACAAGCATTTTCACACTGGGGATTCCGGTCAGGCAGGGAGAGAAAGGGGGAGAGAAGACAGCACATTACATGGTAAGACCTACCCCGAAAATAAGCCCTACTGTGTCTTTTGTTGCCAAAATGAGTATAAGACCCGGGGTTATTTTCGGGGAAACACGGTATCTATCTATGTTTCTATATTTACACACATTATGAAAACACACAAATTCAAACAGGCCACTAGCAGAGAACATATCTCTAATCAATACTTACCCATCAATGTTGCTGACCACAGTTTATTCTGTCTAATTGCAGATATAATTCTGGGTCATTTTTCTCTTCACACTCCGGTAAAAGTGTTAATACCAGAAACTATCTCAGCTTCTATAACGTAAGCTGCCAACACACTTCCTTTACATGATCTTAGTGACAAAACATCAATGAAAATATCAATATCCAGAATGGGTGATATTACCAGAGATGTCACACATGTCTTCTTGCCATGGGATGGCAGAGATCTGTATACAGGGCTAGACAGCAAAAGTAATATTCACTCATTAATTGCAGCACAAACCTATGAGATTTATTAGGTAGTAAATCTGATTCTGATGTATGTTTCGAAGCATATAATAGGCTCAAAGTATACATTTAGTTACAGCAATAAATCTACAGTCATTGAACTCTTGTCACTGGGAGCATTAAAGCAGTAATACCATCCCATGGCTGAAGACAAACGTACATTGGTGTTCTATAATTACTGTTCAGTATAGGCAGATTGCAAATGTAAATGTATTATCTGAGAAGTTATTTTAACCATGTCATGGCTGGAGCGAATTGAAACCTTCTTGACCTTTTTTTTTTTTTTTTTTTTTTACTTTGTACAATAACATACCTCCCAACATTTTGAGATGGCAATGAGGGACACCTACCAGCAAACATATGTAGGCATAGGACACGCCCGCTGCTACACCCCCTTAAAGCAGAACTAACCAAAAACAAAAGGTTAATTAAATCCACAAGGGCTTTTTTTTTTTTACCACTACTATTCCTTTATATTGGCTTTTAAAATTTACAAATACAGCAATTTAGAATTTAGATGAAAGGTTTAGCACTGGGAAAGATAAAAAGCATTTTGAAAGATAAAAAGTGTATTTTATATACAACTATATAGAGTTGAGTTGAGTTGCATCTTGATATAGCGCGATCCTTTACCCTGCAGGGTCCCGACGCGCTTACAAACACATACACATATACTAGGGCCAATTTGTAGGCAGGATCTGATTAACCTACCATATAGATCATAGTTGCATAGTTATATAACCTACCATGTAGATTATAGTTACATAGTAGGTGAGGTTGAAAAAAAGACACAAATCCATCAAGTCCAACCTATGTTGTGCGATTTAATGTCAGTATTACATTGTATATCCCTGTATGTTGTGGTCGTTCAGGTGCTTATCTAATAGTTTCTTGAACTATCAATGCTCCCCGCTGAGACCACCGCCTGTGGAAAGGAATTCCACATCCTTGCCGCTCTTACAGTAAAGAACCCTCTACGTAGTTTAAGGTTAAACCTCTTTTCTTCTAATTTTAATGAGTGGCCACGAGTCTTGTTAAACTCCCCTCTGCGAAAAAGATGTGGGGTCACCAGTACAGTATTTGTATATTGAAATCATATCCTCTCTCAAGCGTCTCTTCTCCAGAGAGAATAAGTTCAGTGCTCGCAACCTTTCCTCATAACTAAGATCCTCCAGACCCTTTATTAGCTTTGTTGCCCTTCTTTGTACTCGCTCCATTTCCAGTACATCCTCCCTGAGGACTGGTGCCCAGAACTGGACAGCATACTCCAGGTGCGGCCGGACCAGAGTCTTGTAGAGCGGGAGAATTATTGTTTTATTTCTGGAGTTAATCCTCTGTTTAATGCATGCCAATATTCTGTTTGTTTGTTAGCAGCAGCTTGGCATTACATGCCATTGCTGAGCCTATCATCTACTAGGACCCCCAGGCCCTTTTCCATCCTAGATTCCCCCAGAGGTTCTCCCCCCAGTGTATAGATTGCATTCATATTTTTGCCACCCAAATGCATTATTTTACATTTTTCTACATTGAACCTCATTTGCCATGTAGTTGCCCACCCCATTAAAAGATCAGATTAGATCAGACCAAAATGAGGGACAAATGAGGGACAGAGGGACGTTGCTCCAAATCAGGGACAGTCCCTCGAAATCAGGGACAGTTGGGAGCTATGCAATAATGGCAAACTGACACTGGTACCAAATCCTTCGAGGATCATGTCGGTGCTTGTCTGCTCCCCAAATTGTAAGTGTTAGAAAGTAAACAGCCATGCTACAGTTAACCAACTTTGCATTAAATAAACTTTATTGACCTATGAACATGCAAACAAAATGTTGTCTGGACCCCCCCCCCCCCCCCCCCCCCACTGACATGTTTTACCCAGCAATTAGGCTTAATCGTTTTCATTTTCAGTGACCACTATAAATTCAAATATTCCTGTGATCACTGAAAATGTAATGCATCTGTGATTATATAAAGAGATTTGGATAATGCATTGGGGTAGTGCTGTATGTTCACTTTCAAAGTGAATTTTCACTTTGCAAAAAAGCTTTGGTCATACTTCTCTTATAAACATAATTATGTATTCTTTGCAAAGTGAATATTTATTATATTTCAACTTATTCACAAAGAACTTTCTCTGCTCATTTTGAAAATCAGGGTCATTAACTCTGATTTATTAAACGGTTAGAGTATTTTCACTTTCAACAGAAAGTTTTCACTTTTTTGTTCGTCACTAGCATGGGAACCGCATGCTATTGATGGTCAATAATTGTTTAAATGCTTTCATGAAGGTACTACTTGATGTGTATGTTAACCACTTCCGGACCGCCCACTGTCGTTATACATCGGTACTTTGAAGAGGGGTATCGTTGTTATGGCAGCAGCTAGCTGCCATAACCCCGGTATCCTCTTCTTCAGCGGGCGGTCCGCTTCAAGATAAAAGTGGTCTCTGCGGCAGATTCGCCGCAAGACCACTTTTATCGGCGGCAGGAGAGGGGCCCCCCTCCCGCCGCACTCCGGTGCCCTCTGCCGCTTACCTGAGCCGTCGGTAGCGGTGGAGGCGATTGGATCCTTTCCCTAGCCTGACATTGAGACGAGGGAGAGGAAGATGGCCCCCACCCATCTCTATATCATTGCAGGGCAGAAGCGATGTCAAAACATCACTTCCGCCCATAACTCGTAGCCTCCCTGGCGGTTTTCCCGAGTGTGGCTCGGGGTTAAAATTCAGTCCCATTGGCGGTAACCCCGAGCCACACTTGGGATCGCATTGCAGGATCCTGGTGCGGCGTTACTTACCTTGTCCCCAGGATCCTGCGATGTCCCCCGCAGTGTCCGTGGGCTCTGTCTCCCCCGGAGCCTCTCCTTGCCAGGCTCCGTTCTCTGCGAGCGTCGCGACGCACGGGGGCGGAGCCTGGCGGCAAATTCAAAAAATTTTAAAAATCATAACACATACAGTACTGTAATCTTACAGATTACAGTACTGTATGAAATCATTTCACATCCCTTTTGTCCCCAGTGCTTTGTCCTATGCCCTGCATGCAGTTTTATATTATATACAGTGGCTTGCGAAAGTATTCGGCCCCCTTGAACTTTTCAACCTTTTGCCACATTTCAGGCTTCAAACATAAAGATATAAAATTTTTATTTTTTGTGAAGAATCACCAACAAGTGGGACACAATTGTGAAGTGGAACGAAATCTTTTGGATTTTTGAAACTTTTTTAACTAATAAAAAAAATGAAAAGTGGGGCGTGCAAAATTATTCGGCTCCCTTGCGTTAATACTTTGTAGAGCTACCTTTTGCTGCGATTACAGCTGCAAGTCGCTTGGGGTATGTCTTTATCAGTTTTGCACATCGAGAGACTGAAATTCTTGCCCATTCTTCCTTGCAAAACAGCTCGAGCTCAGTGAGGTTGGATGGAGAGCGTTTGTGAACAGCAGTTTTCAGCTCTTTCCACAGATTCTCGATTGGATTCAGGTCTGGACTTTGACTTGGCCATTCTAACACCTGGATACGTTTATTTGTGAACCATTCCTTTGTAGATTTTGCTGTATGTTTGGGATCATTGTCTTGTTGGAAGATAAATCTCCGTCCCAGTTTCAGGTCTTTTGCAGACTCCAACAGGTTTTCATCCAGAATGGTCCTGTATTTGGCTGCATCCATCTTCCCCTCAATTTTAACCATCTTCCCTGTCCCTGCTGAAGAAAAGCAGGCCCAAACCATGATGCTGCCACCACCATGTTTGACAGTGGGGATGGTGTGTTGAGTGTGATGAGCTGTGTTGCTTTTACGCCAAACATATCGCTTTGCATTGTGGCCAAAAAGTTCGATTTTGGTTTCATCGGACCAGAGCACCTTCTTCCACATGTTTGGTGTGTCTCCCAGGTGGCTTGTGGCAAACTTTAGACAAGACTTTTTTTTGGATATCTTTGAGAAATGGCTTTCTTCTTGCCACTCTTCCATAAAGGCCAGATTTGTGCAGTGTACGACTGATTGTTGTCCTATGGACAGACTCTCCCACCTCAGCTGTAGTTCTCTGCAGTTCATCCAGAGTGATCATGGGCCTCTTGGCTGCATCTCTGATCAGTCTTCTCCTTGTCTGAGCTGAAAGTTTAGAGGGACAGCCAGGTCTTGGTAGATTTGCAGTGGTCTGTTACTCCTTCCATTTCAAAATGATCGCTTGCACAGTGCTCCTTGGGATGTTTAAAGCTTGGGAAATCTTTTTGTATCCAAATCCGGCTTTAAACTTCTCCACAACAGTATTACGGACCTGCCTGGTGTGTTCCTTGGTCTTCATGATGCTCTCTGCGCTTTCAACAGAACCCTGAGACTATCACAGAGCAGGTGCATTTATACAGAGACTTGATTACACACAGGTGGATTCTATTTATCACCATCAGTCATTTAGGACAACATTGGATCATTCAGAGATCCTCGCTGACCTTCTGGAGTGAGTTTTCTGCACTGAAAGTAAAGGGGCCGAATAATTTTGCACGCACCACTTTTCAGTTTTTTAATTGCTAAAAAAGTTTAAAATATCCAATAGATTTCGTTCCACTTCACAATTGTGTCCCACTTGTTGGTGATTCTTCACAAAAAATTAAAATTTTATATCTTTATGTTTGAAGCCTGAAATGTGGCAAAAGTTTGAAAAGTTCAAGGGGGCCGAATACTTTCGCAAGCCACTGTATACTGTTCTTTCTGCCTGGAAACTGGAGATTTTCCATAGCAACCAAAAAGTGTCCCTTTACGTCAAAAGTGGCTTTAGACCAGCTAGAAAACAGCGATAGTAAATTAGAACACTTGCAGAATTGAGCGATAGTGAATCGTGGGGAAATTTATTTTATTATTATTATTATTATTATTTTAATTATTTATTTTTATTTATTATATTATAATTTATGTTTTTGTGTTTCAAACTTTATCATACCCGGGATATCTACTAGACTCTTGTTTGGACAGATTTAAGTGTATTATTGTTAAGAATTACAGGCCTACAATATAAAACGCCAAATTTCCATGCAAAATAATTGTACCGCTTTCAGCACCTAAAATCCGAAATAATCATACCGCCAGGGAGGTTAATGGGCCATTTTTTTTGTATTTTTTTAAATGACAAATTTTTTTTTTATTGCATTTTAGTGTAAATGTGAGATCGGAGGTCTTTTTGACCCCAGATCTCATATTTAAAAGGTCCTGTCCTGTTTTTTTTCTATTACAAGGGATATTTGCATCCCTTGTAATAGGAATAAAAGTAACACCATTTTTTTTAAAAGAACAGTGTAAAAATAAAAAATAAAAGGTAAAATAAATAAGAGAAAAAATAATTTTTTTGAACGCTCCCCGTCCCGTTAAGCTCGCGTGCAGAAGCAAACACATATGAACCACACATGTGAGGTATCGCCGCGATCGGTAGAGAGAGAGAGCAATAATTCTAGCCCTAGACCTCCTCTGTAACTCAAAACATGCAACCTGTACAGTTTTTAAAATATCGCCTATGGAGATTTTTAACAGTAAAAGTTTGTCACCATTCCACGAGCAGGCGCAATTTTGAAGTGTGACATGCTGGGTATCAATTTACTCGGCGTAACATTATCTTTCACAATATATTCTCTAGGGTGTTCGAAAAAAAAAATTTATAATGTTTGGGGGTTCTAAGTAATTTTCTAGCAAAAAAAAACGTTTTTAACTTATAAGCAACAAATCTCAAAAAGAGGCTCGGTCCTTAAGTGGTTAAGGTGGCCATAGATGCATCGAAATTCAACCGGTTCAGCAGAGAGTGGCCAAATTTTGATCCATGTGTGGCTTCTGCCACTCAACAGAAGTCAATTTTTTGTTGAATGAACTTGGTGGGAAAAAACTGCTTAATCAGCAGCTGCAGTCGATAGCTGCAGGAGTCTGAGGACTCCCTCTGCTGTCATAATATAATAATGGAGTGGAGATGATTCCTCCATCCATCTCAAAAGAGTGGTTGGGGGAATGGGTTCAGTTTTGAGCCATGTATGACTAGCTTTAGCGCCCTCCCATAGCCATAGGCCATCCTGTTACAGTGGGCCGCACACCAGGATAACGCCTTTTCACCTGCCAGTGATATTTGTCCTGGCACTGACTACACAGCTATTTGGAGGAAAATAGCGTAAAACACTGATATTTTCCTCCACCTGTTCTTAATATACATTACACTTTACTTGCTTCATCAGAAGGCATGGAAAGAAAACAGCTGTATACTTCATGAGGCCTCGCATACTCATGATCCAGTTCCACTCTATAGGAGAGTTGTACTACGCAGCTGGCCATAACATAGGGTCCCTGCCACTGAGAAGGTTAGACCATTTAGTCCACCAATACACCCCTCTAAAAGAACCTCCATCGCTGGGTACCACCTCCTCCTTGCCCAGACTGGCTGCTTGTCAGGGCTGGGTTCAGCCCTTCCTTCTCTGAGCTGGCCGCTCAGCTGTCGGCTAATTACCAGCTCCTATCTCTCCACAGTGACTCACCTATTGATGATATCCTGCTCGTCAGTCCTGCCTACTTAAGCCGTCCAGTCCAGATGATCTTGGCTTGGTCACATCTCTAGAGACGCTCTCCTGTGTTTCTGTTAAAGACTTGCTTGGCTGACATTCCTTCTGGCTCCAGATCCTGCTTGCTGTTCTACTACGCTCATTTCTGGCTCCCTGACGTTTTGGCTTGTCTGATAATCCGTTCCGGTTATGTTTTGACTACGCTTACTCTGTTTACCTTTTTTTTTATTATTATTAAACAAGTGTGATTTAACTGTATTTCTGTCTCAGTCTAAATCATGGTTTCTGACACCGCTTCTTCTTTTACTTGTCTCTCTTTGCCTTAATGAGAAAGTTAACATTTAGGCACAAACTTTGTTCTTCATTCCCATACACTGTAGGATTTTCACTTGCCAATAATCACATGGCAACGCAAGTCTCAAACCGATATCGCTCATCTAACTTTTGTAGGAATTTGTTGGGCTATGCTGTGGTGTCTTATACCTTTTAGCTTGTAATAGATCCAAATAGAGTTTGCTAATGGTCCTACTTCAGGGTCCCATCAAGGGGTGACCCTATCCCGATACAACATTACATCTCCCTGTGTATGATCGTTCTCTGACTCATGACCAATCTCCGACTTCTAACTCTTCAAAGACCAAATCCGCCTTTCTCCACCCGCCTAAATGTCCCAGCTACGGGAACCTCAGAAGGCCACCATAGAAAGTTAACTCTTACATTACCACACAGTAGCTTGAATAAAAATTACAAAACGGCAGTAATGGCACCTGCCTACAATCTTAGAAAATGAGTTGAAATAAAATGAAAAAACTTTGCTTTTCAGAGCTGTTGGAAGGGGTTTACAGTCCCTGGTCATTTCATAGTGAATGCATACAATGAACATGGCGGCCATCGAACTAACAACTTCTAGAAAAGTTAGATCACTTTATGTACGCTTTAAACGTACAAAAATATACAAAAATCTTCAATAATAGAAGCAGAAAGGTCCTCCATCACATTTCATGGTATTATATATATTACTACATGACAAATATGTGATTTACTTATTTCTACACTAAATATTTTACCTGGAGAAAAAATATTCTATATTATCCATCCATCCAGCCTCTAGCCCTTTGTAAGAAAGATTCCAGATTACTTATTAAAAATACATGAAAGATTTCTGAGCTTTTTTAAGGGCCTCTCCCGAAGCTACCACTAACTGCATTAACACTAATGGACTATTGATGTATTTCACTAGCTGCATTTATTTCAATAAATGATATTCTGTAATGAAACTTATATAAAAAAGTATAGCATGCTTTTTGTTTCAGAGGTGTACAGTATTACACTCCTGTTTGTGAACTGAGAAAAAAATATTGATATGGTTGGAATAGTTTAATTAAGCTGAAGTTTAATCTGCTTATATTTTGCATTGACTGGTTCCACCTCTCCCCCTCATTAACACGCTAATATCATTTTTAAATAAATCCTTTCCATTTTCATTACATATCTTATTTTAGACCAAGTGATATAATGAATGGGTCTCTGTGCTTCTCTATTCAATGCAGTCAGATTATAACTGGTTGGAGGGGTTGTCAGGGTGCTGTACATGCCTCAGTTTTCCTTTCGATAGCCCTCAACCTTTATGCATGAGGTGGGCTGGCTCTTGGGAAGAGTTATGCACACATCAAAATGCTTTTATGGGTGGATGTCAGTCTGGAGGAATTTCTAGGCAGATTAAATTTGCCCTAGATATTGCTTCTGGATGTCCTCCAGACAGGAAATTAGCTCTGACTTTTTGCAGCTTCTAATGCACACTGTAAGAATCTCACAGTGTGCAGTGACAACAGAGTAAGCAATTTGACTACTGCCTGTACAACTGTGAAGACTGAAAGTAAGGCTGGAATTTATCTTTATTGTGTATAAATAGCTGAGCATGTATACAGTAAATAGCACTGGGAAACATTTTTTGAAAGATAAAAAGTGCATTTTATGTACAACTATACGGATCAGATCAAAATGAGGGACAAATGAGGGGGAAAGAGGGACAGAGGGACATTGCTTCAAATCAGGGACAGTCCCTCGAAATCAGGGACAGCAAAGAGCCGGAGTTCGTGGCTCCAGAAGGAAGAGGGGGTGAAGATGGACGCTCACTGCTAGTGGGGACAGCGGTGACATCACAGGCTTCGGTTTCAGGTAAGTGACACATAATGGGCTACTATGCGATGCATAGTAGCCCATTATGCTTTACCTTTGCAGGGAAATAAAGAGGAAGTAAAACCCACCAGGGTTTACTTCCTCTTTAAGTGACTTTAGCATGTGTTGTGCATGACAATGTCATCATTGTAGGGGGGTTAGAATGTAAGCTCCAGGGCCACGGACTGATGCAAAGGTTTCCATGTTCTCTGTAAAGAACCTGGGTATATGCTGGTGCTATCAAGGGAGACTTGAAATTAGACATGCCTGAACCACTTTTTACTAAACATTTCTTATCTCCCCAAATCTTTATGGCTGTGCAGTTGCTTGCATGTTTCTTCACACTTCGGCTAGTATTCAAATTTAATGCATAATAAGCTTTAATAAGAAAGCTCATAGCATTCCCATAGTTCTCCAGTGAACAATTAATATTTTTTTTCTGTACACACACCACAAACAAACATTCTGTGGGTTAATTAGCCCAGGTTACACTTTCTGGGTAATTGTACGGTCGGCTGCCTCTGTGTGTCAGTGAGTGAGCCTCAGACACACGGCAGATGCTGAACAATACCTAGTAATGGTCCAGCCATTTATCTTTGAGTGATTTAACAACACTTCAGCACTGTTATCAATTATGGATGAAGAATACAGCTCTCTGGGTATAAATATTCAGTGTAACACTGAGCACTTAAACATTTAAAAATAAGAATTGAAAACCAAGGAAATGGCTGGCTTTCCAGGGGCTGTAAATAATAGATTAGATCAAATTTTGATTTTCTTACAAAGGGTTTATCCAATCCCACCCTAAATTTCACTGAGTTTGAAGTAAAAAAACAACAAAAGAAAGCAGTAACTGAAAAGACAGGTTCGTCAAAAAAGAAAAGATAAATGAATGTCTATCTATCTATCTGTCTATCTATCTATCTATCTATCTGTCTATCTGTCTATCTATCTATTTATCTATCTATCTATCTATCTATCTATCTATCTATCTATCTATCTATCTATCTATCTATCTATCTATCTATCTATCTATCTATCTATCTATCTATCTATCTATCTATCTATCTATCTATCTACTCCAAAAGACATGCTGGTAGGTTAACACAGCGACTGTCCAGTTCTGTAGGCTAGGTCTGGCCTGATTAAAACTTCACACTTTCAAATTTAGATCAAGTTTAGATTTTCTTAGCAAAGGGTTTATCCAAGTCCACCCAAATATATACTGAGGTTGAAGAAAAAATCCAACAAAAGAAAGCAGAAGCTGAAAAGACCGGCTCGTCAAAAAAGAAAAGATAAATTAAAGTCAGTCTATCAATCTATCTATCTATCTATCTATCTATCTATCTATCTATCTATCTATCTATCTATCTATCTATCTATCTATCTATCTATCTATCTATCTATCTATCTATCTATCTATCTATCTATCTATCTATCTATCTATCTATCTATCTATCTATCTATCTATCTACAGAAGTGGCATGCGATATGTTTGCTGTGCATTTTATAAAGTAGTGCATTTACTACTTTTGGTGCGGTGTGGAGAAATCACACTGCATCCGGATCGCATGTGAATTGCACAAGTTCACAAGGGGCCTAATTCACTAAGAATAAACAGAAAAAGTAGTCACTTTACATTTAGTTACTCCCAGTTAAGCCAATTAAGACCTCAACTAGGTGAACATGCGAGCGGAAAAGTGAATAAGTGAGCATTAGTAAATTCCAATTCGGCATAGTCGCGGTTCCATAACTGGCAATTGCCAGCGAGGTTCCTATATGGAACTGCACTGCAGCATTTAGCTATGATCATGTGTGTACATGTATGCCAATAAATATGGGGTGCGATCTACCTCGTGTGTGGCTTATTATTTAAATTACAATTATTGTACATTTGTTTTTTTTTTGCTAACAAATGCTGTTCTGAATGATTATTACAGAGTAATGTCTGCTATTCCGTGAGGTTACATATATTTATCATTTACAGTTACATATCTGTTATATGTAAAAAAAAATGTTCATGTTATATTTCTTTTTTAGGAGACTATAGAGTTCAAATTACCGTATTTATCGGCGTATCACACGCGCCGGCGTATAACACGCACCCCAAGTTTAGGAGGGAATTTTAAGGAAAAAAACTTTTAGGAGGAAAGTTTAAGGAAAAAAACTTACATTTAAATGCCTATCAATGCTGCCTCATCAGTGTCCATCTGCAGCCTTGTCAGTGTCCATCTGTAGTGTTGTTCCTGATTGCAGCATTGTCCCCCATTGCAGCCTTGTCCCCATTGCAGCCTTGTCCCCATTGCAGCCTTGTCCCCCATTGCAGCCTTGTCCCTATTGCAGCCTTGTCCCCCATTGCAGCCTTGTCCCCATTGCAGCCTTGTCCCCCATTGCAGCCTTGTCCCCCATTGCAGCCTTGTTAGCGTCCATCTGTAGTCTGTGCATCTTTGAAAATGGCGCTGCCGTTCTCGGCCACTTTCGGCCATTCTCGGCGGCCCTCGGCCGCTTTCGGCCATTCTCGGCGGCTCTCGGCCGCTCTCGGACGCATTCGGTCGAGAATGGCCGAGGGCCGCCGAGAATTGCCGAAAGCAGCCGAGAGCCGCCGAGAATGGCCGAAGGCGGGCGAGAGCCGCCGAGAATGGCCGAAATCGGCCGAGAACGGCGGCGCCATTTTCAAAGCCGCCGGGAAAAGCTAAAAGCCGCTGAGAGCGGCCGAAAAGCTTACAATCGGCGGGGGATGGGCGTATAACACGCACCCACGATTTTCCCCTGATTTTCACGGTATTTATGTTCATTCTTTATTCATACTAAACTATTATGCAGGTCAAATTGTACTCAGCACATTGGCCTAGTGGTCTGCACTCATGAACAAAAAGCACTTAGGTCAGGAGTTCAAATTTCACCCATGCTAGCACCCTGTGTGTTCACTAGCGTTTGATTATTTTAGTTCCACACAATAATATCTTTTCTAAATAACATATCACTGTATGCAATTGAGCATGCAAATTATGGAAACAACCATGCTGATGTGGCAGTGGCAATTAGGCGTTTGCCTATTTTCAGCATACTATGCTGTTTAAAACTTAAGCAGGTGATACCATGCTTGGGATTTGAACCCATGGTCTGAGTCTTTCTAGGTGGGAGTGCTACCCACTAAGCCAGGGATCTCCAAACTTTCTAACCAAAGGGCCAGTTTATTATCCTTCAGACTTAAGAGGAGCCAGACTGTGGCCAGCAGGATTGGAATATTTCCTGGCATCAGTGAGAGGAAACATTGCCATTGTAGCGTCACATATGCTACCCGCTGGAGTGCGCATGCGGGACACCACCATATGCTTTCCAACACTTATACGACAAAACTCCACACCCCTCGCAGGCTCACTTCGGGCACAGCCTTGCTTCACTCAGCATAATTATAATCTAACTCTATGTCCACTTGGATGGTGGGGCTTGAACCTGGACTTAGGGGTGGAGTTTTGTCGTAAAAGTGTTGGAACGCATATGACGCTACCCCATGTTTAGCCAGAGATATGGCTCAAATGGCAAAGTGGCTGAGCATGCTCAGTACAACAAAATATATTTTACAAATGGCAAAGTTCCTGGGCATAAAGAATGCACATTGTAGTATATACACAAATATATATACTGCAGAGAATGCATATAGAATGTCTATCTATCTATCTATCTATCCGCGGAAAATTTATAAACCTGCCATCCAACATTTGTCCACGTAAAGTTGGCCAACAATTGTCCGATG
The DNA here is from genome assembly GCA_037952835.1 of Lithobates septentrionalis. Classification (NCBI taxonomy): domain Eukaryota; kingdom Metazoa; phylum Chordata; class Amphibia; order Anura; family Ranidae; genus Lithobates; species Lithobates septentrionalis. Next base: position 887,001 of record JBBDGP010001990.1, on the reverse strand, counting down.
GAGCGTACAAACGGTCGTATTTTCCTCCAACCACCTGTCATCACACAATTCCCGTCGGAAAATCCGATCGTGTGTACGAGGCTTTACTCTCAAAATTAAAATGTATGTTTTTGTGGAAGTAACAGTTATACAATGAAAATCAATGGTTGACACTTGCATTTATATATAAATAGCACATTGTTTGCTAGCTCTCACAAATTCCCAATCGTGAACTCTTGTTTGGCATTCCCACATTTCGGAATTTACTATAGCATGGGGCTAAAACGAAATGAGAGTAGGATTGTGACTACTTTTCAGTCTGGCCATGCTCAGTTGTGTCTGTACAGAGTCCCAAAAACAGGGTGAATTTATCTCTTCTCAGACTTTCAAGCATATTTCTGCTTTCACAACAATATTTAAAAAAAATTAAAAGCAGATCATCTCCAAACAATATACCACATGTTTAGGAACCATTTAATCTATAAGATTAAGCTCTAAACATTATTTCCATGTGCAATTCCCGTGCTTCTACCACCACTACTGATATAGTCGGTCACTGACTTATGTGACCTATAGTGAATTTGATTTTGCGACTATGTATTCCCCGCGTGCTATAGTGAATACCTTTTCTGACTAGATTTAGTCGTTTCCCTATGAAGTTTAGTCGCTTGTGACCATTTATTCACCCATTTGCCGACTAGGTGCTATAGTAAATAAACCCCATGGTGTGAACTTGCCCCAAAGGGATAAACATGGGAAAATGTACATGTATTGCAGAGATGTAATGCATATGTTTATTAGGTATTATTTTGCCCTGACTTACACAGACACAAAAGCCATCATTTAACTATTTTAATCAGCACCTACAAAGGCTTCAAATCCACTCTGTGTACACCAAATGCTTTGCAAACCCATATGTTATCATGTATAGATAGTGGTGATATCATCACTGTGCTGTAGATACCCTGTGCAGGGAGCAGAGCAATGGCAGGGGACCAGCAGCTCCACCCACTACTGGCGACCTGTAGACAACTACAAAAGGGGGTGGAGACAAGACCACTCACCCTGCACCCGGACAGGAAGCAGAGGTGACTGGTCTTCATTACATTGCACAGAGGCGATGGGTAGGAGTTAAATCAAATATGTGAGCCACCGGCGCAACAAAAAATATATATAAAAAATGAAATAATCGATTGTAAAGTTATATAACATAGGTAAGTGGTGTATTTAGGAATACAAAACAGGGGTTAGCGCAGTCAACACTTGGTTGTTATAAATGGGTAGGATCTGGAAGAAATACACCAAGGCAACCAAGATCCAAGTAAGAATACACACAGTCCTTAGATTTTATTTGTTTAGCCTGGAGTTCATCATTAAAGCGGGGTTCCACCCAAATTTTGAACATTATCTCTATGCATTCTCTTACTTGCCTAGATGCTGACATGCTGTGTAAAAAAATTTAAATCGCCGTAATTACCTTTTTTTTCTAATCTTCTTAGCACTTCCTGGTTTTCCTCCCTCTTTCCTCCTGTTTCTAGCCTCTCCCAGACCTCCCACAGTCCCCTGGGAGCTAGTCTCAGGCTTCCCAGCATGCATTGTGCAACAGCGTCATCACAACATCTCGGTGAATGCTGGGAGCACAGCATTCACCGCATCCAGGAAATACATGCTTGTGGGCTTCAAATGCCCACAATGAAGATGGAAACCACCTTCAGTGAATTTTATAAGTTATTCGTTACAACAAAATCGGACACAGGCGGACTTATTACACAGAACATGTGAGTAGATAATCATGAGAAGAAAAGTTTGTGAATGAACTCCAAAAAAAAAAAACGATAGATAGGTGGACCCCCGCTTTAAGTAAGATTCAACAGTGCTAGACAGTCTTCGTGAATAAGTATAAAATAATATCCGTGCTTAGTAAAAAAATTAAACAAATACAGCAGCTGAGCACTATAACACAGATATTGGGCACCAAGTCAAATGTGAAAATATAAAGTGCAGCGCTAAAAATTCTAAATAATACATAAGTGAGTATCGCATCTAATAACTATGAAGTGCAAATGCAAAAGTAGCTGTAACTGATATACAATAATAATTTCATGTGACCAACATAATACAAAAATACACACATGTATATTATATTAAGTGCAATGGCATATAAAGTGCCAAATAATAAATCCTTCAGCAGTGCAAATGTGAAAAAGTTCATTAGTAGCTGGAATTTTATGAAAAAGATCCCACGTGAGATATGGAGCCTGGATCTAATATTTGACCAGGTGATACCTGTCACCACAGTGAGATAAAAGGCTTACCGGAAAGCCAGCGACCACCCTTATTCAGGGGGGGTCACAAAGCGCTTGTTGGATCAGAGATCCCATGGAAGGATGTCCAGATATCTTGAGCGTCTCCCACCAGAAGCCTCCACATATACCGAGCGAAGGTCAGATCAGATCAGATATCCCAGGAAGTGCAGGTATGCAAAGAAACAAAAAACTCCAATGGTGCAGTATTGTCTCTTTAAGGTATTTTTAAATGGTAAGTATTGCAGTGCTGCATACAAGCATTCTGACTCAAAAACGAGTCTCAAATACAAAATGAATAAAAAGGAATTCCTTACAAATAAAAAGGCCACAAGAGTGTGGAGGCGATCGAGCATGCGCAGAGCGTGTGAGCGTGGCATCCCAACGATCGTTTCGTCAGATGTGACGTCACTATACTTCAAGCTGACACACTCTGTTTGCAGCAGACTGAGAGGATGAGCTCACAGTGCCTCTCCTCACTTCTTGTCAGAGGCAGTGAGCTCAATAAACAGCTTGGAGTCTTGGACCAATGGTAAAGTACCATTGGTCCCAGCTGTCTAATAAAAATGGTGCAGTGGAGGCACGCCTCTCACTGCATTGTCATAGAAGGGGCATGTGTCTAAAAGACAAATGCTCCCTTCCAGCCCAGCTCTCTTAACTACAAGGAAAAAACGTGTTTATTTGTATAAGATTTACCCACAATCCCATGTTTTTCTCACACAGTTAAGAGGGAGAATGAGAATCTGCTGCCTGCTGTAAAGGTACTGTTATATTCAAATTAAATAATAAATCTATTTGCTATATGTTATAACATCATTTATTATTATTATTATTATTATTATTATTATTATTATTATAATACACGATTTATATAGCGGCAACAGTTTACGCAGCGCTTTACAATGTAGAGGGGGGAACAGCACAAATACAGTACAGTTCAATACAGAAGGGACAGGAGGGCCCTGCTCGTAGAGCTTACATTCTAAAAAGGAGGGGGTGGCAGTACAAAAGGTAATAGATGCGGGGAATGATTTATTATTTATCTATTTACTGTGAAATTACTGGTTGGAAGTTATAACTTTAAACTTTAGTAATTTGTCCGTTAAGCCACCTGCTTGAGTACAGATTTTGAAATTAAGCCCTTGCCACCCAGGCCAATTCTGACATTTCTCTCCTACATGTGAAAATCATATTTTTTTTGCTAGAAAATTACTCAGAACCCCCAAACATTATATATATTGTTTTAGCAGACACCCTATGGAATAAAATGGCAGTCGTTGAAACTTTTAATGTCACACGGTATTTGCGCAGCAATTTTTTCAAATGCTTTTTTTTGGGGGGGGGGGGCAGTTTCATGAATAAAAAAAAACACTAACGTTAGCCCGATTTTTTTTTTTTTTGTATAATGTGAAAGATGATGTTACGCCGAGTAAATTAAATACCTAACATGTCACACTTTACCACTTACATGACCGTTCTGCTGTCATTATACGGTGGCTCCTTAAAGTTGAATAACGTTATCGCAGCAGCTAGCTGCCATAACACCGGTATCCACTTCTACAGTGGACGGTCTGCTTTCAGATAAAAGTGGTCTCAGCAGCAGATTAGCCGCAAGATCACTTTTCGATGGCGGAAGAGGGCTCCCCCCCTCCCGCCGCACTCTGGTACCCTCTGGTGCTTACTGGAGCAGTGGCAGGGGTCCTTTCCCCTGCTTGGCATGGAGCTGAGTGAGGGGAAGACGGCCCCCACCCGGCTCCATACCATTGCAGGGCAGAAGCAACGCCAAAACGTCACTTCTGCCCATAGCTCTTAAAGAAACATTTTTTTTTATTGTAAACGGCACTTGTTTCATTTTTTTTATTGCATTTTAGTGTAAATATGAGATCTGAGGTCTTTTTGACCCCACATCTCATATTTAAGAGGTCCTGTCATGCTTTTTTTCTATTACAAGGGATGTTTACATTCCTTGTAATAGGAATACAAGTGACACATTTTTTTAAAAGAACAGTGTAAAAATAAAAAATTTAATTAAAGTAAATAAAAAAAATGTAAAAAATGTTAACGCGCCCCATCCCGACGAGCTTGCGTGCAGAAGCGAATGAAAATAGTGATCAAACCACACATGTGAGGTATCACCGCGATCGTTAGAGCAAGAGAAATAATTCTAGCCCTAGACCTCCTCTGTAACTCAAAACATGCAACCTGTAGAAGTTTTTTAAATGTCGCCTATTGAGATTTTTAAGGGTAAAACTTTGTTGCCATTCTGGGCGCAATTTTGAAGCGTGACGTGTTGGTTATCGATTTAGTCGGCATAGCATCATCTTTCACAATATAAAAAAAAATTGGGCTAACTTTACTGTTGTCTTATTTTTTAATTAAGAAAAGTGTATTTTTTTACAAAAAAAAGTGCACTTGTAAGACCGCTGCGCAAATACGGTTTGAAAGAAAGTATTGCAATGACCACCATTTTATTCTCTAGGGTGTTAAAAAAAAAAATGTTTGGAGGTTCTAAGTAGTTTTCTAGCAAAAGAAACTGATTTTAACTTGTAAACAACAAGTTTGAAAAATAGGCTCGGTCTTAAAGTGGTTAAGTAGCACTTGTGACTGAATGAAACCTATACTTACTGAAATACACTATAGCTTTCCAATAAAAAAGCTCATCAAGCCATTATAATGCAAACACAAGAAAAAAAAAACGGGTCACTGGACTTGGATTTTTTTAAGGGTCTCACTGGGCGCACTGGCTCCAGTATGGCAGCACTCTACAAAATAGGAACCATTCTCAGGAAAAAGGAAAAGGACCTAATGTTGAGAACCCACACACATGCAATCTAATGGCAGCACCAAACAAACATCCAAGAGTCCAATGTAATGTAATCATAACGTTTATTTATAGCAGAATACAGCCAATGTGTTTCGGGGGCCAAACACGCTCCCCCTTCATCGGGACTGTAATTTACTGCTTGGAAAGCTGCAGGAGGGGAAGTAACACCAGTGTTAGTGAATGCAGCAATCACTAACACTGGTGTAACCTGTAGTAAATCACAGCCCTGGTGAAGGGGGAGTGTATTTGGTCACCAAAACACATTAAGTCATTATAATGGACAGTGAGCAGCTGTAAAAATCTTCTGTGCAGGCCATTCTTGGTTTCATAATTGTCCCCTGGGAAATATGACTGCTTTGGGCACCATACACATAGAAATCAAAATCAGGTGCACATAACATATTCCTAATGATTCCTAAATGCTTCCTCAATTAACCCTCTGCACAATTCTCTACACCCCATAACAGCACCATATGTCCATATATACTATATTACCAAAAGTATTGGGACACCTGCCTTTACGCGCAGCAATGATGTTGGGGTAACACCAGACCTTGGATCATTTATGTTTTTACACGCAGCAAGGTCCATAAAGACATGGATGACCGAGTTTGGAGTGGAGGAACTTGATCGACCTGCACAGAGTCTTGACCTCAACCCAATAGAACACCTTTGGGATGAATTAGAGCGGAGACTGCGAGCCAGGTCTTCTCGTCCACATCAGTACCTGACCTCACAAATGCGCTTCTGGAAGAATGGTCAAACATTCCCATAGACACACTCCTAAACCTTGTGGACAGCCTTCCCAGAAGAGTTGAAGCTGTTATAGCTGCAAGGGGTGGGCCAACTCAATATTGAACCCTACGGACTAATGCCCCGTACACACGGTCGGATTGTCCGACGGAAAATGTGTGATAGGACCTTGTTGTCGGAAATTCCGACCGTGTGTGGGCTCCATCACACATTTTCCATCGGATTTTCCGACACACAAAGTTTGAGAGCAGGATATAAAATTTTCCGACAACAAAATCCGTTGTCGGAATTTCCGATCGTGTGTGTAAAGAACATAGCACATATCATGAGGGACTCCATTTTAGTTCTAAGACACCATCTTATGTTTTACAGGAAAATTGAGAAAACTCATATTTGAGTTTCAACTGAAACCCACATTATCTTTAAGCTGTTATCTATAGAAAACCTTCTCAAGGTTACATATACATTTTAGCTAGAATATGGAGTTTGTCCTAGCTCATGTTTGTTCTTGATAAGATAAGTGTTTCCTTCAACACCTGTTAAAGAATATTCTAATAGTAGAAATGATGCAAGATTTTGTTTTATAACACCAGGTAATAGGTAAATATTAACTGAACCTATTTTCATTTCAATGACATGTATAAGGTTAGTAAAACTCCTCCCATCCCTCAAATGACATAAATAGTGTATGTCTGAGAATTGATAATTAGATATCATTAGGTGGCTAAGCAAACCTGTCTCCTGTGTCACTTTATTGATATCTCCAGGCCTGGGGGTCTACGGAGGTCTTCCTGCATTACCTGAACCTATCTGGGTGGTCTTAGAAGAAGAAATTTCCTACAGAACTGGGGGCTCGTCGTCTGGGAAAAAAGCCAAAAATCATCTGAAGGTAAGTCTTTATTTTGTCTTTATTGACGAAATATTTCTTGCCTCAGCTCTGATTAAAGCTTTTTAGACCCATAAATTAGTAGGGGATAAGAACCACGCCAGAGGTTAATATTGGAGGGTTTTTGGGAAACCCACAAAGATAAGCAGTACTGCATACACATATATAGAGACATTCCTTTTGGGAAGGGATATGAAGTGGTTAATGAGGAAATAGACTCCGGTGACCCCAAAATCTTTTGCTTTTTCTTATCTGTCGCATTAGAAGTTATAAGATAATCTGTCGTGTGTGTGTGGGTCAGAAGACTGGGTGGTAAGAACAGTCGGCTCCCACTGTCAATATGGGTCAGAAACAAGGTAAAGAAGATCCTCCCCCTCTTCCCAATCCAGGAGAAACGTGTAAGGATTTTGTAGCCAGAATTTGTGGTACTAATTATGAATTTATAGTCCCATGGGTTTCAAATTTAGCGGGATGGACCGAAGCCATACACAGTGTAGACCCTTTTCCCTGGGATGGCGCTAATGATGAATTTCACATAGATATGATAAAAGGATTGTGTTTAGGAGATAAGAGAGCTTTCCCTTGGTACCCCGGGGATCCTCAATGGGATATGGATTATATGGAAAAGGGAGGAGAGAACTGGTTAAAATACGCCCCATATTGGTTTCAAAGGGATAATAAGAAACAGAAAAAGCCCACCAAATGTTTAAGTAAGGAAGATTATGACCAGAAACATAGAGAAGAAGCCGATAAAAAGAGATTTGTCCCTGACCCACCCCTGCCAATAGTCAATCATTCTCCACCTGCATATGTACATGTCTATCCGAGTTTAAGAAAGGAAGATATTGATCTTCTGGCTGGACATTATGCAACCAGACAACGGCAGGTCCCCCTCGCTCCACAACCACAACAGCAGATCCCTCCCGCTCCACAACAAGATAGACAGCACCCACAGAGGGCCCGAGTCGAGGTAGGGGAACCAGAAGATAATCAGGGAGCTATAGGAGGGGTAGTTTCACCACCTGGCCAAGAGCAGGAGGAAGAAGACGTTAAAGGGGATAGAATACTTAGTCCCCCTAAAACAAAGAGTGGAACTGTATATAGTAACACTAACCTTCAAGCACCTTTCATGACCATTGGAAATGAATTATTAAAAAAGGTAATAGACATTGAGGACATTGACAGGATAGTAAAACATTGCCCCAAACCCACCGCCTCTGCAGGAGGCACTTTAATTTACTTTAAAAAGGCCTGTAAGGGTAGAAATTACACACAGGAAGACATGCGTCTTATCATTGATGGTATCATAGGACACACCAGTTCCTGGAGCTGGGCAAATGTTCCAAGTATAAACACTATTGACACTGGAAACGCGGGAGCATATGGGTTAAACACAGTACCAGGTAGGAACACCATGTGGACAGAATTAGAGACTGAAATGATGAGAGTATTTAAAAATAAAAGTTCCCTCCCTACTGCCATAGCATGCAAACAAAAGTCAGGAGAAAATGTAGTTGAATTCTGGAAAAGGTTTCATGAAAATTGGACAACAGAAGCTGGATTAGCTACAACTACTGATGTGGGAGCTTTGTTTATTCAAACTTTTATGAATAATCTAAAACCCCAGTTCGCCTTGGTGGTAAAACAGATGATATCTGAATGGACCACACAGACGATTGACCAATTTCAGGAAACTTTAATACAGAAAGAAGCAGCAGGGTGTTTTGATGTAATAAAGGAGAAAGCAGTGAGTACCCTTTATCAGGGTGGAGTGCAAGCTCAGCCTCCCCAAGATAATGGTGGACAATGGGGCAGTGGAAACAGAGGCAGAGGAAGAGGAAGAACAAAAGGGAGAGGGCTTGGTTTTTCCAGACCACCCCAGCAGTCCCGCACATGTTGTTTTAACTGTGGACAACAGGGTCACTGGAGAAATCAATGTCCTTATGAATGGAATAACCCAAATACTCAAGATCAAGATCAAATGCATACACAGGGACCCCAATCTAGCCAACCGAATCAAGTTGCCCCAAAGCAACAGGGTCCCCGATTCCCTATACAGTGGAATCAACAGCAACTAAAATGAAGCTGCCCGGAAGGTAGTATCCCAGCATTTCCTTTGATCTCACACTCTTACAATGAGCAACCAATTGTGACCCTATATGTCAAAAATAGGCCTGTTCCGTTTTTAACCGATTCAGGGGCAACTCGGAGCACCCTCAGTGAGGACTACTACAGAGGTGAGACTAAAATTGCTGAACCTTCTATGGGAATTAATGGGATACTTACCAAAACATACAAAACACCACCTTTACCAGTAAGTGATGTTGAAAGGGGAGGTGCAACAGTCTTGCATCATTGTTTCAGGATTATACCAAATTGTCCTGTGAATCTCTTGGGTAGAGATCTGATGGGAAGATTGGGTATAACACTGAAAATGACTACTGAAGGAGGGGTCTTCGTACACTCCAAGGTAATACCAATATATTACACTGAGGATAGTGATCTCCCTCCACCAGATGATCCGGTATGGTCAAAAAGCTCCTTGGATGTAGGTCTTATTTCTTGTACCCCATACAAGGCAGCTTTAAAATCATGGGCACAGCCGGTTTATCACAAACAATACCCCATTTCAAAAGAAAAAGAGGAAGGAGTGGCCCCAATGGTGGAAAGGTTCCTGCAGCAAGGAATTCTTAAAGAGACACTGTCACCCTACAACACCCCCATTAACCCAGTAATGAATCCGGACGGCTCTTACAGGTTTGTACAAGACCTCAGAGCTATAAACAACCTAGTGATACCCATTGCTCCTATAGTGCCTGATGTGCCATCACTCTTAACCTCCATACCATCCGATGCAGAGTATTTTTCGGTCATTGACCTTTGTAATGCATTTTTTTCAGTTTCTGTTGACGAAAAGACACAGCCTATCTTTGCATTCAATTTCAGAAACCGACAGATGACGTGGTGTAGATTACCTCAGGGCTATGTAGACTCCCCTGTAGTATACACAGTGGCCCTCCAAGCAACCCTGCGGTCTTGGACACCCCGCCATGGTTCCGTCCTACTTCAATATGTTGATGATTTGTTGTTGTGTAGTCCAAGCCAGAAAGCATGTAAAAATGATGGTTTAGATCTGTTACATTGGTTAGCAGACAATGGTCACAAGTTTTCTAAGAAAAAGCTACAATGGTGTCAGGAAACTGTTGAATACCTTGGTTTTGTACTCTCCAAAGGAGAAAGGAAAATCAGTCACAAGAGAGCTGCGGCTCTCGTGGGTCTGCCCCGCCCACTTACTAAGAAGGACATGCTATCCTTTCTTGGAATGATTGGTTACTGCCGCCAATGGATACCTGATTGTTCCTACTATGATAATCTCCTGAGGCAAGCCACAGGTACTGACATGCCAGATTGTGTGAAATGGAATGATGAAATGTACAATGCTTTTGTATATCTTAAAACTGCAATGGTCACATCTCCTGGACTTGGACTACCTGAATATGGTAAAATGTTTCACTTGTTTGCAAGGGACAACTGTAAAACAATGGCGGGGGTCCTGGCTCAGGAGCATGGAGGGAAACTCCGCCCAATTGCGTTTTTTTCAAAAGTTGTGCCGATGCCAGTACAGGGCATGCCGGCGTGTCTCAGAGCTCTGGCATCCTGTGCGATGGTGGTGGAAATGGCTACATCATTCACTCTAGGACATGCCACCACACTACACACCACTCACAATGTATCCATTCTACTAAAGAATATCCATACCCAGCACATGTCAGCCCAGAGGCTGAGCGGTTATGAAGTAATTTTACTTTCTAACCCAAAACTTGAGATCAAATATGCCTCTCCCACTTCTGGCCCAGCTCCAATCCTGAATGCCTTGCTAGGCTTGAAAGGTGAAGAAGATGAGGTAGTGCCTCAACATGAATGCATGGACCTCATCCACCAAGACACATCCCCGAGACCAGACATGTCTTCAACTGCTCTCCCTGGAGCACAGAATGTCTTTGTGGATGGGTCTTGTTCAAGACCAAATGATAACACATACCATGCAGGGTATGCTGTTGTTCAGCTGCCTGATAAAATACTGGAAGCAAACCCTGTCCCATTCCAATCAGCACAAGCTGCAGAACTTATAGCCCTTACTCGAGCTTGTCAGCTTTTTGAAGGGCAGGATGTAAACATTTACACAGACTCCAAGTACGCGTACGGTGTTGCGCATGATTTTGGAGTCATATGGAAAAGGCGGGGCTATATAGCAGCAGACGGTAAATCCATCTCACATTCCACGCTTGTCACAAGTCTGTTAGAAGCTATACAATTACCAAGGTCCATAGCTATACTACACTGTAGGGCACATACAGGGCAACAGGATGACATAGCCAAAGGCAACGCCTTAGCTGACAAAGCAGCAAGAGAAGCAGCATCCACACAGCCTGAAAACATACAAATGCCATTACTCTCACCAGAAATTCCTCTTTTGGATCAAACATTGCGTGATCTCCAAGCATATGCCACAGAACAAGACATCCAGCAATGGAACTCAATAGGTGTGCAGACAAACCCAGAAACTGACCTTGTCTGCCAAGAGGGGAGACCATGTATCCCTGTAGCCAGTGCACCCATTTTTATTTCACAATACCATGGGATAGGTCACAGAGGGTGGAAAGTCACATGTGAACTTTTGGATAAGGATTTTTACATTCCAGGTCTTCCCTCTCTCGTTAAGGCATATGTTTCCAGATGCATCACATGCATTCGGAATAACCCTAGCAACCCTCACAAAGCAAAACACGAACATCTGATATATCCATCTTTACCATTCACTCATCTGCAGATAGATTTTAAACACATGCCCAAACTAGGTAAAAGACAGGAATATTTGCTAATAATAGTGGACATGTTCTCAAGATGGATAGAATTGTTTGTAACTACAAAGGAAGATGCACAAACAGTAGTGAGCATTCTGATACAAGAAATTATCCCAAGGTGGGGTTGCCCACTACAGATCAACTCTGACAATGGTCCTGCATTTGTGGCCAAAATTTGTCAAGACCTGGTAAAAACACTGAAAATAGAATGGAAGTTTCATATTCCTTACCACCCCCAGAGTTCAGGTATAGTGGAAAGGATGAACAGAACCATTAAAGATAAGATCAGGAAGGCCACTGGAGGTACGTATGCAAATTGGAAGAAGGTCCTACCAGCTGTACTAGCCGAGGTAAGAATGACACCCTCTAAAAAGACAGGATACTCTCCTTTTGAAGTCTTAATGGGTAGGCCATTCTCCACCCCATGGGCCAGACAGCCACTTATGTTAGAAAGAGGGGACCTAGATCTTATTCAGGAAGAATATGTAAAAAAACTTATTGAAACTTTGGATAAAGTTGAAAGGAATGTTGCTCGCACCTCTCCTTCTTCTTCACAGGAACCTACACACCCTTTCCAGGTGGGTGACACCGTGGTGGTCCAGAGATTGAACCGCACCAAGAAACAAGAGTTTCCCTTCGGACCCCCAACCACAGTGATCGCAGTCACCCGCACAGCTATTTTGGTAGAAGGACAACAGGCCTGGATTCATGCAAGTCGCGTAAAGAAGGTCAACCAGGACCCTAAGAAGCAAGGCAAAGATAAAGCACAGAGAGGTGAAGCAGGTGATATAAATCCTCGAACACTGAGTGAAGCAGGTGGTCAAGACTCTGAACAAGATGACGTTGCTTATTTCACCACGGACTTCTGGGAAGGCCTTGTGCCTCCTATGCTGGGCTGCCCTGATTGTGTTCCTGCCAACTTGGCTGATAACTAACTGTATTTATCATTCTGAAGATTTGGGACTCATAAAGGGTATTTGTGGGGCCTCTAACACTCTACAACAGAATAATACACATGACAGACACAAGAGAAATGAAAACTCAGAAAGTTTTACAGATAAAATGTTATTGTTGAAGTTTAAATATAGCTACGCCCAGAAATCTGGATTTGAAAAATGTTGGATATGTAGTAAACTCCATCCTAGCACTGCTAGAATCCCCTTAATGGCAGTACCTCTAAACTTCACCCCACTCCTTAATGGCACACCTCCTGTCATCCTCACAGAAGTCATAAGAACACTTTCAAATAATACCCTTACTTTCCAAATTACTGGTAGAAGTCATTCCCCAGACTGGTGTTTTAGGTTGGGAAACTCCACAAATGGAGCTGAAGTTTGCCAACAAGCTAATATTAACTTTTCAATGACTTCAATTGAAAGCCCTTTCTTTCATACTTCAGAACCTGCCCTAAACACCACTCTAATAAACTTTCTTAACTCCAGTTCCACTTCCACAGTAGGACAATTATTGTCGAGTTTAACTTTTTCCAGTTTTTCTGATGAAATGATGACAATATTCAACAAACGATCCTTAGCTCTAGGAAACAGTATTTATATTTGTTGTGGAAAAATCTGTCACCCTTGGATCCCCACTGAACCCCAAGGATGGTGTTATCTTGCATCCCTAGTCCCCATCATGGGCGTAGTAGGAGATAGCAAGGGAAGACACCTCCTTGAAGCTAGCATGCATCCTAGGTACCCCCTCAAACACCGCAATAAAAGGGAGTTATTTCTTACAAAAGATATGGCATGGGCTTGGTTCCCCTCATGGACTGGGTGGGGAATAGACTTAATGAAAAGGTTGAATAATTACACTGGAATCATTGATGAAATAATGGAAAAGAATTCTGATGATATTACTAAATTAAATATAGAAACTAGGGCAATTAGAAAACAATTAGAACTACACGAGTTAGCCATAGAAAGCATGAGTGCTGCCTTAACTGGGTTATGTGAAAACACAGAAGATTATGAGTGTTGTACCTGGTTTCATAACACAAGTATTGAAGTACCAGAATATTATGATATAATTGCACAACACCGGAAAGAAGTAAGCAAATTACAAGATGAAGCTAGAAACATTGCTAAGACATGGGATCCTTTTGCAAACCTAAGTTCTGGGATAGGAATTTTGGCATGGATAAAAAGTGCTGCCATAACTATAATTATGATTGTTCTTTTTGTTTTGTTCCTATATGCCTGTTATAAGCTTATAATGTGTATAATTGTTAAGGCATCCCGAACCCCTGATCCTGCTGCTGTGAATAGGATTTATCTGAGTATGTATTATGATAGAAGAAAATTTACATAACTGTGAAAGATAGTGAGCCATATAAATAATGTCTCAAAGAGGGGATTGTAAAGAACATAGCACATATCATGAGGGACTCCATTTTAGTTCTAAGACACCATCTTATGTTTTACAGGAGAATTGAGAAAACTCATATTTGAGTTTCAACTGAAACCCACATTATCTTTAAGCTGTTATCTATAGAAAACCTTCTCAAGGTTACATATACATTTTAGCTAGAATATGGAGTTTGTCCTAGCTCATGTTTGTTCTTGATAAGATAAGTGCTTCCTTCAACACCTGTTAAAGAATATTCTAATAGTAGAAATGATGCAAGATTTTGTTTTATAACACCAGCTAATAGGTAAATATTAACTGAACCTATTTTCATTTCAATGACATGTATAAGGTTAGTAAAACTCCTCCCATCCCTCAAATGGCTAAGCAAACCTGTCTCCTGTGTCACTTTATTGATATCTCCAGGCCTGGGGGTCTACGGAGGTCTTCCTGCATTACCTGAACCTATCTGGGTGGTCTTAGAAGCAGAAATTTCCTACAGTGTGTACACAAATCCGAAGCACAAAGTGCCACGCATGCTCAGAATAAATAAAGAGATGAAAGCTATTGGCTACTGCCCCGTTTATAGTCCCGACGTACGTGTTTTACGTCACCGCGTTCAGAATGATCGGATTTTCTGACAACTTTGTGTGACAGTGTGTATGCAAGACAAGTTTGAGCCAACATCCGTCGGAAAAAATCCTAGGATTTTGTTGTCGGAAAGTCCGATCAATGTCCGATCATGTGTACGGGGCATAAGACTGGGATGCCATTAAAGTTCAGCTTAAAGGCAGGTGTCCCAATACTTTTGACAATATAGTGTATTAAGACATAAGTCCCAACTTTTAGGCTTCATAAAACTGCTGTTTTACAATGTTTACAATGTTTACATTCCTCGTAATAGAAATAAAAGTGACACAATTTTTTTTTTTAAAGAAAAGTGTAAAAATAAAAAATAAAAGGTACGGTAAAATAAATAATAAAAAAAAAAATTTAAACGCGCCACATCCCGCCGAACTTGCGCGCAGAAGTGAACGCATACGTGAGTAGCGCCCACATATGAAAACAGTGTTCAAACCACACATGTGAGGTATCACCGCGATCAGTAGAGCGAGTTCAATAATTCTAGCACTAGAACTCCTCTAACTCAAAACATGAAACCTGTAGAATTTTTTAAACATCGCCTATGGAGATTTTTAAGGGTAAAAGTTTGTCACCATTCCACGAGCGGGCGCAATTTTGCGTGACATGTTGGGTATCAATTTACTTGGCGTAACATTATCCTTCACAATATAAAAAAAATTGGGCTAACTTTACTGTTGTCTTATTTTTTAATTCAAAAAAGGTATTTTTCCAAAAAAAGTGCGCTTGTAAGACCACTGCTCAAATACGGTGTGACAGAAAGTATTGCAACGACCGCCATTTTATTCTCTAGGGTGTTAGAAAAGAAAATGTATAATGTTTGGGGGTTCCAAGTAATTTTCTAGCAAAAAAAAAAAAACTTCTTAACTTGTAAACAACAAATCTCAGAAAGAGGCTCGGTCCTTAAGTGGTTAAACGGGAAATTGAGTTCTAAAACAGGAATTCTAGCTTCTGGGATTATTAGATTCATTGCCTCAGATTTTGCTAGATTAATTTTATATAGTTTGATAGTTGTGAGTAACAATCGAATTCTCTGATCAAGTTTGGTAATAATATTTCTGGGTTGGTAATAAAAAACAGTAGGTCATCTACAAATGCAGCTACTCTATGGGATGTCTTCCCAACCTGTACACCTGATATATCTGGGTTACATCTAATACGTCTCGACAGAGCTTCCAATGTTAGTATAAAATGAAGCAGTGATAATGGACAACCCGTTTTGATTATTTGAGAAAAAGAAAACGATTTTAAACGCAAACGCGGCTAAACGTGGCAAAACGGTCGTTCAGGGGAGGTTTGTAAAACGTACTGTATACATTGAGCGCCAGAATATTTATTCAGTAATGTACAGTATTACCTGGATAGTATCAGCATTTCTGTTTTGATTTTGTAAGCTATTTGATCACTTCTCGCTCTTCTCGAAAGCTGCTGGCCAATGACATCAGCAGACATTGGTGGACTCAAAGTGGGAGTCCAGCGATCAATCTTTTTTTTTTTTTTTTAAAGTCATTGAGACACTTTGCTAATCCCAAAATAATACTCACAGTTTGGGTGTAATATTTCCGCCTCTGTCTGTTTTCGTACTGAAGAATAACTTTAAAAATGTGATGCTGGCTGTTTCCATCTTGCTTGTGGGCATGTGAAGCCCACAAGCATTGATTTCCTGGATGCGGTGAAGGCTGTTCATTTACAGCTTGTTCACAAGCAAGATCATTGTTCCCGCACTGAAGCTCCCAGGAGACAGTGCGGCGCCGGGGAAAGGCAATAAACACGCCTACTCCCATGGGAGGAGAGACAGGAAGTGCCACAATAAAGTACAATATAAAGGTAATTACAGCGATAAAAAAAGATTTCGTGCGGCATTTGAACATCTATGTAATTAACTGAAGGGGGTAAGATTAAGTTAAAAATTTGAGTGGAACCCCACTTTAATCCAGCCAAACATGTTGTCTAATGTCTCTTGGTACCTTTATGTATGGCAGGTTAAGCTCCTGAGGAATGTCAAACAGCATGGTAATAGGGCAGGCACAACATTTTTTATAATGTTAGATGCTAAGCTAAACACAGTTACCCTCCCGGTCTAAGGGAACTATGTTTAAATGTTAATGGATTATATTTATTGATTTTAATAAATCCATGTTTGAAAAATATCTTATTCATGTCCTTCTTGAAAGCTTCTTTAATAAAACAACAATGCGATTGCCGAAGGACTTGACCAGATTCATAAATAAACCTGAGATCATTGACAGACCAAAGGCACTTTGCAGGGCGAGGGAATAATTATTTGCATTACCACCAACAGCAAAGCAGGCTCTCAAGCTCTCTTATCCCACTAAATCTCACCCTAGGATTATTCATTAGTTGATAGAGCTCAATGTACAAAGCACAGGATCTATAACAGCTGATCAGAATTCATATTTCACTTTTCTGGCTGCTATTGATTGTGTCTCTTAGCCCATATTTTTTACTCAGCGAAGAATTTAAATGACAAAGGCCTTTTGCCATTTAAAGCTCCAGGCAAAAAGGAAATCTAAAGAGAGCATTGTGCATCAACTACTTTACACCTCAGCCTTGACTTCTAATACCTATTCACAAGCAACCCTGCAATGTATGGATTAAAGCAGTGGTCGTCAACCTCTCGGACCTCATGGACCACTAAAGTTACAGTTTTGATCCCTGCAGACCACTAACGTGATGGTCTCACCTCCTTATCCCTTTCATGACTAAGCCTATTTTTGAAATTTGGTGTTTACAAGTAAAAATCCGTATTTTTTGCTACAAAATTACTTAGAGCCCCCAAACATTATATATATATATATTTTTTTAGCAGAGAATCTAGAGAAAAAAATGGCGATTGTTGCAATATTTTATGTCACATGGTATTTGTGCAGCAGTGTTTTAAACGTAACTTTTTGGGAAAAGGGACACTTTCATGAATTTTTAAAAAACCAAACAGTAAAGTTACCCCAATTTTTTTGTATAATGTGAAAGATGATGTTACGCCGAGTAAATAGATACCAAACATGTCACGCTTTATAATTGCACGCACTCGTGGAATGGCGACAAACTACGGTCCCTAAAAATCTCCATAGGCGACGCTTTAAATTTTTTTTATGGTTACCAGGTTAGAGTTACAGAGGAGGTCTAGTCCTAGAATTATTGCTCTCGCTCTGATGATCGCGGCGATACCTCACATGTGTGATTTGAACAACGTTTACATATGCGGGCGCGACTTCCGTATGCGTTTTCTTTGCTGCACGAGCTCGCGGGGACGGGGGCACTTTAAAAAAAAAAAAGTTCTTATTTATTTTATTTAATTTTATATTTATTAATTGTGTTTTAAAAGAAAAAACTTTGATCACTTTTATTGCTGTCACAAGGAATGTAAACATTCCTTGTGACAGTAATAGGTGGTGACAGGTACTCTTTATGGAGGGATCGGAGGTCTAAAAGACCCCCGATCCCTCCTTTGCACTTCAAAGTATTCAGATCGCTGAAAACGGCGATTCTGAATACTGTGTATTTTTTTAAAACTGGTGCCATTGGCAGCCGAGTAAACGGGAAGTGATGTCATGATGTCGCTTCTGTGTTTACTATTAGGAGGCTGGAACTAAGCCATTCACGGCTTTGTTCCAGTCCGTCCCCAGCCGCCGGAGGCGGCCGATTGGTCATCGGGCCTCCCGATGGAACGGGAGGCCCGGTAAGAGCGGCGGGAGGCGGCGGGAGGGGGGACGTCCCCTCCCACTCCTCCGGTATAACAGCCGAGCGGCTTTTAGCCGCATCGGTTGTTATAACTGGATAACCGATCGCCGGCTCTAAAATCATGCCATGTGTTCGATCCCTGTGCTCCCTCCCACAGTCTGTGATCAGCGTTGCCATTGGAAGTCCTCTCCTTCTTCACCTCCCGCTCTCTGCACTACTCCTGGCTCCTCCCTCTGAGTTCACAAGAGCTGGAACTACTGAGGAGGCATTGGGTAACAATTCACGCTGACGGTATTGACTGTGAGCGTGCATTGAGAACAACACTGGAAATAACATTAGGCGGTATACAGCCACCACAATGTTGAGTTGCGGCAGAACACCTGAGGACCGCCAACATTTTCTAATGAACCATCTGTGGTCCACGGATCACTAGTTTGGGACTGCTGGATTAAAGCCACAGATTCCTCTATAAGCCTGGCTATTTTACTGCCCTGGGGACCAGACATTATTCCCTACTCATTATCTTCTTGGGCAAAGGGCTCCTTACTACTCTCGTGAGTTTTCCTGCCTATGATAGAGGACCTGAATGCTGAAAGTGTCATCTCCACCAATAGTAGGTGTCCACATCATGCAGGGATGTGGACACCGAAAGAAGGAAGACACCCTGGAAGTAAACAGAGAAAGAGAGAAGGATCGCCACGCCCACGTGACATGAACAATTTCCAATGTTTTATTTAGTTTACAAATGCTACAAGTACAAAAAATATCTTTTGCACTGCCAGAAATCCAGCATGTTCCTAACTTCCTGTTTGAGCTGACAACTTTGTCTCTGCTGCACTGAAAGCCTAAGCAGTATTGTCAGACCTGCCAATGAATCTTCTAAAGGACTAAGGAACACCTCCCACTCTCCTCATCTCCATAGCATAAGAAGAGTGTTCTGTGGTCCACAAAAAAGAAAAAGGAGTTATGTAGTCCAGTAAAGGAGAACTGGGCAGGGTTGGCAACACTGCTTGGCATTTCAGTACAACATAAGCAGAGCGCTATGGAAGTTGGGAACTCACTGGAGTTCTGCTGGATCAACACTTGGGCAATTGGAGAGGAGCATTTTGCGCCCAGGAAAATGTCTCAATGGATGATTTTTATAGTTGTTTATTGAAGATAAAAGTATACAAGTGTTCCCTGTGGTAACACCCTCATTGTCATTATCAGAAATGTAGCAGCCCTGGACCCCAAAAGAGTTTATCACCTAGAATTGGGATATGATCCATTGGAAGCGATTCCCTCTATACCAGTGGTTCTCAACCTACTAGTGCCGTGACCCCTTGATAAAATTTCCCAAGTTGTGGGGACCCCTAACAGTAAAATTATTTTCCTAGCGTGGGTTGTCAGCACCCAAGGCAAGACAAGTAATTTGCGCCCCTAACCCGCAGACATTTAGCACTCCCTGAGGCCTTTTAATGGCAACTATAATCACAGGTAGTGTTACTCACTGTGTCTCTGGCTTCACTATGTCTCAGACTTTGTGGTGTCTTGTAGCAGTGACACCTATGCTGAAATCAGGAGATAGAATCTCTTCCAGCCCCTCCCACTTCTCATTCCTCACCAGTCAGCTGACCTATAGTCTCTGCCCCCAGGCATGCCGTGAACTGAATGGGCGCCTGCGAAGAGGCTGAGTGGGAAGCCGCGGGCTCCAGGAACAGCCCAGATGGGCGGCCATAGGCTCCAGGTATAGCCCTGCTGGGCAGCCACAAAGGCGGTGCGGGCTTCAGGAACAGCCCAGGATTCGGTGACCCCTGGCAAATCATCATTTGACCCCCGAGTTGAGAACCACTGCTCTATACCCTCCACATAGTAGTCTGCCTCTAGGTAGCCTCCAGTGGCACCAGTCCATCACTGTCTTCCACCCAAGCTAGGAACAGCAGGTACTTTTCAGTACTTTACGCATTTTTAAAGGCAGAAAGCATGGGCAAATGTAATGGCTGAGATGTACTGTATATTTTTTTATTTTATTCAGACATTCTCTTGACCCTATTTTTTTTAGGTCATTTAGATTGAAAACAAAACCTACATAACAGAAAAAAGGGAAAACTTCATCTTCATTATGGGACAATAATTTTTTGTAATTGTTTGGTCTCCAAACTGTGGCCCGTTGTTAGCCTTTATCTGGCCCTTGGAGCACTATTCCTCCCACTGATACAAGGCACAATTCCTCCTACTGACATCAACAGTGGGGTATAATTCCTGCCACTGATGCCAGTGATGCCAATTCCTTCCTTTGCGACCAATGATAGGGCCCTATTCCTCCCACTGATACCAATGATTGGGCACTATTCCTCCCACTGATACCAGCGAAGGCGCACTATTCATCAAACTGATACTAATGATGGGGCACTATTCCTCCCACTTGTAACAATGGTGGGGTACTATTTACCCCACTGATGCCGATGATAGGGAACTATTCCTCCCACTGATACCAATGATGAGGCACTATTCCCCCCCCCCCCCCACTGATACCAATGTAAGGGCACTATTCCTCCCACTGATACCAATGATGGGACACTATTCCTCCCACTGATACCAAAGATGGGGCACTATTCCTCCCATTGATACCAATGATGGAGCACTATTCCTCCCACTGATACCGTTAAAGGCGCACTATTCATCAAACTGATACCAATGATGGGGCACTATTCCTCCCACTTGTAACAATGGTGGGGTACTATTTCTCCCACTGATACCGATGATAGGGAACTATTCCTCCCACTGATACCAATAATGGGGCACTATCCCCCCCCCCACCACCACCGATACCAATGATAGGGCACTATTCCTCCCACTGATACCAATGAAGGAACACTATTCCTCCCACTGATACCAAAGATGGGGCACTATTCCTCCCACTGATACCAATTATGGGGCACTATTCCTCCCACTGATACTGGTGAAGGCGCGCTATTCCTCCCACTGATACTAGGCACCATTCCTCCTACTGACACCAACAGCTAGGCGTAATTCCTGCCACTGACACCAACGATGGGGGAATTTTCTTCTCACTGATACCAATGATGAGGCACTATTCCTCCTCTTACTGATCACAGGCGCTATGTAATGTTTTTTACTCCCACTGACCACCAAACCAGAGACATTGTTTACTCCCACTGATGCTGGGACATTTTCTGCCCCCACTGGTCACAATCCGACCACCCTAAAGTCAGAAAGAGCATAAACTAGCCTTTTGTTTAGAAAGTTTGAACACCCCTGGCTTATACCAACTAAGGGGAAATAGCCACAGTCATCATGCAGCAGAGAAAAAAATTGAATTCAAATATGGGAGTCTGGTGGTCTAATGCATCATAAACTGTGTATCATTTTCACAGGAAGAGTTGCACTGGGCTTTGCAGGTTCATTGCTCTTTGCTCTGCCTTATTAAGCAAGCCAAAATAAGGCCGACCTTCACTCTCATTTTATTGCACACTGAGCATATTTGAAGACAGATGTTTAGGGTTTTTTTTCCACCCATTGTACTTGAAGGAAAAGAAACGGCTGGGCGCATTTAGGCAAAACAGCATTATTTAAGATTTGCCCTTTTGCAGAATAAAAGATCACTGAACCATAAATGTTTCTCTTGTCAGTCGAATTAGATAAATATTTGCAATGACTATGATGAAGAGATAATGAAGCTTAAAAAATGACAATACTAGCTGTTTCTGGGACTGTGTTAGAATATACACATAGCTGCAAACCAAACTCTGTTAGGACAAATTGAGTTTCATTAGCGAGCAATGACCTGCTATGAATACTGAGAGTTAGTTTACCTAAAGAGTTTGCTGTTTTTAAAGGAAGTCCCTATTTAAATGCAGAGGAAATGTGTTTCCTTATGCCCTGTACACACGATCGCACATTCTGACAACAAAATCCATGGTTTATTTCCGACGGATGTTGGCTCAAACTCAAACGCGATGATGTACAACACGTACGACGAGCCGAGAAAAATGAAGTTCAATAGCCAGTGCGGCTCTTCTGCTTGATTTCGAGCATGCGTTGAACTTTGTGCATCGGAATTATGTACACACGATCGGAATTTACGACAACGGATTTTGTTGTCGGAAAATTTGAGAACCAGCTCTCAAATTTTGTGTGACGGAAATTCCAATGGAAAATGTCCGATGGAGCCTACACACGGTCGGAATTTCCGACAAAAAGCTCCCATCAAACATTTTCCATCGGAAAATCCGACCGTGTGTACGGGGCATTAGAGGTTAGAAGCCCACAATTTTATTATAGAGACATGGGCAGCACAGTGGTGTAGTTGGTAGCACTCTCACCTTGCAGTAAAAAGGGTCGCTGGTTTGAATCCCAACCACGACACTACCTGCCTGGAGTTTGCATGTTCTCCCTGTGCCTGCGTGGGTTTCCTCCCACACTCCAAAGACATGCTGGTAGGTTAATTGGCTTCTGTCCAAAATTGGCGCTAGTATATGAATGTGAGTTGGGGACCTTGGATTGTGGACTCTTTGAGGGTAGGAACCAATGTGAGTGTGCAATGTATGTGTAGAGTGCTTCATAAATTGATGGCACTATATGGGTACCTTAAATAAAAAATAGGGATAGTTGTAAACACTCACTCTGGATGGACTGGTGTCTTTATTAAACCTTACTAACTATGTAACTATGTAACATGCTGGGAGTTAGGTAGGCCATATATGATGGGATTTTTTTCCTGCAACCATGGCTCCGTCAGTGTTGATGGGGTATTTTCTCCCATGGCGGGGGCATGCAGGGAGATGTCTCTGCTGGGAAAACACAATGATTATTGCTAATGGCTATAGCTGCTGGCAGTAATAGTATGCTAGAAATCCAAAATGCTGGATCGACTTGGGTACAATGAGCTTGCCCATAGAGGATTCAAATCTTGGCAAGTACTTGCTGAACTGGTTGAGATTCAAAACATTTATGGCCAGCTTAATGGTTACCAACAGTTGGAAGCCCACAACAATAGGTGTGTATGGGGATTCTTTAACCACCTAAAGACCGCCTACCACATATAAACTGTGGCAGGGTGGCTCTATTGCATGCAATCACCTACCTGTACGTGAGTCCGTGCAATAGATACTGTGCAATAGACACTGCGTGTGCCCATTGGACTGAGGGGGAGCCAATCAGCAGGTCCGGTGGATCCGATGTCCGCTGGCCACCTGCGATTGTTCCCCAGAGAGGCAGAATGGTGATCTGCCTATGTAAACATACAGCCAATGTGGCCCCCGCAGAGCCCTAATCTCAACATCTTTGAGTCTGTCTGGGATAACATAAAGAGACAGAAGGATTTGAGGCCGCCAGAGAGCCAGATGGCTTCCTAAATCATCACTGACTGTGGAAAAGTTTGCTTTTCATTTGGAAATCAAGGTCCCAGAGTCTGGAGGAAGACTGGAGAGGCACAGAATCCAAGTTACATGAGGTCCAGTGTGAAGTTTCCACAGTCAGTGATGATTTGGGGAGCCATGTCATCTGCTGGTGTTAGTCCACTGTGTTTTATCAAGTCCAAAGTCAGCACAGCCTTCTACCAGGAAATACTAGAGCACTTCATTCTTCCCTCTGTTGACCAGCTTTGCTGAGATGCTGATTTAATTTTCCAGCAGGACTTGGCACCTTCCCACACTGCTAAAAGTAGCAATACCTGGTTTAATGATCATAGTATCACTGTGCTTGATTGGCTAGCAAATTCGCCTGACATAAACCCCATAGAGAATCTGTGAGGTACTGTCAGCAGGAAGATGAGAGGCACCAGACCCAACAATGCAGATGAGCTGAAGGCCGCTATCAAAGCAACCTGGGCTTCCATAACACCTCAGCAGTGCCACAGGCTGATCACCTCCATGCCACGCTGCATTGGTGCAGTAAGTCATGCAAAAGGAGCCCTGACCAAGTATTGAGTGCATACTATACTGTACATAGACATACTTTTCACTAAACCAGCATTTCTGTACTAAAAATCCTTTTTTCTATTGGTCTTATGTAATATTCAAATTTTCCGAGATACTGAATTTTGGGTTTTCACTAGCTGTAAGCCATAATCATCGAAATTAAAAGAAAGAAATTCTTAAAATATAACACATCTATATACTATATGAATTTCATTTTTTGGAATTCAATTACTGAAAGTAAATTAACTTTGTATGATGATATTGTAATTTATATATATATACTGTATTTACTGTAGGGAGGACAGGCTCAACTGGTAGTATTAGCGGTTAACCTAGCAGAAACAAAACACAGGTTCAGCGCAGGAGGGCTTTGTACAGCAAGCCCATAGCATAAAAACAAACAAAACATCTGCTCATATAAGAAGCCACAAATTAAACCTAGATCAGTTCCTGACTAACAGGATGCCCCCTATTGAGTTCCCAAAACAAACAGGCAACACGTGTCCTTTTAGTGTTCTGTCAGCAGTCAGCCTTTTCAGCTAGCAGCAAGCTCTCAAAGCAGAGAGAGTGAAAGAAAGGGAGCCCCCAAGTATCAGTCAGCTCACATATAAACATGCCAGTGGAAGGTTGAGCCTAGTTAATGAGGACTGGCTAACAGTAAAGATCTCCCCCAGCTAAGACCCCATGTCAACAGGTACAACTGACACTCCCCCTATTCAAATCTGCTACTACAGATGAAGTTGCTAAACTCCTTTCTATCGCCCACCTAACCACCTGTCCCCTAGACCCTATTCCCTCTCATATGCTACGGCCGCCCTCTGACTCCATCCTACACTCTCTAACCCACATCTTCAATCTCTCCGTCACCTCTGGCATCTTCCCCAATGCTCTAAAACATGCACTGGTCACCCCCATACTTAAAAATTTGTCCTTGGACCCTATCAATCCTAACAACCTATGCCCTATCTCCTTGCTCCCCTTTTCCTCTAAACTCCTTGAACACCTAGTTTACAACCAACTGAGTGACCACCTCATTAAAAACAACCTTCTTGATCCCCTTCAATCTGTATTTCGCCCTCAACACTCGACAGAAACTGCTCTATTAAACTCACAAATGACCTACTAACTGCAAAAACCAATGGACACTATTCTGAACTCCTACTTCTAGATCTTTCATCTGCTTTTGACACGGTTGACCACCCCTCCTCCTCAAAAAACTTTACTCCCTCGGTCTCCGTGACTGTGCTCTTCAGTGGCTCTCATCCTACCTATCCCAACGCACCTTCAGTGTCACTTACAATTCTACTTCCTCCACTCCTCTTCCCTTCTCTGTCGGGGTCCCCCAAGGTTCTGTTCTTGGACCTCTTTTATTTTCAATCTACACCTCTTCCCTGGGTCCGCTGATAGCCTCTCACGGATTTCAATATCATTTCTACGCTAGCAACACACAAGTCTATCTCTCCACCCCTCAACTCACTCCATCAGTCTCCTCGCGCATCACTAACTTACTAACCGACATATCTGTATGGATGTCACACCACTTCCTCAAACTCAACCGAGTTGTCCAAAACCGAGCTTATAATATTTCCTCCCCCACGTGCCTCTTCCCCGGACTTGTCTGTCAAGAGCAATGGCACAACCATCCACCCGTCCCCACATGTCAAGGTGCTCGGTGTTATCCTGGACTCTGAACTCTCCTTTCAGCCCCACATCCAATCACTTTCCAAAGCTTGCCGTCTCAACCTCCGCAACATCTCTAAACTACGTCCCTTTCTAACCAGTGAAACCACAAAGCTCCTGATTCACTCCCTGGTTATCTCTCGCCTCGACTACTGCAACTCCCTCCTCATTGGCTTACCTTTAGATAAACTATCCCCCCTTCAGTCCATCATGAATGCTGCTGCCAGACTCATCCACCTTACAAACCGCTCAGTGTCTGCTACCCCTCTCTGCCAATCCCTCCATTGGCTGCCACTCGCCCAACGAATTAAATTCAAAATACTAACAATAAGTTACAAAGCCATCCACAACTCTGCCCCCAGCTACATCACTAGCCTAGTCTCAAAATACCAACCTAATCGCAGTCTCCGTTCCTCCCAAGACCTCCTGCTCTCTAGCTCCCTCATCACCTCCTCCCATATCCGCCTCCAGGACTTCTCCCGAGCCTCGCCCATCCTCTGGAATTCCCTACCCCAATCTGTCAGACTGTCTCCAAATTTATCCACTTTTAGGCGATCCCTGAAAACTTTCCTCTTCAGAGAAGCTTATCCTGCCTCCATCTAACAACTGCACTATTTTCTCCATTAGCTCATCCCCCACAGCTATTTCCCTTTTGTATAACTTAACCCTCCCTCCTAGATTGTAAGCTCTAACGAGCAGGGCCCTCTGATTCCTCCTTTATTGAATTGTATTGTACTTGTACTGTCTGCCCTAATGTTGTAAAGCGCTGCGTAAACTGTTGGCGCTATATAAATCCTGTATAATAATAATAATAATAATGTTGGTCTAAGAATGGAGGTTTTATCCCATCCAAAGCTCTACAAAGCCCCCAGGCTCTGGGACCTAGACCAGAATAAGATGTAAGAAAAAAAAATCACAGATTCAATTATATCAGTTAGAACATGCATGAATGACAAATCACCAAAGTGTCAGGTTATATGCTATAATTAAATATGTGGAATTTTATTATCTGATAGAGTTCGTATCTTTAGACTTTTTTTTTTTTCAAACATGATTACATTTTACTCAGTTTAAAGAATTGAAAGTAGTAAGAAAACAAAAGAAATAGAGAATTGAATGTGAATGCAAAAGAACCCTAAACTTTTACTCCTACTAAGGCTTTAATTGATCTTAATTCAGAACTGAATTGTAGTAAAAAAAAGGTGGATTTGGATGGGAAAGACATCACCTGCCATGGTCCCTGTTTGGTCCTAATCCGGATGTGGCCCAGGCCTTTACAAGGCTCACAGAAAATCGGATTCCCACCTTGAGTAGCTGAACAGTGATAAAACTTTAAGACAAAACAGTGCAGGCCTCTAAAGGAAATGCAGTTCATGGTATCCTCTCCAACTAGAGCAGGGGTGTCCAACCTGCAGCCCAATACGGCTCAACACAAAATTGTAAACTTACAGACATTGATTATTTTTTAATTATTTGTAAAAATGCATTTACACTTACCGAGCACATGCAGCCAAAGAAATATTTGACAGTGTCTCTTTACTGGACTTTTATAAGTTTTATATTTGCAAAGAAAAATATCCAACTCTTCACAACTACACCTTATTTGTGAGATTTTGGTAGCATCTATAATTGTAAGAAACTATTTTCAAGGATCAAGGGCAAAATTAGAAGCAAAATATCGGATGGGCACCTTGAGAATTAGTTGAGATTTGCTACTACATTCATCCAGATATTGATGCGTTAGTTTATCACATAAAGTGTCAAATATCGCACTAGTATGTTGCCCTCTATTACTTTTATAATAAAAAATATTTTTTAAAAAACTAAGTTTTATTACTCAGATAAGTACAATATCTATATTATTGATCGTTAACTTGTGATCTGCCCAAGTTTTTCTGCTCATGACTTTTTTTTACCTTAATGCAAGGAATGCATTAACCACTTCAGCCCCAGAAGAATTTACCCCCTTCCTGACGGGGCCATTTTTTGAGATACGGCACTGCGTCGCTTTAAAGTGGGGGTTCACCCACACCGCCAAAAAAAAAAAATATTAAAAGCCAGCAGCTACAAATACTGCAGCTGCTGACTTTTAATACATTGCCACTTACCTGTCCCGCTCGGTTCTCGGCAGCTGCCGCCGCCATCCTAGGTGAGGGAATCAGGAAGTGAAGCGTTGCGGCTTCACTTCCCGGTTCCCTACTGCGCATGCGCGAGTCGCGCTGCGCGTCCCTAGTGGTCCCCGCTCTCTGCTGGGAGCTGTGTGTTCCCAGCAGACAGCGCGGTCGGGACGGGAAGAGGCATAGACTCCCATGGAAGTCTATGCCGGAAGTGGGTGCAAATACCTGTCTTTGACAGGTATCTGCACCCCCCTCCCCCCTGAAAGGTGCCAAATGTGACACCGGAGGGGGGGAGGGTTCCGAAAAGCAGAAGTTCCATTTTTGTGTGGAACTCCGCTTTAACTGACAATTGCTCAGTTGTGCGATGCTGTACCCAAACAAAATTTACCTCCTTTTTTCCCACAAATAGAGCTTTCTTTTGGTGGTATTTGATCACCTCTGTGGTTTTTATTTTTTGCGCTATAAACAAAAAAAGACAGACTATTTTGAAAAAAAAGCAATATTTTTTACATTTTGCTATAATAAATATCCACAAAAAATATATAAAAAAGCTAATTTCTTCCTCAGTTTAGGCTGATATGTATTCTTCTACAAATTTTTGGTAAAATAAATAAATAAAGAAATCGCAATATATAAGCGTATATTGAATGGTTTGCGCAAAAGTTATAGCATCTACAAAATAGGGGATAGATTTATGGCATTTTATTATCATTTTTTTTTTTTACTACGACGGGGGGGGGGGGGTGTTTTTGAAGCACCTAATTAGATCCATAGGCTCTAATAGGCATCAAAAAAGGTGACCTGCGAGCGCCATACTCAGCTGTGTTAGAAAAGTGAAGGAATATTCTCTTTCCTAACACTAAACCACCTCTCTGCCAATCAGGTGCTTGGATCTGGTACCCGTCACCTGATTGGCTGAAATGACAGGTGCTGTGATTGGATGCCTATCAGGTGTTCAATCATAGCAGAGGACGGGAAGAGAGGACGGGAGAAAACATTGAGGAGCATCGAGGAGCTATCCCACCAAGACAGGGTAAGTGCAGATGGCGGGCGGGGAGCACACTGGCAGCATTTGATATGGCACAGTGGGAGCATTTGATGGCACAGTGGGAGCATTTGATAGGGCACAGTGGCTGCGTTTGATGGGCACAGTGACAGCAACTGATGGGCACAGTAGCTGCGTTTGATGGCACAGTGGCTGTGCTTGATGGTACAGTGGTTGCATTTGATGGCACAGTGGCGGTAATTGATGGGCACAGTGGCGGCAATTGATGGGCACAGTGGCTGCGCTTGATGGCACAGTGGCTACAATTGATGGTACAGTGAGGCTGCAATTGATGGTTTTTTTTTTTAGAATTTCAGTTTGCGCCCCCCCCCCCAAAATTTTGAGCACCTGCCGCCACTGTCTCCTCCTCTACCGACGGCTCAGGTAAGTGAAGACCGGAGCGTGGCAGGAGGGGTGGCCCTCTCCCGCCCCCGATAAAAGTGATCTTGCGGCGAATCCACCGCAGAGACCACTTTTATCTTAAAGAGAACCACACGCCGTTCCTGAAAATACCAGGGTTATAGCAGCTAGCTGCTGCCATAACAACGGTATTTAGCGTCAAAGTACCAATGTACACGATGTACAGGTATGGCGATTTGCGAAGTGGTTAAAGTGGTTGTAAAGGCAGAAGGATACTTACCTGAGCCCCATCTTGATCCAGCGATGTTGCACTAGAGACAAGTGGTATAAAGTGCGCTATTCTTTTTTACTGCTACATGTGCTGGATATATCCAAAAACATAAGAGCCTAAAGAAGTAATGAAGGTATTAAGTAAATAAAATGTTTGATACACATTTCATTCAAGTAAAGTGCCAAAAAGTGTCAGTGGCTGAATTAAAGTGCAATCTGTGACTCCATAAAAAAAAAAAAATAACCATTAAACATTCAAACAAGAAAGTCCATTGTGATAAACAAGTGCAACGTTTTCATCGAAAAAAAATGATTGGTGTATAGATTAATCACATCCTCTAATGATCGATACCAGTGCTCTTAAAGTGACAGCACAGTGCTATTCCACTTGAAATCACTCCATGTGCGCTGTGCCCCAACCCCAATGGGTCCAGACACACCAAATGTAGTTGACCTCTTATGGCTTATGCCAAAAGGGATCAAAAGAAAGCTTTCCACAGCTCCACTGTCTGTGCCTAGGTGTCCTTAATGCTGATTCTTTTTACACTGACCAGCTGAAGTTCAACATGTGTATAAAGCAGAGAGGGATATCATCACGCAAAAACGTCTTATTATAACTGCCCCTGGTTGCCACTGTGAAGGCGAAAGCCAATGCTATCTGTGTATGGACTCAGAGCTGAGAAAACCGTCCCTACTCGTACGGGTTTCGTCTCTTAATTAGACATCATCAGCATATTGCACTAGAGCCTCGGCTGTTCGGGACTCTCCCTCCTGATTCACACAGCAGTGGGCGTCATTGGCTCCCACTGCTGTCGATCAAAGTCAGTGAGCCGATGAGGAGAGAGAGGGGTGGAGCCGAGCCGCGGCTCTGTGTCTGAATGGACACACAGAGCAGCGGCTCGGCTCAGGTGCCCCCATAGCAAGCTGCTTTTAAGCACTCTGCAGATGGGAGGGTCCTGGAGCACCGGCGAGGGACCCGAGAAGAGGAGGATCTGGGCTACTCTGTGCAAAACCACTGTACACAGCAGATACGTACGACAAGTTTGTTATTTTTAACCACCTCAATACCGGGCCTATTCTGGCACTTCTCTCCTACATGTAAAAATCATAATTTTTTTGCTAGAAAATTACTCAGAACCCCCAAACATTATATATGTTTTTTTAGCAGACACCCTAGGGAATTAAATTGTGCTCATTGCAACTTTTTATCTCACACAGTATTTGCGCAATAATTTTTAAAATGTCTTTTTTTTTGGAAAAAAAACAGTTTCATGAATTAAAAAATAACAAAACAGTAAAGTTAGCCCAATTTTTTTGTATAATGTGAAAGATGATGTTACACCGAGTAAATAGATACCTAACATGTCACGCTTTAAAATTGCGCACAATCATGGAATGGTGCCAAACTTCATAACTTAAAAATTTCCATAGGCGACATTTTAAAAATTTTTACAGGTTACCAGCTTAGCGTTACAGAGGAGGTCTAGTGCTAGAATTGTTGTACATGCTCTAACGCACGCGGCAATACCTCACATGTGTGGTTTGAGCGGCGTTTACATATGTGGGCGGGACTTACGTGTGCGTTCGCTTCTGAGCACGAGCTACCGGGGACAGGGGCGTTTTTAATTTTTTTTTATTTTTTTATTTTACTTAATTTTTTTTATTTTTACACTTTTTTTTTACACTTTTTTTTTTTGATTACTTTTATTCCTATTACAAGGAATGTAAACATCCCTTGTAATAGGAATCTATGTGACAGATCCTTTTTATGGAGAGATGCGGGGTCAATAAGACCCCACATCTCTCCTCCAGGCTGTAAAGCATGAGATCGTAAAAATTTTTTTTACCGATCTCATGCTGACAGCCGCGATCGCGGCTTTGGTTATTTCCGGGTACCCAGGTGTGATGTCATAACATCGCGCCCGGGCCTCTGACGGTCATAGAGATGACTGGTGACCATCTGGTCACCAGTCATCTCTATCGTCCTCATACGGCGCTGGCCGATTCATTCTCCGGGCTCCCGATGGCACGGGAGAGCCCGGAGAAGCACCGGATGGCGGCGGGAGGGGGGGTGTCCCTACCCGTCGCCTATAAGAACGATCAGAATCGCCGGCTGAAAATAATGATATCTGAATGATGTCTGTAGCTACAGGCATCATTCAGATATCCCCCCCAAAGTCAAGGACGTATATATACAGTGGCCGGTTTTGAAGTGGTTGAACAAAAAAAAAACCAAGACCTTAATACAGTAAAACTTTGGTTTGAGAGTAACGTGGTTTGAGAGCGTTTTGCAAGACAAGCAACATTTTAAAATAAATTTTGACTTGATATACAAGCGATGTCTTGATATACAAGTAGCATCACGCCAGAACGGAGTATAAAAGAGAAGAGGGGCGTCTCTAAGTGTAGCAATATGGTTACATTTAATGAAGGTACAACATTTAGCAACTCACATGGTTGATGATTAAAATAGGATGTAGGCATCTGCGGAGTTGCTAAATGTTGTACCTTCATTAAATGTAACCATATTGCTACACTTAGAGGCGCCTCTCTTCTTTTTTATATTCTGTAGCGCCTGCTGCAGTTTGCTTCTAATCCCCTTGTGGAGGCTTCCATTTGTGTATGGACATTTTACTGTTACACAGCCTATCACATTGCTTTAATCTTTTTATATGAACTATTAACTGAAGGATTTATGAATAAATGGTTGTGGAACGAATCATTTGAGTTTCCATTATTTCTTATGGGGAAATTTGCTTTGCTATACAAGTGCTTTGGATTACAAGCATGTTTCCGGAACGAATTATGTGTGCTCGCAATCCAAGGTTTTACTGTATCACTTTAATTGAACAAGTTGAAGTTAGAAGCTGATTGGCTAACATGCACAGCTGCACCAGATTTTGCACTCTGTTTTTAGTAAATCACCTCCTTGGTGTCCCTGTTGAATCTGCTCTCCTGCTGAGACCTTTCACCCTTCGTTAGGGCTTAGTCAACATAGATGAATTTTGGTGTACACCTAATTTTATCTTGTTGCTCACTCAATATACTATAAGAAGAGGATAATTATGACAGTCAAGCAACTCCATGTTTCCCTCCAGAAACATTACCTTTAACTAATTAAAAGCAGCTTGTGGAGTCATTTTATACAGTACTACACATTACTAATCTCTCCAAGACATTGCAAATGGAATTTGCCCCCTACAAACAAAAGGAATTTGCCCCCTACAAACAAAAGGTATGACATGTAGCATCACCAATTTTGTCTGTTAGTACCCAGATTATTGCTACAATGCAACAATAAATTCAGTGTAGGCATTACCATTTTGAAATATTATTTGCAGTGCCTGAGCAAACATCAAAGCCTATGCAACTCCCCATTGTACAGTCAGAGATATACATAGAGGATTGCCAAAATCACAAATTTTCAACTACAGTTTGTGCAGTGATAGCAGTATCAACATAAGAAGGTGCTAAAAATCAGGCTGTCCATTCAGTTTGTCTTCATATATAATCCCTCTAATCTCATGCAGCAAGGATCCACAGAGCACCTCACAAGGCTAACGGGAAAGTACCACCTGACGTGTACTGATTAACCTCACAGCTACATTTTTGAATGAGGGTTACCTTTAACAACAGTCTCTAACCTTAAAGAGGAGGGCCCATCAAAAAAAAAAAATTAAAAGTCAGCAGCTACAAATACTGCAGCTGCTGACTTTTAATTTGACACTTATCTGTCCCAGGGTCCAGCGATGCGGGGGATCGAAGCCCTGCTCGTCTCCCCCTCCGCTCGGCAGCGCCGGCATTGCAACTGTGGGCGCCGGACTATGACTTCACAGCCTGGCACCCACTGCGCATGTGCGAGCGGCGCCGAGCGCCGTGATTGGCTGCTCAGTCACCTGGGACCTGTAATGGGTCCCAGATGATTGACAAGAGGGAGGGAGCAGAGCTGAGCCCTTCCTGTGCCGAGACGGAAGTGATGTCACCAGCCCAGGCACTGAAAGAGGCAGACTAGGAGGGACCCCCTAGCAACAGACATTTAGAGGTGAGTAAAAAAAAAAAATATCCAAATGTTTTTTTGTATTTTTTTTTAGGATTTTTCATGTAGTTTTTTTTTTTTTTGGGTGGAACACCACTTTAAGATCTCCATAAATAAAATAGCTTTAAACAAATCCTAGCAGAACAGTTATATCATTTATTAATGTATTATTTCAATCAATATCATTTATAAAGAATTCATGGGATCGGAACTAAAAGGCTATGACAATAATACAGAATTGTGCTTTCATTGACTTATTTATTCCATATAATAAATGTCCAAGAATCTTATACAAAGCACAAGGGTTTACTCTCATTTTGTCACAAAGGATTAAAGAATTAGATTATTTTTAGACAAAGCTTCAAAGCAATCTCTGAAGGAATCCCCACAGTCTAAGGAAATTCAACTCGACATGTTCTAGTTATAAACTATAAGGCAGAAATGAAGAAATTGGACACTAATTAAATATAGCAGATGTATGAAAAACATACAACTACTATTGAATCTTCTTTTGTAATCCTGGTTTTCATAACTATCCAATTGGGCTACCAATCCATAAATTCATTTTTAGGTTTACCTAAAACAAGGAGCGAAAAAGTCGTATTCCTTTGCCACCAATCAGCAATTGTCTTTCATTGCTCTGGCTGTTCTGAGCCATTGAAAGCTGAATGTGATTGGTTGATTTGTATCATTGCACTTTATACTAATTGTAGAACACTGAAAATACAAAGTAATTTGGGTAAATAAATATTACTTTTTTATTTTATTTTTATTTGGGTAAATAAATATTGGGTAAATAAATATAATAAATATTAGTTAAATATTACATGCGAGTTACTAATGTAAAAACTCAAGCAGAGTGCAAAAACCCATAGCAGCCAATCAATAGTCAAGTGTCTTGTTGTTCTAATTGGTGAAAGAAGGATTCCAATTGGTTGCTATCGGTGATGGCACTTTTTACATCCTTGTTGCTTTTTCCTCTTTTGTTTAATAAAAAAATCCTTGACTGTATGCAAGCGCTGCACGTCATTTGGATGAATAATGATATAGGAAACTGCAAACACAAATCTTGCATTGTTTAAAACATTCTTCATCAATAGACACCTTTGATTTCATAGCACATATTTGTATTTTTTCACAATATACAATATAAAATTTTATATATTATGATACATACTATATCACTTTACAAAATATGTTTACAATGTATGTAAGAATTATAATGTATATAAAAAAAATTATAATATATATAAAAATGATTAAAATAAATAAAATAAAAACTGTATGTAAGAATTATAATGTATATAAAAAAAATATAATATATATATAAAAATGATTAATATAAATAAAAAAAACTGTATGTAAGAATTATAATGTATATAAAAAATTATAATATATATAAAAATGATTAAAATAAATAAAAAAAACCTGTATGTAAGAATTATAATGTATATAAAAAATTATTATATATATATATATATATATATATATATATATATATATATATATATATATGATTAAAATAAATAAAAAAAACTGTATGTAAGAATTATAATGTATATAAAAAAATTATAATATATATAAAAAAATGATTAAAATAAATAAAAAAAACTGTATGTAAGAATTATAATGTATATAAAAAAATTATAATATATATAAAAATGATTAAAATAAAAAAAAACTGTGCGATGCAAAAGAAACATAATTCTAATATAAAGCATAGTAGTTTAAAAAAAATAAAAGCAAAGACAGTTTTAGTGCTATGATATCACTTACCGGAGCAAATATCACCATACACATTTACAAAGAAATTTATATTCCGACTCTTTCCTCTGGAAATTGAGCAAAGGTTGTTGCATGCTAAAACGAGCAATGTTTCCAAAAGCTCTCTTGCAGAAAGATGCGCTTGCCTGTCCTTTGCATAAAGTACAGTAACTCAAGGGAAGCAGGAGTGTAATTGATGCCGAGAAAGTGAGACGTTACACCAACCAAGAAAAAAAAATCCCCGCTCTCCTCTTGGCAAGAATTGTCATAACATTAGAGATTACTGTGCAAAG
This sequence comes from Lithobates septentrionalis, assembly GCA_037952835.1. NCBI lineage: Eukaryota > Metazoa > Chordata > Amphibia > Anura > Ranidae > Lithobates > Lithobates septentrionalis. Next base: position 851,215 of record JBBDGP010001990.1, on the reverse strand, counting down.
CCCTTTGTAAGGCTGTGAGATCTGCGAGATACTTAAACTTGCTGCAGAAAACCTCTTCTGCCTTTGGAAGCTTAGCTGTACTCCAGGTTCATAGCACAAGCCAAGAACTGAATTCTCTATGTATAGATTCACAAATACATCCAAAAGAGGAGGAGACATTTACTGGGTGGCTTCAGCATCATACTGGAAAGAAATAACTTTTCTTCCAATGAGCTAGATTGGATTTTCTAGTTTATGAAATGATTAAAAAAAATTACTTTAAATGATGTTAATGTTGTTACCGCTGTAATATGCTGAATTACATCTCTCACGTAGTAATTGTGAAATATGGGCACTATCTCTGCTACACTGCTCATCACCGCTAGCAGGCATTTTTCTCTGCACAGTCATGTATTTGAATGCCCCTGTAAAGTGCGGTGGGGTTTAATTACTTCCCAGATAGCCAGCACTTTTGCTGCAAATTTGAAAATGACTTTTTAAAGAGGAGTTCCGCTTAAAAAAAAAAAATTAAAAGTCAGCAGCTACAAATACTGCAGCTGCTGACTTTTAATAATTGGACACTCAGCTGTCCCAGGGTCGAGCGATGCGGGGGATCGAAGCCCCGCTCATCTCCCCCAGCGCCGGAATTTTAACTGTGAGTGCTTCACAGCCAGGCACCCACTGCGCATGCGCGAGCGTTCCGTGATTGGCCGCGCAATTATCTGGGACCTGTGAGGTGTCCCAGATGATTGACAAGACGGAGGGGGCAGAACTGATATCCCTTCCTGCACCGAAAGAAGTGATGTCAAGAGCCCAGGCGCTGAAGGAGGCAGACTACGAGAGACCCCCTAGCAACAGGCATTTTGAGGTGAGTAAAAAAAAAATTTCTCCAAATGTTTTTTTTTACATTTTTTTTTATGCACATAAATTACTTTTTTTTTTGAGGTGGAACTCCACTTTAAAGGGGTTGTAAAGTTTCGTGTTTTTTCACCTTAATGCATCCTATGCATTAAGGTGAAAAAACACCTGTCATTGACCGGCGCCCAGCCCCCCCCCCCCCATTTCACTTATCTGAACCCTCAAACTTGTCCCACAGGGATGCACTGTCTCTCTGCCCGGGGGTTCTTGGCTGTTGATTGGATAGATTGATAGCAGTGCAGCCATTGGCTGAAACCCGGACACATTATGTAGACTGGACTATGGCTTCCCAGCTGGGTTGCTGTTACACTCTTTCATGCTGCCCAAAGCCAGCACTAACAACCCCCCCCCCCCCCCACACACACACACACACAGATGGGAGAGGAGAGAGGGCTTGATCTGCACCTTTTTCTCTTGCCCCCTACCCCTCTGTGTCTGCCCACACTCCCATCCCCAGGGCTGTGCCTCAGAAAAGGAAAGTTGGGGGCCAGAAATTTGAAGTCCAGCAGCCTCATATACATCTGGATGAGAGGTGCTGACTGCCAAGGGGTGAGTGAGCTCACCATCCATCCCTGTCTGTTACTGAAGTCTTCCCCCTTCTCTATCCTGCCTCTGAGTGAGTACACTAAGGTAAATAAGGGTTCTCAGAGCACCCCTTACATTAGAGTTCCCCTTTACACCAGAGCACAGCTGCCGCCCTGTAAAAGGCTGGGTAGAGTGGCCCTATTGGGATAGTGTATGGATGATGGGTGGACCAGCAAATTATGGGCTAGATGTGACAAAATATTTGTGGCAGGGTAGTCAAAGAACTAGCAAGGGTCAATACCAGCTGAAAAAAGATGGTGGCAAAAAATAGAAGCATAGATGGGGAAGAAGCCAGTAGTCGTTGCCATGGGAATCTAGAGGTGAGCGTCAAAAATCAAGTGATGCCCTGCTCTGCAGTAGACCCTAGCTTTGCTTACCCCTCTCTCAGTAGCAACCCCCAGCTCTACTGATCCCCCGCTTAATAGCAACATCCAGCTCTGCCGATTCCCTGCTCAGTAATAACCACTAGCTATGCTGATCCCCTGCTCAGTAGTAATTTCCAGCTCTGCTGATTCCCCGCTCAGTAGTAGCCGCCAGCTCTGCTTTTCCCCCGCTCAGTAGTAACTCTCAGCTCTGCTGATCCCCCCTCAGTAGTAACCCCCAGCTCTGCTGATCCACCGCTCACTAGTAACCCCCAGCTCTGCTGATCCCCCGCTTAGTAGTAACTCCCAGCTCTGTTGATTCTCTGGTTTTCTGATCCTTCTCTCTCTCTCTGGTCCCTGCTCCCCTCCTGCTATATTGCTCCCATGTCACCACGTGTGACATCTTATACATTCTCCTGCTACAGTCCCACAGCTCTGCTCTTCCTCTGCCACTCAGTCCTCACTTTCCAGTCTCGTTCACCTTCCACTATAGCGTTGCCATGTTTCACACCATGTGTGCCATCTTCTAGTTGCTCCTCTCCAGTCTGGACCCTGCTCACCTTCTTGCTGCTCCATGATGCACTCCAGATGTGAGGTCTGCACCAGACACTCCCAGAATATATACACGTCAACCAAAAGTGACTGCTGATGACGTCTTTTCCAGTTCGCTTGTTGGTTTCCCAGTGCATCCTGGGATATCTCATACCTGTAAAACCTCCAAAACAAAGTGAAGCTAACTCTGAAAAAAAGTCTCAAAAGTTGCAGATGCTGTTAGTGAACTTTGTTGGACTTCTATGGAAGCTTTGGAGATGCTTTGAAGCGACAAGGAGGGGACATGGAGTGTATTTTTCGAAGTAAAGCAAGGCAAAGCAAATGAAAAATGTGTGAATAGGTCCGTAACTATTTTATTTAGTGACAGGTGCTGTGAATGGCATTCAGAGTACTTTAAAAAAGCATTTTCAACACCACATTTTGAAGAAAGTGTAAACGAGTCCTAACAATGCTTGGTGGCATTCACCATCACTCAGTTTGAGTGCATGCTCTTCTTCATAGTAGTCTCTTTTCAGTGACCATATCCAGCTAAACTTGTCTCTTCAAGAGCAGAGGTCTACAAACTTTTTGAACAAAGGGCCAGTTTACTGTCCTTCAGGCTTTTTTTTTTTGGGGGGGGGGGCGTCAGAGGGAGATCTCGGCCCCTCCTGCAGAAGCCATGCCTCGGAGCTGAAAAGTGGTGGCGTGTCACGTGACCAGCCTGGAGACAGCTCTAAATAGGTATTTACAAGCATTGCTTTCAGAAAACACATATACAGTGTGCTATGCCTGAGTATCATAGAGGGGCTGCCATAGACTTATACTTGTGCCTTAACATACACTTTAAAGGAACTTAAAAACCAACAGATTTACTAGCTAGACCACCAGGTGATAGGGGAAAAAGTCTTAAAAGAAAACTAATGCAGCTACCACATCTAAGAACTGATAAGCTGCAATATATAACATTTTGGCTTCTGGGTTTAGATATACTTTAACAACAAGATTTTGAAAGATCAGGACTTGATCCTGATCACTATGATCAGAATAAATGTAAACCGTGGGTGAAATAAATTCTCTCTTCAGCACACAGTAAATGGCACGCAGTGATTCCCTATTATTGCGTGATGCCAGATTTCTCTTACACTTTGCTAATATGTATAATTTAGGATCTGCATGATTGAGTTTACTGGATATTTCCCAAGCTAGACCTTATGAACATCTGGGATCGGAGACTTCAGAGGTGCCAATCAAAGCCTTTGAACCCATTCATAATTTGCATGCTGAACTGACAAGTCTTGTAAGCTTTGAAAAGAATGTTCTGTGCAGTTAAAGGGGCAGTGATATTATCGACAAGCTGTACCTTTTATTAATTTGCTTGAAATAGATGTAATTCTTCAGTAAACAACATTTAGTTTGTTATAACACTGCCAGGACAGTTCAATGAAACAGTTGCAAAACTTTTCTGGTGGTATGGCCTTATTACAAAGTCCCACGCCAAATTCATAATACCCTTTCGACAGTTCCGTTGCTGCTTCTGTCACGTTCAACAAATTTAGGTTGTTCTTAAGTGTGACAGTTTAACATTTGTGTCTCTATAGTTGCAACAAATTGAAAAAAAAAGAAGTGCTGCCATATTATTAATAAGGTAAAATGTGCTAAATTAGACCTATTCAATTTAAGAGTAAACAGGATTTGGGCAAAATGGTGGCTGATCTAACTAATTTTATTAACAACTGATAACAGCGATTACTTAAAGTGGAAGTAAACCCTCTGAAAAAAAGAAAAAAAAAATACACCCTGCAAGACAAAGGCATAATGAGCTAGTATGCATACTAGCTCATTGTGAATTACTTACCTGAGATCGAAGCCCCTGCAGCGGTCCTCGTTCCCCTCCTCCGTCGCCGCCATGTCTCCCGGAGTGACTTCCGTGTTCACGGACTCCGGCTGTGTGACTAGCCTGAGCCGCAATGGCGTCACTCCCGCACGGGAGCCGCCAGTGAAGGCACGATCGCTCTTGGAAGCGCCACGCTCAGTGCGCCTCCGCCGTTGTCTACGGCACGCATGCGCCGTAGACATCGGTACAGTCTTTTTTGCAAATATCTCCTAAACCATGTAGGTTAAGGAGATATTGCAAGCACCTACAGGTAAGCCTTAATCTAGGCTTACCTGTAGGTGAAAGTTGTCCCTGAGTGTTTACAACCACTTTAAAGAGGGACTAAACCTCCAGAAATACTTACCTCCATCTTACAGCGATGCAGCGGTTACATCCCTCACTGACAGCTGTCCAGTGTTGCCAACCTACCAGATTGAAATTTACTGACACGACACCCAAAATTTACTGCAAAGCCAAGTTTTTACTGGCATTTTCAAAAGTTGCAAAATTACAGTTTTAAGTGCATATTTCAGTATTTAGGCTACAAACAAGTACAATATGCAATTAGCAATGTAAATTTAAAGTACAGCCGTGGCCAAAAGTTTTGAGAATTACACAAATATTAATTTTCACAAAGTCTGCTGCTTCAGTGTTTTTAGATCTTTTTGTCAGATGTTACTGTGGTATATTGAAGTATAATTACAAGCGTAATTTAATAAGTGTCAAAGGCTTTTATTGACAATTACATTCAATTTATGCAAAGAGTCGATATTTGCAGTATTAAACCTTCTTTTTCAGGACCTCTGCAAGTCGCCCTGACTTGCTGTCAATCAACGTCAAGGCCACATCCTGACTGATGGCAGCCCATTCTTGCATAATCAATGTTTGGAGTTTGTCAGAATTTGTGGGGTTTTTTTGTTCACCCATTTCGAGTATTGACCACAAGTTCTTAATAGGATTAAAAGTCTGGGGAGTTTCCTGGGCATGGACCCAAAATTGTGATGTTTTGTTCCCCAAGCCACTTAGTTATCACTTTTCCCTTGGCAAGGTGCTCCATCATGCTGGAAAAGGCATTGTTTGTCACCAAACTGTTTTTGGATAGTTGGGAGAATTTGCTCTCGGAGGATGTTTTTGTACCATTCTTTATTCATGGCTGTGTTCTTAGGCAAAATTGTGAATGTGCCCACTCCCTTGGCTGAGAAGCAACCCTACACATGAATGGTCTCAGGATGTTTTACTATTGGCATGACACAGGACTAATGGTAACGCTCACCATTTCTTCTCCAGATATGGTTTTTATTAGATGCCCCAAACAATCGGAAAGGGGATTCATCAGAGAGAATGACTTTACCCCGTCCTCAGCAATCCAATCCCTGTACCTTTTGCAGAACATCAGTCTGTCCCTGATGTTTTTCCTGGAGAGAAGTAGCTTCTTTCCTACCCTTCTTGACACCAGGCCATCTTCCAAGTGTCTTCGCCTTACTGTGCGTGCCGATGTACTCACACCTGTCTGCTGCCATTCCTGAGCAAGCCCTGCACTGGTGGTGCCCCGATCCCGCAGACACACACATGAAAATTGACTCTCACAGTGACACTGACAGCAGTGTGCAGCAGCACAGATGATGATGCCACTTCATTGACACAACACGTCCCCTCCTGAGTCACAGTGACAGTCTCTCTCCATGCCAGGTGGTCCCTTCAGTCCACTCCAGTCCAAACAGCACTGACAGTCCCACTCCCTGGTTGCCTTGCTCCCGTCCCAGAGAACCGCACATGAGGCTCTGGCCGCTTGGCTCGGCTCCCTTGCACCAAGACATCACACAACACGCTCAGGCACCGCCTCCACCAGACCTGCCCCCCGGCAGGTGCTGCCCAAACACACTACAGCAGGCACTTGGATGGTCTTGACCGGCTGCATGCGCAGCTCTGACCTAAGCTTCACAGCCATATTTTTTTACTGCCAATCTTTTTCTGTCATTGGCATTTACTGGCAGGAGACAAGTGCCCGTTTTTTTTTACAGGCTGCCAGTAAACATATTGAAGATTGGCAACACTGCCGTTGTCATCTTCTCCCCAGCTATTTCCAGGTCCTGGCATTTTGGCCTCTTGACTGGCTGGTGGGGGAAAGATGTCATCCCTCACACGCCTGTGGGAGTCAGTCATTCCAGCCCAGTCGGAGGGGAGCTGGGAATGTACACTGAGCTGTGCATGAGCAGAAGGCAGGTAGGTGTCTGTTATTGCAGAAGAGACATAGCAAGCACTGCCTGCTCACATTTTTTTTCTACCTAAGTTTAGTTCGCTGAACTCCTAGCCTGATTTTAATTGTATAGTTAAATTGGTCCAGCTTGGATCAATGTAAGTATGACCATAGCACCCAACTGTCCCTGATTTCGAGGGACTGTCCCTGATTTGGAGCAATGTCCCTCTGTCCCTCATTCCTCCTCATTTGTCCCTCATTTTGGTCTAATCTATATAGCTGTATATAAAATGCACTTTTTATCTATCAAAAAGTGTTTCCCAGAGCTAAACCTTTCATCTGATTTCTAAATTGCTGCATTTGTAAATTCCAAAAGCCAATATAAAGGAATAGTAGTGGTAAAAAAAAAGCACTTGTGAGTTTAACCAACCATGTTTTTTTTTACAATTCTCCTTTAAGGGGGTGTGGCAAGGGTGTGTCCTATGCCTGCATACTTTTGCTGATAGGTGTCCCTCATTCCCATCTCAAAATGTTGGGAGGTATGTGCACATCTCATATCTGAGGTACCGCTGTGGAAGCTGTAAATCACTGTAGAGAAAACCCCTCACCTCCTGAAGACTCCTGGGATGTATCATGTTTACATCATTTGCCTAGTCCTGGAAACCAGGAAGTAACGGTAGAAATGTACCAAAAAAAAAGTTTAACACAAGTAAATGTGATATTTTTTCCTATCTATTTACTAATGCTAGCAGCAAAAGGATTAAAATAGTCAATGTTGCAGAGTGAAGCTTGCTTTAATCTGGTGAAAAATCCAGGAGATAAACATTGCAACCCGACTAAGCCAGAGATTGTGGGTTTGTGTCCCATCTGGGGTGCCAAATGAAATAAATATGGAGTGGTTTTGGATTTCCCCTATTTATTATAAATGTGTATTCTCTTGTCTAATCCTATAGTTAGCTAGTCTATCAAAGCTTCTGATAAGGTTTACCTCCCTGACGGTATTCCCAAGTGTGGCTCGGGGTGGATTTTCAGCACCAAAAGCGATAACCCCGAGCCACACTCGGGATTGTATCGCAGGATCCAGGTACAGCAAACTCACCTTGTCCCCAGGATCCTGCGATGTCTCCCTGCAGTGTATGCGAGTCATCCTCCGCTCGATCTATCACAGAGCCGAGCTCCGTTCCCTGCGAGCGTTGCAACGCACGGGGACAGAGAATGGCGCCAAATTCAGAAAGTAAAAAACACACAATACATTTACAGTACACTGTAATCTTACAGATTACATTACTGTATCAATTTATTTCACATCCCTTTTGTCCCTAGTGGTTTCAGCATCAAAAATCTGAAATAATCATACCGCCAGGGAGGATAATGATGAGGATACAATGTTAGCTAAAAAAATAAACACACTGCTTAAAGCGGTTGTATACCCGCAGGACAAAAAAAAAAACCTGTAAGGCAAAGGCATAATGAGCTAGTATACTAGCTCATTATGAAATACCTACCTTAGAACGAGGCGTCGGTATCTCACCCGGTCCACTCTGAGGGAGCTGACATTTTGCCCTCGGCATGTCTTCTAGGTTTGCGGCTCCGGCCACTCACAGTGCGGGAGTTTTCTTCCCGGCAAGGTCCAGCAGCGTCTCCATGCAAAGTGAATATCTCCTAAACCGTACAGATTTAGGAGATATTCATTTTACCTACAGGCAAGCCTTATTATAGGCTTACCTGTAGGTAAAAGTTAATAATTTGGGTATACAACCACTTTAAATGAGCAAGGATCTCATTTATTATAAAAAAGTAGAAAACTAACACAAAAACACTAAAAGAATAATACAGAGCATAAAAAACAAAAACATAGAGGATACTTTACGTATGATTGTCCTCAAGATGCTGTCTCGGCTATGCTCAAGAACTCTATCTAGCCATTATCTTTTAAATCGCACTCAGACACCAACCACACAAACACCCTCTGCCCACCTGTCTAGTCTTCTGTCCAATGAAAATGCATAAGAGGCCCTCCTTCCTTATCACCAGGAAGTATATTCTTCTCCTGCCCATCTTCCAGGAAACATGCTGTAGTCTCCTCTAGGGGCAACATTAGTTCATGAATCACTGCTTTTGACCCTGGTCATCTTTCAGTTACAGCTGGGCTTTGATGTTGCTCTAACTCAGGAAATCGTCATTTTAATTCGGACCTCCCCAGGAGATCTTATCTGATGCTCCTCTACCATCATACATCACATCAGGAGGCCTATGTGAGAACATTTATGATTGCTTGTTTCAAACACCATGCTGGGTAAACTTGCTGTAATGGCATTCCAAGACGACAATTCCGTACATAGGCCAAATGGCTGTATCAACCAGGCAGTAAAACTCCAGAAATATATGATAAAAAACCATGTTGCCTTCCAGCACCAATGGTGACACAATTGTGGCAATAATAATATTATGTGATGTTCAACAGGAAAAAAAAAGATGCTTAAACACCATTGCTTTACTCTTCCTGTTCTCCTCTCCACCGCAGATGCCACAATTGTACACTGAGCTGTGTGTGAGCACCTTGGTGTACATTGCAAATAGGCAGGTAAGAATAGTTTAAAGAAGAAGAGGCATTGTTTTTTTTATTGTTTTCATAAGGTTTCAATTTAAAAAAAAATAATATAGCAAATAAAACTATTACACAACCTATTTTGTATTTTAATGTTAATAATAAGCTCCAGAAGATTTACCCCCTTCATGACCAGGCCATTTTTTGCGATACGGCACTGCGTTACTTTAACTGACAATTGCGCAGTTGTGCGGCGCTGTACCCAAATACAATTTATGTCCTTTTTTTCCCACAAATAGAGCTTTCTTTTGGTGGTATTTGATCACCTCTGCGGTTTTAATTTTTTTGCGCTATAAACAAATGCTGGACTCGGGAGCGCGCCCGCAAGGTAACTCAAACCCTTTAATAAGGGGGCCCCAGATCCTGGCCCCCCCACCCTATGTGAATGAGTATGGGGTACACCGTACCCCTACCCATTCACCTGGGGAAAAAAAAGTGTCAATAAAAAAAACACACTGGACAGGTTTTTAAATTAATTAATTAGGCAGCTCCGGGGGTCCTCTTCCGACTTCTCCGCGCTCTCCGGTTCTTCTCCCGCTCTCCAGTATATTCTGCCGGGCTCCCCCGCTATCTTCTGCTCTTTTGCCGGCTCTTTTGCTAGCGTTGGCCCGGTCTTCTCCATCGTCTTCTTCCAATATTGACACAACGCTCTCTCCCGCTGTAATGCCGTGTGCGCGGTGCACAATGACTTATATAGGCATGATGATCATGCCCCGGGCGTTGACGTCATAAGGGGGCGATGTTACCGGATGACATCACCCGGTGACCACGCCCCATGCGCACACACGGCATTACAGAGCGTCGTATCAACATCGGAAGAAGACCGGAGGGAAGAAGACGACGGAGAAGACCGGGCCAACGCTAGCAAAAGAGCCAGCAAAAGAGCAGAAGATAGCAGGGGAGCCTGGCAGAAGATACCAGAGAGCATGGAGAAGAGGCCGGAGAGCGCTGAGAAGTCGGAAGAAGACAGAAGACCCCGGAGCTGCCTCATAAATTACTTTAAAAACCTGTCTAGTGTTTTTTTTTATTGACACTTTTTTCCCCAGGTGAATGGGTATGGGTACGATGTACCCCATACTCATTCACATAGGGTGGGGGGCCGGGATCTGGGGGCCCCTTGTTGCAAACCTTCCATTACTTTCCAGTGCATTGTGGAGATTTCCCTTCACTTCCTGTCCTATAAACACAACAGGAAGTGGGAGGAAATCGCTTCAAAGTGAGAGAAATCCAGCAGGACAGTTGAAGTATTTCTCCTTTATTCTTGCCCTGGTGACAGCTCAAAAATGTGGGAATAATTACAACTGTCCTGACACTGGTCACCAGGCCAAAAGGGAGAGAGAGAGTGAATCTGTGTGTGTGTGTGTGTGGGGGGGGGGGGGTCAATAAACACCCGATAGGGGTTCTAATAATTTCATATTGTATCCAAAACTAAAAAAACATTTTTGGCTTTAGATACACTTTAAAAATGGTGTAGCCGCAGCTTGTTATACTATATACTATACTAAGATTCTAGAGATTACATACACCAAGCACAATTCCAACTCCCTGCCTGTCAAAACGCCAACCACAAAAAAATCCAAAAACATTGCAATTCTAACCGCTCTTTAGACATTGCAAAGAGAATTTGCTGGCTTAATCACATTTGGGATGATCATCTCATTAAAAATAAATCTGAAAGATTACTGTCTTTTTCTTCTGTTTATTTTTCTCCGACACATCCGATACACTCATGACGAATGTTTACTTTTGCCCAATTCCCACACATATTTCAAGGTTTACCTTTGAAAAGCAGAAAGCTGGCCAAGTGCATCCTATTTAGATGCCATTTGATGGTCATCTGTTGGGGTTGTTCATGCATTATAAACATGCAGATGTCTTCACAATCTAGACTAAATCTTCTTATCTGTCAATATCCATCTGCTGTCTATGGCTGCCCTTACTCAGTAAGGCAAACAGCATACTGAAAAGTGTTGCCATGGCATGATTTAATGATCTGACAACTATTAGCTGAGATACGGTGGTTGCACATAACTATTGTGTTTTACATCTAATATTAATGGAAACCTGTGCTGAGAGCCGAGTTGCCATCTGTCTGGTATTTTAACAGACTTGCCAGCAAAATAGGGCTTGCCAATCTTTTTAAAGCAGAATTAAAATTACATTAAAGTTGACCTAAACTCAGGATGTGACCAGTCCCTATGTGCAATGATATCTTACACACTCCTTCAAAATTTGCACAGCTGTTCACCCATCGAAACTGCATGTAAATTTGGTTTGTGCGTATGGGGTAACGTTGAATGTTCTCAGGCTATATTCTCTGCAGATCAATTGTATGAATGGGGAAAATACTTCTTCGTTGCCACTAGATGTGCTGAGGAGCATACTCAATTCCTATCAGGGGTGGGCTGGGCCGGGGGCAGAGTGGCAATTGCCCCCCAGGCCGCCCTAACTTACATGCAAAATGGCCAGTAGCCGCCCACAGACGATTTATTTTTCTCTTGGAGGAAGTCAGGCCGGGGGTGGGGGCATGGCCGCGATGGCGGCCCCAACTAGCTGATGCTGCTGCATTCAGGAAGTTGTAGTTCACTCTGCGCATGCTCAAGCTCCCAGTCGGTGGAGAAGCAGCGCAGCAGTGCCAGGAAGCTACAACTCCCGGATCTTGGACGCAAGGTGAACCAGGGAGTCAGGACTAAGAATCATGTGGCTCGGGCTGCAACTTTGCTTGACCCCAGGACAGGAGCATCATCCCCCAGGACTGGAGGAGGTCGTGCAAGGACCTGCTGGGCTTGCACTAGCAGCTACCATCGCTGAGGTGAGAGACTCTGACACCCCCAGGGCCAGCTGACCCCAACATCCCAGTGGGTCCTACTGGCCTGTGGGTCCTGCTGGCCTCTGGCCCTGGCCCGTGGGTCCTGCTGGTCTGTGGGTCCTACTGGCCGATTGGCCTATAGGTCCTGCTGGGAACTGACAATGGCCTGTGGGTCCTGCTGGTCTGTGGGTCCTACTGGCCACTGGCCTGTAGGTCCTGCTGGGAGCTGGCCAAGGCCCGTGGCCCACAAGCCATGGCCATCTCCCAGCAGGACCTACAGGCCAGCAGCCAGCAGGACCCACAGGCCATGGCCAGGGGCCAGCAGGACCCACAGGTCAGCGGCCGGCAGGGCCCACAGGTCAGCTCCCAGCAGGACCAACAGGCCAGCAGCCAGCAGGACCCACAGGCCATAGCCAGCAGGACCCACAGGTCAGCGGCCGGGAGGACCCACAGGCCAGCAGGTCCCACAGTTCATTGGTTGGCAGGATCCACAGGTCACCTCCCAGTAGGACCTACAGGCCAGCAGCCAGCAGGACCCACAGGCCAAGGCCAGCTTCCAGCAAGACCTACAGGCCAGAGGCCAGCAGGACCCACAGGTCAGCAGCCGGCAGGACCCAGAGGTCCGCAGCCAGCTCCCAGCAGGACCCACAGGCTGTGGGTCCTGTTGGGAGCTGGTCGCTGACCTGTGGGTCCTGCTGGCCTGTTGGTCCTCCTGTCCATGGCCTGTGGAGCCTGCTGGCCACTAGCCTAGGGTGAGCAGACGTCCCCGATTTCCAGGGACGGTCCCCAGACTGGATCAAGTCTGTCTCCTGGTTTTGTCTGCGTTTGCAGGGCCAATCCTGGGCAAGTGCACCGCAAGATGGGGCAGAGGGGGGCCCCCAAGGTCAACCCTACCATAGGTCCTTCCGGGCCCATTGGGCTGTCTTGGAAGGGAAGGGGAAGGGCAAGCGCTGCTGGATTACACAGAGCGGAGTTCTCCCACTTACCTAGTGGCCCCTGTCATACGTACTGCCTCCTGGACCGGCTCCTATGATAGACAGCACACCGGTGACGTCCATCATAGAAGCCAGTCCAGGTGGCTGGACTTCATATGACAGCGGCTGCCAGGTAAGTGGGAGATACCCGCTCTGTGTAATTTGGCGGCTCTCCTCTCACTGCATTGGATGGGCATTGGTGAGGCTTCATTGATGGGCATTGATCAGGCTGCATTGATGGGCACTGATCAAGCTGCATTGATGGGCACTGATCAGGCTTCATTGATGAACACTGATAAAGCTGCATTCATGCAATATTTTTGTTAAATCTCCTTTGTTGCTATTAACATTAAATTATGTTACCACATTGTATCATATTTGTCTTGCTTCATAGCATCAATATCCATTATAAAACCAGGTGGGCATGGATGGTGAGCTGATTTGGTGGTTCAATGGGCCACTTGATTGGACTTGCCCCCAGGCCTAAGGCTGCCAGCCCTCCCCTGGTTCCTATGATAGTCATCGCCATCTAGTGGCCATAATGCTGTATTTCACACATTCAATTTGCAGAGAATATAGCCTGAAAAACATTGATATTGCCCCATTCACACAAAATACATTTACATGCAGATTCAATGGACAAACAGCTATGAAAGTTTTTTTTATTAAAACACTCGTGTGCACCTTATAAATTCTCCAAAGCCTTGCCGTTCAGAAAATATTGCTGTTTAATTTTTGTGACGTCATATGTGCATGCCTGCTTTATTACTCACGACACACAAGCTGTGCCGTGATCTGCAGAGCATCTTGCTGTGGTGACATAATTCTCTGTCTCCAGCATAGGCATTCAATACCACAAGTCTCCTGAAACCTCCTTACTTGGCTTGCCTCTGTTTGGTCTGCAGATGTGCAGGATTTTTTGATGACGTGCAAAAAGCAAGTGCGAAAGCAGGGTTAAGGGTACAAAACACAATATAGCATTAAAGATTGTACCTGCTTCAACAATATGGACTACAACAAAAAAACTATATGAATCCCTATAATGCTGTATAAAGTTAGAAAGCATATGTTTATATTTGGCAAGGAGGTTATGTGTTTTTATGGCAGTGGACTGCAGAGTTTACTCACTTCAGCTTCGCACCAATTCTGACACTCCTCACATATACAGTATGTAAAAATAAAAAATAAAAATTCTTAGAAAAGGACTTAGAACCCCCAAACATATATATATATTTAAGCACAGGCCCTAAAGAATAAAATGGTGGGTGTTGCAATTCTTTATGTCACACAGTATTTGCGCAGTGGTTTTTCAAATGCAATTTTTTTGGGGAAAGAACACACTTTAATAAATCTGAATGCATAAAAAACACAATATAATACCGAATTGATTGGTAAAATATAAAACAAGATGTTATTCAGAGTAAATGGATACACAACATGTCACGATTTAAAATTGCACACGCCCGTGGAACGGTACCAAACTACGGTACTTCTCCATAGACAACACTTTATAAGCCTTTACAGGTTACCAGTTTAGAGTTGCACAGGAAGTCCAGTGCTAGAACTATTGCTCCTGCTATAATGTTCGCGGTGATACCTTACATGTGGTGCGATCGCCGTTTACATATGTGTGCGGGACTGACGTGTACGTTTGTCTTTGTGTGCAAGCATGGTGGGATGTGGGTGCTTTTATTTTTTTTCTAATATTTTATGTATTTATTTTAAACTGTACATTTTTTTTTATCACTTTTATTGCTATGACAAGGGATGAACAACATCCCTTGTCATAGCATGGGCAAAAATATTTGTTTTTTTTTTGGAGACAAAATAATGGCATTTCTCTCTGTGTGCACAGCAAATGTGGATTTCAACTGGTTAAATAAGTAAGGCAAGTTGTGCACCATACACAGCCTGTTAGATGAGTGGTCCACCTAACTATTCAACATCAATGGCCACTCCACAATGTACCATAAATAGAGATTGAGGTCTTGTAATAAGCATTCGTGATTCCATCCCTGACACTATCCCTTTGGCCAATGCGGATAGTGAGTGATGAAAGTTGGGATACATTTATTTTGACTCCTCAGGTTCCTTGTCCTCTTGGTATTCATCAGTTGAAGTTATATCATTTGACTTGTTAGGTTGCTTGCCCTCTCGGTAAATCAAAAGAAGTTACATTCGGTGTTCTACAAAAGGCTTCACGCTTTGTGACATCTGTTAAGGTTGCAGTTTTAGTTTGTACTGCATAATGGGGTCTATAAACTGCATCAAAGACACTCATGGTATGGGCCATAAAATGTATTAGCTACTATTCATGACCATATGTGGTTGCACTCATCGATTATCACTTTTTGGTCATTCCCCAGTGAGCAAAAGATTTCTCCACTTGGCCTGAGAGCCATCAATACTCACAGACCTTATAATTTGTGAGTTACTCTGGTTAACCATTTCATGGCCAGAGGTTCATGATATTATAGATGACCAGACCAAATTATCATCAGGGTCATTATGTGTTACGAAAATGGGTCATTTTCCTACCTATAAGGATGTACACTCACCAGCCACTTTAATAGGTACACCTGTTCTATTGCTTGGTAACACACATTGCTAATCAGCCAATCACATGGCAGCAACTCAATGCATTTAGAATTTGGCGTAAATAACATGAAAGCATGGATCCATCCTGCCCTGTATCAATGGTTCAGTCTGGTGGTGGTGGTGTAATGGTGAGGGGGATATTTTCTCAGCACACTTTAGACCCCTTAGTACCAATTGAGCATCATTTAAACGCCTCGGCCTACCTGAGTATTGTTGCTGACCATGTCCATCCCGTTATGACTACAGTGTACCCATCCCAGCAGGATAATGCACCATGTCACAAAGCTCAAATCATCTCACCACTGGTTTCTTGAACATGACAATGAGTTCACTGTACTCCAATAGCCTCCACAGTCACCAGATCTCCATCCAAGAGAGCACCTTTGGGATGTGGTGGAATGGGAGATTCGCATCATGGATGTCAGTGGCGGCTGGTGCTCAAAATTTTTGGGGGGCGCAAACAAACCCCATCATTTGCAGCCTCACTGTACCATCAATAGCAGCCGCTGTGCCATCAAACGCAGCCACTGTGCCAATCAATTGCCGCCACTGTGCCCATCAATTGCCCCCACTGTGCCCCATCAAACGCAGCCACTGTGCCATATGCTGCCAGTGTGCCCCCCCGCCGGGCCGCCGTCTGCACTTACCTGTCTCAGTGGGACAGTTCCTCGATGTCTCCTCCCGTCCTCTGGTATGATTGGACCCCTGGCAATCTGGCCTCCAATCACAGCGCCTGTTGTTTCAGCCAATCAGGTGACGGGTAACAGATCCAAGCACCTGATTGGCGGAGAAGCGGTTTAGTGTTAGGAAAGCGAATATTCATTCACTTTTCTAACACGCAGCTGAATGACCTGCGAGCGCCAGGCGCTCGCAGGTCACCTTTTGTGATGCCTATTAGAGCCTATGGCTCTAATCCGGTGATTCAAAACCACCCCCTGCCGCTGTAATTCAGGCGCCCTGTGCCCGAAAAGGGACCGGGCGCCTGAATAGGGGGTGGCAGGGGCGGCCATAGATAGATTCAATGATAGATAGATGCAATGCACACAAACACCTTTATGAAATTAGCGTCACATCAAAAGCCCCTTCAAATAAGAGGTTCCCCCTCACGTCAGAGGTCCCCCCTTTACTTCAGAGGCCCCCTTTCACATCAGAGGTTCTCAATCACATCAGAGGCCCCTTGTCATATCAGAGGTCCCCAATCACATCAGAGGTCCCACCTTCCCTTCAGAGTCTCCCCTTTACATCAGAGACCCCCCATCATATCATGAAGTCCTCCATCACATCAGAGGCTCCCCCATCACATCAGATTCCCCCTTCACAGCAGAGGACCCCATCATATCATGAAGTCCTCCATCACATCAGAGGTTCTCA
This sequence comes from Lithobates septentrionalis, assembly GCA_037952835.1. Lineage (NCBI taxonomy): Eukaryota > Metazoa > Chordata > Amphibia > Anura > Ranidae > Lithobates > Lithobates septentrionalis. Next base: position 834,410 of record JBBDGP010001990.1, on the reverse strand, counting down.
ACCACATCAGAGGCCCCTTGTCATATCAAAGGTCCCCAATCACATCAGAGGCCCCTTGTCATATCAAAGGTCCCCAATCACATCAGAGGTCCCACCTTCCCTTCAGAGTCTCCCCTTTACATCAGAGACCCCCCATCATATCATGAAGTCCTCCATCACATCAGAGGTTCTCAATCACATCAGAGGCCCCTTGTCAAATCAAAGGTCCCCAATCACATTATAGGTCCCCCCTTCCCTTCCGAGTCCCCCCTTCACATCAGAGATCCCCCATCATATCATGAAGTCCTCCATCACATCAGAGGTTCCCCCATCACATCAGATTCCCCCTTCAAAGCAGAGGACCCCATCATATCAGAAGTTCCCTATCACATCAGAGTTCCCCTCCTTCACATCAAACTGATTTCTTCACATTCAGGGGCCCCCATCACATTGGAGATCCCCTCTACATGAGAGTCCTTCTGGGGAAACTGAATCCTATGCTTGCGGCAACCCAGACGGCAGCCTTCTTGAGAAACACTGGTCCAGGGAATATCTGATTGCCTGCTGGAGATTTAGGATGGAATTTATGTTCCACCCACTGGAGCAAATTGGACCATGGTTTATAGGGTTCTTGCCTCCTTCTTCTGGTTCAACTGTAGGTATAGGGTTCTGTAATCACAAACAAAACACAGTTTGGGAGTGAAGAGTTAGAATGATTGTAAGCTCTTATGAGCAGGGCCTTCGCAACCCTCTTGTATTTTATTTATACAGATTATTGTATTGTAACTGTACTGTCTCCCTTTATATTGTAAAGCTTTGCGCAAACTGTTGGCGCTATAATATAAATCCTGAATAATAATAATAATTTAGTAAATATACTGGTATTGTAAGTACTTCAAAAAGGTCCAACACAGTTTTGCCTTTCCAATTCGTAGGTAAACACGCACTCGGCGAGAGACTAATTATCAGCATTTGTTTGCAACCTTTTGCCGGAGCTCAGAAAGCCTAATTACTGTCACCAGTGTTTAAACCTGTGCAGATAACTGGCCTTCAGAAAGTTGTTAGGAATAAGTGAATAATGCATTCTCCATCCTGCCTCCCACATGAAAATCATTATTTTACATGCACATTATTGGCTTCTAAAGAAAGCATGTCAATCACAAGAACATTCCCCGCACATACCCGCCTGACAGCCGATGAGGATTGCTCAGACTCACTTTAATATAATTTATTTCAGGGAAAAGTTTCTCTGCACCTTCCTTCCCGTTGCAAACAGAGAAAAAAAATGTATATTTTAGGCCAACTCAATTATGTCTCCCCTTCCTACCCCAGGCCCCGGTTAGCCTTAATAAAGCTATAACAGGATTGGAAGTCAGATTCGCACGTAGTCCTTTAGTTAAAAGCAAAACCCCAGGCAAGTAAAAATAAAAAATAAATAAATAAAAAAAATACTGCTTAAAGCTAAGCTCTAGGCAGATATAAAAGACACAAATTACTGCAACTCCGTAATTATTAATAGGGTGACTTCACTTTAGTGGAAAAAAATAAAGCAAAAAAATAAAATAAAAATCAATATAGCATTAACAGACAAGCATATTGTAATTTAATGTTTTAAAAAAACGACCTTTCCTTTTCAACCTGCAGCTGCTGTAATTTTCTGTAAAATGCAAAGCAATATGGCTACCTGGAGGTGTTCTGCACACAGATGGTATACAGAACTTCCCCCAGATATGTTGTTTCCTGCTTGTGTGATTGGCTCACAGATTTTCCCAGAAGTCTGTGCTAAGATACATGTCAGGTTTTAGGCGTCCTCTACAATAGGAATTTTAGTTTTGTGGAGATGTTTTTCAGTGGAACTAAGGGGCCAAGCCCAACCCCTGAAAAACAACCCCACACCATAATCCCCCCTCCACTAAATGATTTGGACCAGTGCACAAAGCAAGGTCCATTAAGACACGAATGAGTGAGTTTGGGGTGGAGGAACTTGACTGGCCTGCACAGTCCTGACCTTGAGTCCTGACCTCAACCCCAATACTGGGAACTCAGCCTGCTCTCCTCCAGTGATCAGACTTGTTCTGACACGCCCCCCCCCCCCCCCCTCCGCAAGCCTTTCACTGTGAAGCTCAGTGTGCTGCTGTTTCTCTTCCCCTAGCTCTTATGCAGCTGAGAACAGAGGGAATGTGATCACTTATAAGAAAGATGAAAAAAAGGTTTTTATAATGTTTTTTTATATCTAGCAAAACAGCACAAGGGGATCCTGCAACTGTAAACTGTCATGTGCAGGTGCGATTTCCTTTAGGTAGTCAAACGTCCTTCTAGCTCCACGTAGCAGCGTCAGGAGGATATAGCAGCCAGACTCCGCCCAGAGAAGAGTTAAGCTGAGTCAGCTGAGTGCGGCTTCCTGCTGGATTGCACTCAACTTACTATTGAACCCTACGGACAAAGACTTGGATGTCATTAACCTCCCTGGCGGTATGATTATTTCAGATTTTTGCGTCTCAAAGCGGTACAATTATTTTGTATAGAAATTTGGTTTTATATTGTAGGCCTGTAATTCTTAGCAATAACAAACTTAAATCTGTCCACCAAGAATCTAGTAGACATCCCGGGTATGATGAAGTTTGAAACACAAAATCATAAATTATAATATAATAAATAAACATAAATAATTTTAAAAAATAATTATATAATAATAATAAAATAAATTTCCCCACAAATCACTATTGCTCAATTCTGCAAGTGTTCTAATTTACTATCGCTGTTTTCTAGCTGTTCTAAAGCCACTTTTGACGTAAAGGGACACTTTTTGGTTGCTATGGACAATCTCAAGTTTCCAGGCAGAAAGAACAGTATATATAACATAAAACTGCATGCAGGGCACTGGACAAAGCACTGGGGACAAAAGGGATATGAAATAATTTCATACAGTAAGATTACAGTACTCTATGTGATATGGTTTTTTCATTTTTTTGAATTTGCCACCAGGCTCCACCCCCGTGCGTCACGACACTCGCAGGGAATGGAGCCCGGCACACAGAGGCTTCGGGCAGAGGACAGAGCCCGCAGACACCGCTGGGGGAACATTGCAGGATCCTGGGGACAAGGGAAGTACACTGCACCAGGATCCTGAGATGCAATCCTGAGTGTGGCTCGGGGTTACCGCTAAAGGTGCTGAAATTTAACCCCGAGCCACACTCGGGAATACCGTCAGGGAGGTTAAGTTTATGTGCATGTAAAGGCAGGCGTCCCAATACTTTTGGTATTATAGTGTATCAATGAATGGAAAAATATATAACTATTTGATATTTATAAAGCTCCTTATGGGGGTGGTCCAAGAGTAATCATGGCTTTTGACATTATTCTATATTATTTCATATCATGTTATTTACAGCGTGTTGAGCCATGTGGTCCCTGTGATGAAAATGTAGCACTGGAGAGGTGTACTCCCTTGTCAATTAAGGAGAAGACATATGGTATTTCTTTTTATCATGACTGTTATAATCACACATGTACAATGATGTAAGCGTTATACAGGAGATGATCCTGAGTTCTATTACAAGTTATGTTATTGGATTTTGAATTAGTTTTTTTTCTATTTCAGAGAGGTACGCCTTCACTCCTGAGGAAGAATAAGAAGATCTGAAACTCGTTGGGTTGCCCAGTAAAATGACTTGTGTATGACCACAAAGATAGTTGTTATATGTTTTAAGTCTGATCTGGGGGATTTACCACTTATGTGAATGTATATACTGTTCAGCCAATTATACCTAGGAATTTGTGATGCTGTAAGGTTTTTATCTGTGCATTTGTATATATTTTAAACAAAAAAAGCATATATTGCAGAGATGTAGCAAGTTTTTTTTTTTTTTTTCTTTTTTTTATATGTTGTCTTACCATACGGTTTAGGAAAACTATATACAGTAAGGCATGATGCCAAACGATTCTGGCTAAAATGAGAATCACCATTTTTTTTCCCTCAGAATAAAGATCACAATTCTCGTGACGTAACATCTTTCACATTATAAAAAAAATTGGGCTAACTTTACTGTTTCATTTTTTTTTTAATTCATTAAAATGTATTTTCCCCCCAAAAAATTGCATTTGAAAGACCACTGCGCAAATACAGTGTGACATAAAAATTGCAACAACCACCATTTTATTCTCTAGGGTATCTGAAAAAAATATATAATATTTGGGGGTTCTAAGTAATTTTCTAGCAATAAATACTGGTTTTAACCTGTAAGTAGGGATGAGCCGAACACCCCCCGGTTCGGTTCGCACCAGAACCCGCGAACGGACCGAAAGTTCGCACGAACGTTAGAACCCCATTGACGTCTATGGGACTCGAACGTTCGAAATCAAAAGTGCTCATTTTAAAGGCTAATTTGCATGGTATTGTCCTAAAAAGGGTTTGGGGACCCGGGTCCTACCCCAGGGGACATGTATCAATGCAAAAAAAACTTTTAAAAGCGGCCGTTTTTTCGGGAGCAGTGATTTTAATGATGCTTAAAGTAAAAAAAAAAAAGTGAAATATTCCTTTAAATATCGTACCTGGGGGGTGTCTATAGTATGCCTGTAAAGTGACGCGTGTTTCCCGTGTTTAGAACAGTCCCTGCACCAAATGTCATTTTTAAAGGAAAAAATCTCATTTAAAACTGCTTGCGGGTTTAATGTCATGTCGGGTCATGGCAATATGGATGAAAATCAGTGAGACAAACGGCATGGGTACCCCCCAGTCCATTACCAGGCCCTTTGGGTCTTGTATGGATATTAAGGGGAACCCCGCACCCAAATTAAAATAAGGAAAGGCCCTATATACTCTGAACAGCAGTATACAGGCGGTGCAAACAAGACAGGGACTGTAGGTTTGTTGTTAAGTAGAATCTCTTTGTAATTTTGAACATTTTTAACGTGTTTAGCTCCAGCCAAAAAAATCTTTTTTAAGCTTTTTGGAAAACATAGGGAAGGGTTATCACCCCTGTGACATTTGTTTTGCTGTCTTTCCTCCTCTTCAGAAGATTTCACCTCACTTTTTTGTCCCAATGAAAAATGTTTTTTGAAAATTTGGGTTTTTTTGTGGAACAAGGATTGGAAAGCATCAGTGGAAAGGAGAAATTGTTTTCCGATATTAACTCTTACAGGAGAGAATTTCCCTTCCTAGGGGTAGATTTCATCTCACTTCCTGTTGTCTCCTTCCGTTTGCAAGTAGGAGTCGTTTGTAAGTTAGATGTTTGAAAGTAGGGTCCTGCCCTATATACTCAGCAGAAATTTGGGCCTTAGGTGTTGCTGTGGCCACAACACTGTAAGCCCTCACAGGGCCCTGCTGTGAAATATTAGATCAAGAATTGTAATTACATGCCCCTGTTGAACAGGAGCTGAAAAATTAGGCCTTAGGCACTGGTGCTGGTGCCACAACACTGCAACCCCTCACAGACACTCTAGTTGGAACACAGGAACGAGCCCTGCTGCAAAGTATTGCATCAAAAATTGTAATTACACGCCCCTGTTAGACAGGGGCAGAAAAATTGGGCCTTAGGCACTGGTGCTGGTGCCACAACACTGCAACCCCTCACAGACACTCTAGTTGGAACGCAGGAACGAGCCCTGCTGCAAAGTATTGCATCAAAAATTGTAATTACACGCCCCTGTTAGACAGGGGCAGAAAAATTGGGCCTTAGGCACTGGTGCTGGTGCCACAACACTGCAACCCCTCACAGACACTCTAGTTGGAATGCAGGAATGAGCCCTGCTGCAAAGTATTACATCAAAAATTGTAATTACACGCCCCTGTTAAACAGGGGCTGAAAAATTGTGCCTTAGGCACTGGTGGTGGCGTCCAGAACCAAAAATGTTCTTACAAGCTATCAGCGTGATGATTGAGGAGGAAGAGGATAATTACTCAGGGATAGTCACTCAGCATCAGCATAGGCAGTCTTTGAAGGGATCTGAGATTTCAAAAAAAATTATTCGGTTACATCAGCATCAGGTGCTTGGTAGCTGGTGGTGATCAAAGACTGATTCATTTTTATGAAGGTCAGCCGATCGACCGAGTCGGTGGACAGACGCACCCTGTGATCGGTTACCACGCCTCCAGCAGCACTGAATGTGCGTTCCGAAAGAACGCTGGATGCAGGACAGGCCAGTAGCTCAATTGCATACTGTGCAAGCTCTGGCCAGTGATCCATCCTCAAGACCCAGTAACCCAGAGGATTTTCGGTGGGAAAGGTGTCCAAGTCTGATCTTGCCCCTAGGTATTCCTGCACCATGTAAAACAGACGCTGGCGATGGTTGCTGGAACCGATCATACCTTGGCGCTGCGGACCAAAAAATTGTCTGAACGCATCGGTCAGACGGCCACCTTCTCCACCGCTCCTTCTTTGACTGACCGAAGCCTCAGCAACACGTTGTCCAGAAACAGGAGTTTGTAACCTCCCAGTCTCTGGGAACGCGTTGCACAGACCTTTCTGCAAGGCCTCCCGAAGTTGTGTCATCCTCTGCTCCCTCTGCGATGGCAAGATAAGGTCCGCAACCTTACCCTTGTAACGTGGATCAAGGAGGGTTGCCAGCCAGTATTGGTCCTTCTCCTTGATACCACGAATACGAGGATCCTTACGCAGGCTTTGCAGGATCAGGGAGGCCATGCAGCGTAGGTTTGCTGAGGCATTCGGTCCGGAGTCCTCTGGGTCACTAAGGACGACAACGTCTGCAGCCACCTCCTCCCAGCCACGTACAAGTCCATGTGTTCCTTGGGACTGATCCCTTAAAGACTGCTGCTGATGCTGAGTGCCAGGCTCCACCTCCATACTGACACAATCTTCCTCCTCCTCCTCCTCCTCCTCCTCCTCTTCCTGTGTGATCGGCGGGCACGCAGGAACACTGTCTGGATAAAGGGGGCCTTGAGAGCTAAGGAAGTCCTCCTCTTCCTGCCTCTGTTCTGCCTCAAGTGCCCTGTCCATTATTCCACGCAGCGTGTGCTCCAACAGGTGGACAAGGGGGACAGTGTCACTGATGCATGCACTGTCAGTGCTCACCATCCTCGTGGCCTCCTCGAATGGTGACAGGACAGTGCATGCATCCCTGATCATGGCCCACTGGCGTGGGGAAAAAAAACCAAGCTCCCCTGACCCTGTCCTGGTGCCATAGTCGCACAGGTACTCATTGATGGCCCTCTGCTGCGTGTGCAGCCGCTGCAGCATGGCCAACGTTGAGTTCCACCTGGTGGGCATGTCACAGATTAGGCGGTTCTTGGGCAGGTTAAACTCCTTTTGGAGGTCCGTCAGCCGAGCACTGGCATTATATGACCGGCGGAAATGCACACAGACTTTCCTGGCCTGCCTCAGGACATCCTGTAAGCCCGGGTACCTGCCCAAGAACCGCTGCACCACCAAGTTAAGGACGTGAGCCAAACAGGGCACATGGGTCAGTTGTCCCTGTCGGAGGGCAGAGAGGAGGTTGGTGCCATTGTCGCAAACCCCCATTCCTGCCTTAAGTTGGCGTGGCGTCAACCACCTCTGAACCTGCCCCTGCAGAGCTGACAGAACCTCTGCCCCAGTGTGGCTCCTGTCCCCCAAGCACACCAGCTCAAGCACCGCATGGCATCTTTTGGCCTGCGTACTTGCGTAGCCCCTTGAACGCCTACGGAGCACCGCTGGTTCCGAGGAAGAGGCCATGGAGGAAGAAGAAGAGGAGGGGGTGGAGGAGAGAGGTGTGTCACAATCAGCATTTTGGAGGCGTGGTGGCGGAACAACCTCCAACACTACTGCACCTTGTCCTGCATCCTTCCCAGCTGCCAGCAGAGTCACCCAATGCGCCGTGAAACTTAGGTAACGTCCCTGTCCATGCCTGCTGGACCATGAGTCAGCGGTAATATGCACCTTACCGCTGACCGCCCTGTCCAGCGAGGCATGGACATTGCCTTCCACATGCCGGTAGAGAGCCGGAATCGCCTTCCGTGAGAAAAAGTGGCGTTTGGGTACCTGCCACTGAGGAACCGCACATTCCACAAACTCACGGAAGGGGGCAGAGTCTACCAACTGAAAAGGCAGCAGTTGAAGTGCTAGCAATTTTGCCAAGCTAGCATTCAACCGCTGGGCATGTGGATGGCTGGGAGCAAACTTCTTTCGGCGGTGCAGCAGCTGGGGCAGGGAAATTTGCCTGGTACAATCTGACGTCGGTGTACCAAAAGCAGATTGCCCTACTTGGCTGTGACACACCTAATTCTACACCTTCATTCCTCTCACTGCAGGTCTGAGAGAGGACTGGAGGTCTAGTGGGGTTGGAAATCTCAGCTGATGAGGAGCAAGGAGAGATCCTCTTTGTTCTTTGGTGTGGGTCTTTTAGATACGCTTGCCAACGAACTGCATGGCAGGTCAACATATGTCTGGTCAAGCATGTGGTACCCAAGCGGGAGATGTTTTGGCCACGCGAGATACGCTTGAGACATATGTTGCAAATAGCAGCGGTGCGATCTGATGCACTCGTCTCAAAAAAGGCCCACACCAAAGAACTTTTTGAATAACGCGCAGAGACTGCAGCGCCCTGCACATGTGGAGCTTTGGGGTGTGATGCAGTCAATGTGCTGCCCTTAGGCTGGCCCCTGGCGGGCATCCTGCCTCGTTGGTGATGTGCCGCCTCCTCCTCCTCCTCTCTCCTATCAGGCACCCACGTTGAGTCAGTGACCTCATCATCCCCTCCCTCCTCATCACTGGAGCAAACCTGGCAGTATGCTGCAGCAGGGGGAGCATGATTGCCAGATTGCTGTCCTTCTTGGGCACCCCCTCTGTCCGTGCTCATGTTACTGCCTTCATCGAGCTCAGTATCATCATCAGAGCCTTCCAAACGCTGGGCATCCTCCTGGAGCATGTACCCAACACTGTGGTCAAACAGTTCGAGGGAATCCTCAGGAGGACATGGTGGAGCTAGGGAAGGAGTCACTGATGACATTGAGCTGAGGGAAGAGGCCGCTGCTTTGCCAGACAAAGCACCCTGGGTGAGAGAGGATGAGGAGGATGAGGACGGCTTGGTCATCCACTCGACCAAGTCTTCCGCATGTTGCGGCTCAACACGGCCAGCTGCCGAAAAAAAGGCCAAGCGTGTCCCATGGCCACGTGCTGATGAGGATGCACTGTCTCCACGACCAGCACTAGACACAGAGCCTGCTTGCCCTCTCTTATTGGCTTGTGACTGTCTGCCTCTCCTTCTTGGCCTTCCAGACATACTAATGGCCTGTAGCTGCACTAAGCTGGGATAGAACACCTGTAATTTTCTTCAGGTAGCTTTATATACTGTAACCAGACAAGCCTGCCTGTCAGTAGGAAGATAACAAACAGGAACGGATCTAGCTTAACACTGTGAGCAGGACGCACTGTACTAAATGTAAATAGTCTAGCTGCCTGACCGTGGTACTAATAGGATCAAATAGAACACCTGTAATTTTCTTCAGGTAGCTTTATATACTGTAACCAGACAAGCCTGCCTGTCAGTATGAAGATAACAGGAACGGATCTAGCTGAACACTGTGAGCAGGACGCACTGTACTAAATGTAAATAGTCTAGCTGCCTGACCGTGGTACTAATAGGATCAAATAGAACACCTGTAATTTTCTTCAGGTAGCTTTATATACTGTAACCAGACAAGCCTGCCTGTCAGTAGGAAGATAACAGGAACGGATCTAGCTGAACACTGTGAGCAGGACGCACTGTACTAAATGTAAATAGTCTAGCTGCCTGACCGTGGTACTAATAGGATCAAATAGAACACCTGTAATTTTCTTCAGGTAGCTTTATATACTGTAACCAGACAAGCCTGCCTGTCAGTAGGAAGATAACAGGAACGGATCTAGCTGAACACTGTGAGCAGGACGCACTGTACTAAATGTAAATAGTCTAGCTGCCTGACCGTGGTACTAATAGGATCAAATAGAACACCTGTAATTTTCTTCAGGTAGCTTTATATACTGTAACCAGACAAGCCTGCCTGTCAGTAGGAAGATAACAGGAACGGATCTAGCTGAACACTGTGAGCAGGACGCACTGTACTAAATGTAAATAGTCTAGCTGCCTGACCGTGGTACTAATAGGATCAAATAGAACACCTGAAATTTTCTTCAGGTAGCTTTATATACTGTAACCAGACAAGCCTGCCTGTCAGTAGGAAGATAACAGGAACGGATCTAGCTGAACACTGTGAGCAGGACGCACTGTACTAAATGTAAATAGTCTAGCTGCCTGACCGTGGTACTAATAGGATCAAATAGAACACCTGTAATTTTCTTCAGGTAGCTTTATATACTGTAACCAGACAAGCCTGCCTGTCAGTAGGAAGATAACATGAACGGATCTAGCTGAACACTGTGAGCAGGACGCACTGTACTAAATGTAAATAGTCTAGCTGCCTGACCGTGGTACTAATAGGATCAAATAGAACACCTGTAATTTTCTTCAGGTAGCTTTATATACTGTAACCAGACAAGCCTGCCTGTCAGTAGGAAGATAACAGGAACGGATCTAGCTGAACACTGTGAGCAGGACGCACTGTTCTAAATGTAAATAGTCTAGCTGCCTGACCGTGGTACTAATAGGATCAAATAGAACACCTGTAATTTTCTTCAGGTAGCTTTATATACTGTAACCAGACAAGCCTGCCTGTCAGTAGGAAGATAACAGGAACGGATCTAGCTGAACACTGTGAGCAGGACGCACTGCACTAAATGTAAATAGTCTAGAAGATAACAGGAACGGATCTAGCTGAACACTGTGAGCAGGACGCACTGCACTAAATGTAAATAGTCTAGAAGATAACAGGAACGGATCTAGCTGAACACTGTGAGCAGGACGCACTGCACTAAATGTAAATAGTCTAGAAGATAACAGGAACGGATCTAGCTGAACACTGTGAGCAGGACGCACTGCACTAAATGTAAATAGTCTAGAAGATAACAGGAACGGATCTAGCTGAACACTGTGAGCAGGACGCACTGCACTAAATGTAAATAGTCTAGAAGATAACAGGAACGGATCTAGCTGAACACTGTGAGCAGGACGCACTGCACTAAATGTAAATAGTCTAGAAGATAACAGGAACGGATCTAGCTGAACACTGTGAGCAGGACGCACTGCACTAAATGTAAATAGTCTAGAAGATAACAGGAACGGATCTAGCTAAACTGAATACAGTGTATATATATATATATGCAACACCTGGGATGCATATATATACACAATACACTGTAAGTGCAGCTAACTGACTGACTGTTCTGCCTAATCTATCTAACTCAAATCAAATGACACTGTCTCTCTCTCTCTCTATCTCTCAGCACACCGGAACACACACTACACAGGGCCGCCGTGCAGGCGGCCTTATATAGTGTGGGGCGTGTACTAAATCCCCTGAGCCATAATTGGCCAAAGCCACCCTGGCTTTGGCCAATTACAGCTCTCTCTACTGACGGCGCTGTGATTGGCCAAGCATGCGGGTCATAGTGCATGCTTGGCCAATCATCAGCCAGCAATGCACTGCGATGCCGCAGTGAATTATGGGCCATGACGCGCCACACGAATTTGGCGCGAACGGCCCATATCGTTCGCAATTCGACGGACGGTCGAACAGCCGATGTTCGAGTCGAACATGGGTTCGACTCGAACACGAAGCTCATCCTTACTTGTAAGCGACAAGTGTCAAAAAAGGTTTAGTCTTTAAGTGGTTAAACTGACTTCATTTACAGACCGAAGAAGTTCATCATTTTGATCTAAAAGAACTAAATGTTACAATGTTTCTGTTTAGCAATGTTGTGAGAAACTTGGCAGGCTGCCTATTTTTTTTTTGTTTTTTTTTTTGTTTTGTTTTTTTGACAGCTGTCGGCTTGAGCAGAGAGCTCTCTGCACTGAATTGAGGAAATTCTTTTTTAAGATTGGGAGGGGGTAGAATCGTGATCTCGATTCTTTAACGATAATTCGTGCAGCTCTATGCCAAACGTACTGAAAAATAGACTTTTAGGTTTATATACAGGTTAGGCTTTTAAGTAGTATTAAACCCTCAGTGTTTTGGCCATTCTTTTTTTTCGTAATCAAAATTTTTTATTTCCAATTTATAAATACAACAATCCATACATCATAATATAACCCTCCGTTCACCAAACCCATAAACAAAGACTACACAATTACAATACATCCTTTCACAATTACACCCACCTATCCCAAAAAAAAAAAAAAAATTATTATATATATAAAAAAAAAAAAAAATCCCCAATTTCCCCATTCCCTCCCCCAATTTCCTCTCCTCCCCCTCCTCCTCCCTCCATTTCCGATACCAATCAGGGGTCTATCCATTGCTTCTCACCATACCCTCTGTGTACGTGCATAATTACAAAAATAAATAAATAAATAAATTCAGGTTTTAGTGTTTGTGTATTTATCAATTAAATATTAAATATTAAAAAGTGTAGGAGGCCTTATTGGCCAAACTATCCAGAAAGTGCAGTTATCAATTTACCCTCGTGTAATTAATATATGAGGCTTTTTATGGCCTAATTACACCAACTTGAACCCATGTGAAGAAAAATTTTTTTTTTAAAAAAAAATTTAGTTCCCCCCCACACCATAAGTCTAGGATACCCCGATCAGCACCCACTTCATGGAGGGGGGGGGGGGGGAGAAAGAGAAAAAAAAAAAAGAAGAGGAAACCACAATAACCCCACACACCAAAAAAAACCCCATGTGAAGAGTCAGCATGTTACTATCAGAGCTTCTTTTTCAAGGTCAATCACTTGTGTTTGCAGCATCTGTATTGCTCTGTATTAAAGCATAGTTCCACCCGCATAGTTCCACCCAAAAGTGGAACTTTCGCTCATTTGTCTCCTCTCCCCCTCCGGTGCTACAATTGGCACCTTTCAGTATATGTAGCTACTGGCTTTTATTTTTATTACTTTTATTTTTTTTGGGGCGGACCTCCGCTTTAAGTATATCTTTGGTCCTCAAAGAGTCAAGAATCATTAATCTAATGACCGTTCAAACCGGCTTCTATACTCAAAATATCCCAGAAGCCTTCAGGAGCACAAGCAACTGCCATCTGTCAATCCAAATCAAAAGATGCCATTGTCTTCTTCTCCTCTGGCCTTCTAGGCAGTAAATTAATTCACTGCGATTAGCTTCCACTAGTTTAGAGAAGAAACTTCAATGTAATGCCACTAACTTATCAGCCCTCTGAGTCTTAGCCAATGGCTTCTGGGCCAGAACATGGACTTCTGCTGACACAAGGTATCCACCAACAGAAAGCAGACACAGCATTTTCCATAATATCACTGAAATTGGGTTGCATTACAAAAGAAATATCTAATTACTTTATACTACAAAAAAAGCTTTATTCTCTAGGCTTTCAATGGTCTTCTCATTTTTTTGCTCTATACAAAGAAATCTACTTAAAATGATCAAGTGTCACAAAATAGTCTATTATGAGACTTTACTACTGGTTATTTATGTCTTGAAACTATCTTTGATCACTTTTATCTTGCACCAAAGCTGAACTATAGGCAGATATAAAAGACACAAGATAATGTAGCTCTGTATTCATTGTTACATCCTTACATTTTTATTTTTTTTAAATGCAAGCAGCGCATGTACCTGAATTTGAGTTGACATCAGTTTCTTGCAGTCCATATATAGAACAACTAAGACTAGAGGAGGAAGAAGCAGCACAATGAGCCAATTTTAGATGTGCAAGGAGCCATTCAGTTATAGTGCATGCCGATAGGAGAAGAGAGCAGAGTGACAGAAAGATGAGCTCATCAGTTTGCTGCTTCTCCTTTCACTGTCCAGTCTCCAGTCCCCTGTCCTGCTAGACAGCACTGTACTATGTGACAGAGTTGTGTAAATATCAGGAAAGAAGCTGCCAAATATATGTAGATCATCAGTGTATTTAGCGGTTTCTGGAGTTCAACTTGAAAGCTTAAAGTGCTACTAAACCCAGGACCCTGCATTCACTATATTTGGTCTTCCACAGTACACAGAACATAGAAATGCAATTGTGTGAGTTAAAAAAAAAAGGATGGACGCACTCCCATAAATGACAATTACAGTTTATTCTGGAGACAAAGAAAAACAACAGCACTGTCAGGGCTGGGCTCATCCCTTCCTTCTCTGAGCTGGCCGCTCAGCTGTCGGCTAATTGCCAGCTCCTTTCTCTCCACAGTGACTCAGCTGTTGATGATCTACTCGTCAGTCCTGCCTACTTAAAGTCGTCCAGCTCACTTGATCTCTGCCTTCGCCTTTGGTCATATCTCAGAGACTTTTTCCTGCGTTCCTGTTGAAGACATGCTCGGCTGACGTCCCTTCTGGCTCCTGATCCTGCTTGCTGTACTACTACGTTGACCTCTGGCTCTCTGACATTGGCATTGGCTGACTACCCGATCTGTTAACTGAACTCTGACTATGTATTGACTGCGCTTACTCTGTTTACCTTTTTATTATTATTAAACAAGTGTGATTAACTGTACTTCTGTCTCAGTCTGATTCATGGTTTCTGACAAGCACTCAATGGTGTACAGGCTGAGGGAAGCAGGTGACGTTTTTGAGTCAGTCAGTTTCACCTACATCCTTTGATTCTGCTCACATGTTCTACTGCAGTGACAGGGCGCGCACCCCATCCTACAAGCTGTTCATTTGGATTGCAGCCTTGCCTACTCACTTGGAGCAGCTGGATTTGTTTCTCTTACTTGTGTAGCACCCTGATGTTTAGGCAGGGTTGCCATTAAATTTATTTGCCAAGTGATAGTTGTCTTGGCCAATTATTAGGCGATCAATTGATTTCCCCCTAATTCTGGAATTGCTGCACTTCTCTCTTCTGTCGGTAGATGGCCGGGTATCTGGTGACATTAGATAAGACAAGGGCATTGCAAGGACAGATTGGGAATGAATGGGGTGTCTCAGCCAATGGGCAGGGATTTTCTTGGGTCCCTTGGCCTGCTGGGAGAACCTATTTATGTGGATGGAGTCAGATGATCGGGGTTCTGTGCCACCTGGATGGCTGTCTGGGTGGACGTGTGCTGTATTGCCCTGGACTGCTAGGCCAGAAACCTAAGGCCTATCCTGGGGACATCTGGCTGCTAGGCTGTCTGAGGGCCTATCCCGAAGCAGGAAAGCAGCGTAGAGTTGGGACTGCGGGCTTGTAGTCCAACCAGAAGTAATGGTTCCGCCGTCCGGGGAACCAGTCATGGTCGGAGGTAGAAGGAAAGCTGTCGCCACTAAGGGACATCCAACTTGCTACCGGAGACTGCTGTGAGTAAGCTGAGGCCAGTACCAGAGCAGACTACTCGCCAGCCGTGGAGTGCTAAGCCAGGGACCTAACGTGTCAGCAGGGGTGAAGCATTAAGAGTATCTGTGAGTGCCAAGCCAGAGACCAGCAGGGAAGCGGGGGTGGCGCTTCAGAAAGATACTGAGAGCTACAATGAAAGAACTCAGGGGATCCAGTGGCTAGTGGATCTGAAGTCTAGTGAGAGAGACTGGGAGCTTGTTGAGTGAAGACCCACAGTGAGTGAGTGTGGGGTAAAGAGAGTTGTTTGTGTTGCAGATAGTTGAATACCTTTACCATTAGTAACAGCTACAAGATTGTTGCCATAGGAGACAGCGGTCCTACCAATACTGAAGTGGTGTCTGGCTGGAGGCCTTCACCTGTTTAGCTGTCTACCTATAGAAGTCTTGGAGTCTGCTAATTATCTTTGCATCTGCTTAAGGGTGTCCTGGCCCTAACCCTCTCTCCCACAGTTCTGTTTAAGAGGCAATAAATCTCTTTGCATTCAAAAAGTGTCTGGCGCCCACCTGTTTATCTTGCATTACACCCACCATGCCTTGTAACCCTCTCTACACTGAAGGATGTCAGCTGTCCTTAATTCTGGAGGGAACCATAAGGCCAAAAGAGGCCCGGGGATTTGCTACACATGGAAATGCAATTATTTTAGTAAATATAAACTGCTAAATACCTTTTCTCATCAGCAGTATAGATAGAGCATAACTCCCAAGTGTCTCTGATTTAAAACAAAGTTTCTCTATCCCTCTTTCCTTCTCCTCATTTGGCCCTCATTTTGGTCTGATCTTGATCTTTATACAGTTGTATATAAAATACACTATTTATCTTTCAGATTCAAACTGCTAAACCATTGATCCATTTTTAAAATTGCTGCATTTGTAAATTCCAAATGCCAAACTAAAAGGAATAGCAGTGGTAAAAAAAGCACTTGTGGGTTTAACCAATCATTTTTATTTGTACCAATCTACTTTAGGGGGGGCATGGCAGGGGATGGGTCCTAGTGCCTACATACTTTTGCTAATAGGTGTCCCTTATTCCCATCTCAGAAAGTTGGGAGGTATGATAAAGCAGTATTGTGACTTCTATCAGTGTCCAGACGAGCACTGGTTAAAGCTTGTAGGAGGAGTTTTCATTCTGCTCTGATTGTCCTATGAGGCCGCATGACCCCTGACCCTCTGTTTGAACAATGCTCATTTGCCCTGTGCTGATCACACGCATCATCCCAAAACACAACTCTCTAGCAATACACACCAAACTGGGCATGTGCAGAGTGCCTCAAAGGCTCTGTTCTATCAGGAGATGGATTGGGGACAGTAGGAGAAGAGGAGGATCAGGGAAGACATAATCAAACAGCCTTACACAATGGGGAGGAAAAACCCCTTAGGTTGCACAGTGAGTATAACAAGAATGATTTTAGACATGTGCAATTCGTTTTTTAATGAATTTTGACAAATTCGTTAATTCTCAATTTTCTGAATTTTTCAATTTCCGAAATTTCCAAATTTCCGGAATTTCGGAAATTCTGAAATTTAGACATTCGGAATTCAGAAATTCGGAGATTTGGAAATTCGGAAGTTCCGAAGTTCGGAAATTTGAAAATCCGAAAATGAGAATGAAAATCTGGAAATTCAAAAGAATGAAAATCCGAAAATTTGAAAACTCGAAAATCTGAAATAACTAATAACAACTATTAGGCTTGATTCACACCTATGCATTTTTAGTGCTTTTTGCATTTTGCAGATTTGCTCTACAGAACGTGTTCCATAGGAAACCATGTTAAATGGGCTGTAGTGCAAAATGCAAAAGACATTAAAAATGCATAGGTGTGAATCAGGCCTTACATTATAGGTATTGGAATTTCCTTTTAAATTTGGCTGTTAGTGAACGTAACAAATACGAATTTATCCAAAGTTACGAATTATCTGAAATAACGAATGCCATATCTAAAGAAATGGAACATAACGATCTAATAATAATAAATAACAATAATAATAATAATAATAAAACCTTATTAATATTATTATTTATTATTATTTTGTTCCATTCCATTTGTTTAGATGCGGCATTCGTTATTTCGGATAATTCGTAACTTTGTATTCGTTATGTTCACGAACAGCCAAATGTGAAAGGAAATTCCAATACCTATAATTTAATAGTTAGTTATTAGTTATTATTTTGAATTTTACTGATTTTCTCTCTTTTTGTCCGATTTTCAAATTTCGAAAATTCCGGAAATTCGAAATTCGAAAATTTTGAAAATTCGGAAATCCGAAAATCCCGAAATTCGGAAATTCGAAAATCCGAATTTTCAGATTTCCGAATTTTCGAAAAAAGTAAAAAAAGAAACGAAACGAAAACTAACAAATTTTTTGTCGCTATAAATTGCAGCTATACTCCAGCTAACACTTTATAATCAGTTATAGCAAATAGTTGTCTTTTCCTTCTGGGATAAAGGTTTTGCATGAAAAGGTACCAGCTGATCATTTTTTACACCCCTGACAGTGTTAAATTGTTTGTCTCATCCATGTAAACTGATATATTTTGTTGGAGAACTTGAGCTTGTAAAAAAAAAAACAAAGGACTTGCTGGCTGGATCACCAGATGAAAATAGAATAAAAAATAAGAATTGATAAACTGCCATATAATAACATTTTGCTTTTGGGTTTAATACTGCTTTAAAACCTCTGGGATTTTTTTCTCTCTCTCTTATATGAGAGAGGTTTACATTTCTTGTCCCTGAGATACAGTGGGAAGCAAGAGGAAATTTCTCCAATGTAAGGGGAAACCCCCTTTCAGACAGTTGTCATGGCTGGATTAGACAGTTGGCCCTAGATATACCAAAATCTGGTTAGGGATTCTTTGATCACCCCAGCCCCAGAAGATTTACCACTTTATTGACCAGGCCATTTTTTGCGATATGGCACTGCATTACTTTAACTGACAATTGCGCGGTCGTGCGACGCTGTACCCATATAAAATGTATGTCCTTTTTTTCCCCCACACATAGAGCTTTCTTGGTGGTGTTTGATCACCTCTGCGGTTTTTAGTTTTTGCGCTATAAACAACAAAAGAGCATCAATGTAAAAAAAAAAAAAACAATCTTTTTTACTTTCTGCTAAAAAAACACATCCAGTATAACAGTAAACAATCTAATTGCTTCATCAATTTAGGCCAGTATGTATTCTACTACATATTTTTGGTAAAAAAAAAAATCTCAATAAGCGTATATTGATTGCTTTGTGCAAAAGGTATTACGTCTACAAACTATGGGATAAATCTACGGAATTTAAAAAAAAAATTTGTACTAGTAATGGCGGCGATCAGCAATTTTTAGTGGTATTGCGACAATGCGGCCAACAAATCTCACACTAAGTGACACTTTTTGGGGACTAGTAACACTAATACAGTGATCAGTGCTAAAAAACATGCACTGTCACTGTACTGACACTAGCAGGGAAGGGGTTATCATCAGGGGCGATCAAAGGGTTAACCGTGTTCCCTGGGAGTGCTTGCTAACTGTGGGGGAGTTGTTTTGACTGGGGGAAGACAGAGATTGGTGTTCCTGCTTAGCAGAAACACAAGATCTCTATCTTCTCCCCTGTCAGAACGGCGATCTGCCTTGTTTACATAGGCAGACCGCCGCTTTGCCTCTTTCGAGAATGATCACGGTTGGCTGGCAGACATCGGCGGACCCGCTGATTGGCTCCCACTCTGTTCGATCAGGTCTCCGGCGGCATGCGTGCGCCTCCTAGAGGCTATTGCACGAAATTACATACAGGTACGCGATTTCGGACAACAGAGCAACTCTGATACAGAGCAAGGACAAGGGGGTGTCACACAGATTACACAGGGAGAGCCACAATCTCCCAGTGTAAATTGCAGGACAGAGTTGTCAGTTTGACAGCCCAGTCCTGCACAGTACAGGATGGCAATGCAGAGGCGGGTGAGGATCCCAACTCAGTTGCGCCCTCCACAGAATGGTGCCCGGAGGAGGTGTCTGTTGTACCTCAGCCCAGCCCTGAGTGCATGTAGTCTTGCATGGCACATGCATTCAATGTGTCTAACAGCCTATGCCAACAAGCAGTACTGGTCGCTCTAAATCTCATTACAAAGTCACAATCTGAGTACTGTATTTCTTTGCATTCCCTTTAACAAACTCCAGACAGAAAAGAGTTTCCATCATTCTTGCGTTATCTTATCCTTTCTAAATTTAGTGCATCGATCCAAACAATGTCCTCTAGGCAGAAGTCCCGGGTAACTCGATTTATATCATTTTTTAGTTTAAAGAAACATAATTTTCTAATTACCGTATATAGTTGTGCTGTATGTGCGCTTTCTAGAGAATTTAACAGGTGAACATTAAAGTGGTATTAATTGCAAAAACAAACATTTTAAATATTGCAGCTTAGACATTAAATGCGTTATTTTTTTCCAGAATTTTTCTTTTAGTTTCACATGGTGATCCAGCCAGTAACACACCTCCTGCCTTAACCACTTACCTACAGGGTGTTTTTTTTTTTTTTTGGGGGGGGCGTCTAGGTAGGTAGGTCGATCAGCGGTTGGGTCACCTGCACCCCCCCTCGGTCGATTGGTCGGTCATCAAGCCCGGCACTTACCCCATCTAGGCAGGGGGCCGTGGGCGGGTTGCGGGTTCCTATGGGCAGTGGGCAGTTGCTCCGGTGTCCTCTCCTCCTCTTCTGCATCACAGCGGCTTCCCTCCTCCTCCTAGGCATCCAATAGGATCGCTTGTTCTTTCAGCCAATCTGGTGAATCCTTCTTCATGAATGGCCATTCGCCATTTTTGCACAAATGGGTGGGCTCGGAGTGTCCAAGCCCACCCTTTTTTGAAGCCTCAGGCTCTAATCACGTGCTTCAACCCCCCCCATTGAAATCCATGGTCCGGCGCCCTGCATGTAGATCAGGGGGCCGGACGCATGGATAGAGGGGGCAGCGCTTGTGCGCCCCTAATGGATGGGCCGCCGCTGCATAATAAGATCAGTAAAAATATTACACTCATATACATTTATCCTTAGGGTGACTCCACTCTGGATGAAGGAGCAGTGGAGAAACCTTTGGATGGCAGCATTGGCAGTCTGGGGGGAGGGGAGTGTTAGATGCACTTGCAGATTTAGATAGACTTGGCTAACAAATTAAAGGGGTTGTAAAGGTATACATTTTTTCACCTTAATGCATTCTATGCATTAAGGTGAAAAAACTTTTGACAATACCGCCGCCCCCAGCCCCCCCCCCCCCCGTTTTACTTACCTGACACCTCGAAACTCAGCCGCTCGCTCCCGACCTCCAGTTCGGCGCTCAGCCTGGTCGCTGATTGACTATAGTGGATGGATTGAAAGCAGCGCAGCCATTGGCTCGCGCTGCTGTCAATCACATGCAATGACGCGGCGCGCCGGGGGCGGGGCCGAGTGATATAGCAAGCGGCTATAGCCGCCAGCTGTATCACAGGAGCGCGCCCGCAATAACTAACCACCATGCGAGGGAGCTCGCATTAAGGTGGTTAGTTCTTGCGGGGAGGAGCTGAAACAGCCGCCGAGGGATCCCAGAAGAGTAGGTTCGGGGCCACTCTGTGCAGAACGAGCTGCACAGTGAAGGTAAGTATAACATGTTTGTTATTTTTTTTATTTTTTTTAAATTACCTTTAAAACCCCTTTAAAGCTGAACTCTATCTAACACTTTTTAAGGAGTTACAGCAGTTTTTTTTCTATTTGGGAGTTTTATGGAAATGAATAAAAGCATTATTATATTATATGGTCATTATAAGCAGCCCTGTCAGGGGTTAATAGTTTGATTCACCCTCCAACTACCACTTTTGCTGGACAGCTTAAAAGTAAGTTGGAAAATCACAGACTTACTGGCCAGATCACCAGGTAAAGTAAAGAAAAAAGTCTACGTAAAAGGAAAACTAATGCAGCCGTCACATCTAAAAATTGGTAAGCTGCAATATAATAAATATTTATTTCTGGGTTTAATTCCGCTTTAGGTGAACCTGTCAGCCACCCTAAACATTGAAAAGGAAAAGTCCTGCCTAGGAACATATACAATAACATGTGCGCTGATACTTTTAAATAAACCTCTGTACTCCTCTCTAGAAATAATGCCGCGTACACACGGGCGGACTTTTCGACCGGACTGGTTCAACAGACTTTCGACGGAATTTTGACGGATTTCCGACGGACTTTCTAACGACCAGACTTGCCTACACACGATCACACCAAAGTCCGACGGATTCGTACGTGATGACGTACACAGGACTAAATAAAGGGAGTTGATAGCCAGTAGCCAATAGCTGCCCTAGCGTCGTTTTTTGTCCGTCGGACTAGCATACAGACAAGCGGATTTCTGGGTCTGGCGGAGTTACGACGTAAAGATTTGAAGCATGTTCCAAATCTAAAGTCCTTCAGATTTGCGACTGGAAAAGTCCGCTGAAGGTCCGGTGAAGCCCACACACGATCGGATTGTCCGCTGGATTTGGTCCTTCGGCGTCCGTCAGACCAGTCCGGTCGAAAAGTCAGACCGTGTGTACGCCCCATTTGAGACTCTGCCTTGGTTTAGGTCATGAATGCGAACCAACTGAAGTCTATAGTGGTGACTCTTGTTATTTAATTCTGCCCATTTGTAGGACTTTTACGCAAGCTATTGTCAAACAAAAAGCATTGAGCTGGATAGCAATGGCAAAATTTAAAAAGCAACAAAAAAAATCCCAGTGTATTTCCGTACAAAGAATTGTCAGTTCTACCTACTAGCTCCAACACACACTGACAATATGGCTGCTGTGAGCCCACCCTTTAATAGTAAGGGGATTGGGTTACCCATTCCTTTTGAGGCCTTAGGCACACAAGATATTTTTTTCCTTACCTGGATGACTCTCCAGGGGAGGAAAACGCAGCTTGAAAAATGCACCTAAAGCCTAGTACACAACATTAGTATTTTTTTCGTTCAACTCACTGGGTTGAATGAAAAAACATCTGCCAGCTCCAGTTGGAACTGCTGTACTAACAATCCAATGTTAGTACAGCGACCCCCCCCCCCTCCCCGCTGAGCTCTTGTGTTCTGACAGGGGAATGTCCTGCCAGAACACTCCAGGCAGAGCTCCCAACCATTGGTCGCTGGTTTTCCAGCATGCACGTCCGTCAGAAGCCGGCCTATCGGCCATACACACGGGCGGAATGCTGGTCGGTTTTTATTGAACCAGCCAACGTCTCCCAACATTCAGCCCGTGTGTACCAGGCTTAAAGCTGCATTTTGCAAATGCATTTAGGCGCGTCAAGCATTTGGGCGTTCATACATTGCATTGGCCAGAATATTAATTTATCCTCTCATTCCATACATTTCAATGCACCGTGTTGCGATGTGGTGTAGTTCCGTAGAAACGCAGCATGTCCTACTTTTTTACATGAACTGAACCGATTCAAATTGTCATGTCCATGCATTGGGACTGCTTTGGCCAACACCACTCAACACATATGGTGTAGAAAGGCCCTAAGTAAGGGACCAGCCCCCTGTTTTGCCCCAATAAAAATGTCAAAAGTTGTCCTCATATGCCTCTAAACCAGCCATTGGCTTCCGAAATGACTAGTACTGCGGGATAGATGCCTTCTGCCGTTATTAATCAAGGGTTAAAGAGTGCAACACAAAGTCCTCAGCAGCCATCACTCTGTGACATAATACCAATATTTAGATGGCGGAGTTCATTTGCTCATGCTGATGACATTTTTGTTTTACAGAGAAGAGTGGACTTCTATAACACAGTGATTTTGTCTCTTCTTTTGTTACGAAAGCCCTCGCATTGTTCTATATCCTCACTATAATTTTCTCAGACAGACCATTCTTCTGCTTTATAACTCTATTACCATGTCATTCACAAGCTATTCCCAACGACATAATCACTGTAATTACTGTTGACATCTAATTAACATTCAGCTTCCTTCCCGCAGCAACTTCAGCTGAAGAAACCTCCAGTATTTCGCTATAAAGCTAATGCACCGTGCTGCTCGTTTTCACAGTCACAGTGTTAAGGGTGAACTTTGCAGGCTGGATTTTAGTGTTATTTAAGGGGAAATTATCTTGTATTTTGGGAGTATTAAAGTGCAATTAAAGCCACATTGTGTTTTTAATTTTCGATAGATTAGAAAAGGATTAGAACCTTTTCGGGGTTTTTTTTTGCTGTCTGTGCTTTCACTGGGCAGACTTTACCTTCTCTATTTGTACTGGAGTCCATTGTCACCAAGATTAAAAGTGATGAAAAATGCAAAAATAACAGGAACAGCAGGAAGTCTTCCAATGAGGAGGTAAAAGTTGGCCTTAGCCACAGGTTTACTTGAGCACTGTTACAATCCATAAAGGTGAGTTCAGGCAAAGCCACTTATTGGCTGCCTAGGAAGAGCCAACCAATCAGTAGCTTTGTCTGAACAGACTTCCTGGATGGAGAGGTTAATTTGACCACCCCACCCTAGTCACACTAGACCAGTCATTGTGAACAATGGACCAGCCATTCTGAACCATGGACCAGCCACTCCATGGAGTCCTGGCTGTGAAAAAGGTTGAGTAATCTTGTTGGAAATCACAAAGCCACTGACTAGCAGAGCTGGCCAATTAGCGATTTTGCTTAAACAGACTTCCTAGGTGGGGAACATAACATGACCACCCTCTATCCTTGACCAGTCATTCACAACCTAGGGTTCTTCCAGAGGTTGCTAGGGGTTCCTTGAGCTGTGGATAACTGTCTTCCCATTTGATGGTGCTAGCATAGGTCCAGGCCCACCCTACTTGGCAAAAAAAGCTGCATGCCACCAATTGTCTTCTAATCTGTCTGTAAGGGTGAAATCCTGACCACCACTGTAATGCCTCGTACACACGATCGGATTGTTGGCCAACAAAACCGTGGAATTTTGTCCGAAGGGCGTTGGCCCAAACTTGTCTTGCATACACACGGCCACACAATTGTTGGCCAACAATTACAAATGTAGTGACGTACTAGACTTACTACGTGGTTTTTCAGCTCTTTAGCGCCACCCTTTGGGCTCCTTCTGCTAATTTCGTGTTAGTAGAAGTTTGGTGAGTGCTGATTCGCGTTTTTCTTTTCGCGTTTTTCATTTAGCGCTTTTCAGTTTGCGCTTTTCAGTTCATGCTTTTCAGTTAGTTTCTGAACGACCGTTCAACAACCAGACATGTTGTGAAGAGCTAACGTGTTATTTATTATTGGCCTTGGAGTTATTGGTTTGACATTATTTTATTTTTTTTGAATAATGATTTGATTTGGCATATTTTCTATATTTTTGGATGCATAGAATGCACTTTTTGGTTAAGTTCTATTGGCAGATAGAATCAAATACATATGCAGGTCAGATTGAATGAACATCTGGGTAACATCAGGACAGGGTTTAAGGGTCACCCACTCTCCAAACACTACCTAGACGCCCATCATCTATGTACCTGCCCACAGGACCAACTCGGGTCTCTTGTTGGCATAAATGACATCCTCCTCCTTGCCCATAAAAAGGTTTGCCAGGCTGGGGGCAAACTTGGCCCCCATAGCCACACCCTTTTTCTGAAGAAAGTTGGAGATAGCAAATATCCACACATCCACAGCTCCTTACAGTGGGTAATCTGTCTGCCTACATGACCCTGCGCTGGAGGGGGTCCACCTTTTCTGGTAAGGGTCTGCACACACAGATTACCGCTCTGTTTTTGAGATTCATTCATCCACTATACAAGCCCCTGGGAGTTCCTTAATATTTATTGTATCACTTTTCACCTTGGAACTTAGTACACATCAGCAGTGTATTTGTCCCTTTATGCTATACATTGTGGACATTATCATATGCTTCCTTAACTGCACTTTGTTATTGTTTGTCACAGCATACTTATTCAGTATATTTAACTATATATGTATTTGTATATTTCACCATTATTTTTCCAGCGCAACTTTATGTATTTGATTGTATTTATACCGTAGAGATATTACTTGGTTTCTAGTTGCTGCTTTATACACAATATCTAACGCGGTATTTTTTTCTTTATTTGTTCTATTGGCAGATGGCATGACTAATTTTATTTGTTTTCTTTTTTTAATGCACAATAAAAAAATTGTGGAGAATAATACTTGGCTATGTGTTTTACTTCAAATGACAGTTTGGGAGTAGGCAGTTACATTTTAAAAAATACAATGTAAAATTGACAAGGGACACCGACATAGTTGTATCTTTCATCTTAAAAACTACGGGATAATGGTGTTGTGGTAAATAAAAAAATAAAAAGCATAATAATAACATTCTTGATATCACTAGAAAAAAAAAAGCCTTTGAAAATTAGTTTGCAATAACTCCATCAGTATCACCAGCAAAGCAGCTTCATTATCATCCCATTAAAGAAGAAGAGAATTGTGCGCTGCGTTTGGAGATTTCATAATTTGCCACGTCACGAATGTTAATTCTCCATTACGAGCGCTAGTTTACAAGACCGACCGCTTCTGGCTCATCCTTGCTTCCGAGCATGTGTGTTTGTATTTTGGACTTTTGTCCGACGGACTTGTGTACACACGCTTGGAAAATCCATCAACACACATTTGTCTGTGGAAAATTTGAAAACCTGCTAGCCAACATTTGACAACGATTGTCCGATAGAGCATACACACACTCGTTACCGCCAACAGCCTGTCATCGAACGTTTCCCGTCGGAAAGTCCGATCGTGTGTACGCGGCTTAAGGGTTGCATTCTTCCCAATGTACGGGACTATTTTCCAATTGACCCCCAATTAATTTGTGTTAGGAAGGGTTCCCCCTTGCTAAAATGGTTGTGACGGACTGCACTAGACTCAAGGCTAAATAAGTTACAGTGCCTTGAAAAAGTATTCATACCCATTGAAGTTTTCCACATTTTGTCATGTTACAGCCAAAAACATAAATGTATTTTAGTGTTTTTTTTTTTTTTCCTGTGATAGACCAACACAAAGTCACACAAAATTGTGAAGTGGAAGGAAAGTGATAAATGGTTTTCACATTTTTTCACAAATAAATATGTGAAAAGTATGGCGTGCATTTGTATTCAGCTCCCTTTAGTGCCGGTTCACACTGATGCGATGCGAGAACACTGCGAATCCACTGCGTGTTCCCGCATCGCATGTCAGTTCACACTGCCATATGCGAATCGCTGGGGAGTGTCAATACATTGTTAACGACACCCCCAATTCAGCTCGCATATCGCACTGCGAACTGACAGTTCGGACATGAATCAGATCGCATATGTGTGAACACACATGCGATCCGATTCTGGTCCGAACAGAAAAAAGGGTCCTGTGCGTGTTTGCACCGAATGCGGTGCGATATCAGCCATACTATCTCTATGGCTGATATCGCACCACACAGACATCGCATGTAATGTGAACGGCAGTGCGCTGCGAATTACATGCGATGTCTGTGCGATGTTTGGCATCGCACCAGTGTGAACCGGCACTAACTCTGATACCCCTAACTAAAATCTAGTGAGCACAATTGCCTTCAGAAGTCACATAGTTAGTAAATTGAGTCCACCTGTGTGCCCTATTCATCTCCATTCTATCCAAAACAACAAAAAAAGAAAAGTTTCCTCTGGAGTGGGAGTTTAATATTTATATCACACAGTTAAATGATAAAACGTCGGCCTCAAAAGGCCACTTGCCCACCAGCTTTTCCCTCGGCAGTAGGGGATCAATTATTTTACTGGAAGACGTGCACTTTTCTCACTATTCAATGTACATACAGCTGACTGAGTTGTAGCGATGTGTCAGCTTTGTCTTGGATGGTTATTGAACTATAATTCTGCTTAAAATGATTGCTGACACTGAATGGCATTTTATTTCCACTCTTTCTGCATGGTTTGTTCAGTTTTATGCTGGGAGGAGAGGAGATAGGTCGAGGTTTTCTCGGTGGAGGTAAGAAAGTTGATCAAATTGAGACAGATTGGTGAACCGCCTGACATTCTATCAGTCTGGAGCTGTCCAGAGAGTTCCAGCCGTAAATAAGAACAGTCTACATGACAACGCTCAGTTCTCATGTGCCTCTCCCCTCCTTGGCCTGCTGAGAAGGAAGGAATTCATTAACAACCAGATTCTAGACCATAATGAGGCCCCACCATTCAGGGTGTTCAAAATGTTCAACATACTAATCAATAACACAGCCTATGCATTGTGCTGGATGTTCAAACTGAATGAACTATGACCAAACGCTGGAATATCACACTTGCATCTGGCTTTGAAGGAAAGCTTGAGTTTTGTTTTAAATAATATATCATACATAACTATTTTGGCCACAGCAGGGCTTTTTTTCAGCGGGAATGCACCTCCAGCACTGAATGTATGCAATGGCAAGGGGTGCTGGGCTGTTGGGGTGTGATAGAGCATCCACTGATGTTGGCTGCTGGGGGATCTATTGTTGCTGGAAGGAATCTATTGTTCCTGGTGGGGGACCCTTTGTTAGTGGGGAGTCAATTGTTGCTGGAAGGGAGCTGCTGTTTAGGGAGGGGTCTACTGTTGCTGGCTGCTGGATAGTCTATCAATGATGGCTGCTAGGAGATCTCTTGCTGCTGCTGGGGGTCTGTTGCTTCTGGTTGCAGGGGATCTATTTTTTTGCTTTTCTTGTTATCATTACCAACAGCCATACAAATTATTTAGCACTACAAAATGATACATGTCTCTATATTCTCTAAAAGGGGCCAAACTGGGAGCTGGATAGGGTGTGGAACCAAGGGTCAGTGCTCAGAAGTGGGTAGGGGCAAAACCAAGGGTCAAAGGGCGGAGAGAAGGTTGGTGCCATTGTCGCATACAACCATTCCTGGCTGAAGCTGGTGTGGAGTCAACCACCTCTGAGCCTGCCCCTGTAGAGCTGACAGAAAATCTGCCCCAATGTGGATCCTGTCCCCTAAGCAGACCAACTCAAGCAGCGCATGGCATCTTTTTTGTCTGACTGCTTGCGTAGCCCCTTGAACGCTTATGGAGCACTGCTGTTTCAGAGGACAAATCTGCAGAAGAGGCCATAGAGGAAAAAGAAGAGGAGTTGATGGAGGAGAGAGCTGTGGTAGAATCACCACTAGCATTTTGGAGGCATGGTGGCGGAACAAGCTCCAACAATACTGAACCCTGTCCTGCATCCTTCCCAGCTGCCAGCAGAGTTACCCAGTGCGTTGTGAAGGAAAGGTAATGTCCCTGCCCATGCCTGCTGGACCATGAGTCAGCGGTAATATGCACCTTACTGCTGACCGCCCTGTCCAACGAGGCCAAAACATTGCCTTCCACATGCCGGTAGAGAGCCAGAATGGCCTTCTGTGAAAAGAAATGGCATTTTGGAACCTGCCACTGAGGTACAGCACATTCCACAAATTCACAAAAGGGGGCAGAGTCTACCAGCTGAAAAGGCAGCAGTTGTAGTGCTAGCAATTTGGCTATGCTAGCATCGCAGTGCATTATGGGGCGTTCTATGGCACTCTAATTTGCCACGAATGCCCCATAATGTTCGCTCTTTGGCGAACGGGCGAACACCCGATGTTGGAGTCGAACTTATGTTCGACACGAACATCAAGCTCATCCCTACAAGAGATGTTCAGAGACTGCAGAACGGATACAAGCGATAGAGACTGCAGACATGCTATAGGACATATGAAAACCAGTGAAAATGAAATATATACCAAAGTGTATATATAGCAAAATTCACATTAGCGCAACAAAAAACACCTAATTAATTCAGTGTTCAATACAAAAATGTAATGATCGAATATATATAATATTCCATGTGCAAAGAAAATATAAAAAATTATATAAAAGATAATAAAATGAAACATTACAATACAATAAAACATTAGTCCAATAACAGTCCTCTTTATACAACAAAAAAAATGTGATGATATTCCCAGTGATGTCCTAACAAAGAAAAAGTATTCTCCACCATAGTGTCGCATCAGACCTGCTCCCATCAGGTGTAAGCTCTCCAAATATAATTGCCTACCATTCATGGTTAGGCTAGTAAGCCATAGGAATCAGTTGTTCAAAGATTCCTTAATAAGCCAATCCACTTCTCCACAGTTCCTTGTAAAAAGTTGCATATCCATGGATACATGAAAAAGAAAGGCTCCACTAGTATAAGATTGTAAATCTCAATCCGTAATCTAAAAACAATACCAAGTCCACTCACATTTAAAACATCTTATATCAAACATTGTATAGCTCATAACATGATCGAACGATCCCCTTCAGTCTCACCACCTCCACACTTGCTGACGACTATACTGGAAAACGCCAGTGGCTCTCACAGTGTTGCATTAACATTGTGAGAGCAATTGGCGTCTCCCTGGATACATACTTGTGGAGTCTCTTTTTCATGTACCCATGGATATGCACTTTTTTACTAGGAGCTGTGCAGAAGTGGATTGGCTTATTAAGGAATCTTTGAACAACTGATTCTTATGGCTTACTAGCCTAACCATGAAAGTGGTAGGCAAATGAGATTCCACCTGATGGGAGCGGGTCTGATGCGACACTACGGTGTTGGATACTTTACAGTGTTTTTTTTATTTATTAGGACATCGCTGGGAATATCATCAACATTTTTTTTTTCTATAAAGAGGACTGCTATTGGACTCATTGGTTGTAATTTTTCTTTGTTATTTTGAGCGCGGGAGATCCTTATTACATACATGCTATAGGACATAGGTGTGCGCAGCCTATTGCATTAGGGTGTGCACCCCAAAGCTCAAACATACGTGTGTGTGTGTGTGTGTGTGTGTGTATATATATATATATATATATATATATATATATATATATATACACACACACAAACACATTCTTATAAATAAATGTAAACAAACATTTTAAAATGTGGAAGGTAGGGCAGAGGATGGTGTCAGAAGGGCAGTGGATGGTGTCAGTAGGGCAGTAGATGGTGTCAGTAGGGCAATGGATGGTGTCAGTAGAGCAGAGATTGGTGTCAGTAGGGCAGTGGACGGTGTCGGTAGTGTTTTGTCATCCTATCTTTTTATTATTTTTTACTATTTTTTTTACATTTTTTTTGAGACAGAGAAAGGGACTGAGGACAGAGATTTTCCAGTCCCTTTCTCTGCAGCCTCAGCTGCATTGGACAATGAATGAATGGGAAGTGCTCTGTGCTCAGCGGCATCCTGTTCATTCACAAACTGAAGCAAAGTAAACACAGTATGCTTCAGTTTTGAATCAACACAGTGAGTGATCGGTACCGGTCACTCACTGTGTTCATTCAGAAAAGGAAGGGGCCGGTAAATGGGTTGGGCAGCAGGGGAATCTGCGCTGCAGAGGGTGATTAGGGTGTGATTAGGGTGTGCCCAGGCACCCTGTGCGCACACCTATGCTGTAGGAGTAGCTGGAGACTGGGGGCATGCTTCAGTTCACAGTCATAGACTGGAGACATATTACATGATGCTGCTAGAAATCATTACTATAACTGGGCAATAGCAAAACACAGATTAGTATCTGCAGGGGCTGTCAAATGGATGCAGATTAGGCGTCCGGGATCTAAAAGGGGTCTCCGGCATCCCCTCAGGTGGGCACAGCGCTGGGCAGGTGAGTGTCTGTTTATTAAAAGTCATCAGGTACAGTTTTTGTAGCTGCCGACTTTAAAATTTTCATGATCATGACAGGAGCTCCGCTTTAATTAGTATGATTCACTGCCCCCCACCCCCACCCCCTTCCTTCTTTTTGAACTGACTATGCTTCCGCCTGTGAGCTCCGGATTATACAGTTTATTCCTGCCTTCACATCGTTCCAGGAACAATATAGGAAGAAGCCAGCTGGATGGTCATGGTGGCAGCTGGGTCATGTGAACAGCGGGTGCCGCTGGCTGCTGATGAAGGGACACATTGGCGCTGTACAATAGTTAGTGATTTTTACCATGCATCTCCCTCGCCTGTCTCTGCATCACTGCTAATTGTGCAATCTCCATCCCATTACGTACAAATCGCGCCATTATTCACTGGCTATCAGTGACACTTTGCAGACCCCAACATTAGAGACACATGGTAAAAGGCACTAAATATTTTACTAAATAGCGTGGAAAATTGTAGGATGCACTCTGGATTTATTCACAAACTTATTTATTAGACTGCTTAGGCTTGCTTTATTTTTTTTTTTAATGTCTTGAGCTTGAGAGTATTCACCCTGTCTCCATAGCCATAGGTACTCCTTAAGGTAGACCTGTAGACTATAAAATCGATGTAGGCTGACTAGTAAGACCGGGATCTCTGTTTTTCTAAATACTCCCTGGAACACTTGTAAAGACCTGGTGTTCCTGCTATTAGCATCACTGAAGAGGCACCTACTACAGTGACAACACTCTTCCTTCTGCAGTGAAATGACTGCAGCGTTATCATCTTTGCTGCTGTTTTAGCTGCTTAGATGTTGGCATCATTGATAGTTCCATCAGTGAATAAAAATGCCTTACTCCACCAACAGTCCTTTAGATTGAGAACACATTTACTGTATTTCTGATATGTAAGCCCCCCTTAGTCCTTTTCACCCCTTTCAGTCCTGAGATGCAGATGGGAGCTCCCTAAAGGTCTGGCTGTCTGTTCTGGTCAACTGTCTGTCCTTATGCTGATAATACATACTGGGGGAATTCTTCCTTGAGGCCTTCACCCCAAAATTGTCAGTGCCTGTGCCAGATTCATGAATCTTTAGGAGCCCAGCACAGATATTGGAGTATCCTTATTGGCCAATCCTTGTTTAGTGCGCTCCCTCCTCGCTTACTGCTCCCTTCACACAAACTGGTGTATGGCCAATTCATTTTGCACTATAGTGGATGAAGCCTGATGGCGAACTGAGAGAACTATTCCCCATAAGGTCCTCCTTGCTGTTGATTGCCAGCGTGTGGTAGAGTCTACTGCCCCTGTGCAGGTGAGGTAACACCTTGCCCCAAGGCATGCTCACCAATGCCCGGGACCAGGTGGAGGCTGCGGTCATGTGAGAAATCAGACATTAAGGCAGTCCCTGACTCAAAGATGAGCCATTTGTGTGCAACAATAATATATAGAGTTCTTCAGTGAGATGTTTTATCCCATGACTCTAATGTACAGTATGTTGCATTAGGAGGGACATGCAGAGCTTTTGCCCACTCCACCAGCCCAGCATACCTCTGTTATCTCACTCCCAGTAACAGAAAGTAGTCCCGCCAGGCACATAGTGGGCCCCATGTGTGCTTATTAACTCTTTCCTTCCTGTACCTAGTGGTCAGGCTTTAGATCTCCATAACGCTAATCTGCTCAGTGACTGGAGTATACAGACAGCTAAGGAGGGAGTAAGGACACCGATACCCTCCCCACCAGAGGACTTGCCACCTAACCAGGTACCACGCCAAAGGACTGGTTGCTGTAGCTGTTTTTCCCTTCAGTTACTCATGGCAACTACTTTTGCCTTCGGTTGTAGAGGTGTTCCACATACCCCATAGTGCTATTACAGACCAAGGTTCTTTAGGAATACGCCATGACCCAACATGCACTCCTTGAATAACTTCAGACCAGGCTCAAAGCAATTGAAATACCTTTACTGGAAACTCAGCATGCCCAATGCAACAGGGTAAAACGTCCTTTTCCTAGCTATCTCTAATTGTGGCTGCCCAAGTGTACCTGCACAGGTAAAGTCCTTATGGGTAAAGTCCATAATTAGAGAATCCAGGATGGACGTGTCCATTATCACGGGGTCCCAATGAGTCTGCGTTCCTGTTGTGGACCACAGGTCCCAGCATCCTCCTTCAATTTGAAAGTGGAAACTCCTGCGCTGTCGGGGGGGGGCTATGCTAAAAGGACACTGCTGCAACACCTAAGTACTGATCCAAGGCAGGACAAATGGGACAAAAGTGGGGGAAGATGGTAGTTGCACTGTGATGAAGGGGGGGGGGGGGAGGGAAGCTATAAAGATGACTAAAGTGGCAAAGTGAACTAAAAAAGCAGAAACGGGCCAATGCATGAATGGATCCTACATGCTAAAAAAACATGGTGGGGATGCAGTGCAGTGCAACGTAGCTGATCAACATGTATATAATGTTGAGGGCAGACAAAGCCTAATATATAAAGGTAATCGTGAAACAGTGACTGCTTGAATATAGCAAAACAAAAATGCATATACTAACACAAATAAGATGAATAATGACACAATGCAAAAAAAATATATATATATAATGCAAGAAAAATATATGTGGGCTAGTGTCCCATTAGCAAAAACGTCCCAGATCCTGGTGAACTACAAGTGACAAATCCCTAGGGCAAACATGAATATTAGTTCTATCATCCAGTCCAAAAAACAAAAACTCGTGATGAGAAACACAAAACAAGTCCAATCGTGAAGGGAGGGGGGATCTTCAGTGAGGACACCTCCGTGTATGCAAGCCGCTTACCTTACAGCTGTAAGGTATACAGCCTGTGTTGCAAATGACCCGCAGGTGTAGACGTTCCGTGTATACAGGCAGTGACAATGATGAACATGCCAAGCGAAATATAAAAAATAAAAAGTATACAGCATGTAAAATAACTCTGCAATGACCACAGTGGAGGGGGGGCAAGACACACACGGGGGGAGGTTGCACTCACTTTCATGAAGTGAGTGTGGGCATCAATCCACGAGCGCCGAGCTCGTATGCCTCCAGGAGTGTCACCAATCTGGAATCTGTCCCCGTGCCTGGAAACTGGAATATGTCCCCGTGCCTCTCTCCTCAGTGTTCGTCAGGTAGAGTAGTGATGTACAGTGTGAGGGGGAAAGAGACGCACATAGCGTGATCCCATATAAAAGGTATATTTATTTAATAAAACAAGTCCAATCAACTTACATTTAAAACAATGCTGCAGTGTGTAGTAACTACGAGCGCCGAGCACGTCTCCTGTTGTTTGTCTGTGGCAGCGTCCCGTGCTCCAATTCTAATGCATATCGTCACGTCACGTGACTTCTTCAGAGGATGATCCTACTACTGATTACTACACACTGCAGCATTGTTTTAAATGTAAGTTGATTGGACTTGTTTTATTAAATAAATATACCTTTTATATGGGATCACGCTATGTGCGTCTCTTTCCCCCTCACACTGTACATCACTACTCTACCTGACGAACACTGAGGAGAGAGGCACGGGGACATATTCCAGTTTCCAGGCACGGGGACAGATTCCAGATTGGTGACACTCCTGGAGGCATACGAGCTCGGCGCTCGTGGATTGATGCCCACACTCACTTCATGAAAGTGAGTGCAACCTCCCCCCGTGTGTGTCTTGCCCCCCCTCCACTGTGGTCATTGCAGAGTTATTTTACATGCTGTATACTTTTTATTTTTTATATTTCGCTTGGCATGTTCATCATTGTCACTGCCTGTATACACGGAACGTCTACACCTGCGGGTCATTTGCAACACAGGCTGTATACCTTACAGCTGTAAGGTAAGCGGCTTGCATACACGGAGGTGTCCTCACTGAAGATCCCCCCTCCCTTCACGATTGGACTTGTTTTGTGTTTCTCATCACGAGTTTTTGTTTTTTGGACTGGATGATAGAACTAATATTCATGTTTGCCCTAGGGATTTGTCACTTGTAGTTCACCAGGATCTGGGACGTTTTTGCTAATGGGACACTAGCCCACATATATTTTTCTTGCATTATATATTTTTTTTTGCATTGTGTCATTATTCATCTTATTTGTGTTAGTATATGCATTTTTGTTTTGCTATATTCAAGCAGTCACTGTTTCATGATTACCTTTATATATTAGGCTTTGTCTGCCCTCAACATTATATACATGTTGATCAGCTACGTTGCACTGCACTGCATCCCCACCATGTTTTTTAGCATGTAGGATCCATTCATGCATTGGCCCGTTTCTGCTTTTTTAGTTCACTTTGCCACTTTAGTCATCTTTGTAGCTTCCCCCCCCCCCTTCATCACAGCGCAACTACCATCTTCCCCCACTTTTATCCTCCTTCAATTGTTCCCATCCCATCCTCCCCCAGGGGACCCAAAAGAAGCCGGACTCTAAAAAGCCTGCAAACTTGTTCAGGATAGGCGGCAAAAACATGACCCCCTTCCCTCTGGCTTGGGCAGTCGAGCTGGCCATCTAAATATAGTAGGCAATTTACAAGCGCATGGCAATGGGTGAATCCCTCACCACTATTCAGTCCAATAGCAGTTTTTGAAACACTGTTAATCAAAAGTAAGGCAGACCTAATGGGGAACTAGCATCATCTCAATTCCCCATCGGGCTCCTCCCAGCCGATGACTCAAGTCATTTTCTAAACATAGGCATTGTCCACTATCCCCAGTTCCTTTGTTCCCCAACTAACAAATTGTGCAAGGGATAGAGCCTGCTCCTGGAAGCTGCCACATTCATGACAACTTTCCAGCACAGACGTGCCTCTCCCAGAGGGAGCTCAGAGGTGGTCATATGGCCGTTGAAGATGTGGCCCTTGTGCTGGCGTGTGGATAGTGTGTATACCGTTGGGGTCAGTTGATTGATTGTTTGATGCCTTAAAAATCAATTTATTAAATTTTTTCTTTTGAAGAAGCTGTCGTTGCCATCATAGGACTACCTGAAGCTGGTGCATGTGTTGCTAATGTTACCAAAACTGGTGCAAATGCTTGCCTAAATTAGGCTCAGGTAGTTCTAATGGAAGATACTCAAAACTCACAAGTAGAACAATGCTAAAATACCTTTACATAGTTACATAGTCAGTCTGGTTGCAAAAAAAAAAAAAAGACATTAGTCAATCCAGTTCAACCAATAAAACTAGGACCTTAAATTAACTCCCAGGAAAATCCAAAGAACCCCCCAAAAATATTTCTTACAGTAAAATCTTTTTTTTATTAAATAATAAACACAGCCAAAGAGAAGGCCCTGCACAAATAAAAAAAATATGTCAGACATGTATATGAACACTGTTCTGTGGACTGTATACAAATATGTGTTCAAATTTGTCAACGCGTTTCATGGACTTGCCACTTCCTCAGGAGTAGGACATACAACAATGATCTCAAAATCTACAATTCAACAATCTATCTATAAAGAAAAATAATTCAGTAAATCAGGTACAAAATATGTTTACATGTTAACCACTTGCCGACCAGCCGCTGCAATTATACTGTGGCAGGTCCGGTCTGGCGCTTTGTGTAATAGATACAGTGGGCACAGTGCCGGAACTGATGCCCGTTGCTGGCGCACGCAATGTCCACTGGCCACCCACGATCGCTCCACAGAGAGGCAGAATGGGGATCTGCCAATGTAAACAAAGCAGATCCCTGTTCTGTCAGGGGAGTACAGTGTGATTGTCTGTTCCTACTGATTAGGAACAGCGGTCTCTCTGTCAGTCCACTCCCCCACAGTTAGAAACACCTCCCTAGGACACACTTAACCCCTTGTCCTGAGTGCTTGGTGCCTGGGGGAGCTGCTGCAGACTGCCCAGAGGACCCCCAATGTGACAGGGGCTAGCAGGGGTTTATATCCCCTGCCATAATGACGTCACCACCGTGCCCCCGTCCGCACCTGCGCAGTGGCGCCTGCGCGACCGCCGGGTCCCCGGGTGAACTGCTCATGCACAAAGCCAAGCCTTGGTTTCACCCAAGAATCACGCATGCGCAGAAGCCCACCGGGACCACAACCCAGAAGAGGGAGCTTAGTCTAGGAACGCAGAAGTGTTCCAGGCGCCATAAGGAAAAAAGGGAAGGGGGAAGCATCAGGGGGAAAAAAAAACACAAGTATACAAACTACTGCCATGGAGATAGCTTCAGACCTTGCCAGCCGATCTTTCACTCCTGGGCATACGCAGGCCATCCCAACCACTGGACACAGAGGCCTGAAGCTGCGCATCCCATCAATGGCTGGACCCTGGGCTATATCGTTACCGCTGGAAGCGTATGCCCAAAACTTTTTGGACATCCGTAAACGTAAGTGCATCACTTGTAGGTACAAAGAGTAGGACAAAAAAGGAATGCAGTCTCTGGCTGTGAGCTCAAATTTATGGGAGTGGGGTCCTATAGCATTGGAGAGGAGAGGGGGTTACCTCACACGTAGACTGCCATGGAATGAGATTTTATTGTAATAAATATTTTTCAGGGGTTCCTTGAATTCCCCTGGGAGCACATATAAAATCCTAAAATTATTTTAGCATTTTGTTCTACTCAAAAATTGAACCATTTTTTTACCATACTGTTGGGGTACAGAATTGTATTTTGTGCAACAACTACTGTACATCAATATTTAGTAGAGATATATGCTTAAACCAGTAGATGGCAGTGCTAATATATTTGTAGCTGCATCTTTGGTATGCTCTATGTCTTTTTCCCTGAATAAAAAGTTTCCTGTTTGCAGTTAAGTGGCAAAGCCCATGTGGACTGTGCACTGTCTGTTCTGTAAGGCTATACTGTATACAGAATTTCTAACACATACACACCTAAATTCTTGATGTCTTCTGGCCATCATGAGACTTCCTCTTTACCTTCAGCCTTGTGATGTATGAGCGCCATTCTATACAGCATTTTCCTGCATGAGTCCAGGCTGTGTGATAATAGACCCCAGGGGGTGTGTCGATGACAGCATGGGCTCACAGGAAGTGGTTGAACGATGCTCAGTGTCATTTAAACCAGAAGAGGAATGGTAGCCAGTGGTGGAGGAGGCAAAAGAAAAAAAAAAATCTTGAGATCGACTTTAATTAAAGGGCTCTTTTATGTGATATGGTGAGTATAATCAGTAATCAGCAGGGAGTCAAACATCTGGCAGAGCGATACTTTTATACTTCACACATGACTGCGCACCTCTGCCTTCCAGAGCCTGGAGTCTTAATAGAAAAGATATAAAACCTGCATAGATAACCCGCACACTTATAAGAAATTAAAACTGCATTATTTTGAGTGATCTTTACATTTTATTCTGTTACACGTACTAAAACGTGTCTATTTTTTATCTTTATTACGTTTTAAGGGATCAGGGAATCATTGTATTTTAAGGGGATGAAGTTGAATATGTGATTATTTAAAAAGTCTGATGATGCTCTGAGATATTTTAATGCTCACAGTCTTTTACAAGCTGTCAGCTCCACTTATACTGATAATTGCAGTTATAAAGTCTACCATTTTATAGCTAAGTGATCTGTGGCACATAATAGGTTTTCACTTTGAATTATGGTGCATCAGCCTAGCAGTGATAATGAGCGATGATCAACTTCCTATAAAATGCACAAGAGGGGGATAAAATCCTTTGTACCCAGCTGGAGGCTGCATGCTATCTAATTGTCCTATGTACAGTATATCTCCTATACAGCAGCTTAGAGAACAATAGGATAACATCATTCTTATTTATCATATGTACTTGTCTGAGGCTCATATCAAACATTACCTAAACAGTGCCAAATAAAAAATATATTACCAGCTAGATCAGCTTTTTTCAACTGTTTCAACACAGAGGAACCCTTGAAATACCCTTCCAGTCTCAGGGAACCCCTTCTAAAATTGACCATATCTACAACTTATGATACATTAGTCTGATGGTCAGTGAGAAGAATGTTCCTTAGACGTGTGGTCCTTGAGAAGAATTACTGATCAAGATCAATGGTGTCAGTGGGAACTTAATAAAGAGGCAGAAATTGCTCAAGGAACCCCTAGCAACCTTTGCAGGAACCCTACTTGAGAAACCCTGCCCAATATACTGTAATAGAAACACAAAGCTGAACTCCAGACTAAACATACACTATATGGCCAAAAGTATTGGGACGCCTGCCTTTACACCCACATAAACTTCAATGGCATCCCAGTCTTAGCCAATAGGGTTCGATATTGAGTTGGCCCAGCTATAACAGCGTCAACTCTTCTTGGAAGGCTGTCCACAAGGTTTAGGAGTGTGTCTATGGGAATGTTTGACCATTCTTCCAGAAGCACATTTGTGAGGTCAGGCACTGATGTTGGACGAGATGGTCTGGCTCGCAGTCTCCGCTCTAATTCATCCCAAAGATGTTCTATCGGGTTGAAGTCAGGACTCTGTGCTGGCCAGTCAAGTTCCTTCATCCCAAACTCGCTCATTCATGTCTTTATGGACCTTGCTTTGTGCACTGGTCCAAATCATTTGGTGGTGGGGGGATTATGGTGTGGGGTTGTTTTTTAGGGGTTGAGCTTGGCCCCTTATTTCTAGTGAAGAAACTCTGGTGTCAGCATGCCAAGACATTTTTGACAATTTCATGCCCCCAACTTTGTGGGAACAGTTTGGGGGTGGCCCCTGCCTGTTTCAACATGACTGCGTACCAGTGCACAAAGCAAGGTCCATAAAGATATGGATGAGCAAGTTTGGGGTGGAGGAACTTGACTGGCCAGCACAGAGTCCTGACCTCAACCCAATAGAACAGCTTTTGGGATGAATTAGAGCGGAGACTGCCAGGCACATAAGTGCCTGACCCCACAAGTGCGCTTCTGGAAGAATGGTCAAACATTCCCATAGACACACTCCTAAACCTTGTGAACAGCCTTCCCAAAAGAGTTGAAGCTGTTATAGCTGCAAAGGGTGGGCCAACTCAATATTGAACTCTAAGGACTAAGACTGGGATGTCATTAAAGTTTATGTGCGTGCAAAGGCAGGTGTCCCAATACTTTTGGCAATTTGGTAAATCTCAGTGTAAAAATCTGCCCAAAACATCTTATCATAGTTTCCAGTAGAGGGAGTAGGAGTCAGATTTTGATCGCTCATGAGTTGAGGAAGTAGTAAGAGTCCAAAGATTGATTTGTTCCCTTAAAGCGTAACTCCACTTTTGTTCAGAAAAAACCATTCCCCTCTGGGTAATCTATGTACAATGCAAGGATTATGATAACCTTTGTTGCAGATTCCTACCTTTTGTTATTCTGCAGAAATCCCTGTGTGTTTGTCTGTGCCTCTGTACTGAGCGGGTCTAATGGGAGGGGATTCATAATTAACTTTATGGTGTACAGCTGTATGGCACTAATGAGGAAATCTGCTGGGTCTGCATCACTTTAGACGTGCTCCTATTGAAAGTATCTTTCCAAAATTTTTGTTGCAGGGGATGCCTGAAATCTTACTTGTATCTTAGGCAGACTTCTGGGAAAATTGGTGAGCCAATCACACAAGCAGGAAATGATGTTTCTGGGGAGTGGTCAGTACACAGTCTGTGTACAGAACACCTCCAGGTAGCCATATTGCAATGCTGCGCATGCACTGCTCTGCTTACAGTGCTGTGCTGGTCTCTGAGTGCCAGGATGACTGGCAACATCATCTGCAATATTGTATGAACTGCAAATATTTCGAGTTTACTGACAGGACTTGTTCGGACATTGGCGTCCATCCTGCTCAATGGCTGGTAATCAAGTATACTTTATATCCGACCATTGTCGGCAGCATTCCCCTCCACTCTAGCAGTGCGCACATTTGCCGACATTTGCCGCAAACATATTCTCTTATTCAACACTTGTTAGAGCAATTTGGTTACATTATCTGTCCATCGCCAAGCACCTTGGGGAGAGGGTGACAACAGTTGGTGCGATTATTCGCAAATGAACGAAACACAAAATAATTGTCAATCTCCCTCGGTCTGGGGCTCCATGCA
The DNA here is from genome assembly GCA_037952835.1 of Lithobates septentrionalis. NCBI lineage: Eukaryota > Metazoa > Chordata > Amphibia > Anura > Ranidae > Lithobates > Lithobates septentrionalis. The sequence goes on along the minus strand of JBBDGP010001990.1, from coordinate 793,551 downwards.
AGATCTCACCACGTGGAGTTTCAATGATCATGAGAACAGTGAGGAATCATCCCAGAACTACAATCTTGTCAATGATCTCAAGGCAGCTGGGACCATAGTCACCAAGAAAAAAAATTGATAACACACTACGCCGTGAAGGACTGAAATCCTGCAGTGCCGGCAAGGTCCCCCTGCTCAAGAAAGCACATGTACAGGCCTGTGTGCAGCTTGCAAATGAACATCTGAATGATTCAGAGGAGAACTGAGTGAAAGTGTTGTGGTCAGATGAGACCAAAATTGAGCTCTTTGGCATCAACTCAATTCGCTGTGTTTGGAGGAGGAGAAATGTTGCCCGTGGCCCCAAGAACACCATCCCCACCGTCAAACATGGAGGTGTAAATATTATGCTTTGGGGGCGTTTTTCTGCTAAGGGGACAGGACTACTTCACCTCATCAAAGGGACGATGGTTGGGGCCATGTACCATGAAACCCTCGTTCCCTCAGCCAGGACATTGAAAATGGGTCATGGATGGGTATTCCAGCATGACAATGACCCAAAACACATGGCCAAGGCAACAAAGGAGTGGCCCACAAGAAACGTCTGACCTCTGTGATTGAACCAAAAAAGGGTTTTGCCGCCAAGTACTAAGTCATCTTTTGCAAAGGGGTCAAATATTTATTTCACTCATTAACCACTTCAATACCGGGCACTTATACACCTTTCTGCTCAGACCAATTTTCAGCTTTCAGCGCTGTCGCACTTTGAATGACAATTGCGCGGTCATGCTACACTGTACCCAAACTAAATGTTTATCATTTTGTTCCCACAAATAGAGCTCTCTTTTGGTGGTATTTGATCAACACTGCGGTTTTTATTTTTTGCTAAACAAATAAAAAAGCCCGAAAATTTTGAAAAAAATAAAAGTTTTGCTTTTGTTTCTGTTAAAATTTTTTGTAAATAAGTAAGTTTTCTCTTTCACTGATGGGCACTGATAAGGCGGCACTGACAGGCACTGATAAGGCGGCACCGATGAGGTGGCACCAATGAGCAGGCACTGACGGGCACTGATATGCAGCACTGATGGGCATTGATAGGCGGCACTGATGGGCACTCATGGGTGGCACTGGGTGACACTGGTGGGCACTGATGGGCACTGATGGGCGACACTGATGGGCACTGAAAGGCTGCAAAGATGGGTTCTTATGGGTGGCACTGATAGGCGGCACTGATGGGCACTGATAGGCGGCATTGCTGGGCACTGATAGGCGACACTGCTGGGCACTGATACGTGGCACTGATGGGCACTGATACGCGGCACTGATATGAGGCACTGATAGGCATCCCTGGTGGCACTGGCAGTGGTAGGCATTGTGAATGGGCACTGATTGGCAGCTGCCTGGGCAAAGATTAGTATTTCCCTGGGGGTCTAGGGGGCATACCTGGTGGTCCAGTGTGGATGGCCATCCTGGTGGTCCTGGGCAGCTTCCCTGGTGGTCCTGGGTGGGATCCGAGGGGGGCTGTGCTGATAAACAATCTGCACAGACCCCCCCCCTGTCAGGAGAGCAGCCGATCGGCTCTCCTCTACTCACGTCTGTCAGACGCGAGTGAGGAAAAGCCGATCACCGGCTCTTCCTATTTACATCGTGATCAGCCGTGATTGGACACGGCTGATCACGTGGTAAAGAGTCTCCGTCAGACACTCTTTACCTAGATCGGAGTTGCGGTGTGTCGCCCCGGGGGCGCGCAGCGGGTTAATATCCTGATCACGTCATATGACGTCCGGTAGGAAAACCTACTTTACTGTCTCAGCACAGGCTTCCTTGAAATGAAGGAACAGGAATGTAAAACAACTATCATTGTTCCAATGAGAATTTTGTGTATCATGAAGAAAATTGTATCAGTTGATTCTTATAGGAAAATGTTTTCAGAGTTACAGTACCTCAGAGTTCTGTGCATAGGCGTGCCCAAGGGGTGTGCCAGGTGTGCCTGGGCACACCCTAATCCTGGGGTTGGCAACCTGTCAATGGTGGGCAGGTGACAGGTAAACCACAACCCTTCCTTGCCGACCCTCAGAACCTGGACAGGAGAGGTGGCGTGGGTGGAATTTAGTGGAACCGATCTGTATTTTCCTCCTGTAGCAGCTGAAAGTAGGCTTCTCCTCTCCCTTTTGTCAACATTCAGCTGCCACAGGAAGAAAATATAGGGGATTGGTACTAATATATGCCACCCCCGCCACCCCTCATTTCCCTGTTCCTCTTCCTTCTGTTGCCCGGGTCTCACATGTGCTCCCTTGCTCCCCCTTCCTCCCATTGTTTCAGGATGGAGAGCGGGGAAGAGGCCGGTAAATATGTCAAACGCATATGTGTTGGAGCTTTGGGTTGCACAACCTAATACAATAGGCTGCGCACACCCTTGGTTCTGTGATCTACACCCAGCTTAGAGTTTTAATACAATTGGATTAGATTGTGTGCATCCTCTAATATTCTTGTAGTTTATAGGAGGGGGCGCATTTTTAACATAGAAATACTTAGAATATGAAGCCAGTATCATTTTAGATGTGTCTGTACAGTTCCAGATTGACTGATCTCTTGTTTTATCCGATTCTGCAGGAAAGAAACAACCATCCTCCAGCACAGACCTACCACAACATGAAGCTGCTGTCCATTTAACACTCCAGGAGGACAGTGCCATTCTTTCCACCGTTGTAAATGTACCATCACTTTCTGAAACAGTGGCTCCACAACATCAAGCCATTGACCACCCAATTTTCCAGGAGGACAGCGCCATTCTTTCCGCTGTTGAAAATGTACCATCGCTGTCCGAAACAACAGCTCCACAACATGAAGCTGCTGTCCATCTAATACTCCAGGAGGACAGCGCCATTCTTTCTGCTGTTGTAAAATGTACCATCGCTTTCTGAAACAGCGGCTCCACAACATCAAGCCATTGACCACCCAATTTTCCAGAAGGACAGAGCCATTCTTTCCGCTGTTGTAAATGTACCATCGCTGTCCAAAACAACAGCTCCACAACATGAAGCTGCTGTCCATTTACTACTCCAGGAGGACAGCGCCATTCTTTCCGCTGTTGAAAAATGTACCATCACTTTCTGAAACAGCGGCTCCACAACATCAAGCTATTGAGCACCCAATTTTCCAGGAGGACAGAGCCATTCTTTCCGCTGTTGTAAATGTACCATCGCTTTCTGAAACAGCAGCTCCACAACATCAAGCCATTGAGGAGAGCGTGACTCTTCCTGCTGTGGAAATTTGGCCTTCACTTCGGGAAGCAGCAGCTCCATACCATCAAGCTGCCGTCTACTCAGTCTTCCAGGAGGAGAGCGCCACTCTCCCTGCTGTGGAAATTTGGCCTTCACCTTGCGAAGCAGCAGCTCCATACCATTAAGCTGCCGTCTACCCAGTCTTCCAGGAGGAGAGCACCACTCTCCCTGCTGTAGAAATTTGGCCTTCACCTTGGGAATCAGCAGCTCCATACCATCAAGCTGCCGTCTACCCAGTCTTCCAGGAGGAGAGCGCCACTCTCCCTGCTGTGGAAATTTGGCGTTCACCTTGGGAAGCAGCAGCTCCACACCATGAACCTACTGTCTACCCAGTATTCCAGGAGGAGAGCACTACTCTCCCTGTTTTGGAATACTGGCTTTCAGCTTCGGAAATCGCAGCTCTACACCATCAAGCTGCCATCCAGCCAGTCTTTCAGGAGGAGAGTGTCATTTTCTATGCTGTGGAAAATTAGCCTTCGCCTTGGGAAGCAGCAGCTCCACACCATCAACCTGCCATCTATCCAGTCTTCCAGGAGGAGACCGCCACTCTCCCTGCTGTAGAAATTTGGCCTTCACCTTGGGAAGCAGCAGCTCCATACCATCAAGCTGCCATCTACCCAGTCTTCCAGGAGGAGAGCGCCACTCTCCCTGCTGTGGAAGTTTGGCCTTCACCTTGGGAAGCAGCAGCTCCACACCATCAACCTGCTGTCTACCCAGTCTTCCAGGAGGAGAGCACCACTCTCCCTGTTGTGGAATACTGGCCTTCAGCTTCGCAAACCACAGCTCTACACCATCAAGCTGCCATCCACCCTGTCTTCCAGGAGGAGAGTGCCACTCTCCCTGCTGTGGAAATTTGGCCTTCACCTTGGGAAGCAGCAGCTCCACACCATCAACCTGCTGTCTACTAGAGGTCGACCGATATGGGTTTTTCTCTGGCCGATGCCGATATTTAGAAATCGTGGTGGCCGATGGCCAATATGTGATGCCGATTTTTTTGGGCCGATTCTTTTTTTCCCCTATATCTCATAAAATCTAACAGTTAGACCCCTTTCACACTGGGGCGTTTTTCAGGCGCTTTTGAGCTAAAAATAGCGCCTGTAAAGTGCCTGTAAAACGGCTCCCCTGCAGTCTCAGTGTGATATCCCGAGTGCTTTCACACTGAGGCGATGCGCTGGCAGGATGTTAAAAAAAAGTCCTGCAAGCGGCATCTTTGGAGCGGTGTATACCGCTCCTCCTATACCTCTCTTGCCCATTGAAATGAATGCGCACCGCTGTCGAAGCGCCTGCAAAGCGTTTCGGCAGCGGAGCTTCAGGGGCGCATTTAACCCCTTCCTCGGCTACTAGCTGGGTTATAAGCGCCCTGCTAGCAGCCGAATAGCGCCGCTAAAATGACGGTAAGGCGCCGCTAAAACTAGCAGCGTTTTACCGTCAACGCATGCCTGCTCCAGTGTGAAAGCAACCTTAAGTGATACAGAAAAATGTTTACATTTAAACATTTATTAAACAAAACAAACCTCCAATCAGTTTACTTGTATGTAGAATTTAGATTAAAAAAAACAAAAAACAAAAAAAATATCTTAAATATTAAATACACAAAAACAGGTAATCAACATTTTTGGATGAAAAAAATGGGCTAACTTTACTGCTTAGTTTTTTTTAAAATTTATTAGTGTATTTTTTCAAAAAATATTGCGTTTGAAAGACCGCTGCGCAAATACCGTGTGACATAAAATATTGCAACAACTGCTATTTTATTCCCTAGGGTCTCTGCTAAAAAAAAATATATATATATATAATGTTTGGGGGTTCTAAGTGATTTTCTAGCAGAAAATACAGGATTTTTACTTGTAAGCAACAAGTGTCAGAAAAGATTTAGTCTTTAAATGGTTAAACTGAGAGCTTCTACACATGGAGCTCAGTTCATTCATAAGTGTAAACATTGTATCCTTCAGGTTCTTTTTATCAGATTTGGCAGGCTGCCCAGAGGAGGAGAGAAGTGCTTCACAGAAGTTTTCAGGCAACTTGTATTGACTTCTATTACAGAAGTCATTTGCAAGTCCGCTGATATCGGCCTTTTTTATCAGCACAATCGGCCGATGCCGATTAAGTAAAAAACACCAAATATCGGCCGATATGTCGGCCGGCCGATATATCGGTCGACCTCTACTGTCTACCCAGTCTTCCAGGAGGAGAGCACCACTCTTCCTGTTGGGGAATACTGGCCGTCACCTTGGGAAGCAGCAGTTCCACACCATCAAGCTGCCATCCACCCAGTCTTCCAGGAGGAGAGCGCTTATCTGCCTGCTGTGGAAATTTGGCCTTCAACTTGGGAAGCAGCAGCTCCACACCATCTACCTGCCATCCACCCAGTCTTCCCGGAAGAGAGCGCCAATCTCTCTGCTACCACCGGACACTACATTACTGTTTCCACAGCTGGCCAATAACTATTCTATATAAATGGGATAATGCCTGGTCAGGCAGCGTAGGGGAAGAAAGTGAATTCCATAAAAAAGGTAAGTAGATATTTCTGTCCAACAAAAATTACATTTTTTTGGGTTTGAAGAATTTCGATATCACAGTGCTGATATGTTAGCAATAACATTATCACATCACATGTGAAAATGGTATTATTACAACTATACCTCAGCCTACAAGGATAAAAAATCTGAACTGTGATAATATCATTGCTGACCTCCTCCTGGCAATACTGATGGCATGCTGTTCATGCAGGGCCGGTACAAGGCAGGGGCGGAAGGGGCACGTGCCCTGGGCGCTACCATTTGCTATAGGGGGGGGCGCAGCCTGCAAGTGACGTTCTGCCACGGCCGCCGCCCGCCAATGTGTACAATAATACAACAGTCCAGTGCATTTACAGTCCCCAGCGGCACTGTACAAATTGCCTTCGTGTGCTCCTGCATCCTCCCTTCCCTCAGCACAAACTACTCTGTTACAGTTTACTCCCCTATGGAGGAGTGCCGTAGTCTCTGCTAGCGCCGTGACGTCACACACGGCCGGAGGCGAGGTGGGAGGACGCAGAGGAGCACAGGGAGGCGGGAGCCGGGAGGCGGGAGCTGTGAGCTGTGTCGGCGCGCTGTCACCGCGAGCGAGCTGAGCTGAGCTGAGCTGAGGAGAGGAGAGGAGAGGAGCTGAGGAGCTGCTGCCTGCCTGGCTGGCTCTAGTAGCTGCTGCTGGATTCAATCTGGAAGGAAGCGAAGGTAGAAGAGTACAGTGCCAGTGTCATGTATGCCAGTGTTCTGACTCAGATCTTCAGCAGTGGTGGTCACTGGTCATTAACCTCGCCTCAGCCTCAGATTTATTAATCTGTTTTTAGTGTTTACTTACACAAGTTCAGACTCAGAACTTCTGAGTCTGAACTTGTGTAAGTAAACACTAAAAAACAGATTAATAAATGGCTGGATTGGGGGAGGGGAGGAGGCTGAGAGGAGGTTAATGACCAATGACCACCGCTGCTGTTTAACCACTTAACAACCGGCCCATAGCCGAATGACGGCTACAGGGCGGTTGCTTAACTCTGGGAGGACGTACTATGACGTCCTCCCAGAATTCCCCTCTCGCAGCGCTGTGGGCTGGATGTGTAGTGCCCACAGCGCTGCTCAGTGACATCCAGCCATCCATCCATGCTCAGCCATCCCTAATGCTCTGCAATGCCCCAAAATACTCTGCAATGCCCCAGAATACTGTGCAATACTCTGCAATGTCCCACAATACCCCGCAATACTCTGCAATACCCCGCAATACTCTGCAATACCCCACAATACTGTGCAATACTCTGCAATACCCCGCAATACTCTGCAATACCCCGCAACACTGTGCAATACTCTGCAATACCCCGCAATACTCTGCAATACCCCGCAACACTGTGCAATACCCCGCAATACTCTGCAATACCCCACAATACTGTGCAATACTCTGCAATACCCCGCAATACTCTGCAATACCCCACAACACTGTGCAATACTCTGCAATACCCCGCAATACTCTGCAATACCCCGCAACACTGTGCAATACTCTGCAATACTGTGCAATACCCCGCAACACTGTGCAATACTCTGCAATACCCCGCAATACTCTGCAATACCCCACAATACTGTGCAATACTCTGCAATACCCCACAATACTGTGCAATACTCTGCAATACCCCGCAACACTGTGCAATACTCTGCAATACCCCGCAATACTCTGCAATACCCCGCAACACTGTGCAGTACTCTGCAATACCCCACAATACTGTGCAATACTCTGCAATACCCAGATATACTCGGCGATACCCCGCCATACTCTGCAATACTCTGCAATACCCCACAATACTGTGCAATACTCTGCAATACCCTGCAACACTGTGCAATACCCCACAATACTGTGCAATACTCTGCAACACTGTGCAATACCCCACAATACTGTGCAATACCCCACAATACTGTGCAATACTCTGCAACACCCTGCAACACTGTGCAATACTGTGCAATACCCCACAATACTGTGCAATACTCTGCAATACCCCACAATACTGTGCAATACTCTGCAATACCCCACAATACTGTGCAATACCCCACAATACTGTGCAATACTCTGCAATACCCTGCAATACCCTGTAATACCCTGCAATACCCCACAATACTCTGCAATACTTTGCAATACCCCGCAATACCATGCAATACCCTGCAATACCCTCTGATACTCGGCGATACCCTGCCATACTCTGTAATACCCTGCCATACTCTGCAATACCCCACCATACTCTGTAATACCCTGCCATACTCTGCAATACCCCACCATACTCTGTAATACCCCACCATACTCTGTAATACCCTGCCATACTCTGTAATACCCTGCCATACTCTGCAATACCCCGCCATACTCTGCAATACTCTGTGATACCCAGCCATACCCTTCCATATCCAGCCATAGTCTGCAATACTCGGTGATACCCAGCCATGCTCAGTTATACCCAGCCATGCTAGTTATACCCAGCCATGCTCGGCCTCTTTATGTGGCCAGGCTGTGGAAGTCTCACACATGTGGTATCGCCGTACTTAGGAGGAGTAGGAGAATTTATTTTGGGGTGTCATTTTTGGTATGTACATGTTATGTGTTAGAAATATTGTATAAATGGACAACTTTGTGTTAAAAAAAAAATGCGTTTTAACCACTTCCCGCCCGCCGGTTGTCATACGACGTCCTTGACTTTGTGCGGGGATATCTGAATGAAAAACGGGGGGGGGGCGCAGTTTGCCATCTTCGCCCTGGGCACCAAATGGCCTTGTCCCAGCACTGTGTTCATGTCATGTATTACAGTCCATCAATTAGCATAAAAGGAGACGTCAGCAATGACAACCTACGTAACTGTCTCAGCACAGGTTTCCATCAATGAAGTATTGTTACATAGTTAGTTACATAGTTCATTTGGTTGAAAAAAGTCCATCTATTTCAACCAATAAAAAGGGAAAAACAAAGTAAAGCAAAAAAAAAAGTTTACAATCCAGGAGAAGGAAAAAAAACAGCAAAGCATGATCTAGTTTGCTCCAGCAGGGAAAAAAATCCCTTCCTGATCCCCCAAGAGGCAATAAGATAGTCCCTGGATCAAGCAATGACAATGTATAACAACCAGCATTGTTCCAAATGGAGTCTTGTGTATTATGAGGAATAATGGATCAGTTTACTCTGATAGGAAAATATTCTCAGAGTTAAAAGCTTTGTGTTTTATAATCACCTGAGTGCGACTTCTAATATTCTTGTATTTTAAAGCAGGGGGTACATTCTTCACAATATAAAATTAGTACACAGTATAATAAGTCAATATCTTTACAGATAGGCCCATGAAGTTCCAGTTTTGAACATTTCTTCTCTTTTCTTCTGCAGGAAAAACAACATCCTTCCAAACCGAAGTCCATTGTCTCTATAGAGCCACAACTCATGTTCATCAGTAAAATCATTCAAGAAGATTGTTCTATCACATCAGTTTTAACACTGAGCTGAGGGGGTTTGCAGTGTGGTGTGTGGTGGTTGCATCCTGTCACCTCGAGGGAGGGGAATGCAGCTTATCACCTGGGGGGGTGGTAGTTTCAGCCTGTCACCTTGGGGAGGGGGGTGGTGGTTGCAGCCTGTCACCTTGAAAGCTAAGGGGGGTTACAGCCTATCACCTCAAAGGGGGAGGGGTGTGGTGGTCAGTGGCGTAGCATGGGTTGTCAGCGCTCGGGGCAAGGCAATAAATTTACACCCCCTAACCTGCAGACTTTCGGCACGCTCTGAGTCCCTTCCCTTCCTACAATAGTACTGACCAGCCAACCCCCCCAGTTGACAAGTCCATTGTCCCTATAGAGCCACGACTCCTGTTCTTCGGTAGAATGATTCAAGAAGATAGTTCCATCATATCAGTTTTCACACTGAGCTGTGCCATCACTTCACCTCTACAACAGAATTGGACCAGCAGCTCAGTGATAGCCAGGGACAATCCCATCATTGCTGCAATAACAGCTCCCTGCTAGCCCTTAGAGGGTTTACCAGTACATTACTGTTCCACAGCTGGCCAATATCTATCCTGTACCAATGGATTAATGCTGGGCCAGGTGGCGTAGTGGAAGAAAGCAATTTGTGGGAGACATGTAAGTAGATATTTCAGGCCATCAAAATTGTTTATTTTTTTGTTTTTTTAGAATTTTATGATAACAATGCTGATATCCGTTATGTACAAATAGCAGAAAATAGATACTAATTTTTATATGCTCTTCTCTCCTTCAGGAAAGAAACAACCTTCCAACAACCGGACAAGTCCATTGTCTCTATAGAGCCACGACTCCTGTTCTTCGGTAGAATGATTCAAGAAGATGGTTCCATCATATCAGTTTTCACACTGAGCTGTGCCATCACTTCACCTCTACAACAGAATTGGACAAGCAGCTCAGTGATAGCCAGGGACAATCCCATCATTGCTGCAATAACAGCTCCCTGCTAGCCTTAAGGCTCCTTTCACACTTATACGACTTCAAAGTCGCACGATTTTACCGCGATTTTGCGGCCGCGATTTTGCCGCGATTTTACCGCGATTTGCCGCGATTTGGGAGCAGTACTACTTTGCCACGTTTTTGGCATTAACAAATGAAAACATACAGTAGTTGGTATGAATCATAAGGGGGAACTCCACGCCAAGTTTTAAATAAAAAAAACTTGCGTGGGTTCCCCCCCAGGGGCATACCAGGCCCTTAGGTCTGGTATGGATTGTAAGGGGAACTCCCTACGCCGAAAAATCGGCGTGGGGGTCCCCCCAAAATCCATACCAGACCCTTATCCGAGCACGCAGCCCGGCCGGTCAGGAATGGGGGTGGGGACGAGCTAGCGCCCCCCCCCCTCCTGGACCGTACCAGGCCGCATACCCTCAACATGGGGGGGTGGGTGCTTTGGGGCATGGGGGAGCGCCCTGCGGCCCCCCCCACCCCAAAGCACCTTGTCCCCATGTTGATGAGGACAAGGGCCTCTTCCCGACAACCCTGGCCGTTGGTTGTCGGGGTCTGCGGGCGGGGGGCTTATCGGAATCTGGGAGCCCCCTTTAATAAGGGGGCCCCCAGATCCCGGCCCCCCACCCTATGTGAATAAGTATGGGGTACATGGTACTCCTACCCATTCACCTAGGGAAAAAAGCGTCAATAAAAAACACAGTACACAGGTATTTAAAATAATTTATTAGGCAGCTCCGGGATCTTCTTCCGACTTCGGGGGTCTCTCCGGCGTCTTCTCCCGGTGTCCGCATCTTCTGCCGGCTCCACCGCTATCTTCTGGCGCTCTTTTGCCAGCGGTGGTCCGGACCTCTGGATCGTCTTCTTCCCTCTTCTCTTCCAGAGATGTTGACACGACGCTCTCTCCAGCCAGAATGGTCTCTGTGCGCTCCGCAACGGACTTATATAGGCGGTGACCCCGCCCCCTTATGCCGTCACAGTCCCTGGGCATGCTGGGACTGTGACGTTTTAGGAGGCGTGGTCACCGGGTGATGACCACGCCCCCTTATGACGGCACAGTCCCAGCATGCCCCGGGACAGTGACCTCATAAGGGGGCGGGGTCACCGCCTATATAAGTCTGTTGCGGAGCGTTCAGAGACCATTCCAGCTGGAGAGAGCGTCGTGTCAACATCTCTGGAAGAAAAGAAGAAGGCAGAAGACAGAAGTCCGGACCACCGCTAGCAATTGAGCTGCAGAAGAAAGCGGAGGAGCCGGCAGAAGATCAGGACACCGGGAGGAGACGCCGGAGAGACCCCCGAAGTCGGAAGAGGACCCCCGAAGTCGGAAGAAGATCCCGGAGCTGCCTAATAAATTATTTTAAATACCTGTGTACTGTGTTTTTTATTGACGCTTTTTTCCCTAGGTGAATGGGTAGGGGTACCATGTACCCCATACTCATTTACATAGGGTGGGGGGCCGGGATCTGGGGGCTCCCTTATTAAAGGGGGCTCCCGGATTCCGATAAGCCCCCCGCCCGTAGACCCCGACAACCAACGGCCAGGGTTGTCGGGAAGAAGCCCTTGTCCTCATCAACATGGGGACAAGGTGCTTTGGGGTGGGGGGGGGCGGCAGGGTGCCCCCCATGCCCTAAAGCACCCACCCCCCCATGTTGAGGGCATGCGGCCTGGTACGGTCCAGGAGGGGGGGGGGCGCTCGCTCGTCCCCACCCCCATTCCTGACCGGCCGGGCTGCATGCTCGGATAAGGGTCTGGTATGGATTTTGGGGGGGACCCCACGCCGATTTTTCGGCGTAGGGGGTTCCCCTTAGATCCATACCAGACCTAAGGGCCTGGTATGCCCCTGGGGGGGAACCCACGCCGTTTTTTTCATTTAAAACTTGGCGTGGAGTTCCCCCTCTGGATTCATACCAGACAGCTGTCAGCACTGCCTGTCGCTCATCGGGAAAGGAAAAAAAAGTTTTCCTTTCCCGATCAGCGAGCCAGGCTTGTGCTTACAAAGTCGTGCTGAAGTCGTGTCTATATTATTCAGGCACGACTTGCATGCTACTTCAGGGTTTAACATTGAGGTCTATGGAGTACAACTCGCATAGAAGTTGGACCAAAGTAGTGCAGGGACTACTTTCAAGTCGGCACGACTTAAAGTCGTGCCAATATGAATGGTAGTCATTGAAAATCATGGAGAATGACTTGTCATACGATTTTGCAGTACAAAATCGTGGGACAAGTCGTGTAAGTGTGAAAGGGGCCTTAGAGGGTTTACCAGTACATTACTGTTCTGCAGCTGGCCAATATATATCCTGTACCAATGGATTAATGCTGGGCCAGGCAGCGTAGTGAAAGAAAGGAATTTGTGGGAGAAATGTAAGTAGATATTTCAGGCCATCAAAATTATTTATTTTTTTGGTTTTGAGAATTTTATTATACCAATGCTGATATCTGTTATGTACAAATAACAGAAAATAGATACTAATTTTTATATGCTCTTCTCTCCTTCAGGAAAGAAACAACCTTCCAACAACCAGACAAGTCCATTGTCCCTATAGAGCCACGACTCCTGTTCTTCGGTAGAATGATTCAAGAAGATGGTTCCATCATATCAGTTTTCACACTGAGCTGAAAATATTCTGCATTTTGCAGAGCAGAGTAGGGACTGCCCAGAGAGGGATTACTTTGACACAGTTGGCCAGCTTAAATATGGACTGCAATACATGTGAACTAAAAATGCCTGTTTTTATGTAAAGTTTGCTAAAAAGGATGTATAGCCGTGTGCAGAGGGTTCATTCAGAACTTTTAGTGTGACCAGACCTGAACCTGTAGCTTGTCTACATCTTGTGTCTATTTGCCCCATATTGGCAATATATCCACTGAAGTATGCTGAAAGCAATTAAATATTTTGCAAAGTAGAGTAGGGACTGGCCAGAAAGGGATTACTTTGACGCAGTTGGCCAGCTTAAACATGTATTACAATGTATGTGAAATACAAATTCCTGTTCTTATGCTTGCTAGAAAGGGTGTATAACAGTGTGCTGAGGATTCATTCAGATATTGAACAACATAACACATAGGGTGCAGAGGTAAGGAATGGGTAACATACAGCACAGCATACTGGGTGCTGCATTTAGATAAGCTTTAATAGATACCTAGAGCCTCGTGTTTTTTGACCTTAATGCATCCTATGCATTAAGGTGAAAAAGCTTCTCACACTGACTGCCCCCCCAGCCCCCCCCCCCCCCCCGTTTTACTCACCTGAGCCCTTCTCAGGGTTCTTGGCTCTTGATTGGATAGATTGATAGCAGCGTAGCCATTGGCTCCCGCTGCTGTCAATCAAATCCAATGACGTGGGTGCCGGGGGCGGGGCTGAGTCTGACATTCTGTGTCTATGGACGCAAATGCTGTACTCGGGAGCGCGCCTGCAAGGAAACCCCCTGGGTGAGCGCTTCTCCCAGGGGGGTTACCGATGCGAGGAGGAACCGCGAGCGCCACCGGGGGGACCCCAGAAGACGAGGTTCAGGGCCACACTGTGCAAAACTAACTGCACAGTGGAGGTAAGTATGATATGTTTGTTATTTTTAAAAAAACTGAAGGTTTACAATCACCTTAATGTTGTTGAAAGGCACGTTTGTCATTTGCATTCATAGTCCATCTAATCCAATGGAATCATTTAGTGTTAAAGAATAACTAAAGGCAAAAACCTTACTTAGTTTTGGATAGAGTGGAGAGAGATTAGAACCCGTCACAATGTTACTGTTTGTTTGTTAGGGAGATTCACACTCTGTCATGTTTACCATTAACACCAAGATTGAAAGAAAATCCCAAATTTTGGCTTGTCGCCAGAACAGAAATAGAGTGGAAATCTTGCAATTGGGGACATTAGTTCTGGTGACAACCAGAGATTTCCTGTCACTTCCTGTTTTGGCTATGGGACAGGAAGTAAAGAGAAATCTCCCCAATGGGACACAAATGGTAAAAACACTGATAGGGGTTATTACCCACCTTTACCCTATACAAAATTAAAATTAAAACAAGTTTTGACTTTAGTTCTACTCTAACCTACACTTCCACCAGGCAATCCATACACCATTAAAGCATTTACTGTATGCTTTGTTCATCATGTCCAAGGTTTACAAACACTTTAACCACTTTAATACCGGGCACTTTCCTCCCTTCCTGCCCAGGCCAATTTTCAGCTTTCAGAGCTGTCACAGTTTGAATGACAATTACTTAGTCATGCAACACTGTACCCAAACACAATTTTTATCATTTTGTTCCCACAAATAGAGCTTACTTTTGGTGGTATTTGATCACCTCTGGGGTTTTTATTTTTTGCCAAACAAATAAAAAAAGACTGAAAATTTTGAAAAAATAAAACGTTTTTCTTTGTTTATGTTATAAAATTTTGCAAATATGTACGTTTTCTCCTTCGCTGATGAGCACTGAAAAGGCGACACTGATGAGGCACTAATATGCAGCACTGATGGGCACTGATAGGTGACACTGATGGGCACTCATAGGCGACACTGATGGGCAATGAAAGGCGGCACTGATGGGCACTGATAGGCGGCACTGATGGGCACTTATAGGTGGCACTGATGGGTGGCACTGATGAGGAGGCACTGGTAGGCATTACTGAATGTCACTGATTGGCATTTATAATGGGCACTGATTGGCACCTCTAATGGGCACTGATTGGCATCCCTGGTAATCATGGGTGGGTATACCTGGTGGTCATGGGTGGGCATCCCTGGTGGGCTCTAGTGGGCATCCTTGGTGGGTCTGCACTGAAAATCAATGTGATGATTATCAGCGCAGACCCCCCGTTAAGAGAGCAGCCGATCGGCTCTCCTCTACTTGCCTATATCAGTGTGAGTGGAGGAAAAGCCGATAAACATCTTTACCAGCTGATCACATGGTAAAGAGCCTACGTCAGAGGCTCTTTACCGAGATCAGAGATGCGGTATGTCAGATTGACACACCACACCACCGATCACCGGGCTGCGCGCCCCCATGGGCACGCGATTGCGGCTTATCCTGCTGGACGTCATATGATGTCCAGTCAGGATAATTAAAAGTTTTGGGCTGCTCACATAAAATAAAAATCTTATTTTTTACCAGTCTAAATCCTTTACAGTGCTAATTAAGGGATTGTCTTCCCCCACAGATCTGAAAAACCCAATCAACACCCTGTGTCATCCGAACACCTCCGCATACTATTATTTGTCGGAGAAGGCTGACATGTACTTCTTAAACAAAATGTCACCTGGGTTTATAAAACAGGCCCACTCATTTTATTTTAGCCTCCACCTCTCCAGTGTGTTAAAGTGAAACTTTACTGCTTGATAAAAAAAAATGAATAATAATATATACAGTATGTATGTATACACTCACCGGCCACTTTATTAGGTACACCTTGCTAGTACCGGGTTGGACCCCCTTTTGCCTTAAGATCTGCCTTAATTCTTCATGGCATAGATTCAACAAGGTGTTGGAAACATTCCTCAGAGATTTTGGTCCATATTGACATGATAGCATCACACAGTTACTGCAGATTTGTCGGCTGAACATCCATGATGCAAATCTCTCTTTCTACCACATCCCAAAGGTGCTCTATTGGATGGAGATCTGGTGACTGTGGAGGCCATTGGAGTACAGAGACCTCATTGTCATGTTCAAGAAACCAGTGGTGAGATGATTTGAGCTTTGTGACATGGAGCATTATCCTTCTGGAAGGAGCCATCAGAAGATGGGGACACTGTTCCTAAGGGATGGACATGGTCAGCAACAATAGTTAGGTAGGCCGTGGTGTTTAAATGATGCTCAATTGGTACTAAGGGGACCAAAGTGTGCCGAGAAAATATGCCCCACCCATTACACCCCCACCAGCAGCCTAAACCGGTGATACAAGGCAGGGTGGATGCATGCTTTCATGTTATTTACACCAAATTCTGATCCTACCATCTGAATGTCGCAGTTGAAATAGAGACTCATCAGACCAGGCAATGTTTTTCCAATCATCTATTGTCCAATTTTGGTGAGCCTGTGTGAATTGTAGCCTAATTTTACTGTTCTTAGCTCACAGGAATGGCACCTGGCGTGGTCTTCGGCTGCTGTAGCCCATCTGCTTCAAGGTTCGATGTGTTGTGCGTTCAGTGATGGTATTTTGCATACCTTGGTTGTAACAAGTGGTTATTGAGTTACCGTTGCCTTTCTATCATCTTGAACCAGCCTGCCCATTCTCCTCTGACCTCTGACATACACAAGGCATTTTTGTCCACACAACTGCCGCTCACTGGATATTTTCTCTTTTTTGGACCATTCTCTGTAAACCCTAGAGATGGTTGTGTGTGCGTGAAAATCCCAGTAGATTCACAGTTTTTAAAATACTCAGACCAGCCCGTTTGGCACCAACAACCATGCCACGTTCAAAGTCACTTAAATCCCCTTTCTTCCCCATTCTGATGCTCAGTTTGAATTTCGGCAAGTCATCTTCACCACGTCTAGATGCTTAAATGCATTGAGTTGCTGCCATGTGATTGGCTGATTAGCAATTTGTATTATCAAGCAATCGAACAGGTGTACCTACTAAAGTGGTCGGTGAGTGTGTGTGTGTGTGTGTATATATATATATATATATATATATATATATATATATATATATATATATATATATATATATATATATATATATATACACACACACACTGTATAAATCATAGCAGTCAACACCTGTATTGAGCAATAAAAAGTTTTTTTAAAAATTATTATTAATATTATTATTATTATTATTAATATTATTATCTATATAGCACCAACAGTTTGAACAGCCCATTGCAATATAAAGGGAAACACTGCAGGTACAATAAAATGCAATGTAAAAGGGCTGGCTGGGCCCTGCTCATGAGAGCTTACAATCTAATAGGGAAATACATAAGTATGCATGTACAGTATATTGTATACACCATAACAGTCAACATTTGCACTAAAGAATATGACACAATTGAAATACACACACACACTTTGTATATATCATAGCAGTCAATAACTGTACCAAAGCACCAAAGAATTGAATTAAGGACAAAACTGAACGATTGCCAAAAAGGACCATAAGGCCCTTACACACGGTCGGATTTTCCGATGGAAAATGTGTGATAGGACCTTGTTGTCGGAAATTCCGACCATGTGTGGGCTCCATCACACATTTTCCATCGGATTTTCCGACACACAAAGTTTGAGAGCAAGCTATAAAATTTTCCAACAACAAAATCCGTTGTCGGAAATTCCGATCGTGTGTACACAAATCCGACGGACAAAGTGCCACGCATGCTCAGAATAAATAAAGCGATGAAAGCTATTGGCCACTGCCCCGTTTATAGTCCTGACGTACGTGTTTTACGTCACCACGTTCAGAACGATCGGATTTTCCGACAACTTTGTGTGACCGTGTGTATGCAAGACAAGTTTGAGCCAACATCCGTCGGAAAAAATCCTAGGATTTTGTTGTCGGAATGTCCGAACAAAGTCCGACAGTGTGTACGGGGCATTACACAGTTCTTCCTATAGACACATTGGGGTGGATTTACTAAAGCAGTATCATGTTCAATATGCAAAGTAAATGTTAGTGGATAAGATGAAGTTGAGATCACTTTCAATAATCGTTCATGCTAGAAAAAATCCTTTGTTTTTGTTCATTTTTCCTATAAATGATTGGGTAATAGAAGTGAACGCAGCTTCACCTTATACACTAACATGAACTGCACAATGAATGCAGATTGGCATCCATTGCATTGTGTTTCTTTGGATGGTGTCCTACCTACATGTAAAACAGTTTTCCCCAAGGGGAGCCTACCGAGAAATAAATGTCAATAGACTGGCATTGGTTGGCATGCTATGAACTAAATCAAAGCACCAAAACAAGCTCTGTACACACTTGCAATGCCATTGGCAACTTTTTCCATCCTGGTATTAGGGAGGTCCTCTGAGTGAACTGGACACACACGGAGCTCCTCCATTCAAAACATGCACAAACAAGGCATTACAAGATCTTCTGTTTGGTGTTATCAACATCTACATGTTAAATTATATATAACCGGAGATCTCCTTACACCTCCGACATGACAGAAAACATGACCTACATTCGCTGCGAAGATCAAAAGCAGCTCTTTTAATTACTCCAGCCAGAGCTTTTACCGGCCCTGCAAATTACCTGCCTTCATCAGGAACCACAACAGATGTTTCTAGTCAAAAAATATATTAGAATGTAGTATATAAATATTAAAGCTGAACTCCAGGCAGATATAAATGATACAATATAATAGAGCACACATTATTAATATATCATGACTAGGGTATAAAAGATGCTTTGTTCTCCTGACTGCTGGACTACCACTCCACCGCTATAAGCCCAAGATGGAGTTAAATGGCTGTAGCAGCCTTTTATTAACAACATTAAAAAAAACATATCAACATATAAGCATTTAAACCTATAAACATATGCAACATAAAACATATGCAACATATGAACATCCAGAACAGTCTGACAAATAGGAGTCACAAGGTCCTACTTCTAGTACCTGCATAACCACTGTAAATGTTTAGGCCTCCAGCCGCAACAAACACTGACTTGGAGACAAACAACTACTCGCAGATACCACTAACCATAATAATGGGAGCCGTACGTTCTGTGCGTTATGTGCTGTTTAACGCAGCATATTTCTGTGTGTTATGTGCCATTTAACGCAGTATATTTCAGTGCATTACTGCAAGTTTAACACCTTATATTTCAGTGCATTATGTTCACTAACGGAGTATATTTTTGTGCGTTAGTGCATGTGTATATATATATTTCAGTGCGTTACGTGCCGTTTAACGCAGTATATTTCAGTGAGTTACTGCAAGTTTAACGCTGTATATTTCAGAGCGTTATGTGCTGTTTAACGCGGTATATTTAAGTGTGTTATGTTCACTAAGCAGTGTATTTCTGGGCTTTATTGCAAGTTTAACACAGTGTATATTTCAGTGCGCTACTGCAAGTTTAACGCCGTATATTTCAGTGCGATATGTGCCGCTTAACGCAATATATTTTAGTGCATTACTGTACATGCCGTTTAACAGAGCATATTTCAGTGCGTTACTGCAAGTTTATTGCCCTATATTTCAGTGCGCTACGTTCACTAATGCAGTATATTTCTGTGCGTTAGTGCATGTTTAATGCAGTATATTTCAGTGCGTTACTGCAAGTTTAACTACGTATATTCCCCACGCCACTGGCTGCTCATAAAGAATGCATGCACTGTACTGTCACCATTTGAGGAGGCCACAAGGATGGTGAGCTGTGATAATGCATGCATCAGTGACACAATCCCTGCTGTGTTCTTGCTGAGCAGACTCTGTGTGGTATTATGGACAGGGCACTCGAGGCAGAGCAGCGGGGGGAAGAGGACTTCCTTTCCTCTCAAGGCCCACTTTATGCAGACACCATTGTTCCTACACCACAGAACACACAAGAGGAGAGGGAGGAGGAGGATCCTGGCATTTTTGGAGGCATTGAAGCAGAGGAAGACATGCATCATACAGTAAGAGATGGTTTTCCATCCCCAGAATAGGAGTAGTACAAGGCAGGGAGGAGGCAGTTCCAGATGCAGACTCCTCGGGGTCACTGAGGATTGTAGTTTCTCATGCCTCTGCAAATTTGCGGTGCATGGGCTCCCTCATGCTTAAAAGCCTGCAAAAGGACTCAAGAATACGTGGCATAAAAGGAAGGATCACTATTGGTTGGCAACCCTCCTTGACCACCGTTACAAGGGGAAAGTCTCAGAACTCATCCTGTTCCCACAGAGATTACAGAAGATGAAATCTCTTGAGGACACCTTAAAGAGGAGTTTATCTAATGCCTTTCCCGACTCTGGTAGGTTGCAGTGTCGTGGAAAACATAGTTTTGAGGCTTCTGTTGGTCAAGAGAGGAGCGGTGGAGAAGGTGGCATCTAAGTGATGCATTTCACAATTTTTTTAGTCCTCGCCGCCCAGGGCTGTCAGCTCCCCATCGGCAGCATCTGCATCATATGGTGGACGATTATCTAGAGGCAAAAACAGAGATGGAGAGCTTTCCAGTTGACGATCCACTGGCTTACTGGGGCATGAGAATAGACCACTGGCCTGAACTTGCCCAGTATGCAATTGAGCTGCTGGGTTGCCCTGCCACCGACACCCAAAGACCAATATTTCCACACCTGTTTAACAGGTGCATATCATTACAATTTTTGACAGCAAGGCCAATTCTTGCTTTTATCAAGAGAATCTCTATAGGATTACGGCGTGAAAGCGCCACGGACACCCAAAGACCAATTTTTCCGCACCTGTTTGACAGGTGCATATCATTGCAATTTTTGGCAGCAAGTCAATTTTTGCTTTCATCCAGAGTACCTCTATAGGGTTACAGTGTGAAGTAGGGATGAGCTTCGAGTTCGAGTCGAACTCATGTTCGACTCGAACATTGGCTGTTCGCAAGTTCGCCGAACACCGAACAATTTGGGGTGTTCGCGGCAAATTCGAATGCCGCGGAACACCCTTTAAAAGTCTATGGGAGAAATCAAAAGTGCTAATTTTAAAGGCTTATATGCAAGTTATTGTCATAAAAAGTGTTTGGGGACCCGGGTCCTGCCCCAGGGGACATGGATCAATGCAAAAAAAAGTTTTAAAAACGGCCGTTTTTTCAGGAGCAGTGATTTTAATAATGCTTAAAGTCAAACAATAAAGGTGTAATATCCCTTTAAATTTCGTACCTGGGGGGTGTCTATAGTATGCCTGTAAAGGGGCGCATGTTTCCCGTGTTTAGAACAGTCTGACAGCAAAATGACATTTCGAAGGAAAAAAAAACATTTAAAACTACCCGCGGCTATTGCATTGCCGACAATACACATAGAAGTTCATTGATAAAAACGGCATGGGAATTCCCCACAGGGAAACCCCGAACCAAAATTTAAAAAAAAAATGATGTGGGAGTCCCCCTAAATTCCATACCAGGCCCTTCAGGTCTGGTATGGATATTAAGGGGAACCCCGGCCAAAATTTAAAAAAAAATGACGTGGGGTTCCCCCTAAATTCCATACCAGACCCTTATCCGAGCACGCAACCTGGCAGGCCGCAGGAAAAGAGAGGGGGACGAGAGTGCGCCCCCCCCTCCTGAACCGTACCAGGTCACATGCCCTCAACATTGGGAGGGTGCTTTGGGGTAGCCCCCAAAAACACCTTGTCCCCATGTTGATGAGGACAAGGGCCTCATCCCCACAACCGCGGCCGGTGGTTGTGGGGGTCTGCGGGCGGGGGGCTTATCGGAATCTGGAAGCCCCCTTTAACAAGGGGACCCCCAGATCCCGGCCCCCCCCCTGTGTGAAATGGTAAGGGGGTACTTACCCCTACCATTTCACTAAAAAAGTGTCAAAATAGTTAAAAATGACAAGAGACAGTTTTTGACAATTCCTTTATTTAAATGCTTCTTCTATCTTCCTTCATCTTCTTCTTCTTCTGGTTCTTCTGGCTCTTCTGGTTCTTCCTCCGGCGTTCTCGTCCAGCATCTCCTCCGCGGCGTCTTCTATCTTCTTCTCCTCGGGCCGCTCCGCACCCATGGCATTGGGGGGAGGCTCCCGCTCTTCTCTTCATCTTCTTCTTCATCCTCTTCTCTTCTTCCTTCTTCTCTTCTTAATTTTCTTCTCCGGGCCGCTCCGCATCCATGCATGGAGGGAGGCTCCCGCTGTGTGATGGCGTCTCCTCATCTGACGGTTCTTAAATAACGGGGTGGCCCCGCCCCCTCTGACGCACGGGACATGACGGGACTTCCCTGAGGCATTCCCCGTGACGTCACAGGTAAGTCCCGTCAAGTCACCGTGCGTCACAGGGGGGCGGGGTCACCGGGTGGCCCTGCCCCCCGTTATTTAAGAACCGTCAGATGAGGAGACGCTGTCACACAGCGGGAGCCTCCCCCCAATGCCATCTGTGCGGAGCGGCCCGAGGAGAAGAAGATAGAAGACGCCACGGAGGAGATGCTGGACGAGAACGCCGGAGGAAGAACCAGAAGAGCCAGAAGAACCAGAAGAAGAAGAAGATGAAGGAAGATAGAAGAAGCATTTAAATAAAGGAATTGTCAAAAACTGTCTCTTGTCATTTTTAACTATTTTGACACTTTTTTAGTGAAATGGTAGGGGTAAGTACCCCCTTACCATTTCACACAGGGGGGGGCCGGGATCTGGGGGTCCCCTTGTTAAAGGGGGCTTCCAGATTCCGATAAGCCCCCCACCCGCAGACCCCCACAACCACCGGCCAGGGTTGTGGGGATGAGGCCCTTGTCCTCATCAACATGGGGACAAGGTGTTTTGGGGGGCTACCCCAAAGCACCCTCCCAATGTTGAGGGCATGTGGCCTGGTACGGTTCAGGAGGGGGGGCGCACTCTCGTCCCCCCCTCTTTTCCTGCGGCCTGCCAGGTTGCATGCTCGGATAAGGGTCTGGTATGGATTTTTGGGGGAACCCCACGCCGTTTTTTTTTTTTTTTTTGGCGCGGGGTTCCCCTTATAATCCATACCAGACCTGAAGGGTCTGGTATGGAATTTAGGGGGAACCCCACGTCATTTTTTTTTTAATTTTGGCCGGGGTTCCCCTTAATATCCATACCAGACCTGAAGGGCCTGGTATGGAATTTAGGGGGACTCCCACTTAATTTTTTTTTTTTTAAATTTTGGTTCGGGGTTTCCCTGTGGGGAATTCCCATGCCGTTTTTATCAATGAACTTCTATGTGTATTGTCGGCAATGCAATAGCCACGGGTAGTTTTAAATGGCTTTTTTTCCTTCGAAATGTCATTTTGCTGTCAGGCTGTTCTAAACACGGGAAACATGCGCCCCTTTACAGGCATACTATAGACACCCCCCAGGTACGAAATTTAAAGGGATATTACACTTTTATTGTTTGACTTTAAGCATTATTAAAATCACTGCTCCTGAAAAAACGGCCGTTTTTAAAACTTTTTTTGCATTGATCCATGTCCCCTGGGGCAGGACCCAGGTCCCCAAACACTTTTTATGACAATAACTTGCATATATATAAAGCCAATAGCTCCGCGCTTAGGTAATCAAGGAACTGCAGCCCCCCAGCACAGAATCGCACCAATGTGAAATTCCAAAAGAGATTAGAGTCAAAAAAACAGGGGTAATTGGCGCTGTTCCGCTAAGATCAAAAAGACTGGTGTATTATATCAAGTGAACTATGAAACAAACCAAGCACAAATAGCAATGTATAAAATAAAGAGAAATTAAGTGAAAATAGCTGAAGTGTGTGCAACACCTGCCATGAAAAAGTGCAGCGTGTATTCGTTCCTAGGTGAACCAAAATAGATTAAGGTCTAGGTGAAAATGAATTCTCAAACCAACTATCAGGAAATCCTTAAAATCATATACTAATCATAATAAACATCAGTAGTGCAAAAACTAGCAAACACCAATAGTGTATAAATAAATGACTTTGAAATCTATAATCACAAATGCACATAAAAAAATTAAAAAATTAAAAATTAAAAATTAAAAATTCATCACAAATCTTGAGTCCACAAAAAGTCCCACAAAATATAAGTAAATTGTAAAAAAGGCCTGTAGTGCAAAATTCTTCATAAAGTGCAAATAGTGAGTCTTTTTAAATTTCTAGCAATGATCTTAGTGCCGTGAAATCCTCCTGTCATCCAAAACGCCCCCCAATGTGCCCTCACTCACCGAAGGAGGACACCCCTGCAGGGGTATCAGGCCTGTCAGCTGTATTCCGCAGCTATGGTCCTTGGTAAAGGCTCCTGTTCGGATCTCCACTCTCGGTGTCCGGGCTGGCTCCAATCAATCCCCGCAGGCACATCTGGCTGATGGTGTCCTGTTCCGCAGATTGATGTGCAGCTCCTCTGATGAGTCTTCTATGGTTGGGGTCCTCTCGGATGGGAGCATCCGAGAGGACCCCAACCATAGAAGACTCATCAGAGGAGCTGCACATCAATCTGCGGAACAGGACACCATCAGCCAGATGTGCCTGCGGGGATTGATTGGAGCCAGCCCGGACACCGAGAGTGGAGATCCGAACAGGAGCCTTTACCAAGGACCATAGCTGCGGAATACAGCTGACAGGCCTGATACCCCTGCAGGGGTGTCCTCCTTCGGTGAGTGAGGGCACATTGGGGGGCGTTTTGGATGACAGGAGGATTTCACGGCACTAAGATCATTGCTAGAAATTTAAAAAGACTCACTATTTGCACTTTATGAAGAATTTTGCACTACAGGCCTTTTTTACAATTTACTTATATTTTGTGGGACTTTTTGTGGACTCAAGATTTGTGATGAATTTTTAATTTTTAATTTTTAATTTTTTAATTTTTTTATGTGCATTTGTGATTATAGATTTCAAAGTCATTTATTTATACACTATTGGTGTTTGCTAGTTTTTGCACTACTGATGTTTATTATGATTAGTATATGATTTTAAGGATTTCCTGATAGTTGGTTTGAGAATTCATTTTCACCTAGACCTTAATCTATTTTGGTTCACCTAGGAACGAATACACGCTGCACTTTTTCATGGCAGGTGTTGCACACACTTCAGCTATTTTCACTTAATTTCTCTTTATTTTATACATTGCTATTTGTGCTTGGTTTGTTTCATAGTTCACTTGATATAATACACCAGTCTTTTTGATCTTAGCGGAACAGCGCCAATTACCCCTGTTTTTTTTACTCTAATAACTTGCATATAAGCCTTTAAAATTAGCACTTTTGATTATTCATGTTCGTGTCCCATAGACTTTTAACGGTGTTCGCGTGTTCGAGCGAACTTTTTTCCTGTTCGCATGTTCTGGTGCGAACCGAACAGGGGGGTGTTCGGCTCATCCCTAGTGTGAAGGCACCACTGATACCCAAAGACCAATTTTTCTGCACCTGTTACTTCTATCCAAAGTCTATGGAAGATTCACCAGAATTTATCCAAAAAAATCTCTAACCTTGTTCCCAGTGCACTACATTGTGGCCTCATCATATAGACTGGCCCCCCAACCCGTTGCTTACAAAATAGAAAGCTTGCAGGGAAACTTTAATTTTTTTTTTACTTTATAAATGCAATTATTGCTGCAGCAGCTTCTATACACAGTAGAGATGTGCCACTTTACAGGTAGACTAAGGGGACCCCCCAGGCACTATATTAAAAGGAATTTTTAATTTTTTATGCTTTCACTTTAAGCATCAATAAATCACTGCTCATTTAAAAATGATGTTTTTTACAAACTTTTTTTTTCATTGATACACGTCCTCCAGGGCAGAATCCAGACCCCCATAACCATTGTTTGCCCAATTACTTGCATATAAGCCTTCAAAATGGGCACTTTTGATTTTATCAGTTCGTGTCCCATAAACTTCAATTGGGTTCGTTATTCGGTTCCGAACTTTCGCAGTGTTTGAAAGTTCTGGTGCAAACAGGGGGTCGTTCAGCCCATCCCTAGTGCTGTGTGCTCTATGAAAAGCGATTCACAGTGGATCGCTTTTCAGAGACATCCGACAGGCTGCTCAGAGGTGATATTACCTTCTCACTGCTTGTGTTAAGCATTGAAAGTCTGCAACACTGCAACCCTGTGCATTACACACAGTTGCAGCATGGTTGATGCGTGGCTATATTCATTTGAATGGGTCATGTTTGGCAGTGGTACTGCCTCCTGATTGGGAGCTAATGTATAAATTAAGCCGCACTGCACCGCAACCGCGGCAATGTGTACTAACATGACCGCCAGCTATGTTAACTTGCAACTCAGCAGTAGGGGGCGGTACAACTACTTATCGGCCGCATGACCTTATACAGCGACCTACTGAGCTCTAGTCTACCTTTGGAGCCGCCAAACAGCATTAATTTATCAAAGTTTCATTTTAGCTGCACATGCCGCCATTTTTTTAAAATTAGGGAATACAGTTGAAAAATTGATTTCACCACAAAATTAATTCAATTGCCGAATTGCAGTGGATTTTGCATCTGTCCTGGATGGTTTGGTAAACAGGACCGCCAAGTTAGAAAGCTGACGGTGCCCCTAGTAGGTTCAGCTTCCAGTGGAATTAATGAATTTCCTTGGGCATGACTATTATCCCATCTGGCAGTCTGCATCTTAGAAGTTTGATATTCCTAAAATAAATAATAATTATACTCAGAAAAAATGGCTTAATAATGTAACTTGCTCTTTTTCTAAATGGCATTCTGTCTGTGGTATTTCATATTTTTCCCATTTTATTTGCAAAATGTGCCAATTAGATGGAGTTATGCTGAATTGAAACAGCCACGGTGATAACCTACGAGGGCACAAATACAGCTCTTCACTGCCCTCTTGTGGTGAAGCTGTGCACAACATCACTGCAAAGTCACAGTAATGCGAAATCAAAGTGCAAATTACTAAACAAACTGAATTATTATGATCATGTATCTTGAGTCCATGTTTCCAGTGCAATAGCATTTTATAAGCTGACTATCTAATGCACAGCTGACGATTTTCTTTTATAACACACATGTCAGGCAGCGTTTTTTGGTTTTGTGCTGCCCTAGGCAACACTTAAATCGGGCACCTCCATCTAAATTTGTCCTACCCCAGCCGCGATATACCATTCTTGTCTCAAGGTCTAATGAGGAAGCTGCAGCCATTCACAGAAAACAGCAGCGGCTTCCTCATCAGACCCTGAGACATGATTCATCCAAGTGCCACACGTGGTCAACTCGGGCAGAGGATGGGGTCAGCAGGGTATAGGACAGGGGTCAGTAGGGCAGAGCATGGGGTAAGTGGGGCAGGGGATGGGGCCAGCAGGGCACAGGATGGGGTAAGTAGGCTATAGGACAGGGGTCAGTAGGGCAGAACATGGGGTCAGTGGGGCAGGGAATGGGGTCAGCAGGACAGAGGAAGGGGTCAGCAGGGTATAGGAAAGGGGTCAGCAGGGCAGGGGATGGGGTCAGCAGGGCAGAGCATGGGGTCAGCAGGAGGACAGGGGTCAGTAGGGCAGAGCATAGGGTCAGTGGGGCAGGGGATGGGGTCAGCAGGGCACAGAATGGGGTCAGCAGGGTATAGGACAGGGGTCAGTAGGGCAGAGCATGGGGTAAGTGGGGCAGGGGATGGGGTCAGCAGGGCACAGGATGGGGTCAGTAGGCTATAGGACAGGGGTTCGTAGGGCAGAACATGGGGTCACTGGGGCAGAGGATGGGGTCAGCAGGGTATAGAAAAGGGGTCAGCAGGGCAGGGGATGGGGTCAGCAGGGCAGAGCATGGGGTCAGCAGGAGGACAGGGGTCAGTAGGGCAGAGCATGGGGTCAGCAGGAGGACAGGAGTCAGTAGGGCAGAGCATGGGGTCAGTGGGGCAGGGGATGGGGTCAGCAATTTATAGGACAGGGGTCAGTGGGGCAGAGCATGGGATCATTGGGACAGAGCATGGGGTCAGCAATTTACAGATTTTTTTTCGATTCAAAGCTTTCGAATCGATACAATTCGGTCGAATTGAAAACTTTAGTTTTTTTTTTTTTCCGATTCAAATGTGGCAAAGTGAACAAACAAAAGAAAAATCTTCACCTTAAATCACCTTTGGCTTTGAAACAGCATTATTTCTAAATGGTACTCTAATAACACACAGTCTTTTATTTCAGAAATATATTTACAGTTAGAATTCGACTGATGGGAACTTTGATTCGAACTTCAGTCTGAATTTCTGAAATTTGGACAAATTTAATTTCGTTATTCAGGGCATTCGGTAAAATTTGTTTATAATGTGATTCGGGGATTCAGATATATCCGAATCTCCGAATAACCAAAAATTATCCATTTTAATAATTTAATAATCCCATTGGCATTTATACAGCCAACAGTGCTATAAAATTGCATTGATTACTATAAAAATGTCACTGGCAGGGAAGGGGTTAACACTAGGGGGCACTCAAGGGGTTAACTGTGTTCCCTGGGAGGTGATTCTAACTGAAGGGGCAGGGGACTGACTGGAGGAAATGACAGATCGTGGTTCCTAGCTAATAGGAACACACGATCTGTCGATCTGTCACTCCTCTCAGAACAGAACAAGGAAGTTGTGTAGCTACGACGGCTCGCGCAGGGGAGCCAACCTGCCGCAGTATAACTGTGGCGGTTGGTCGGGAAGCGGTTAAAGCGGTATTAAAACCCCAAAACCTAAAATGTAATATATTGCAGCTTACCAATCATTAGATGTGGTGGCTGCATTTGTTTTCTTTTTTTTTTAGGGTTGTTTCCCCTCTGTTTTCATCTGGTGATCTGGCCAGTAGCACACCTGTTGTGTGCCCCTACTCTGGATGAAGGAGCACAGGGGGGACCTTTGGACAGCAGCATTGTCTGTCTGTGGGGAGGGGAGTGTTCAATGCAGCCACTTCATCTAATGACTGGTAAGCTGCGATATATTATTATTACATGTTTGGTTTTTGGTTTATTACTGCTTTAAACATTTACAGTTTGATGTCACAAATGTGTCACACTCATCATCCTGTCTGACAGGGTTGCCAACCTCCTGCAGCATTTTTTTTACTGACAAAACCTGGGAAATTTACTGGCGGAGCACATTTTTTTTACTGAGAAATGACAGAACTTCTATAGAAAACTAACACAGTAAATATTTGAACAGTATAAACATGATGTGGAAACAATGACAATACCAATAACAAAGTAATTTGCTTGATTTACACTTAAAAAGTCAACACAGCATGAAATTATCAGCCCCTGATATTTACTGGCAGTTGTAAAAAAAAAATCGCTCATTTTTTACAAACTGTCAGTATATTTACTGGCAGTTGGCAACCCTGCTGTCTGATCCTAAATGTACCATCAGAAGACTTCACAGAGAACTATCGGAAAATTTATAAGACATTACTGACATCTGCTGGACATAATCATAACTGCAGCTAGCAAGCATTTGTTTCTCTAGCCATGCAAACTGTGACCGAATACAAGGTAAAGTAACAATAAAAACATAATAATTCATCTTTTTAACAAAGTACAAACACATTTATATATATATATATATATAAAAGAAATAAAGAAAATCGCTTGTGCATATCTGATGGGTGCAGAGAGTTGTTCATTATCCTCTTGGCAACCACAAACTGACATTTTGATTTAAAAGTTCGCCACGCAACGAAAAACCTTAAACCTTAAAATGAAAGCGCCGCTGTTCTTCTCCCCACTCCTGCCCCTAACAATTCTCATGTTTTTTTTTTTTCTTATTTATATAGGGAGTGAGTACCTTTTTTTTGGCAGGTACCTGCTCCCACTTGCTCAGCTCTTGCCAAGGTGAGAATGACATTGGCTTTGGACTCTCCATGCCCACATGCCCCATCCGTACACATTCCAGGAGGCTCCAGGACTAGTCTCACAGCACTCACACCGATCTTGCGCATGCACAGCGGGGAGCCAGCTGTAATTCCTCATAAAGTCACAGCCAGCAACCAAATCCAAGAAGGTGGCTCCAGGGACCCTCAGCAGTAACAAGAGCAGAGCTTTGCCTGCATCATCGTGACGTAACCTCCGCCAGGCATAGTCTTTGAACGGGGACCCGAGCCGCTCTCCTGAGCGCGAGAACACTACGGTGGGCCCCACAAAACAACCAATGCTGCAGACACCGGGTGCCAAGTTCTAATCGGCATCATAAGAGTTGAGTGTAATATTTACCTTTTAAACATACACTTGTTCACATTGTTATCCACTATGGGCTTCCTTTTATAATTTCCCTCCGAGTGGTTATATTGGATCTCCAGTATCAGATGAACCCAGCATAGGGTTGCCACCTGTCCGGGATTCACCCGGACAGTTCGGGTTTGGAATCATGTGTCCAGATTTCAGACTGTCTGAAACCCGGACACATTATTCAGACTGGACTATGGCTTCCCAGCAGGGATGCTGGCTGCAGCTGTCTAAGCTGAGAGTGTCTGTTACATTCTCTTTCACACTGCCCAAAGCCAACACTAACATCCCCCCCCCCCCACACACACACACACACAGGAGAGGAGAGAGGGCTCGATCCCTCCCACCCCTACCCCTCTGTGTCTGCCCACACTCCAATCCCCAGCACTGTGCCTCAGAAAAGGAAAGTGGGGGCTGGAAATTTGAAGTCCAGCAGCCTCAGATATATCTGGATGAGAGGTGCTTACTGCAAAGGGGTGAGTGAGCTCACCATCCATCCCTGTCTGTCACTGAAGTCCCCCCCCCCCTTCTCTCTCCTGCCTCAGAGTGAGTACACTAAGGTAAATCAGGGTTCTCAGAGCACCCCTTACATCAGAGTTCCCCTTTACACCAGAAGCCACAATGTCCCCCCTTACATCACAGTTCTCAGTGTTCCCCCTTAAATCAGGGTTCCCAGAGCATCCCTTATATTAGAGTCCCCAGAGTTCTCCCTTACATCAGAGTCTGCAGATTTCCCCCTTACAGTGTAAGGGAACTATTCAGATGTAAAAGGGGAACTCTGCAGATTCAGATGTAAAGGGGGAACTCTGCGGATTCAGATGAAAAGGGGGAACTCTGCGGATTCAGATGTAAAGGGGGAACTCTGCGGATTCAGATGTAAAGGGGAACTCTGCGGATTCAGATGTAAAGGGGGAACTCTGCGGATTCAGATGTAAAGGGGAACTCTGCGGATTCAGATGTAAAGGGGGAACTCTGCGGATTCAGATGTAAAGGGGGAACTCTGCGGATTCAGATGTAAAGGGGAACTCTGCGGATTCAGATGTAAAGGGGGAACTCTGCGGATTCAGATGTAAAGGGGGAACTCTGCGGATTCAGATGTAAAGGGGGAACTCTGCGGATTCAGATGTAAAGGGGGAACTTTGCGGATTCAGATGTAAAGGGGGAACTTTGCGGATTCAGATGTAAAGGGGGAACTCTGCGGATTCAGATGTAAAGGGGGAACTCTGCGGATTCAGATGTAAAGGGGGAACTTTGTGGATTCAGATGTAAAGGGGGAACTCTTGTGATTAACTTCATATGATTAGAAATTTTATTTAATTGCAAAACATATGTATAGTTTATACTATAAAAAAAAAAAAAATTGCTGTACGCCGCTAAAGTGTTCAGGTTTGACTTGAAGAAAAGGTGGCAACCCTAACCCAGCACAAATAGACAATGAGTTTAAAGGGGACATGCCCTACAAGCAAGCTTGACCACACTAGAGATAGTTGGTCAACAGATTCTGGTGAGTGCAATTTTGTGTGGGGCACCATATGCACAAATTGGATCAAGCACCAAAGTCACTAATGTTACAGAGCACCTTTTTTATAATCTTTTCTGATATTATTGAGTGTGGACACCAATTTATGTTTATTTTTCCCTTTGTACTGTGATATTTAAGAGCTGCTAAGCACCTCATATGAAATTTCTCTTATGCTAATTTAGGTGTTATTAGTATATAAGAGACTTGCGCAGTTGACTATTATTATTTATTAGTAAGAAGAACTGGCTGCAGGAAGACAGCACTGGACTCCAAGTACTGGTAAGTACCTGATTTTTAAAAGTCAGCAGCTGCAGTATGTGTAGCTGCTGCCTTTCATTTTTTTTTAAAAAAAAGTTCCTTTTTAAGTCCAAGTATCCCCTTCCCGACCGGCGCACGCCCATGTACGTCGGCAGAATGGCACGGCTGGGCAAATGGACTTACAGGTACGTCCATTTGAATTCCCAGCCGTGCCAATGTGTGCACGCCAGCCGGGAGCTCCGTGAGTCGGGTCGCGGGTCCCGCGGACTCGATCGCCGTGGCGATACCCGCGATCGCCTCACAGAGAGGACGAACGGGGAGATGCTGATGTAAACAGCATCTCCCCGTTCTGCCAAGTGACAGTGTCACTGATCTCTGCTCCCTGTCATCAGGAGCAGAAATCAGTGACGTGTCACAGCTAGCCCATCCCCCCTACAGTTAGAAATCACTCCCTAGTACTGACTTAACCCCTCCCCGCCCCCTGGTGGTTAACCCCTTCACTGCCAGTGTCATTTACACAGGAATCAGTGCATTTTTATAGCACTGATTGCTGTATAACTGACAATGGTCCCAAAAATGTCAAAAATGTCCGACATGTCCGCCATAATGTCGCAGTCACAATAAAAATCGCTGATCGCCGCCATTACTAGTAAAAAAAAAATTATTAATAAAAATGCCATAAAACTATCCCCTATTTTGTAAACGCTATAACTTTTGCACAAACCAATCAATAAACACTTATTGCGATTTCTTTTTACCAAAAATATGTAGAAGAATATGATCGGCCTAAACTGAGGAAAAAAAATGTTTTTTTATATATTTTTGGGGGATATTTATTATAGCAAAATGTAAAAAATAATGCGTTTTTTTCAAAATTGTCGCTCTTATTTTGTTTATAGCGCAAAAAATAAAAATCGCAGAGGCGATCAAATACCACCAAAAGAAAGCTCTATTTGTGGGGAAAAAAGGACGTCAATTTTGTTTGGGAGGTTGCTGCCTGGCTCACCAGTGTCCATCAATGCAGCCTCACCAGTGCCCATAAATCAATGCAACTTTACCAATGCCCATCAGTGCTGCCTCACCAGTGCCCATCAATGTAGCCTTACCTGTGCCCATCAATGCAGCCTCATCAGTGCCCATCAATGCAGCCTCATCAGTGCCCATCAGCTCAGCCCACCAATTGCCATCAATACAGCCTGATCAGGGCCCATCAGCTCAGCCTGATCAGGGCCCATCAGCTCAGCCTTACCTGTGCCCATCAGCTCAGCCTTACTTGTGCCCATCAATGCAGCCCTACCAGTGCCCATCAATGCAGCCTGATCAGTGCCCATCAGTGCAGCTTTACCTGTGCCCATCAGCTCAGCCTCACTAGTGTCCATCAATGCAGCCTTACCAGTGCCCATCAACACAGCCTTACCAGTGCCTATCAATGCAGCCTGATCAGTGCCCATCAATGCAGCCTGATCAGTGCCCATCAATGCAGCCTGATCAGTGACCATCAAATTTGATAACCCCTCCCACATTTTAAAGCCTGGCATCATGGGGGGGTGTTTAGGCTTACTTGCTGGTTGCTGCCTGGCTCACCAGTGTTCACCAATGCAGCCTCACCAATGCCCATAAATCAATGCAACCTCACCAATGCCCATCAATGCAGCCTCATCAGTGCCCATAAGCTCAGCCCCACCAATGCCCATCAATGCAGCCTGATCAGGGCCCATCAGCTCAGCCTTACCTGTGCCCATCAATGCAGCCTGATCAGTGCCCATCAGCTCAGCCTTACTTGTGCCCATCAATGCAGCCCTACCAGTGCCCATCAGTGCAGCCTTACCTGTGCCCATCAGCTCAGCCTCACTAGTGCCATTCAATGCAGCCTCACCAGTGCCCATCAATGCAGCCTGACCAGTGCTCATCAATGCAGCCTGATCAGTGCCCATCAATGCAGCCTCACCAGTGCCCATCAATGCAGCCTGACCAGTACTCATCAATGCAGCCTGATCAGTGCCCATCAATGCAGCCTCACCAGTGCCCATCAATGCAGCCTCACCAGTGCCCATCAATGCAGCATGACCAGTGCCCATCAATGCAGCCTGATCAGTGCCCATCAATGCAGCCTGATCAGTGCCCATCAATGCAGCCTGACCAGTGCCCATCAATGCAGCCTTACCAGTGCCCATCAATGCAGCCTGATCAGTGTCCATCAATGCAGCCTGATCAGTGCCCATCAGCGCAGCCTTGCCATTGCCCATCAGTGCAGCCATGGGAAGAGGAGAACCGCCAGTTTACAGAGCAGGGAACTCCCGCTTACATGGCACTTGCAGTCACACAAAGTCCCGCCTCCTGAACCAGCTCCTATGATGGACTTCACGTGTCCCGGCATTGGACCAGTGTGATGTCCATCATCGCTCGCCCCAACTTTCCGTCAAAGGAAAAAAACCTTCTGCCTTTAGAACCACTTTTAAGCAAAAAAAAAAATTTATATATATATTTTTATATATATTTCGATCCATTTAAACTTTAACCATTTTACTGCCACACCCCAGCAACAACCGCCCATCACCCCACCCCCGCCATATTTCCCGGGTTCCACACGCCCAATTGTCAGGCTTGGAATGAGTGTAAACGTCGCTTCTGGGTCCCTGTGTCACTTTCCCCAGCCAGTATAGCTAGGGAAGAAATCTAAATACAGTGCAGACCGCACTGCATTAAATTCATTGAAGGACAGGTGAGACATCTGGGGTAAAGAGAACCTGTCACCAAATATGCATCACAAAAGTGCAAAAAATTTAAATTACACCTGAGCATGTAAAATCCCCCCCTCAAACATTTTTGAGCCCCCTCCCCCATACACGCACAAATGTAAATGCATGTGTCGATGGCACCTATACACGAAATTGCACTACACTAGACCCATTATTTACAGTTCACTCCAAACTGAGGACCTGTAGAGGCTTTGAAAGCGTCACCTATGGAAAATAAATATAGGGTACGTTACATGGGCAAATGCAGTTTTAAGGTTTAACATGTTTGGTATCTATTTACTCATCTTTTATATTTTACCAACAAATAATGTACTGTGCTGCGTTTATGCGCCCTAAAATTCACCTTGGTGTGTTATTTTACTGAAATTTTGCATTTCATAAACTGTTGCACTAATATCATGTGACATAAAAAAATGAAACTACCACTATTTTATTCCCTAGGGAGTCTGCTTTCAGATATAATATACTTTTGGGGAGTTTTACATAATCTTCAGACCTATTTTTTTTTTTAAAACGCGCACAAAAAAAATATGCAAAAAAGTTTCCGGCAGCAAAAGGGTTAACGTTAATGGTTTCCTCCTGCTGTGTGTCTGCAGAACAGACATGCATTGTACTTACAAAATATGTATCCAGAAGGTCATTGGACAACACTAACAAGCAGACCAAGTGGATTAATGTAACATGTCCCGTCTTGTCCTGAGGTCAGTAATCCACTCCCGCTGTGTTATAATAACTATGTTATAGAGAATATTTGTTCCCTACAATGTGATAAGGAAAAATCCTCACCTGCTGGTTTATTGCTATCCTGACTGCTTAGAGTAGAAAATAATACAGACTGGTATGTAGTGAATGGAATGATGGGGGATGGGATGAGATTGGGGGGGGGGGGGGGGGTAGGTATAATATAACTCTAGACTGAGCACTTCCAACCTACAAGGCTGCTCTACAGAAAAAAAATAATAATAAAAGAGCAACTATTTATTCATGAAATCATTTTTTTTAAAATACAGCATGTAAGTGAATCCGCTTTGTATCAGCTGTACTTGCCTAAGCAACAGACTTGGGGGGGGGGGGAAGGTCGCGCCCCGGCAGCCAATCAAACTCAGCTGACACGCTGGGAGTTACCGGAAAAAAAAAAAAGAAGAGAACAGAGAGTGGACCTCAACAGTATACTGCTGATCTTTTGTTGACCAATGAGCAGTTTGTGGGAGTGGCCTGGCCCAAATTGTACTGCTTTAGACCTGGTTTACACCTATGTAGGTTCCAGTTTGCACACCCCAGGTGCATGTTGCGTTTTTCAATACATGTTTTTGATCCATTGATGTCTATGGAACCAAAAACCAGAAAAAAGTCCCTGGCCCTTTCCATAAAATGTACAGATGTGAACGTGACCCATAGGAAACCATGTTAAATGGACTGTATTGTGTTTCTGCAAAACTGAAAATGCACAAAAAAATGCATAGGTGTGAACCAGGCCTAAAGTAGTAGTAAACATTTGGTTTCCCCATTTGCACCAAAGGAATGTGCCAGCAGTTTTGCATTGAATTGTTATGCAAGACGCATAGTAAAGTCAGAATTTCTGGTCTGAAAACTTGTTTGAGTTAGTATATCAGAATGTTGAATGAAGCCAATCGGATACACATGACAAGAGGCGAAGGTAGAGGGCAGATTCCTGTCAGTATAGGATGCCTTTCCTGCCACCTGGTGGCTGCAAATGGTAAATACAAAACAATAATTATTTCCGTTTTTTTTCCCTGATAATAACATTTTTTTTTAAATATTGAGATAATAAAATGTCTCTCTGTTTATTAGGATACACATAAAAACTGTATATAAAAAAAGCGCAGTTCCAGTAACAGAATTGGACTTCCAAATCAAGCAGGCTCCATTCTTACTGCTTCCATATAATCAATCAAGACACACAGGGGTGGATTTACTAAAAGTAAATAGACTGTGCACTCTGCAAGAGCAATTGTTCCAGAGCTTAGTAAATGAGCATAAGCTCTGCTGACTTCCATCATCCAATCATGGGCAAGCAAAAATGCTGTTTTTTTTTTTTTCCTTGCATGTGATTGGGTAGCCTTTAGTAAATCAACCCCTAATGCCCCGTACACACAAGCGGATTTTCCATCTGAAAAATCTTGGATGGTTTTTCCGACGGAATTCCGCTCAAGCTTGGCTTGCATACACACGGTCACACAAAAGTTTGCTGAACTTTCGACCGTCAAGAACGCGGTGACGTACAACACTACAACGAGCCGAGAAAATGAAGTTGAATGCTTCTATCTATCTATCTATCTATCTATCTATCTATCTATCTATCTATCTATCTATCTATCTATCTATCTATCTATCTATCTATCTATATCTATCTATATATATTTGTAATTATAAAACAGCATTATTTCCTATTTCACTGCCAAAAATGTATTAGTAGACACAGAAGGCGAGACATGGTTGACTTATCCTGTACAGCGCTACAGAATCAGTGAGTGCCATAGACAGTAAATAAAATTATAAGAAATGTGCCTGTACACTTCAGCTAGAGAGTTATCCAAGGAATTTATTTTAAACAATAGCTAATATGTCTCCGCTAAAAAAGAATCTGACGTTTGTAGATGTTCAAGCAACAATTAAACTTGCTTGCACTAATTGCAGTAATCACAGCAGTACATTGTACATCATGAGAGATGATTTTATTATGACAATGTCAAAAAATATGCAGATATACAGCAAGTCAACACTGTGAAGTCATTCCTGTCTTTTGTTTTCGTTAGATGCAAGTTATTGGGACAATGTTGAGGCTAATGGTA
The DNA here is from genome assembly GCA_037952835.1 of Lithobates septentrionalis. NCBI lineage: Eukaryota > Metazoa > Chordata > Amphibia > Anura > Ranidae > Lithobates > Lithobates septentrionalis. The sequence continues at coordinate 756,246 of JBBDGP010001990.1, read as the reverse complement.
GTCAAATACTCCAATGGGGCATGAATGGGGGTTGCAGTTGTACCGTGGGGTCCATGGGGGTAAAGTGTACTGCCCAATGTTCTGAGATGGGAAAAAAGTACCCCTTGTAGCACAAAGTATGGAAGCAAAGGACACACCCTGCTACACCCTATTTATAAAAACGATGACAATTTAGTAAAATACGATTGGTTAAACCCACGAGTGCTTTTTTTTTACCCCAAATTTAACTTTATGTAAACTTTTTAAAATAGTAAAAATAATAATTTAGTGGTTGGAAAAATATGTTTACTGTAATATATAACCCTCATGATAGGTAAAGGGTAAGTTTTTTATGGTAGGTAAAGGGTAAATTCACATTTCATAAAAAAATGGCAATGGCAAGACTTTGCATTGGTCAACAAGGTCACATGGTCGCTGACCAAAGAGCGCATGCCATTGTGAGTATTGTGATGGATACTTGATGATGGTGATGTGATGGTGTACGGACCGCCACATCGGCAGTACGGACTATTGCGGTCACTTTTTGCAGTGGGGCCCAGAGGGGTGTCCAGAATATTTGGAGGTAGTATATCTTTTCGTATTTCATGAAAAGGTGAACTTACCCTTTAAATAGTTCCTTTTTATAAAGGTCTATACATCATGTCAGTAAGAGGGACAACTGAAGAAGTAAGAGGGACAGTCCCTCCAAAAAAGGGGCAGTAGGGAGCTATGTATAATAACAAGACAGCCCAGTCCTAATTGTGCTCCTCTTATACTACACTGAACCAGATTAACCACTTCCTCAAAAAGGACGTACCTGTACCTCCTCTGGTTGAAGTGTTTATATTGTGGCCATGGCTGTAGCTGCAGTCCTGACCCCGGTATCATTTTTTTTCTGCTGGCGATGCTCTTTCATGTAAAAGCAATCCTAGCAGCTAAAAAGCAGCTGGATTGCTTTTACATGTGGCGGAAGGGGATTCCCCCGCCTCCTGCTGCCTTCCTGGGCTCTCCCATCCAACTAGGACTGAAGCCGGAGGCTCCACTGTCAATTGGGATTCACCCAAGGTGCGTTTGGGGCCATGCACCCTCACCCGCACGGATGTCAGATTTGGAGCATCGGCTGTTTCTGCAGCGGCAATAGGACTGCCTTTACGGGGATGCACAAAACACAACTGTTACATGGGGCATAGATTCATAAGCCCCGTCTGAACGAGGGATGCTTCCTCAATTTTATGACCATCTCTCAGTTGGCCCTAATTCCTAGCCATGAGTGCTTGTTTTAGATGTTTGCCTGTGCCATCTAGTGGATGTTAAAGGAGAAGTACAGCCAAAGCTTGTTTGGCTGTACTTCTCCTGTGGATCACAGGAGTGCAATTCGCTTTGCACTCATGTGACCGGTTTTCAGCAGAGAGCGAGCTGAAGTCCGCTCTCTGCTGGCGTCACAGAGTCAGTCCAGACTTGGGCGTCATCAAGACCACTGCGAGCTGCTGAGAGCTTGAGCCGGCCGCTCCCGCCCCCTCCACAGCCCAGTGCTCCAGTGAGAGCAGGGGGGTAGAGCAGAGAGCCGCTGACTGACAGTCACCAGCTCTCTGCTCACAAAGCTGTGAGAACTGAGCAATCAGCAGTGTTCGATCGCTTGGTTCTCAGTGTAGAGGCGCTGGGGGACAGATGCAGCATCGGATGAAACTGCATCCACCTATATACAGTATCTCACAAAAGTCAGTACACCCCTCACATTTTTGTAAATATTTTATTATATCTTTTCATGTGACAACACTGAAGAAATGACACTTTGCTACAATGTAAAGTAGTGAGTGTACAGCTTGTGTAACAGTGTAAATTTTCTGTCCCCTCAAAATAACTCAACACACAGCCATTAATGTGTAAACCGCTGGCAACAAAAGTGATTACGCCCCTAAGTGAAAATGTCCAAATTGGGCCCAAAGTGTCAATATTTTTTGCAGCCACCATTATTTTCCGAACACTGCCTTAACCCTCTTGGGCATGGAGTCCCACCAGAGCTTCACAGGTTGCCACTGGACACCTCTTTCCACTCCTCCATGACAACATCACAGAGCTGGTGGATATTAGAGACCTTGCGCTCCTCCACCTTCCATTTGAGGATGTCCCACAGATGCTCAATAGGGTTTAGGTTTGGACAGGGCTTTTTTTCTCGGAGAATAGGTGCAGGAACTCCCCCCGTCTAAGTCACCCCTTGTCTCTGCCCCCTACCCACCTCTGATTCCACCCCCTACCCACTTACCAGTACTGCACCTTTTAGAGAATACAGAACCAAGTATCATTTTGTGCTGCTAAATCATTTGTATGGAACATGTTAATGATAAAAATAAAAGTAGTAAAATAGATCCCCTGCAGCCAGGAATAAAATCCCAGCAATAGATCCCCACACAACAATAGACTCCCCCAGCAACAATGCACTCCACCCCAACAACAATAGATTCCCTGCAGCAACAGTGAACCACCTACAACAAAATATCACACCCAGTAACAAAATATCCACCCAAGCAACATTAGGCCCCCATCAGCAGCAACAACAGATCTCCGAGCAGCCAGCATCAATAGATCCTCCAGCAGCCAGTAAAAATAGACCTCTCCCTCAACAGTAGATCCCTTCCAGCAACATAAGACCCCCCCTCCAGCAACAATAGATTCCCCATCAGCAACAATAGACCCTTACACAAAATCAGATCCCCACCAGTGACAATAGATCCCCCAGCAGCCAACATCAATAGACCCTCCAGCACACCCCACACCCCATGCTATTACATACATTCAGTGCTGGAGGTGCCGGAACTGCATTCCCCCTTATTCCCGCTGAAAAAAAGCCCTGGGTCTGGAGATATCCTTGGCCAGTCCATCACAATCACCTTTACCCTCATCTTCTTTAGAAAGGCAGTGGTCATCTTGGAGGTGTATTTGGGGTCGTTATGTTGGAATACTGCCCTGCGGCCCAGTCTCCGAAGGGAGGGGGGTCATGCTCTGCTTCAGTGTGTCACAGTACATGTTGGCATTCATGGTTCCTTCAATGAACTGTAGCTCCCCAGTGCCGGCAGCACTCATGCAGCCCCAGACCATGACACTCCCACCACCATGCTTGACTGTAGGCAAGACACACTTGTCTTTGTACTCCTCACCTGGTTGCCTCCACACACGCTTGACACCATCTGAACCAAATAAGTTTATGTTGGTTTCATCAGACCACAGGACATGGTTCCAGTAATCCATGTCTTTAGTCTGCTTGTCTTCAGCAAACTGTGTGTGGGCTTTCTTGTGCATCATCTTTAGAAGAGGCTTCCTTCTGGGATGACAGCCATGCAGACCAATTTGATGCAGTGTGCGGCGTATGGTCTGAGCATGACCATGGTGATGCCGGTTCTGAGTGGAACCTGTCCTGTTAAACTGCTGTATGGTCTTGGCCACCGTGCTGCAGCTCAGTTTCAGGGTCTTGGCAATCTTCTTATAGCCTAGGCCATCTTTATGTTGAGCAACAATTCTTTTTTTTTTCAGATCCTCAGAGAGTTATTTGCCATGAGGTGCCATGTTGAACTTCCAGTGACCAGTATGAGAGAGTGAGAGCGATAACACCAAATTTAACACACCTGTTCCCCATTCACACCTGAGACCTTGTAACACTAACAAGTCACATGACACTGGGGAGGGAAAATGGCTAATTGGGCCCAATTCAGACATTTTCACTTAGGGGTGTACTCACTTTTGTTGCCAGCGGCAGCTGTCGGCAGAAGAGGAGGGAAGCCAGCAACACTGCGGGGGAAAAGGGCACACAGGGGGGCCTGGACAGCAGATGAAAGGGGCGCATGTGCTAGAACCAATCCCCTTGGGAGAGGTGGCTCTCCTCAGGAGGTGCCTGGGCCCCCCTTTTGAACTGATGGGGCCCAGGCCCACTACAGGAGGGCTGGCTGTACTGCCTTATCAGCGGCCCTGGTCCTGTACCACACCTTGTTCCTGACATTATCAGGTGCAGGGTGCATCTTGCTGGTTTAGTAAGACAGGTTCCCTGACGAGGCACGCCAAGCCTGTCCTTCTCCGACCACTGTGAATGGAAAAGTATAGCATTCTGGGGTATGTGATGTACATATCCCAGGAGACGTCAATGCAAAGGAGACGACATTCTCGCCTAAGCGAGAATGGCAGCTGGGACAGAAAGCAAAGAAAAGAAAAGGCTGATTTAGAGTAAAGGGTATAGGGAGGTGGCAATGATATCAAGGGTGTAAGGATCTACAATGAAAAGTAGCCACTTGCAAATGCTCTACTTCCTTTAAAAGAGATTTTTTTTTGTTTTGTTTTTAGATTCATACTTACAGTATCTCACAAAAGTGAGGACACCCCTCACATTTTTGTACATATTTTATTATATCTTTTCATGTGACAACACTGAAGAAATGACACTTTACAGGGGGGTGTCATTTACTGGCCCCTTCCTTTCCTGAATGAACACAGTGAGCAATTGTTACCAATCAACCCTGTGTCTATTCATTACTGAAGCATAGCCAACTGTGTTTACTATGCTTCAGTTTGTGAATAAGCAGAAAGCCTCAGAGCGCTTCCTATTCATTCATCTGTGCAGCTGAGGCTGTAGAGAAAGGGACTGATCAATCTATGTCCTCAGTCACTTTCGTGACTCTTCATTTTCTTGACATTTCGCTGTATGGGACCTCATGATTTCTAACAGCAGTCCTGTACAGGACAAGGCATGATATCTCAGGTATAAATGGCATCAGATTATTCAATTAATAAGTGCCAATTAGGTGTGTAGTAATACACGATTGCTTGCCTATGGGTTAAAGCACTTTGTACACCGTCTTTGCTGTTTGCATGGTCTTACTGAATAAGCCTATATATCTGCTGTAGAACAAATCCCTCAAATGAATCATTTCAGTGTATTCATATGTATGTCCCAACTGGGAATTATGATCATGATTAGCCGCTGCTCTATACCACAGGGTCACACATCTGCTGGAGGACGCCATGCTGCGGTCAGGTGAAATGACTGCTCAATCCTTTCATTGACAAGCTTGCAGTGTCAATGGCTTCTCAGGAAGTCCAGAACAGTAAATGGGGGTTAAAGTGGACCTGTAGTCCTGGCGCAGCCCTGGCTTTGTGCCCTTTATAAAGGTTTTATTGTATTTTAGAAAGGTGCTATTAAAGCGACACAAAAAAAACAAAAAACATGTAGGCCTTTTTTTTTCTTCACTTGCAATTGCAGGGGGGTAAAACCCTGCAGTTGAGCCACATTTTTACCACCCTTCAGCGTCTCCCCGTGTTGCTGCTAAGGGGTGCACACATGCCACTGGCGCATTGCTTCACTTTGTGGCCAAGGCAGGAGTTATACTCTCTCTCTGTCAAACTCGGTGGGCAGTACCACCTGCTGAGCATGACCTATTCAAGTGAATAGGGTCGCACTGCAACCGCCCACAACTGCACACAGCACGTGCGGTTGTCCGGTAATTAGGAGGTTAACATAGGCAGTGAGGTGGCAATACAAGACCTCCTTGTCTGTCTATTACTGTCTGAAGCACGATCCAAACATGGATCACGCTTCAGACAGCAAAGCAAATCTGAATGAGGTTTTAAAGAGACCCTGACCCCAGACCATTCATTTCAACAATCATCCTATAAGAATAGTTGTGCATTTATTGTATTGATGTATGTTATTTATGTGCAAGCCCTGAGAGCGCTGAGCACTGCCATCTTGGCTGTTATATCTAAAGACTCAGAGCTGATACTAAAGGGACACTCTGTAATAGTCCCCTTTGCTCCTCCTAAAAGGTTAGGTAGGGAGGTGATGGGAGGAACAGAGGAGCTGTGCCAGCACAGACAGTAGTAGTTAGACACTAGGCTAGGAGAAGAGATGGCTATGACATAGGAAGGGTAGAGGAAGAATTGTGGCTGTGTTACACTTTCTAGCAAGTTCAAAGGCACATTACAAGTGAATACAAATCATTTGGGTAAAGGAAAACCAGCGTTTTAAAACTCTTCTTTTGATGCTGTGGAGGTTAATACAAGCGAAGATACAAAAACCTTAAAGTGGTTGTAAACTCTCCAGTTTCACTTTAGCTCATTCTAATCTACATAGATGAAGCTGCTGATCACTGGAATTTTCACTTACTGTTACAGTCTCTTCAGAATCCGTCCAGGAATGTTTAATGACGTCACCGACGCATGCGCAGTCCATACTTTCGTTAACGGCACGCTATGTGTGCCTTTCTATATACTCAACATGCCGGGTTTTTTTCCTCCCACTGAAAACGGCACAGAAAGGAAGCCTCGCGATAGTGTGCCCTCCCCCTCCCTACCTTCCTGATTACACACGATGCCGCATGCGCGAGATTTAGACAGGGAAAGAAAGGAAGGGCGGAAATGACGTCCACACAAGAGCCAGAAATCAGCAGTAAAGATGGCGCAGCCAATTCCCGGAAGAAGATATATTTTCTAAAAGTAAAAAAAAGGTATTTGTAATCCTCATTTTGTGATGTTTTAATGTTGAAGACATCTATATACATTGCTGCATGATATTATTTAAAAAAAAAAAATCCTCTTTTATTGAAAAGTGCTCTATGAATGAAAGGTCCACCTCCTCCATTCATAGATGGAATCTATAGTATGTTTTCTGTGAATGGAGGGGGGGGGGTGAGCATAGCTGCAACTCTTGAATAGCATATGTCAGGCCCCTTGGCTCGCATGAATCCACAGGGCACTGGAAGATTATGGCTGTGTGGTTGTCCCTTTGTGGCAACTGCTTCTCCTTTACCTCCGGCAATGGCCAGGCTCCCCTCGGGCTGAGCCTTTAACACACCCAGTTCCACCCCAAGCTTTGGGCTTAACCTTGGCTTCTCCTCTTTTGTGGAACCCTGAACTACTGGATAGGCCTTAAGTGCACCTAACAGCCAGCATTCCTCCTGGATAGGCTTCAGGCCTAGCAACCAGGAGCTTCTAAACACACACCCACCCAGACCGTAGCCTCGGGCGGGAAGAACCCTGATCACCTGACTCCTCCCAAATAAATAGCCTATCTCAGAATACACAGCGGTCAAAGAAACTCCTGATTGGTTGAGACGACCTAGTTACCCATTACCTGAATTTTTGGTAATCCATCATTCTAATGCCAAAAGCAACAGTGCCACCTCTTGACAGAAGAGAGAGACTACCCCAAACTCAGACTTAGGACAGGAATCAGTGGATCAACCTACCAATTAGCCAGGCTAGTTACCACCTAGCACAACTAGATTTATAAGCAGCCCTGTTTAGGACCAGGGTGCTACATACATATTAATAGGATTATAAAGCTGGTCATATTTACACGCATATTTACAATAAACCTTAATTAAAAAAAAATATATATATATATAATAAAATCAGCTTCCGTGCTCCATGCAGCATTTGAATTTACCAGGAATGGGGGGCAGACAGAAGGCTGCACTTATTGAGCTACTAATGGAAAGCTTTTAAAAGAGGTGACACGAGTGACAGAATTATTGGTGCCACAGTGCTAACTCCTAATGGATACAAGAGAGCCTGGGAGAACTCTGGCAGACAATAACAGGAATGTTTAATGCATTGCCCCAGACAAACACAGTCTCTGGGTAATGAGCACCTTTCACATGGAATGTCAAAAGGCGAAACGACAGCGGTCTATAGAATAGATGTGCTGTGCCAACAATCTGTAGGACATTACCAGGGCTGAAAGCTGAACTTCTCAGATGAGTAATAGACAAGGCAGGTTTTTAGAAATGATTTATTAAAGTGTGTGAAATGTGTCTTCCTTCAATCAACTGCTGATGTGCAGCAGCTGGAAAATATCCAGAAGCATGGTTTAAAATGAGTCATGTGATTTGTTATCATCTGCTGTATGGATTGTTTCTCAGAGCCGGCAGCACAGAGCTGGTAGTTTTCAGCACAAGACTACAGAGCTTTACTATCTAATAGGGTTGTCCCGATACCACTTACCACCCGATACTTTTTTCAAGTACTCGCCGATACCGATTACCGATACTTCTTTTTAATGGCATTTGACAGTGGCACATGTGTCAGTTTTTTTCACAATGTATTTTATTATTTTTTAAAATTTTTCTTTGTTTTTTTTTTTACAATGCTTTTTTTTTTGTTTTTTGTTTTTTACATTTTTTAGTGGGGGGGGGGGGGGGGGTGTCTGTGTGTTTTTGATTTTAATTCTTAATATTTTTTTACAATTAATTATTTTTTTTATTATTTATTGCAATTCTTCTTTTTTTATCAGCCCTGTTGGGGGCTTTGGTGAGATATTAGGGGTCTTAACAGACCCCTGATATCTCCCCCTTGAAACAGAGAAAGAGACTGAGGACACAGATTCCCCAGTCCCTTTCTCGGCAGCCTCAGCTGCACTGAAAATGAATGGAGAGGAGACAGAGACTCCTGTTCATTCATAAACTGGGACATCGTAATCACAGGTTACAATGTTTCAGTTATGTGAATGAACAGAGTCAGTGATCACTGACTCTGTTCATTTGAAAAAGGAAGGAGGAGGATATGGAGGGGGACAGCAGAACAGAGGGGGAAATGGAGGAAAACTGGAAGGGGACAGCAGCAGAATGGAGGGGGACACGCAGGAAGAATGGAGGGGGACACAGAGGGGGACTGGAGGAGGATGCGGGGACAGTCAGCGGTGATCGGTGCGTGGGGGGAGTTACAAGCACTGATCATCCTGTAATGATTTCACTAAAGCAGCTGAAAGCTGTGGAAGGGAGAAACGGCTTGATTGAAATCTATACAGCGGTGATCGGTGCTAGTAACTCCCCCCCACGCATCGATCACAGCTGACTGTTAAGGTATCAGGTGAAGCATCAGAGCATTTGCCCGAGTACAAGTACTCGGGCAAATGCTCGGTATCGGTACTGATAACAATACTAGTATCGGTATCGGGACAACCCTACTAATTAAAAAAGTATCTCCTGCACTAAAGCGTTCCTCTAACATTTGACTTTTCACTATTTTTTAATCCGTTTAACCCGAAAACCTAGGTATTTAAACCCACATAAGCAGAGTGGCTGTCACAGTTTCCTGCGCCTAGAGATCAAGAAGGAAAAGAACAGACTTCAACCAGTTGATTTGGACTTCCAAAAACCTCATCAAAGAATGCAAGCGCAACCCATAAGGAGGAATTTGCGTCATTTAGGTATAAAAAGGCATCATCTGCAAAAAGTAAAACCTTTTCCTCTCCAGGACCAACCTGCAGCCCCTCAACAAGCTGGGAGCTCCGAACCAAGATGGCCAAAGGCTCCAAAACCAGGGCAAGAAGGAAGGTAGACAGGGGGCAATACTTATGAGTCCCCCACTGCAAAGGAGAGGCCTCAAAAACTCTATTTGTATGTATATGAAAGCCGGGCGCCCGTTAAAGCATAGGCAATCATCTGAGAAAACTAGGCCCAAACCCAAATATACGCTTCACCTCCTAAAGGTATCCCCACTCAACCGAGTCAAACGCCTTCTCTGCATCTAAAGGAAGCAATGATTCTTGTCCCTCCTTACCTTGGTGTATTCATACCCCCTTACATCAGTTACCCACCCACCACCCTGCAGACCTTGTGTGGCCGCTGGATGCTGGAGCTGCCTGAAATACTGAAAAAAAAACATATCTGACATCTTGCAGACAGATATGCCCAGCCAACCCCAATTTTTTACATTTTGTCATGTTACAACCAAAGACATGAATGTATTTTATTTGGATTTTTTTGTGATAGACCAACACAAAGTGGCACAAAATTGTGAAGTGGAAGGAAAATAATAAATGTTTTTCAGAATTTTTTACAAATAAATATCTGAAAAGTGTGGCGTGCATTTGTATTCAGCCCCCCTTTACTCTGATACCCCTAACTACTTTTACATTTTTGGTTGCAACATGACAAAATATGGAAAATTTCAGGGGGTATGACTACTTTTTCAAGGCACTGTACCTCTATATGTTTGCTCCAAGTTGCTTCCCCAGTCCCCACTCACCGTAACCATTGACCTGATCACAGCCAGCCCAGATGACTCCTGCTCCTAAATCCCAGCTCCTCCCCCTTCCAGTCCTACCCTGGCTGCTGTTCATAAAAGGCGCATGCCACTGCAAACACAGCCGAGCTGAGCTGAGCTTGGCCAAGCTTCCCTAAGCCAGGCTGGCTTCGGAACTGCGCATTTAAAAAAAAAAAAAGATAACAAGCATGTTATACTTACCTGCTCTGTGCAGTGGTTTTGCACTGAGCAGCCCTGATCCTCCTCTTCTTGGGTCCCCCTCCGGTGCTCCTGGCTCCTTCCCACTGCCGAGTGCCCCCATAGCAAGGCTCACTGTTGGTCCATAAGACACACAGAGCGGGGCTCGATCCTGCCGCCCTGCTCCCCCTTCACTTGCTGTGATTGACAGGAGCAGGAGCCGCTGTCTCTGAGCCAATGGGGAGGCAGAGAGCTGGGACAGTAGCTGCTCTCGTGCACATTGCTGGGTTGAGATCGGGCTCAGGTAAGTATAAGGGAGGGGGGAGCTGCATACTGAGGGTTTTTTTCATGAAGAATGCATGAAGCTAAAAAACCTTCAGCCTTTACAACTACTTTTCTAGAACCTATAGAAAGGATATTCTGTTTCTTTAAAATCACAGAATAATGAAAAAAAAATGCAGCCTCTGTCGGCATCTTGTGCCAATCTAGAATAAATTGATAGTTTGATACTTCTTTCAATATGAACATCTGCAACTGTAACAAAAAAATACACTAAATGCAATTAGGGGAATTGTTTCAGAGAAGTGCTGAAGGCAGACACATGGTGTTCTCAGACAGTTTGATCCGCAGCAAACGGCGATCAGCTTCTTGTGGAATACACAGAGAGATTTGGAGAAAGACGCCTGCTGAGAGGCAATGACTGCACATCAGTGAATGGAGAGGGTCTCAGAGATGCAGCCCATAAAACAGCTGCAATATAGTAGCAAAAAAATGGCATTTAGTATCCATTTTGCTAGCAATGCTGTGAAAGAGGAAGTCAAAATGGGCTAAAACTAAAATCCTCACAAACTTCAGCATTACCAAATCAAATTATTTCTTTTTTTTTTTAGAACAGCAAATCAGATTGCAAGAATCAGCATTTACAAACATAAGTTTGGGTATTTTTGGGGGGCTGCTTCATTCTAGAACTGGTTAAGTGGTCTAAGGTAGGGGTCTCCAAACTATAGCCCATGGCCCACATGAAGGCAGGTACAGACGGGTACAGGCAGCTACAGGCGGGTACAGGCAGGTACAGGCTGTAGGTGGCATTGCACCTCTTCCTGAGGTGAAGAGGGCTTCAGTAAGTGATTTTTCTCCCCTTGTGGGCTCCAGCAGCCATCTTGAGGGGGGATGGTTGACAGGCTTGATGCTAAAATCCTGCAAGATCTTTGGTGGCCATCTTGACAGGGAGACCTGATAAAAGGGATGCCTCTATGTCAGTGGTCGCTCCTGGAGCGTGTGTGAGGATAGGAATGGAGCCCTGCTAGCTAGGGTCAGGATTGATAGAGCAGGGAGAGGTTCCGGACAGGGACAGGACAGGGCCTTTTGATGTGTATATTACACTCTGGAGAATGAGACATGAAAAGTGGACAGTCTCATACATCACGGAGCTGTGTTGTCAGCCACATAGTCTGATATTATCTACCCTCCAGTAGAAGCACTCCTCTGGTAATTGTAACTGTGGAACAATCCAAGTGAACGGGCATTCTGTTCTATTGTGCCCCTCTCATCAGTGCATTACTAATACTGTTGTAATCATGTTCAAAGAAACACAAGATAAATTCAGTGTCCGTGTGACTTTGTGGTGGTTTCTCCCAAGTTGGGTACATTTTTCCTAGGCCCTGCCTACTCTTAGCGGGGGTCAGTGGTGTATCCCTACACACAGATTAAGGATTAAGGTATGCATAGGCTGCCTATGGTCTCTGCTTCTAATTCCCCCCCCCATGTAACGGGGGGGACTCTAATGTCAGGGAGACTCTGATGAGCACCCTGATGATGTCGCTCCCATCCTCCAAGGCCATAGATGCAATCAAAGCAGATGTACTCTTTGATCGCCTCTGTGACCAGCTGGTGGCACAGTCAGATCGTTTCTTGGGCGAACCAGCTGAAACGGTAAGCCCGAGAAACACCGGCGAGTGGCAGCTCATGAGCTGCTTGGAATTAGACATGTGCACACTGAAATATTTCGTTTTCGTCCAAAAAATATATTTATTTAGTTACTCCCGAAATTCGTTATTATTTATTTCGTTTTTCGTTAAAAATTGCATTCGTCCGAAAATCCTAATTAAGGTCAAATCTGTCATTGAATGCTTATGGTGTCTGTCGAATGTTCAAAGAAGATTCGACGGAGCAGCTAAACTGTGCGACGCCATATAGTTTACCTGCTCCGTTGAATCTTCTTAGAACTTTCAACAGACACCATAAGCCAAAGTACGTGTGTACTTAGTTCTAGCTATTTTACTGCTCCTCCTCTTTGGTTACAATCAGCCAATAACATTCATCATCATCATTATTTTTATTTATCTTTCCTCCCCTACGTCGAATCTTTCCTCCACTATGTCGAATCTTTCCTCTCCTACGTCGAATCTTTCCTCCCCTACGTCGAATCTTTCCTCCCCTACGTCGAATCTTTCCTCCCCTACGTCGAATCTTTTCTCCCTACGTCGAATCTTTCCTCCCTTACGTCGAATCTTTCCTCCCCTACGTCGAATCTTTCCTCTCTACGTCGAATCTCTTCTCTCTATGTAGAATAATCTTGGACTAATAGAGCTAAGGTTAGGCACATTCGACCACAGGTTTGATGGACAGATTGTTATTGTCATCATCATGTCGAATCTCCTATCTATATCGAACTGTTGTAGCAACGAAAACGAAAATAAAGCATTTGTTTATATCGGATCTTTCGTTTTTCGGACTCTGCACTTTCGTTATCGTTTGTTAAAACGATAACGAAAATACCTGAAATTCGGACGAAAATGCATTCGGACGAAAACGAATGCACATGTCTACTTGGAATGCTTTCATGAGAAAGTCAGCCGCCAACTGTAAAAAACGATACCAGGGTTATGGCTGATAGCTTCAGCCATAATCCCGTAAACCCCTTGCAAACCGCAACGTATATATATATATATATGCAGTGGGGACGGATAGTATTCAGACTCCCTTAAATGTTTCACTCTTTGTTATATTGCAGCCATTTGCTAAAATCATTTAAAGTGGTGTTCCGGCCGAAATTATACTTTTTAAATAAAAATACCCCTACAATACACAAACTTATTGTATTCTAGTAAAGTTAGTCTGTAAACTAAGGTCTGTTTTGTAGTTTGTTATTTTATAAACTTACAGCAGGCCGTGGCCATCTTAAGTCTGGGCATCTGAAGCCAGACTGTATTTCTTCCTGGATCTCATCCTTGCAGATCTCGCACATGCTCAGTGCAGCACAAGCAGTGGAATAGGTTTCAGGTCAGGTTTCCATAGCAACGGCAGTGTCAGGGGAAGTTGCCGCCCCTTCCCAGAGGACATTGCAAACAGGAAATGATGCGATGGGCCACGGCCAGGTAGGAGGAAGTGAAAAATGAATACAGCTGATATACAGTAGGTGCTGAGAAAAAAAATAAAAAAATATCCAATTCGCTTACAGTGCACAGTTTAGTGAGGGATGCTGAAGAGTTGTAAAAGTGGGTGGAACTCCACTTTAAATTCATTTTTTTTTCTCATTAATGTACACACAGCACCCCAGAAAAACACAGAATTGTTGACATTTTTGCACATTTATTAAAAAAGAAAAACTGAAATATCACATGGTCCTAAGTATTCAGACCCTTTGCTCAGTATTTAGTAGCACCCTTTTGATCTAATACAGCCATGAGTCTTTTTGGGAAAGATGCAACAAGTTTTTCACACCTGGATTTGGAGATCCTCTGCCATTCCTCCTCCTTGCAGATCCTCTCCAGTTCTGTCAGGTTGAATGGTAAACGTTGGTGGACAGCCATTTTTAGGTCTCTCCAGAGATGCTCAATTGGGTTTAAGTCAGGGCTCTGGCTGGGCCATTCAAGAACAGTCACGGAGTTGTTGTGAAGCCACTCCTTCGTTATTTTAACTGTGAACTTAGGGTCATTGTCTTGTTGGAAGGTAAACCTTCGGCCCAGTCTGAGGTCCTGAGCACTCTGGAGAAGGTTTTCGTCCAGGATATCCCTGTACTTGGCCGCATTTATCTTTCCCGCGATTGCAACCAGTCGTCCTCTCCCTGCAGCTGAAAAACACCCCCACAGCATGATGCTGCCACCACCATGCTTCACTGTTCGGACTGTATTGGACAGGTGATGAGCAGTGCCTGGTTTTCTCCACACATACCGCTTAGAATTAAGGCCAAAAAGTTCTATCTTGGTCTCATCAGACCAGAGAATCTTATTTCTCACCATTTTGGAGTCCTTGAGGTGTTTTTTTTAGCAAACTCCATGCAGGCTTTCATGTGTCTTGCACTGAGGAGAGGCTTCCGTCAGGCCACTCTGTCATAAAGCCCCGACTGGTGGAGGGCTGCAGTGATGGTTGACTTTCTACAACTTTCTCCCATCTCCCGACTGCATCTCTGGAGCTCAGCCACAGTGATCTTTGGGTTCTTCTTTACCTCTCTCACCAAGGCTCTTCTCCCCCGATAGCTCAGTTTGGTCGGACGGCCAGCTCTAGGAAGGGTTCTGGTCGTCGTCCCAAACGTCTTCCATTTAAAGATTATGGAGGCCACTGTGCTCTTAGGAACCTTAAGTGCAGCAGAAATTTTTTGTAACCTTGGCCAGATCTGTGCCTTGCCACAATTCTGTCTCTGAGCTCTTCAGGCAGTTCCTTTGACCTCATGATTCTCATTTGCTCTGACATGCACTGTGAGCTGTAAGGTCTTATATAGACAGGTGTGTGGCTTTCCCAATCAAGTCCAATCAGTATAATCAAACACAGCTGGACTCAAATGAAGGTGTAGAACCATCTCAAGGATGATCAGAAGAAATGGACAGCACCTGAGTTAAATATATGAGTGTCACAGCAAAGGGTCTGAATACTTAGGACCATGTGATATTTCAGTTTTTCTTTTTTAATAAATCTGCAAAATGTCAACAATTCTGTGTTTTTCTGTCAATATGGGGTGCTGTGTGTACATTAATGAGGAAAAAAATGAACTTAAATGATTTTAGCAAATGGCTGCAATATAACAAACAATGAAAAATTTAAGGGGGTCTGAATACTTTCCGTCCCCACTGTATGTATTGCGGTGGCTTGAAGCCCAACTTTGGGCTATTTTATTTTTTATTTTTTTTTCTGAAAGGTCCCCGAGCTCTGGCTGCCACACTCACTTCCTCTCCAGAGCTGTCCCCTGCTGTAATCCCAATGTCCTATTATGGACCCTACACTTGAGAGGGCATCACCAGGACACCCCACACTCACTGTGAATTAATGCAAAAGTGTGGCTTACATCTTGGCAGTAAATCTGCAGGTGACAGTGCCAGAGAGGAGGTGAGTATTGCAGTGAGAGATGCTCTTTTTATTTTAGCACTGTCTTTTTTGTATTGTGAGGAAGCTGTAAAATAACATAGTAAGGCAGACATTTCACATTAAAGCTGAAGCAGCCCTTGAAAGAGTCAATTGTACTTAGCACCAGGAGAAACTTTTCATGAATCTGTTATCTGAATAACAGCCTGCAGCCGCCAGGCACTTCATAGGGCACAATTATTGCAGGTCTTCTCCAGAATGATCTCAGCGTTTGTGACAGGGAGACTTGGAAACCATCAGCACAAGACAAACAATGCTATTTCAGGGTTTGAAAAAAATGATGTAATCCTATTCCAGATGTATTTTATTAAAGGGGAATATGTTGTTTTTTTTAAATGTTTTTTAGAGATACATGTAAAAGAGATCAGCTTGATCTAAATGATAATATCAGGTTGTGCTAATGTTTTAAAACCTTGTTTACGAGTATAATTTGCATATACACAATGTAGCACCCTGATGTTTAGGCAGGGTTGCTAGTAAATTTGGCCAATTGATAGGGGATCAATTGATTCCACCCTAATTCTGGAATTGCTGCACTTCTCTCTTCTGTCACTAGATGGCCGGGTATCTGGTGGCATTAGATAAGACAAGGGCATTGCAAGGACAGATTAGGAATAGAGGGGGTATCTCACCTAATGGGCAGGGATCTTCTTTGGTCCTGTGACCTGCTGTTAGAGCCCGGCTGTCTGGGTGGACGTGTGTTGTGCTGCCCAGAGCCTGAGGCCTATCCTGGGGTCATCTGGCTGCTAGGCTGTCTGAAGGCCTATCCAGAAGCAAGAGCAGCGTAAGGTTGGGACTTTGGGACAACCAGAAGTAACGGTTCTGCCGGCCGGAGAACCTGACGTGGTCGGAGGTCGAGGGGAAGCTGTCGCCACTAAGGGACTATCCACCTTATTACCAGGGACCACCGTGAGTAGCTGAAGCAAGTACCAGAGCAGTAGTCTTGCCAACCACGGAAGGTGAAGAATTGGGCAACTTCAGCAGGTGTCAAGCCAGGGACCCAGCCAGAGGAGGTGACGCTTGCAGAGCAGCCTTGTGTGCCAAGCCAGGGACTGAGCAGGCCAGTGAGGTGACGCTTGAGGAGTATCTTGGATGCCAAGCTAGGAACCCAGCAGGGAAGCAGGGGTCTCTTTGCATTCAAGAAATGTCATGCACCCATGAATCTACCTTGCATTACACCCACCATGCCTCGTAACCCACTCTACATAGAAGGATGTCAGCTCTCCCTGACTCTGGAGGTCACCATTAGAATTCTGGAGATCCGGGACCTTGCTACAACTATGTTACCAAAGGTATTGGGACGCCTGCCTTTACACGCGCATCCCAGTCTTATGCCCCGTACACACGGTTGGATTTTCCGATGGAAAATGTGTGATAGAACCTTGTTGTTGGAAATTCCGACCATGTGTGGGCTCCATCACACATTTTCCATCGGAATTTCCGGCACACAAAGTTTGAGAGCAGGCAATAAAATTTTCCGACAACAAAATCCGTTGTCGGAAATTCCGATCGTGTGTACACAAATCCGACGCACAAAGTGCCACGCATGCTCAGAATAAGTTAAGAGACAAAAGCTATTGGCTACTGCCCCGTTTATAGTCCCGACGTACGTGTTTTACGTCACCGCGTTCAGAACGATCGGATTTTCCGACAACTTTGTGTGACCGTGTGTATGCAAGACAAGTTTGAGCCAACATCCGTCGGAAAAAATCCATGGATTTTGTTGTCGGAATGTCCGATCAATGTCCGACCGTGTGTACGGGGCATTAGGCTGGCCATACATTATACAAATTTCCTTTAGATTTCCCAAAACCATATAATATGAAGTCACACCTAAACGCTTTCACTTTGTATGCAAGTAGACAGGTCCTTGCACTACATAGTTGAACATAAATCTAAAGGAAATTGAATAAGAAAATTGTATAATGTATGGTCAGCTTTAGTCCATAGGGTTCAATATTGAGTTGGCCCACCCTTTGCAGCTACAACAGCTTTAACTCTTCTGGGAAGGCTGTCCACAAGGTTTAGGGGTGTTTCTATGGGAATGTTTGACCATTCTTCCAGAAGCACATTTGTGAGGTCAGGCACTGATGCTGGATGAGAAGGCCTGGCTCGCAGTCTCCTCTCTAATTCATCCCAAAGGTGTTCTATCAGTGTGAGGTCAGGACTCTGTGCAGGCCAGTCAAGTTCCTCCACCCCAAACTCATCCATGTCTTTATGGACCTTGTTTTGTGCACTGATGCGCAGTCATGTTGGAACAGGAAGGGGCCATCCCCAAACTGTTCCCATAAAGTTGGGAGCATGAAGTAGTCCAAAATGTCTTGGTATGATGAGGCCTTAAGCGTTCCCTTCACTGGAACCAAGGGACCAAGCCCAAAAATGATTTGGACCAGTGCACAAAGCAAGGTCCGTAAAGACATGGATGAGTGAGTTTGGCATGGAGGAACTTGACTGACCTGCACAGGTTCCTGACCTCAACCCGAAAGAACACCTTTGAGATAAATTAGAGACTGCAAGCCAGGCCTTCTTGTCCAACATCAGTGCCTGACCTCACAAATGTGCTTCTGGAATAATGGTCAAACATTCCCATAGACACATTCCCAAACCTTGTGGACAGCCTTTCCAGAAGAGTTGAAGCTGTTATAGCTGCAAAGGATGGGCCAACTCAATATTGAACTCTGCAAACTGAGACTGGGATGCCATTAAAGTTCATGTGTGTGTAAAGGCAGGCGTCCCAATACTTTTGGTAATATCTACATTGGGGTAGCTCAATGCTCAATGCATATGAAATCCTTTCTTTCTGCTTTTCAGCACTACATGATGGGCTGGGGCTCAGGTGGCTAGCCTGGAAGGATCCTGACAACAGAAGAAGTTTGGAAGGAGAGAGAGAGGGGAGCGGCACCACTCTGAGTGCAGTATGTCAGTTAAAATGCAATGTGTAACCGCTTCAGCCCTGGAAGATTTTACCCCCTTCCAGACCAGAGCACTTTTTGCGATTCAGCACTGCGTCGCTTTAACTGACAATTGCGCGGTCATGCGACGTGGCACCCAAACGAAATTGACGTCCTTTTTTCCCCACAAATAGAGCTTTCTTTTGGTGGTATTTGATCACCTCTGCGGTTTTTATTTTTTGCGCTATAAACAAAAAAAGAGAGACAATTTTGAAAAAAAAGCAATATTTTTTACTTTTTGCTATAATAAATATCCCCCAAAAATATATAAAAAAAACTATTTTTTTCCTCAGTTTAGGCCGATATGTATTCTTCTACATATTTTTGGTAAAAAAAAAAAAAAAAAATCGCAATAAGCCTATATTGATTGGTTTGCGCAAAAGTTATAGCGTCCACAAAATAGGGCATAGTTTTATGGCATTTTTATTATTATTTTTTTTTTACTAGTAATGGTGGAGATCTGCGATTTTTATTGGGAAAATGCATTGATTACTGTAAAAATGTCACTGGCAGTGAAGGGGTTAACCACCAGAGGGCAATCAAGGGGTTAATGTGTTCCCTATTGTGTGTTCTAACTGGAGGGGGGATGGGACTGTGCAGGGAAGATGACAGATCGCTGTTCATACTCTGTATGAACAGACGATCTGTCTGTTCTCCCCTCAGAGAACCGGAAACTGTGTGTTTGCACACACAGATCCCAGTTCTCCGTGTGCCCCAAGCGATCGCTGGAGCCCGGCGGTGATCGCGATCGCCGGGCACTCGCATCGGCTCCGTACGCAAGTAGCCACAGAGCGAAGCGACGTTACGTTGTTTCGCCCAGCCGTGCCATTCTGCCGCAGTACAACTGCGGC
This sequence comes from Lithobates septentrionalis, assembly GCA_037952835.1. Classification (NCBI taxonomy): domain Eukaryota; kingdom Metazoa; phylum Chordata; class Amphibia; order Anura; family Ranidae; genus Lithobates; species Lithobates septentrionalis. The sequence goes on along the minus strand of JBBDGP010001990.1, from coordinate 736,901 downwards.
GGATGGTCGGCAAGTGGTTCATAAAAGTAAGATCAACTCACATTTTGGTGAGATATATCTCACCAAAATGTGAGTTGATCTTACTTTTATTAAACACTGAATTTTAACTGACACACTGCACTCAGAATGGCGCCGCTCCTCTCTCTCCTCCATAGCCACAGAGTTGCTTCTGCTCTCTACAGCTGGCTGTCCACACTGATACAGACCAGAACCCCCTAAACCCTGGTCTGGTCTCAGCAGTAAATGAACTTTGCCTACTGGCACACCTGAACCTGGGAACCATTTCCATATCGCACTAACTGCGTTTATAGCGCTCCATCTTTTTTAATTTTGAAGTTTGGAAGGAGTCTTCCCTGAGAGGCAGCGGGAGCAAGGAGGACAGTGTGAGTACTACAGCATGGTGCAGGGACCTACAAGGGGAGAGACTGTCACATGTAGCAGGTCATTTGGAAGATAGCGGTGTGCTTAACTCTTCCCTACCTTGCCCTGGGAGATTTCCAGAGAGTCAGTCGGGTAGACTGGTGAAGAAGCAGCCAGATGGGCTGTGGAAAAGCAGCCAGGTGGGCTAGCATTTTCTGCAGTGGTAGAGATGGGACCAGTGTCCACAAGTGAGTTTGGAGGGGCTCCAGGATGCGATTCACAACACATTGTGCTACTTTCTAAGGGACTGAGAGTTCCTAGCCTGTAAGGGGTGGTTGCTGATCTAACAAAGACTGTTAGCTACTAAAGGAGGAATTAATCAGAGCTGTACAGACCAAGGAGGAGGAATCAGTTGGCGTAGTACAGAGTAAAAGAATCAATTGGAGCTGTAAAAAGGGAGGAAGTTGTCCCTGGTTTTGTTATTATCAAGTTGGGTATCCCGTAATTCCTATCCCCATCCAAGTTATTACCCCTAATAAAAACACAAAACAAAAGTTCTAGACTGTTCACTGTGTTCGGATGAAAGCTGAAGCTGTTGTGTGCCTGGCTGGGCAGCAGTGGGGAACCCTGTCATTTACAACCCCTACAGGGGTAGCGATACATATCTGTCAAATGCCAAATCATTAACAGGCATTTAAAGATGCATGATAAAGGAAATCCTGAAAACATAACCTGCTGGGGGTACTTGAAGAATCAGATTGGGAACCATTGCAGTAGACAAATACATTTCCGATAGGTTGAACAACAACTCAAATGTGTAATAAATACACCCCCCAGTTTCCCTTTAAATCTCTGCCAACAAATGAACACATCCAAGGGATCAATAGTTATTTTTAACAGCAGAAGACGTAATTAGTAGGCATCGGCCTTCATAATGGTTTCCTCTGATTTGGCTCTCGAGCAAGTGGCTCCATCATCGTGGGATAATTGAGTGATAATTGCACATCTCTGTGTGGTTAAAACAATGCACCTGCTGGGAGCTAAAACAGGCCAGAAAGCAGGAAACTGCTGCAAAAGATCTGACGGCTCCTTTTGGCGAGATGTCAGCTGAAAGAAATGTGGGTCCCAAACACAGAAAAGCAGCCTCCTAAAGGGAAGATATATACATTTTTCTTGACTTGCAGAAGGAGATTGGACAGACTCCTTATTAGGTCCCTAATGATGCTCATATCTTACACCAGAATTTTTATAGCATTTTCACCACTTGCAGCTAGATTTCAATTTTGCAAAAGCATTAAAACAAATTAAAGAGACTGTGTACAGAGATAGATATAAAGTGCAGACACTTAGACATGCCTATAAGTATCTGCAGGAGCTTAAAAAAGCCAACTGATATGGCTAAGTGCCAGTCTGTTGGGTTTGCTGAAATTCGGCCACTCCTTCCTGTCTTCTGAACATTTCTATTGGCCAGTGAGGCCATCCATTATAGCGATGGGCCAAAAGAAATGGGAAGGGGCATAGATGCTTAATGATTATAGCTGAAATTGTAGACACCATTAAACTGCAGTATGGTGAATACTTACACCCTAACACTGATGCAATTAGTACACCCCCAACACTATGGGAAACATACAAATCTGTGATGTAACGCTATTTACTACAACTTTCTTGAAGAAGGAAGAGAGAGCATGAAGCATTAATTAAAATAGAGCCTGATCTATCACAAGCTATACTAACAGTGTCCCTCCTAGAGATGTAAAATTTCTGTAAATTTTAAAGCCATGGGAAAAAAAGAAAAAAATGTTCCTAAAAAAATGGAAATTTTCTAAAAAATTTAAATAAAAAAATTCAGTGTGGAGTAGTTCTACAAATTGAAAGTAACTTTGTCATACAATGATAGATGTTTCAGGGGATGTGGCCAACGGGGAGACGAGATCCATATCTGGTGGTCATGCCCACGTTTGGTGGGATTTTGGTCCAGGGTCTATGGCCTACTTTTGACACTTTTTCATGTACCCTTCCATAAGGAAACCCAGCATGCACTTCTTCACTGCCCCCTCCCAGTCTTTTTCTCATATTAACAAAAACTGTCCACCTACCTCTTTATTGCTGCAAATCGTGCTATTGCCAAAGCCTGGAGGAAGCCCTCAGTTGGGTTTGCAGAGGTGAAGAGCATTCTGACTACCCTCATGTTGCATGAGAAGATGACCAGTGTACTTCATGCTAAGTTCCTTAAAGTGTGGAATCCCTGGTGGTCATATGCTCTCCCCACTCTGCCCCTGGTATTCTGGACCGTGTTAGTATACCATCCAACCATCAGGCATCATTCTCTCTTTCAGTCTAAGCCTACATCCTTTTCTATTTATGTTTTAACCATCTCTTTTTCTCCCCCTGTCTAGGCCCATATCTCTTTCCTTCCTTTCCTTATTCTACTTGGTTCTCACCTTTGCTCCTTCACCCTGCTTCACCCTCTACTTCCCTATCCCTCCCTATTCCACCTACCCCCCTTTTTTTTCTTCTCTTTTCTTATCCTTCCCTTCCCCCCTCTCCTCCACCGTGGGATGACAATTCCACCCCCGGTGCCTCACCATGTCTTGGGGCCCCGTGCCCAGTTACTCATTACCACCTCCGACACTAGTGCCAGATTCCTCTACTACTCACTTTAAAACATTGGAAATGTGCTTTGTTTGTATTCACAAGCAATTTGATGTTTGTTCCCCTGCGTGGGATCATTTTGCCTTCTTTCTCCTCAAGCCTGCAATTTGGCTTTGTTTCACCCAATAAAAATTATTATACTGGAAAGTCATTTTGTTACAATGGGATTGTGAAATGCAGTGTATATGAAAGTATTATACTTGAAATAAAAGTACAGCTTACTCAGTAAATAACCTATACTTGCTTTTTAAAATTGTATTTTTTATTACAAAATGGTAATACAAGAACTATATATCTTAAGAACATTTCCCCTATACATGAGAACAGGTACCCCCCCCCCCCCCCCCCGTTTCCCACATAATAATGTAAAAGCTTACAGCCAATATGCATTTCCAGTTATTGACACTGGTGATCCAAAAGCACATATTGCTCTTGCAAGAGCTTGACCAATGTTTTTTATGTTTTTTAGGTGTCATTTTATCTATAAATGAAGAGATTGTGTATTTTTGGGAGGCCGTGGTTTGTAACACTTCCTTACTTGAAGATGCTGCTGGTGAAGAAACACTTTGTGATGATCCAGAAGCAGCAGAAGTAGCGTTTCTGGACTGAGAACTCAGGAAGGAAAAGCTAGTTCCATTCTAGTCCTCATCATATTATTCCACAAAGTATTTTTTTATGTCTTTAGGACACCTCTGGCATTCAAGGATGTGTTTTGTAATCCTTGTAGCATTTGGAAAAGAATATTCCTTCTTACAATATTTGCAAATTGCAGCTTTGCTCTCAGTAGAAAGCGCACTGTGGATATGTTTCCAAACTCTAGATGTTGGAGAGGAGGAGATGAAAAACCAATTTACTTACCAAACTATAGGGAAACATTTTGCTGTGATGGTGGAGAACATGATTAGGACTCATTTAAAAGGTTATAAAGAAAAAAACTAATTTGTCTGACAAATTTTCCCTCTTACCTGTCTATTAAGGCCTGGGAGGACAGAAACTATCATCTACTGTATCCCAACAATCACCCAACTGTAAGAGGTACAAGATGGAGCCCACAAGCAAACTAAACTGGAACCTTTCTCCCAGTGGCTGAAATGCATATTTCTCTTGTTTGAGAACTGCTTTAAGAAGTACAGTAAAACCTTGGATTGCGAGCATAATTCGTTCCGGAAACATGCTTATAATCCAAAGCACTCGTATATCAAAGCAAATTTCCCCATAAGAAATAATGGAAACTCGGATGATTTATTTCACAACCATTTATTTATAGGTCTTTCAGTTTATAGTCCATATAAAAAGATCATAGCAATGTGATAGGTTGTGTAACCATAAAATGTCCATTTACAAATGGTAGCCTCCACAAGGGGATTAGAAGCAAAATCCAGCAGGAGTTACAGAATATAAAAGAGAAGAGAGGCACCTTTAAATGTAGCAATATGGTTACATGTAATGAAGGTACAACATTTAGCAACTTACATGGTTGATGATTTAAACTGGCACATCCGGAAGGGGCGTGACCGGCCTGTGAGCAAGATGGCCGCATAAAGACAGAGCTCCTCACAACGGCCGGCTACTACGAGCGCCTACCGGCTCCCTGTTGTCTCCGGCAGCACATCTGAGCCCATCCTCCTCCACCACGGCACCCGAGAGGCAATGTCGGTGAAAAGGAAGGAAGAACGTCTCCCCCGAAAACTGACGGCCTTCATGTATCAGCCGACCATGAAGCACAGCCAAAATGGCGTCGCGGTCAGAACAATGAATGCAGCACCAACGGCTCCTCTCTCCCTGAATATCGAGCATACTGATCACTCTCTAATGCCCCAGGACACCTCTCAGCTCACAGGGGTGGAACCCCAGCTATCTCCCCCAGGCACTCCGATCTCAAGCAGCCCTGCAAAAGCTAAAATGCGCTTGGATGCCTCCAGAGCTAATCATGAGGTGAGTCACATCCCCTCACTCTCAAATACATCACCTATGCAAGCAATCCAGCACGATTATTTCATAGCCGCTTTTCCCACTATGGGACAGCCTGTACTGGACAATACACTAAAGAACATGTTAATGTCCTTAAGGAGTTCCCTGCAGGCTGACATGCTTTCTCTTATGCATAGATTTGGCCACAGCATAGAATTGCTAGAGGATAAAGTAGCCCATATTGAAACTAACATAGGAAATTTCACTCATACTGTGAATGACATCATTGACACTCAAGAAGATCAAGCCCGCGACAATATCTGGATTAAAGATAAAATAGCAGATAATGAGGACAGGTCACAACGGAATAACGTTAAAATCCGCGGAATACCGGAATCTGTACAAACAGCAGATTTATCCCCATACGCCAAAAGTCTAATTAAAGCTATTCTGCCTGAAGCAAAAAATATCGAACTGGTCATTGACCGCATTCACGGGTTACCTAAACCTACACTTCTATTGGAGGCGGTGCCTAGAGATGTAATCCTCTGTATTCACTTCTATCATATTAAGGAGCAATTTATGCAGAAAACAAGAGCACTAGGCACCCTACCTCACCCCTATGGACAACTGCAAATCTATGCGGATCTATCCCAGCACACTCTGAGCCGAAGCAGACAACTCAACACTATCACCAAGCCTTTACGTAATAATCATGTCCAGTACCAATGGGTAGCACCTGCAAAAATTTCCATCACCTATAACGAGCTAAAGCATACAGTGACCTCAGTCCAAAATGGTTTAAGCCTCCTGCAATATTGGGGCATTATCCCTAACACACATGCAGCAACTCCTATGGCTCAAAGCAATGGAAGGGACAGGCAAAATCAGCCGTTACCACAAAGATCCAACAGGAACCGTCAAACTATCTAGCAGACACAGGGATGTCCGCAAAATGCGGCCTAACGTGATTTTTGCTCATATTCAGTCTAGTGAACTTTTTCCCCCAATCTCGCATTCCTTGGCACCGGTTGTGCCTACTCACAAGAAGCGATACCTAGGCGTTGTCCTAGGGCTGTTCTTGATTATGTTTTTCTTTTTTTTTTTCTTTTAACCTTATTAGTTCTACCAGTTCATCATAGTGACTGCATTAGGTTGCTAGGCATTACCAACTGAAATTCTAGACTCTAAGATAATCACTCACACGAGTCACATAAAGTGCCTCTTATTCCAATAATCCGAGATATCTGTTCTGCTTAAGTACCAAGATCTACTTTTCCCTACAAACGCTTAACTTCTTCTCCGTATCCGCTGCACCCTCAACATGACCATAAAAATGCTATCGATCAATGTCAATGGCCTAAATCACCCAACTAAAAGAGCGTCACTTTAGAAATTAGCATCACAATCTAATTGCGACATTATATGTGCTCAAGAAACCCATTTCTGCGAGTCAAATCTTCCTTCATGTAATAACAGGAACTTCCCTGACATCTTTACGGCAAATGCCCCACATAAAAAAAGGCACCTTGATAGCCTTTAAAAAATCTATCTCCTTCCAACTTCATTCCAGAAGGGCGCTACCTTATAGTTGTAGGAACTATCAACAACTCCCAATACACCATTGCATCTGTTTATGCACCCAACGTACATCAATTGAGATTCATCTGCAAGTTACAGAAAAAAGTTCTCACTGTTCAACAGGGTGCAATTGTGTGGTGCGGTGATTTCAATATCACACCGGACCCCCACATGGATTCCACATCTCTCCCTAAACATGGGAAACCTGCCTTAAACCCAATGATGTCTAACTTAAGATTGTTCGATGTCTGAAAATGTCAACACGTGGAAGAACGTGATTACACGTTGTTCTCCCCCTGTCATAACTTGTACTCCCGCATCAACCTCTTTTTGCTGGACCAGTGGACCTTACAAAAAGTCTCATCATCATCCATCCTACCTACCTCCTGGTCGGAGCACTCCCCAATATGCATCACCATTGAAGACAACCCTTTGTCATCTCCAGCCTACATTTGGAGAATGAACACCCGCATTCTACAAACCAAACCTTATTTAGCCTCATTACATAAGAATATATAAGACTTTTTCGCAAATAATGCAGAATCAGTAAAGAACTCTCATACAGTATGGGCTGCGCACAAAGCTTTTGTGCGGGGCCTCTTTATAAAGTTGGGAGCACAGGATAAAAGGCAGAGGAGGCAGCGTATTGACGGGGTATTAGCCGACATTCAGATCACAGACTCCCTCAATAAACAGAGTCCCACAGTAGAACTCAAATCCAAAATTATCAAACTGCGACTTGAACTTCGCTAACTTCTTTTAGATAAGTTTGAGAAAACCCAAAAGCATCTAAAAATGCAATCATATGTTTGTGGTAACAAACCAGGGAAACTACTAGCCCGTCAAATTAAAGAACATCACTCCAAAACTCATATTCCTTTCCTATATCACCCCACTACTAAGCAAAAGCTAACTGACCCACAAGCTATTGCAAACGCATTCAGGATATTCTACAGTAACCTATATAACCTGAAGGATGACAAGCTTGCAGCCCAACCTCATAATTCCTCTATCCAGAAATTCCTAGACTCTGTCCAACTCCCCAAATTATCTGATGCCCAACTGATTACCCTAAATGCCCCATTCACATCTTCAGAAATAGGAAAAGCCATTGATACCTTATCAAACAATAAAGCTCCCGAACCAGACGGTTTTGTAGGGGAATATTACAAACAGTTCAAAACACTACTTATTGAACACATTACTCTTATGTTCAATGAAGCTGCCTCCTCTGCCTCATTCCCTCAGGAAATGTTAAGAGCATTGATCATCACCTTGCCGAAGTCGGGGAAGGAGCCCACTACCCCCCAAAATTTTCGACCAATTTCTCTTCTTAATCATGACACTAAATTGTATGCGAAGGTAATAGCCAGCAGATTATTTGATCTTCTCACAAACCTAGTTCACCCGGATCAGTCAGGTTTTACAAAAGGGCGGCAAACCTTAGACGCCACTAGGAGGATGATAAATATTGTCCTCCATGCTGGATCTTGTGGAGTGCCTTCTCTGCTCCTATCTTTGGACGCGAAGAAGGCATTCGATAGCGTCCACTGGGGATACTTAAATCAGACACTGAAGAAATTTGGTTTTCAAGGCCACATTCTATCTGCAATATTAGGGTTATATTCCTGCCCTTCAGCTCAAGTTTATTGTTCCTCTATGTTGTCAACTTAATGATGGAATCATTAGCAGAAAAAGTTAGATCATCACAAGAAATCAAAGGTCTAACAATCGGACTACAAGAAAATAAAATAAACTTGTTTGCTGACGATGTAATACTCATTTTATCCAGTCCCAGATCTTCCTTGGCTTCGGCAGGGAACATCCTTGAAACTTTTAGCAGAATATTCTATTATAAAGTGAATGCCACCAAGTCATTTATACTCCCTCTAGGAATATCATCGAAACAGAAGTCTTCTCTAAGTAGGCAACACCCATACATATTGGCCGAACACTCAATAACTTATCTAGGAATCAAACTAACACAACAAGTATCCTCCTTATTTCAAGCTAACTATATCCCATTTATCGATAACCTCACTAAAGATCTCGCAAAAATCTCCAAATCTCACCTCACATGGTCAGGCAGGCTGGCTGCCTTCAAGATGCTTAAATTACCACAACTCCTTTACATTTTTAGGTCCCTTCCCATCCCAGTACCTATATCCTACTTCGCATCGCTACAAAGCATTCTAGGCAAATTTGTATGGAACAAGGCTAAAGCAGGAGGTGCAGGATATATTAACTTCAAAGATTACTATTACGCATCCATTCTATCACAACTCAAAGTTTGGGTTACAAGCAACGCAATCTGTCCTTGGAGAGATATGGAATCATCCCAAATCCCAGGCCATGACCTTTGGGTCTGGCTACTAAGCAACCCCCATCTTAAATCCAGTAAATAGCAATACTCACCTACCATCTATGCATCAGTTGCAGCATTTATTTACTGCATTACTAAGGCCTACAAAGGTGAAAAACCCTTCCAAATCCAGGTGCCCATATCTGTACTACCTCACTTAATACCTGACCTTTCTATACGAAACTGGCAAAATCAGGGTATCACATACCTATCAGACTTATACCTTAAAGATTTGCTTAAATCATTTACCGTGCTACAAGAAGAATTCTCAATCCCTTCTACTGACTATTTTAAGTAAACCCAAAAAACTCACTGTCTATTACGTAATCCACGCCTACATTTATGTCCATGAAAAATATGGAAATACCTATCCAGCATCTCCACGAACATCAAGGGTATATCAATATTTTACAATCTTCTAGACGCCAAAAACACCTTCATCAAACTACCCCCAATGCTAAAATAGGAAAGAGATATTGGTAGGTCCTTCAGCCCCTCCCAATGGTCCATAGCACTGTCATCTGGCTACAAAGCAACTAGGGCTTCCAATCTTAGGGAACTGATATTTAGGGTAAACCTTAGATGGTACATCACTCCAACCCAAACGCACGCCTACGACTCATCTGTAGCACCTTCATGTTGGAGGAATTGTGGGGAGATAGGGAATCTACTGCACTTTCTATGGGGTTGTAACAAAATTCTGGATTTTTGGTTAGATGTTTTTGCACTAATCAGTAATGTTATCAAAACCCCAATAACCCCAACACCTCAGCTGGCCTTATTAAACTTAGAAATTGATCACTTACCCCCCCAACTTCGATGTGTGACTACTCACATCCTTTTAGCCGCAAGACTCACCATCACCAGACATTGGAAAATAGCCGACCCATTACGACTAGAAGAGGTAATATCCTTAGTTCACACACATTGCTCTTATGAATGCATGTTTGCATCCTCAATAAATAGACTAAGCTCCACCAACAATAGTTGGAACTCTTGGTTTGAATGGTCTCAAAGTAACACCTGTATTTAGCCCTTTATAATGTTATGTAAAGGTATTAAGCATTACCTATGTTTTCTTAACTGAATGTTTATATGTTCTGGTACTCATGACAAACTTATATTCATGTTATAATATGCATAGTGATTAGCAACAATAATTACTCTACCTTATTTGCTGTTCTAATTTCTGTATTATGATAAAATCCAATAAAATCTTATTGAAATTAAAAACTGGCACATCCAAGTATGCAGGTATCTGGGGTAAAGCTGTCCACATAGACCATCCTCCGCACCGCCGGCTCTCACCGTTGTCAATCTACAATCGTGACTGGGAAGACTACCCTGCAGTAGAGCAATCTGAAAGTGAGGCTTTAAGATCTTGTGGAGCGCAGCGTGGAAGGGATGACGTCGATGGTGGTGCGGAGGATGAGTTGGGAGGATGCGAGTTGCTAAATGTTGTACCTTCGTTAAATTTAACCATATTGCCACACTTAGAGGTGCCTCTCCTCTTTTATACTCAGTTGTGACTTGACGCTACTTGTATATGAAGACATTACTTGTATATCAAGTCAAAATATATGAAAAAAATTTGCTTGTCTTGCAAAACGCTCTCAAACCAGGTTACTCTCAAACCAAGGTTGTAAACTGTATTAGAGGATTTGCTTGTCTTAAGCTGAGATTCAATAATTTAGGACTTTACATAAAGTCTCAGGAATCTTTTATTAAGGTCTTCATGTTATCTAATTTGAATACTATGCCATAGATATATTATTTATCATTGTAAAAGAAAATATTACACACATATTTTTTTCCTACATTTTTTTCCAGAAAAAAAAAAACTAAAAACAGCTTTGAAAAAACAGGAAAAACATTTTTTTCCCAATTTTTCAGTTTTCTTATTTCAGGCTTTCCCATCTTTAGTCCTTCCCAGGAAAACCTCCATAAACTTGAGAAACCTAAAACTGAATTAAACTCATGTCAAACAGAGAAGGCTAAACAAAAGATCTGCTGGCTGAAACTGAGTTTTTTTTTAAAAAACAAAAGCCAGACTCACAAAAAAAAAAAAAATGTGTTTCAATACATGCTCCCATCCATCCAATTTAAAACCTCAAAAAGTCCAAGCACTAGCAATACAGTTAGAAGGAGTTATGATTGCTAAATTATATTTTGAGCCCTCAACTTTTTATATTTTAGCCCCTAACCTTTAACCAGAACTTCTCTAAAAGTCCAACTTCTCTGCGTGCAGGAGCCCTCAGTTCCGGCACAAAGCTATGAAGGTCCAAAAAGGTATGCCGTACCTTCAGAGCGCATGCGCCGGTGACGTAACTGGCTGAATTCAGGACGAATGTCTCCGAAAGGGTGCGCATTTAGGAGATATTCATTTTTCTTATTATAGGCTTACCTGTAGGTAAAAATCACAAAGCGGGCTTTACTACTGCTTTAAAAGTAAAACTATAGGCATAATTTTTTTGCATTTTGGATAGAGTATGGGAGGGTTATAACCCTTATTAATTTTTTTTTGTCATCTGTGTCCCATTGGAAAATGTTCCCTCTATTACTTTTCTGGGGACAACACAAAATTTGGGATTTACGTTTACTTTCAATGATAATGGTAAACAAATATAGAGAGGCTCAATCTCACTAATGGAGGCACAGACAACAAAAAAAAACCTGACAGGTGTTCTAATCCACCTCCACTTTATCCAAAACTAAAAAAAAAAAAAAAAAAAAAATTCCTTTAGTTATACTTTAACCCTAATAATTTCCATATTTATTTTTTATGCATTACCGTTGAGAGAACTGATCCAAAAAGGCAGATACTACTCAAAATTGGCTATTATATATTTACATTCCTCAAATACCGCATTCCTGGACCACTACTTAATCGCTGCATGCATTTAATGACTTATTTCCTTCTATGAACTGACTTTTCATGTGGTATTTACTGACAGTTTTGAGCGTTTTTTGCAGTAAATACCGCTAAACGGTATAGTCAATTGACAATTTCATGATCGCATGCGATATTTAGTGAAAAAGTATCCAGACACCTAAATACCGCATGCAAGATTCTTTTGTGAATGAAGCCCAGTGTGATGGTGCCAGAACTGGATAAAGACCCATTCTGGCCTAATTAAAGGCCTGTGTCATTACTTAATATTGATTTTAAAATATTTTTTTTTGTTTTTGATATTTTTATTACATCTTCAATATAGACGATGTAATAAAGGTAAGGTCAGGTTATTCATATTAGCTGTAAGAAAAGATTGTAAACATAATAGCTTATCTTACAGTGTTGAGCCTAGTACACACCACTAGTTTTTTTTTTGTTAAACCAAAATAACTGACAACTCAGGTCGGAGCCATTGTACTAACAATCCGATGTTAGTACAGCAATCTCCCCTGCTGTTCCAATGTGTTCTGGCAGGGGAAAAGCCCCCCTCCCCAATTGAACACTCCGGTCGATCGGGAGCCGGTCGGTGGACCTAATGAATTGATTAGTCCCTCAAGAAAAGGAGGCAGGAGATCACGTTTCTCATATTGCTCTGTGAGATCATGACCAAACATTGAGCATAAAAGGTCCAATAGGAAAGACAGAGAAAGGAGTAGAAAAATCAGGGCCATCTTTAATATTCAGTGGGCTACCCCCTCACTGATTGGTTGCTAGAGGTTACTTCCCATAGTTTCTGCTCACTGATTGGTTGCTAGAGGTTACTGCACTTTCTTACCGCTCACTAATTGGTTGCTAAAGGTTACTGCACATCATTACTGCTAACTGATTGTTTGCTAGAGGTTACTGCATATCATTATTGCTCACTGATTGGTTGTTAGAGATTACAGAAGATCACTACTTTTTACTGATTAGTTGATAGAGATTATTGCACTTCACTACCGCTTACTGATTTGTTGCTAAAGGTCACTGCACATTACCACTCACTTATTGGTTGCTATAGGTTACTGTGCATCATTTCTACTAACTTATTGGTTGCTAGAGGTTACAGTACATCATTACAGCTCACTGCTTGGTAGAGGTTACAGAACATCATTACGTCACACTAATTGGTTGCTGAAGGTTACAGCACATCATCTCTTCTCTGCCTGCACATCATGGACTGGGGAGGTGAGGGGACCCACAAATAGACAGAAAACTCCTAGAACTTGTTATTAGCAATAAGCAGAGAAGAGCCCACACAGCTATGAAGGTTAACTGAGTGCAGGTAAAAACAAAACCGAATGTGAACATCATCCTCAAGCAAGGGCTGCCAGGAATAAATGACTAGTCATGCCACCTGCATGTAATATAGAACAAGTGAGACTTACACAAAGTTTGTCCTCCCGGTGCAGCTTGTTGTCGGGAGTCCAGAGGCAGCCAGCACCTCTCTCTCCTCCACTGTCAACTTTCTTCCCCACCGCCAGCTCAACCCACAAAAGTCAGCACAGCCCCAACAAGGCACAGCAGCACTCCAGAGCACTGCCCTCTGCTCCATCATCAGTGGCTGCTATCTGAGCCAGGTCAATTCTTTAATTGGCCCTTTGCGCTGTCCATCTACCATAAAGCCACTGCTGATTACAGTGTCCTGCCTAGACTTCCAGGGTGGAAGCTGTATGTGTTGTGTCTCAGCACATTGCAGAGTGTGCATGCTGAAAAGCAAAGGAAAACTATTTGTGGGTAGCATGGGCTCAAGGGGCAGCTGTTTTGGGCCCCACAACAATGAGTGGGCCAGGGTCAGCTGCCTTTTTTAGCCCCGTGTTAAAGACGCACCTGAGAAAAGGAAAAGGAAATATGATAGAAAAAAAAAAGGATATTAATGTTCCAATTCAACTAGTTGAAATGCTTTATATGGATTGAAGATTAATCAAAGAAATTAATGAGCATTAACATTTTTACAGTAAAACTAAAGGAAAAACTTTTTCCTTTAGCACACCTGTCAGGTTTTTATTGTGATCTGTGCCCTCATTAGGGAGACTCATCCCCTCTATGTGTCATGTTTACCATTATCATCCATTGGGTACCACAACTCTTGGCCCCGCCCACAAATTTGCAGCAACTGTTGAAGAGACACCTGCCTTGGGAAGCATGCTGCTGGAGATGACTGGATGGGTGTAGGAGCATTCTGCTGAGGTTCAAGCCTTCGCATGACCCTCCTGAGCATGGTCCATGACAGTCGTCCCTGCTTGACATGGAATATTGTAAGTCTCTGAAATTCCTTGTAAGATTTTCTTCCCTGTCACTAGAGGCAAATGCAGCAAGAGAAGGTTTTGGAGGAGGGGTAGATGCGCAAAATGAGGAATGAGGAGGAGGAGTCTGGGCCTTTTGCTGCTGACATGTCTCAATGATGTGCTGTTCTCACTGAACTCTGTGGTGCAGAGACATGCATTTCCTCATTCATGGGGTAGGGTCTTCAAGGGGCATACTTAAATAGAGCTTGAGCCTACTTACTGAATGCACAGCATACATATGCCACAGTTATACCTTATACCTTCAAAATATACTTTAAATATTGTGCCACAAGCAAGATTCTCAAAGACGCACATAAACCTCAGCACAATAATTTTAAAAAACTGAAACTTTTCTATTACATACTATATTGCACATACAATGCAGACATAGAGCTAACACTTTTGCTGAGCCTACCTAAAGGAAGAACTTTATTAAAATAGTTGAGAACTAACTATCAACCAGCAACTGTTGAAACAAAGAACACTGGTCAGGAGTAACTACAAAGAAGCATATAGAGTGTGGAGTTGGGAGTTTATAATGTACACAGTATAGTGGTTTGAAGTACAGTATGTCATATACTGCTCAGCATACAGACTGCAGTGGTCAGGGGTATATAATGTATACTCGTATACATCATAATACTTAAAATATAATTTATTCAAGTATTGTTAAAAACAATGTATGTATACATATAATTAATTAGAAAATCATCATATGACAATTTGCCCACATAGCACTGATACCACCAATTACATCAATTAGTACCATATACAGAAATGAAGAGTGTCCTAAGAACGGACAAATGGTGTTCCAAGTATTTTGATGCGATTATGGTTGAGGCATATTGTAGGTTTGCTCTACATGTTGCGCGCGTCAGCGCTTCTTCAGGAGCTTGAGAATCTATCATGTATAAAAGCAGGTAATGAGTTTAACATTTATTAGAGCATAAGAAAACAAACAATAAATAAAACTAGTAAGTTGTATGATGATTGTCCATAACCCAATGTGTAAATGGCCCATACACAACATAGTCCGATTGCAGAAAGAAGCACAGCCTACTTATGGGTGCGTATGTAACATACTCCCAATTTAAACCCATAAATGATATAGGTAATGTAGAATAAAAAGTGACACTTACAATGCAATCAATGCGATAACGTCAACAGTAAGGGATAAAGACAGATGACACAGGACCACGATCCCTCGGCTGTCCAAATGTCTTAAGAGATAATTATAGAATATAGCTATAAGAGAAATAGAATGTATCTCTGTGTGTATTATATGTATACAGCACAGCTAGTATCTCTGTAGACAATAGCTTATGCCCCTAAACATATCATAAGATGTAATAATGATGTATACACTTACCAAAACATTGTACACTAGTGTCCAAAAAGTATACAGCCAGTATGTTGAGCCTTTTAGGACTTTTGAGCCTTTTAAGTAATATGATGTGTACGGGTGTGCCTATAAAGTCCATTTTCAATAAAATTTAAAACAAATTCCCAATAGCTAGGACATTGGCACACGTCTATCTATGTACCTATGTACCCTGTGATGATAAAATGTATCTAACTTTAATTTATATAATGTATAGTCCAGAGTACAGAGTGCAGTGGCTATAAGTATGTAAGGTTCAACAATAAAAAAGGTATGTACCACAGCGCACAGCATTCAGACTATAATCAGGAGTATGTATTCTACATTGTATGTTGTACAATCCTGATGGCTGCAAACTGTATGTGTTCTACATTGCATACTCCTAACCACTACCCCTTTATACTGTTCTATACATTTTATAATCATGACCCCTGCTCTCTTCACACTAGGCTGTGTGTTACGTACTTCCGACCACTATACTCTGTAAGCTGCGCTATACATTACCTACTCCTACCAAAGAGTTGTGAGGAATATTAAATGTATAGACCTGCAAACAGAGTGAAGTAGTCAGGATTATGTAATGTATGGCTCTGTGCACAGAATGCAGTGGTCAGAAGAATGTAACATACATCCCAGCCTGCAGAATGCAGTGATAAATGTGATGAAGTAAAATGCAGCACAGAAGGGCTCAAAATATGTAACATACACCCCATTGTACAGAGTTCAATATTCAGTAGTACAGTCAAGTGCTGCTTTTCCACCGCTTACCTCTGTGCCCCCCCATTACCTTGGGGGTGGTTATAGTATAGCTTTGTTTATGCTGATCCAGATAGCATCTGATGTCCACTGCTATGTGGAGCTGCATTGTCCAACCACTATGCAATATTTGTGGCTATTGTGTCTCAGATAATACACTCAAATGTTTATTTTAAAATAAAACCTGCCCCGTCTCTCCTTCTTATATTGAAACTTGGGTAAGCTGTTTACATGCTGTTCCACATTCACTGATCAATTAATGAGAGCGTATGTTGTTGCGCCTAGTGTCCTTAGTAGTGTCAGTAAAAGAATTGTGTTTAATTATAAAGTGCAAACAAAGTCTAAAATCTTCCTCCTTAGTGTCCTTGGTAACTAGTATTGGTGAATACACAAATAAAAGTGGATCATTTATAAATATCGATATCATAAAATCAAACACTGGTTCCTAGATATACTCTAATGCAGTGATTATAAATGAGAAGCACAATGTGTACTGTGAATAAAAATCGCAACTGAATGGATACTCCTGAGGAAGTCATGTGACCGTGATGACACGCGTAGGGTGAGTCAGGTGACACTGCTGCACAGAGGAAGTGATGTGGGAACCTTTATATCCTGCTGTTCTTTACAGGAGTTGTTTGTTTTAAACTTAAGGGAAGCCAGATGTGACTTCCTACTGTGCTTTGTGATTGGTCCTGCAGCCTCCTGGGACCCCTGACATTTCCTAGAAGATTGTGGGCAGGGGGGAAGAGAACTTCTGCTCTGATTGCCTAGGTGGTCAGAGCAGAAGTGGGAGTGGGTACCTGCTAAAACTGTGTACCCGATCCTCCCACCCAAAAAAGACTCCAAAAGTGGGAGAGGAGGGGGGAAGATGGTGTTAAAGTTGAATTTCGCTTTTAGGGAGAAGTTCCACTTAAAGATATTAATATGATGCTCAGAGTTGGGCTTTAAGCGCTCTTTTTTTTTTCTTTATTTGCATTTATTAGGTTAGCACAGTTATATTATATTTTCCACTTTGCTATTTGACTCTCACACTGCAGCAGGTACCCCTTCATCCATAGGAGTATGGATGTCTTTGAATATAGGTCTGTTAACACTGATGGTGTGTTCACCATGACTGGTCAAGACACTTAAATCAGTGGACTGTTCCTCAGGTTGAAAAATCTGATGACCACAGAAATACATCTTCAATGGGATACAGCCTTTTTGGAACAGTATATTAAAGAACAAATGGTTCCCAGAGGCCTCCGTTGGGATGTTTTTCCACAACAAGGAGATCCAGATTTGGAATCGTGGTTCCGATATTTCAACAAGGTTGGGATCAAGCTCCTTGGATTTTTAGTGGATAGGAAAAAATTGAAACTATCCACTATAAACAATGAGATTAAAGACTTAAAAGAAAAATTAACTCCACATAAATCTACCTCAGAGTATATTTCTCTTTCAACAAGTTTGAGGAAACAATTTGTGAAAGGAGAAAAAGACCAAAAAGGTAAAAAACAAAAGAAATATAACCAAGATCTTACTGATTACAGGACCAATCTTGTTTTTAACTGGCAGATAAAGATGAATGTTCCTGCCCCATCCGGAGATGATATGTCCGCAATGGAGGTGACTAATCTCGGGGTATATAATCCAGATAGGAGGTTGGCATACGAACCTAACCAGGTGGAAAGTCCAATACCCTCACGTAGTAATATACAGTCCAAGGGAGGCCCACCTAAAAACCACAAGATCGTGGGAATAGGTCCACTCACCCACCTGATTCTTATCTTCCCTACCCCTGAATCAAAAGGGGAGGGGTTCTAGGAATGGTGGTAGAGGACAACAACGTGGACATTTAGTCCACCCATACCGACATGAGGGTTCTAGAGGACCTCCACCAGGTTGGTATAATTATCCAAACGACTACAGGGAATGATTATGCCCCCAGAACACCCATTCATACCCACAATCATTTCCACCCTTTACAAGATAGAGATTCAAGAACTACCCATGTAGATTCATATAGATAAGATGAAAGAGATGATGACTTGTGTACCAGATCTCCATATAGTTACAATCAGACCTATCCTGGACCTTCTCATCGTTCGGATTTTTCCAGATCCAAGGATAAATATCCAGGAAGTCTAGAATGAAGAGCCAGAGGGGGGAGGAGGGTCCAAAGCAAAAAGAAAAAGAACGTGATAGGTGCCGGCATTTTTAACCTAAGTTCAGTCAGTTTGACGGATGAGGAGAAATATGTTCTTGATAAGGGGCTGAAAAATGTCCCTCCAAGAACTGTTAATAAATTCTCCACATTCATTGATGTTCAAAAATTCATCCGCAAACTTAGCATTCAAAGACATTTCCTCACCCAACCCCCCAGTAATAATTCACGCATCCCTGACAATCATGTACATACAGGGTTGTCCAACCCTTTGCTATTCAACCCCCCAGGGGCTATGGCTCCTTCCATTTCGGTATTCCGTAGTCTTGTGTTACAAGATTTAGATTCTTTACCCAACAAGAAAATCTATACAGATCCTAGCCTTAAAATAGGTTTAAAACAACTTTGTAAAAACCTGATTATACACCCCGCTGACAAAGGGGGAGCCATAGTAGTATTGGATAAAGAGAACTACATCCGAGAGATGGATAGAATTTTCAAAGACTCGGATACTTACAGCTGCATCTACACTGATTCCACTTCCATTTACAAAAGAGCATTGTCCCAGCTTGTCAATGAGGGTTCTTCCCTGGGAATTTTGGACAAAAAGGACAGTAGCTTTTTTTACCTTTAGCACCATGTATCCCGGCCATTTATTACCTACCCAAGGTACACAAGGACCCAGTCAATCCCCCAGGCAGACCTATAGTCAGTGGGATTGACTCGGTGACATCGAGGATAGGTAAATACATTGACTACAATCTCCAACCACTCGTTCGTCTAGTTCCTTCATACATCAAAGATACTGGTGACACCATTAGATTATTGGAATCTGTCAAATATCAGGAGGGTATGATTCTGGTGACGGCTGAGGTCTCGGCCCTGTACACTTGCATTCCCAAAGACCTCGGATTTGCCGCCGTAGAACACTACCTGTCTCAGAACGCCACTCATCATGGACCTCCTTAGGTTTGCCACGAAACATAATTATTTTTGGTTTCAAGATCATTTTATTTACAAACCAAAGGTGTGGCCGTGGGGGCAAAATTTGCCCCTAGTCTGGCCAACCTTTTCATGGCTAAGTGGGAGGAGGATGTCGTCTATGCTCTTAGGAGACCAGAACTGGTCCTCTGGGCTCACTACATAGACGACATCCTCCTCCTGTGGAAGGGTGACCTTGTATCTTTAGAGGTGTTCATGGTTGTGCTCAATTCCAACGACCGTGGTATACGCCTGACCTATGAGGCCAGTTGTACTTCTGTCCATTTTCTTGATTTAGACATCACTGTTGTAGACCAACGTTTGGAGTTTAGGACCTATTTCAAATCTACCGACCGGAATGGTTATATTCCGGTTGATAGCTGTCATCATGTCCAGTGGCTAAGGTTAGTTCCGCGCAGCCAATTTCTCAGGCTGCGGCGGAACTGTACTCAGACAGCGGATTTCCTTGCCCAGTCTCAGATTCTGAGGAACAGATTCATTGAGAAGAGCTATGGACCCATCAAACTGGCCACTGAGAATAAACGGATCTCATCTATTGACAGAAAGTCCTTATTGGTGACAAATCCCAAGGTGGCCACGGATAGCAAATTTAAGTGGTCCTTTTTTATCACTTATTCCGTTCAGTCTAGGCAAATCCGTAATATTTTCAAAAAACTTTGGGGGGTTCTTCAAAATTACAGATTCTTGGGACCAGTTATCCCGAAACAAGCAGGGGTCATTTTCAGAGGAGCACGATCCATTCAGGGACAGATTGCTCCCAATGTAATTGATCCTCCCAAAAACATATCATTTTTGCAACACTGCAAGGGTTATTTCCCTTTCAGAAAATGCAATGTTTGTCTCCACAATACCAGCGGTAGACGTAAAACCGAGACATTCCAATCCTCTGTCACACAACGGATATACCCCATGAAGCACTTTACCACCTGTGCCACTCAGTTCATAGTGTATCTCCTGACATGTCCATGTAAAAAACAATACATAGGACGTACCATTAGGACCTTTTCTATTCGAGTTAATGAGAATCTGACTGATATTAAGGCAGGCAAAACCAATCATAGTGTCCCCTGTCATTATTTGAAATACCATAATAGAGATCCTACTGGCACTCAATTCTTGATTATTGATAAGTTTATCCCCAATAGGAGAGGTGAATCCCGCCTTCGCGGGGTCTCGAGAATCGAGACCTATTGGATACATGAGTTGCGGTCCTACTCGTCTTATGGGATGAATGTCGAGTGGGACATCAACTCGTTTATCAATCAAGCATAACTTCTTTAAGTTGTTATTTTGTCCACTCTGTTTTAGATGGGTATGCACCATGGCCGGGGTGGTACCCTTTTTTTATTTTTTACAGATTTTTTCTCTCATTTTTGTAGCTATCTTGGGCTTTGCATACTATTTTTAGTGGTTACTGAATAGTTACACATATTTCATTATTATTTATTATTTTTTATTGCCCAAGTGTGGGTGACACCATACTTCCGGTATTAGTATTTTTCTTTTTTGTAGTCTGCTAACCCTATTTGTGTTTGTCCTGGGCGGTATGGCGCACTAGGTCCCATTGGCCTTGATGGGTCATGTAACTTGGCGCCACCCCGCCTTTACCTTTGATACACTGGGGCTATACACAATTATTCTTTCCCATTCTGCCATTAATATGTATTTATATGTGGGTGGTACCACGACTTTGCCATGGGTATATTTTCGTCCCTAGCCTGCTGTCGCTGTTTTTTTATTGCTCGGCTGGCGTGGCACATTATGTTTTCTTGACCCGGATTGGTCATGTGACATAGCGCCATGCCCCCCTTGCTGTGGACACGCAACGGCGTAGATGGCTTTGCTTGGGTGACCTGGTGGCGCTGGCGGTAAGGTGTAATGCCTCGCTGGCGTCTTCCGGGTCACCTGATCAGAACCTCAGGCACGGTCACGTGCTCTTTGTGTGGATGCGTGTGTCACGTCATATGTGCCACGTCATTCCGCTGGGTCGCATCACCGGCGCCTTCTGGGTCACATGATCGGGGCTGCAGGCGTGGTCATGTGCCCCCTACTTGGGTGTGTACGTCGCGTCATACATGGCGCATCATCGCGCTGTAGACGCATGACGCCGGGGCTCTCTCTCATGGGCTATGATGGGATTTGTTTTTTCCCTATGGGCAATCTGGTGAGGGTGTTCCCTCACGCAACGCGATTTGACGCAGTGCATCCAAACCCTCCCCATGAGCGTGCGCGGCTGTGGCAGACCCCCCCCCCGACACTTACCAGGCAGCAGCTCCTCTCCAGCGCGTGTCTCTCCTCCGCTCCTCTTCCTAAGCGCCAGGCATCCAAAAGGGTGGCCTGGCACTTTGGCCAATCATGAGACAGATCTAACGCCCTGCCTCCTGATTGGCGAGGAGGAAGGTTAGTGTGAAAATAGCTAAAATTAATTCTTTATCATCACACAATTGGGTGGGATCAGAGCGCACTGTCTGCGCCCCGAGCCCACCCTATTTTGAAGCCTATTAGAGCCTCTGGCTCTAATCAGGTGCTTCAAAAAGTACAACCCCCTCCCGCCATAGGAGTCCTTGCGCCCGGCGTCCTGAAAGGGGCCAGGCGCATAGATGGGGGGGCGGCACCCGTGTGCCCACAGTGCACGAGCTGCAAGAATGGCATAATTGTGTCCCTATGTTCCAGTAGCCATATGTTGTGGTTTTAGACCATTGTAAAAATCTGTTTGCATCAAGTATCACTCTTCAGCAGTTAACATTTCAGACTGACTTCAGTGTAAAATTATTATGAGAGAGAAGTTAATTGCAATCCTGATCTGATTTCCTGGATTCCTTTGAAGTAGGCAATAAATATTTGTTATCAGATGAGGCCTATCAGTCTCGTTTTATGTAGCTACATGTCTTATGCTAATTCCATTAATAATCATCTTCAGTGTGTAATTAAGTAACATGGCAAAACTCCTGCTGTCAGTAGATACACCATACTGGAAAATGTGCCTTACTTTGAAGAAAACTGTAGTTTGATATACCGTATGTGCACAAAATAATGCACAGCAATCCCAACTACTCAGCATATAATGCACAGAAATCCCAGCTACTCAGCATTTAATGCACAGCCATCCTAACTACTCAGCATTTAATGCACAGCCATCCTAACTACTCAGCATTTAATGCACAGCCATCCTAACTACTCAGAAAGCTAAACAGGGAAGGTGGTTCACCGCTCAGGTAGTACTCAGCAAGCTATTTAACAGTCACCGCTCTATTCTCCGCCCTCTAGCGCACAGTAGAGCACCGGACTGGAGAGGGGGCCAGAGAGACAGGTCCAGCTCTCAGTTAGAAGCTGAAAGACTGAGCCAGCTGTCAATCAGGCAATGGAGTGGATCCTGACAATATTGTCTGGATCCAACCAAACGTTAAAAAGTGCGCTAGCATTGTGCTAGGGATAAGTTAATAAATCACAATAAAAGTACATTAAATATATGATGAACTCCTAAATCCTAAATTGGCATACCTGTGCAAATAAAGTCCATATAAAATGTGAAAACACTGTGCACAAAAATATATTATAAGAAATATGTAAATATATATATATGGTGCAAAATGGTGCTCCAATTTTCTAAACTTCGATAGTCGCTCACAAGCAATTAAATTAGCTCCTTACCAGCTGCTCTGATCCCACATGGATACCATCAGAAGCCTTGCTGCATATCAGCCATATACACCACGATTTTGCATGCAAGGGTTCCTTGATCTCCTAAGCCAAGATAGACTCCATGCAGGAAGTTAAAATACAGAGTAAAATCCACATACCGTATATACTAGAGTATAAGTCGAATTTTTCAGCCCTTTTTTTTTGGGCTGAAAGTTCCCCCCTCGACTTATACTCGAGTCACCGCCGTCTGTCTGCATGATCAGCGTGTCATGCAGGCAGACGGCGGCCGGCGTGTGATAATACTGTTCAGAGGCTATTCCAGCTTTCAAAAGCCGAGCCTCCTGCTCGTCTGTGGTAGGCTGAACACTCCATTTCCCAGCAGTCAGTGTACAGCCTATCACGGATATTCTCTCATCCTCGTCTGTGGTATGAGAATGAGAGAATGTCTGTGATAGGCTGACTGCTGAGTGTTCTGCCTATCACAGACGAGGAGGAGGCGCGGCTTTTGAATAGTGGAATGGCCACTGAAGTGTATTATCACATGCTGATCAGAGGATGGAGATCGCCACAGGGAGGATGGAGATCGCCACAGGGAGGATGGAGATCGCCACAGGGAGGATGAAGATCGCCACAGGGAGGATGAAGATCGTCACAGGGAGGATGAAGATCGCCACAGGGAGGATGAAGATCGCCACAGGGAGGATGAAGATCGCCACAGGGAGGATGGAAATCGCCACAGGGAGGATGGAGATCACCACAAGGTTGCACAGGACACAGGTAGGCTGCACAGGGACACAGGACACATACACATGTGCAGGACACAGGACACATGCACAGGACACAGGGACACATACACATGTACAGGACACATGTACAGGACACAGGGACACATACACATGTACAGGACACATGCACAGGACACATACACATGTACAGGACACATACACATGTACAGGACACAGGGACACATACACATGTACAGGACACATGTACAGGACACAGGGACACATACACATGTACAGGACACATGCACAGGACACATACACATGTACAGGACACATGTACAGGACACAGGATACATGCACAGTATACAGGTAGGCTGCACGGGACACGGGGAGGTATGCAGCTGCAGATGGGCATTGTTGACCCTCTTTTTCCACTTACAGTAGCTGCTGCATTTCTCACCCTCGTCTTATACTCGGGTCAATACGTTTTTCACAGTTTTTTGTGGTAAATTAGGGGCCTCGACTTATACTCGGATCGACTTATACTTGAGTATATACAGTACGGTAGTGTAGTATTTTCACCATAATTTTATTAAAATGATAAAATCACACTTACAATTTTGAAAGAATTACACAGCATGTATTACAAACAACCGGCAGGTCCAAGCAGTCAGGTTGACTTGCGGAATAACGTCACGTGTGAGGCCTCTCCCAACGAGCGCGTTTCTCTGTAACCAGCGTTGTCTGGGGATATGAGGCTTTTTTTTTTTTTTAGTCACTAAGGTTTACAGTTTTTTTTGCAAGCGCACAAATATTATCTTGGGTTTAATATTGTCAGGATGCTTCCTGAGCTCTGCTCCGTCAGCTGATAAGGGGGAATAGACCGCTATCAACTGACTCTGGGTCACAAAAGGACAAAAATAGTTGTACGCCTGTGACCCAAAAAAGCTTTGGCCATACTTCTCTTTTAAGTGCAAAAGATATCTGTTGAGCCTGCCAGAAATCTTGTTAGCTGATAACCTCCGTGCTCTCTGCTCTATCTGCTTATAATGCACCCTTATCAGTTACATTGTTCCCAGCTATCTCTGATGACAGAACCCCTTCCTTCTATGTTATGATAAGGGAGAGAGGGGGAGGTGTTTGCAGTCCTGTACTATTCTGATAGTGCTGCTTCTCAATAGATGCAGTAGGTGAGTGAGCATTGTCAACCTCGGATAGAAGCAAGGCTGGACTGGGACAAAAATTTGGCCCTGGACTTAATCCAGACTGGCCCACTTTAATTTTGCAAACACGCATAAAAACAGTATATAAACTATATGCAATTGCACAAAAAATAAGCAGCATAATATAAGGAGTCCTCACTCACCTCTTTTATTATTTACTTACATCAGAGTCCCCAGAGAGCCCCCCCCCCCTTACATCAGAGTCCCCAGAGAGCCTCCCCCTTCAGCAGGGTCCACAGAGGGCCCGTCCTTACCTCAGAGATCCCATACAGCCCCCCCTTGCATCAGGGTCCCTAGAGAGCCCCCCACTTACATCAGGGTCCCCTGAGAGCCCCCCTTTTACATCAGGGTCCCCAAAGAGCCCCCTTAAATCAGGGTCCACAGAGAGCCTTCCCTACTTCCATCAGGTTCTTCAGAGAGCCCCTCCTTACCTCAGAGTCCTCAGAGAGCCCCCCTTGCATCAGGGTCCCCAGAAAGCCCCCCACTTACATCAGGGTACCCAGAAAGCCCACCTTACACCAGAGTCCCCAGAGAGCCTCCCCCACTTATATCAGGGTCCCAAGAGGGCCTCCCCCTTACATCAGGGTCCAAAGAAAGCCCCCCTTACATCAGGGTCCCCAGAGAGCCCCCTTACATCAGGGTCCCCAGAGAGCCCCCCCCCTTACATCAGGGTACCCAGAAAGCCCACCTTACACCAGAGTCCCCAGAGAGCCTCCCCCACTTATATCAGGGTCCCAAGAGGGCCTCCCCCTTACATCAGGGTCCAAAGAAAGCCCCCCTTACATCAGGGTCCCCTGAGAGCCCCCCTTTTACATCAGGGTCCCCAAAGAGCCCCCTTAAATCAGGGTCCACAGAGAGCCTTCCCTACTTCCATCAGGTTCTTCAGAGAGCCCCTCCTTACCTCAGAGTCCTCAGAGAGCCCCCCTTGCATCAGGGTCCCCAGAAAGCCCCCCACTTACATCAGGGTACCCAGAAAGCCCACCTTACACCAGAGTCCCCAGAGAGCCTCCCCCACTTATATCAGGGTCCCAAGAGGGCCTCCCCCTTACATCAGGGTCCAAAGAAAGCCCCCCTTACATCAGGGTCCCCAGAGAGCCCCCTTACATCAGGGTCCCCAGAGAGCCCCCCCCCTTACATCAGGGTCCCCAGAGAGTCCCTACTTACATCAGAGTCCCCAGAGATCCTCCCCCTTGCATCAGGGTCCCCAGAGAGTCCCTACTTACATCAGGGTCCCCAGAGAGCCTCCCCCTTGCATCAGGGTCCCCAGAGAGCCTCCCGCACTTACATCAGGGTCCCCAGAGAGCCCCCCACTTACAGTATCTCACAAAAGTGAGTACACCTCTCACATTTTTGTAAATATTTTATTATATCTTTTCATATGCTCACTTAGGGGTGTACTCACTTTTAGACATTAATGGCTGTGTGTTGAGTTATTTTGAGGGGACAGCAAATTCACACTGTTATACAAGCTGTACACTCACTACTTTACATTGTAGCAAAGTGTAATTTCTTCAGTGTTGTTACATGAAAAAATAGAATAAAATACTTACAAAAATGGGAGGGGTCTACTCACTTTTGTGAGATACTGTACATCAGGGTCCCCAGAGCGCCCCTCCTTACATCAGGGTCACCAGAGAGAGGATGGGCAGTGAGAGATAATGTAATCTCTCTGCAGCCCATGGCTGCACAGTGAGAGCTGAACAGCGGTGATGCAGGGCGGGCGGGGAGAGATGATGTAATCTCTCTGCTCTTTCGCCCGCCCGGCTCTCCTGTGCTGCTTGCCGGCTCTCCGGCACTGCCCGCTGCACTCGCGACCTGGTTGCAGAGAGGCCACGGCCATCTCTGAGAAAATCGGGGCTATGGGCCCCAGATTCAGGGCTATATCCCCAAAAACCACCCCCTAGCGATGCCACTGGGCAGCACAGCGGTGCTCAAATTAATGGCTGCGCGAGCCGCACAGCCATTACTTTGACAGGCTGTCACTGAAACCGGCCTACTGAGCCATCGGCCTACCAGGAACCTCCCAGTAGCCTCGATGGCCAGTACATGCCTGGACAGAAGCGTGTTACTGGCAGGGTTACATGGTCAAAATCAATGAAAAAAAGACGGAAAAAGCAAAATGTAGCCACCACATCTAAGAACTAGTAAACGTCAATACAGTGCCTTGAAAAATTTTTCACATCCATTGAAATTTTCCTCATTTTTGCCCTGTTACAACCAAAAACGTAATTGTATTTTATAAGGATTTTTTGTGATAGACCAACACAAAGTGGCACATAATTGTGAAGTGGAAGGAAAATAATAAATGGTTGTCAACATTTTTTTACAAATACTTATATACTACAATACATTGTAGAACCACCCTTCTCTGCAATTACAACTGCAAGTCTTTTTGGGAATGTCTCTACCAGCTTTGCACATCTAGAGAGTGACATTTTTGCCCATTCTTCATTGCAAAATAGCTCAAGCTCTGTCAGATTGGATGGAGAGCGTCTGTGAACAGCAATTTTCAAGTCTTGCCACAGATTCTCAATTGGATTTAGATCTGGACTTTGACTGGGCCATTCTAATGCCCCGTACACACGGTCGGATTTTCCGACGGAAAATGTGTGATAGGACCTTGTTGTCGGAAATTCCGACCGTGTGTAGGCTCCATCACACATTTTCCATCGGATTTTCACACACAAAGTTTGAGAGCAGGCTATAAAATTTTCCGACAACAAAATCCGTTGTCGGAAATTCCGATCGTGTGTACACAAATCCGACGGACAAAGTGCCACGCATGCTCAGAATAAATAAAGAGATGAAAGCTATTGGCCACTGCCCCGTTTATAGTCCCGACGTATGTGTTTTACGTCACGCGTTTAGAACGATCCGATTTTCCGACAACTTTGTGTGACCGTGTGTATGCAAGACAAGATTGAGCCAACATCCATCGGAAAAAATCCTAGGATTTTGTTGTCGGAATGTTCGAACAAAGTCAGACCATGTGTACGGGGCATTACACATGAATATGCTTTGATGTAAATCATTGCATTGTAGCTCTGGCTGAATGTTTAAGGTCATTTTCCTGCTGAAGGGGGGGGGGACCTCCACCCAAGTCTCAAGTCCTTTGCAGATTCTAACAGGTTTTCTCCTAGAATTGCCCTGTATTTGTTTTTTCCAAATATTTTTGAAATCCTGTTCATTTCATCCCAAACCTTAATCATTAAGGAAAAGCTGAGATTTTGGTATACCGTTACCATCCCCCCTGCCTCAAGTTGTGCTAACAAGTGATATTTAGTAGACATGGACATTAATAGAAATTGAATGGGATCGTGGGCATTAAGAGTTCTCCAACCAGTAAAAAATGTTGCAGCTGAGATGCCAAAAAATAAAATCGAGCAGAAGGGACAGCCAACCCTCCACCATCTTTAGGTAATTGCAGAATGGGCAGACTGATTCTAGGTTGTTTCCCCTTCCAGATTAATATACGGAAGAGGGAATCTATCTTTTTAAACCACTGTTGTGAAACCCATACAGGGGAGTTGTGTAGAATATATAATAGTTGGGGGGCCCAGATAATTTTTACTAGGTTCGCCCTGCCCACAACTGATAGTGGAAGTTTACACCATACCTTACTTTTAGATTTAAATTTATCTAAGAGTATTTAAATTATATTTCAAATAGTCGCGTACATCAGGATAAACCCAGACACCCAGATATTTGATATTTGAACCCAGAAACAATTTTTATCTGTTGTGCACAGAAAGGGAGAATCACCTGCTGAGTATCTAGCAAGAGAAGTCCCAATTAATAGTAAATCCTGAGAAGGACCCAAAAGTGGTGATAAGGGACATAAGGGAGGAAAGGGATTCATTAGAGTCTCCCAAAAATAACCGCGCCATCCGCATATAAGGTCAATTTCTCTGCTGTTAGTCCCTGTTTAAACCCAACAATCAAGGAGGATCGCCATCGCCAGTGGCTCAACCGCTAGGGTGAATAAAAGGGGGGATAATGGGTACCCTTGTCGTGTTCTCCTCTGGAGAAAAAAAGGCTCTGACTGGGAACCATTAATCAACATATAGGTCTGAGAGCAGGAGTAAGGTAGATGAACCTGTCACGGAACGTCCCACACTCCGCTTGAATGTTTCCGTCAGTATACCACTTCCTTGTAGTCTGGATACAGATATCAGATATTCCAACCGCTCTCAAGCATAAAACAAGGCGAGACTTGCTTCACTGCTAACATGGACTATATTTATTTAGAATCAAACTTACAAGACTTTATATGCCGTTGGGACCTCCTCTAACAATACAACTGTAACCTAATTAACATGAGCTAGTTTACTAAATCATTTACCCAGACTAGGTGACTATTCAATACACATTACCATAAATATCAACACAGCTTTAATTAGAACAAACAACAATGTGTGGAATAGAAGCTGTGGTAAGCCAGACTGTTCATCTCCTAGCCAGTCCTGGAGGCTAATGCGATCAGCTCACTCAATTAACAAGTTGAGTTCAGAATCAAACAAACCAATAATAGTCTTTACATATATCCTGGGAGATAAATGGGACAAATATTACTGTCCCATTTTAAGTAGTCCAAGATATACTTTCTCATTCACCCTGTGCCAAGATAGCACAGGGTGACTTAGACATAAGAGGTGTATGGGGAGCTGAAGCAAGGACTTTCCAAGGGATTCTGAGTTCCACTGGCCCTCCCATCACATATCTCCCCTTTCGGCAGGGGACTAACACAGGAGTAGACCCTAGACGGGTTGACTCCGAAGTCCATAGTTCCAGTCCTCTACTGCCTGTACTCACACAGTACCCCAAACAAATTGTTCCAAACAGAGTATTACTCACCCAGCCAACCTCTGTCTCTCTCAGAGAACATATCCGCCGCTGGGGAGAGGCCCGGACTGGCCCTTCTCCCTGGAGTCCTTTCTGCCGCTGGAGAGAAGACAGGGGGACTGGGCTCACTCCATCCTGCTGTTGGGGATCTGGGCCGACTGCCCAGCATCCCTGGGGTATACAGGTAGGGACTGAAGCCCCATCCACCGACACCAGATCAAGCTGCAGTTGTGAGGTGATGACTGCATTCTCTCCTTGGATCCTGATCTGCAGCTCGTGATAGACTGCCACTTCCTCACCTTGGGCCTCCACAATTGCTGCAGGTGTGGGGCAGAGGTCTTGGACCCTCTGTCTGGTTGCCAGAACTTCTGCTGGGGGTTTGCTAGGTGGTTCCTCCTCTACAGAAACGTCTATCAAATCCTCAGTCTCTGGAATTGCTAAAAGTGTGGGACAGAGGTCTTGGACCCTCTGTTCAGATACCAGATCTTCAGCTGGAGAAGTTTGTTGTAACTTCATAGATGCTGCTGGCAGAAAATCACATGTCCCTGTCAGTGTTGTGGGAGAAAGGCCGACTACCTCTTCTCTCAAGAAGGCCGAAGCCACTGTTGGTGCTGAGCAGAGCACAGTGAACTTTGGCCCTGATAGCAGCTCTTCTGCTGGAGGCTCATCAGGTTGTTCTTCCTCAGCAGAAAAGTCTATCAAATCCCATGTCTCTGCAACTGATGTCTGGGGATAGAGGTTCACCATCTCCTGTCCATGGAACCCAGAAGATGCTATCATTGCTGGGCAGAGGTTAACAGAGCTCTGCCCTGTTGTCAGCACTTTAGGTTTGGGGACGGTAATCCCTGGATTTTCCACTGCCGATTCTCTGGCATGCTGCTGAACGTGTTCTAGCAGTTTCCTGTATGCCCTTTCCAGATGCTGTTCCTTCCTTAGCAAATGGTCCGGATGTGAGCGCTGAGACCCCTGCAAGACCGAGCATAGCCTCTCTATATTCTCGCAGGTCCTCAAGGGCTGGTTCCCCTTCATCGCCAAACACAAAATGATCTGTAAGGCTCTCCCACAGCAATCCAGGGCCTCCAAAGTCATATCCCTCCGGAGAGCATTTTGTTGTCTCCCCTAAATATCCCTCCTCTGCATGCCATTGCAGAGCCCGATAACTATTGTCCAGCTCTATCTCCTGCTGGAACAGTCTGTCCAACTCAATCACCCATTGCTCCTGGGGCCGCTCTCCCAGGAATGCCATCCGCAATGCCCGTTGGTCACTGGCCCGTTGCTCTTGGGTTGGAAAGCACTTGCCCTGTTTTATACCAGCGAGCTGGAGGGCTCCAATCCAGAGCTCCACCCGAATCTGCTGCCTGAGCTCCAGGTATTCATCCTCAGACACAGTCCTGGTGTATGCTGAAAGGACGATCCGCAGCAGCCCTGGGAACTCTGCTGCCAGGTCCATATCTCCGCTGGGGTGACTGAAGTCTGCTAATCTGATCTTGGATCCAGGTGGAGGTTTAGATTTCCCAGACTGCCGGAAGCGTCCCACTGCTTGCCACCAATGTCACGGAACGTCCCACACTCCGCTTGAGTGTTTCCGTCAGTATACCACTTCCTTGTAGTCTGGATACAGATATCAGATATTCCAACCGCTCTCAAGCATAAAACAAGGCGAGACTTGCTTCACTGCTAACATGGACTATATTTATTTAGAATCAAACAAACCAATAATAGTCTTTACATATATCCTGGGAGATATTGTGGACAAATATTACTGTCCCATTTTAAGTAGTCCAAGATATACTTTCTCACTCACCCTGTGCCAGGATAGGTGACTTAGACATAAGAGGTGTATGGGGAGCTGAAGCAAGGGCTTCCCCTACTTTCCAAGGGATTCTGAGTTCCACGGGCCCTCCCGTCACAGAACCCATCTAATAAAACTGGAGCCCACACCAAAGCGCTTAAATAGCTCCCACAAGTATAACCATTCCACGCTATCGAACGCTTTGGCGGTGTCCAGTGACAGAATAACCCTGCTACCCACATTGTCTGATGGGATTTGCTGATTGACGAATAATCTGTGGATATTAATAGATGTTGATCTTGTGGGAATAAAACCCGACTGTTCTGGATGTAGCAGATGTTTTACATACGAATTAAGCAAAGAGATAGGGCGATACAATTCTGAGTGCAAACAATCCTTGCCTGGTTTCCGAATTGCTGTTATGTCTGCCATATTGATAGATTCGGTGAGGCAACTAGATTCGTAAGCTGAGTTTAGAACCTCTAACAATTCTGGCAGAAGAATATCTCCATACTGTTTATAGATCTCTGATGGCCTGGTAAAGATTGCCCTGCATGGCTCCATCCATCTTCCCATCAACTCTGACCAGCTTCCCTGTCCCTGCTGAAAAAAAGCAACCCCACAACATGAAGCTGCCACCACCATGTTTCACGGTGGGGATGGTGTGTTCAGAATGATGTGCAGTGTTCGTTTTCTGCCACACATAGTGTTTTGCTTTTAGGCCAAAAAGTAAAATTTTGGTTTCATCTGACCAGAGCACCTTCTTCCACATGTTTCCTGTGTCCCCCACATGGCTTAAACAAACATAATATTTGGGGGGCATACCCTAAAAGGCTTCTCGCAAACTGCAACCAGGACTTCTTATGGCATTCTTTCAACAATGGCTTTCTTCTTGACACTTTTTCCATAAAGTCAAGATATGTGGAGTGCATGACCAATAGTTGTCCAGTAGACAGATTCTCCCACCTGAGCTGTGGATCTCTGCAGCTCCTCCAGAGTTACCATGGGCCTCTTGGCTGCTTCTCTGATTAATGCTCTCCTTGCCCGGCCTGTCAGTTTAGGTGGACGGCCATGTCTTTTTAGGTTTGCAGTTGTGCCATACTCTTTCCATTTTTGGATGATGGATTGAACAGTGCTCCGTGAGATGTTCAAAGCTTGAGATATTTTTTTATAATCTAACCCTGCTTTAAACTTCTCCACAACTTTATCCCTGACCTGTCTGGTGTGTTCCTTGGCCTTTGTGATGCTGTTTGTTCACTAAGGGTCTCTAACAAACCTCTTAGGGCTTCACAGAACAGCAGTATTTATACTGAGATTAAATTACACACAGGCAGACTCTATTTACTAATTAGGCGACTTCTGAAGGCAATTTGTTCCACTAGATTTTAGTCAGAGTAAAGGGGGCTGAATACAAATATACGCCACACTTTTCAGATAATTATTTGTAAAAAAAAATTGAAAACCATTTATCATTTTCCTTCCACTTCACACTTATGTGCCACGTTGTGTTGGTCTATCACATAAAATCCCAATAAAATAAATTTCCATTTTTGGTTGTACATTAAAACATGCAATTACACATACAATGTACACATCAACTATCCAGCATACAGTGCATCTGTCTACCTTAAATTTGCCCATCATTACAAACATTGGTGGTCATTGCAAGAATGCCCCTTACATTCATGGTCAGTGAGAAGAATACCCCTCTCATTGGTGATCATTGGGAAGAAAGATTTTTACATTGGTGGTCAGTGAGAAGAATGCTCCACCTACATTGGTGGCTAAAATGCCACCTTTAAAGAGGAGCTCCACCCAAAAGGGGAATTTATGCTTCAAGTACTCCTCCCTCCATCCCCTTCCACATTTGGCATGCAATTTTTTTTTTTTTGGGGGGGGGGGGTATCTAGTTTAGACAAGTCCCCACTCCCGCGGATCGCCTCTCCCCCTTCCTCCCTGCAGTCCTCTGGGACATGTCACAGGTCCTAGAAGATTGCCGGACCATTCAGCAAGCGCAGCACAACTCGCACATGTGCAGTGCACACCCAGCTGTGAATCTGCAAGCTGTCATAGCCGGGTGTCCATAGTGGAAATGCCGGGAGAGAAGCGATGGCTCAGATGAGCACACTGTAGCTGCTGACTGTTCATAGACATAAAAACGACTGGAGCTGCTCTTTAACCACTTCCTATCCAGCGTATGTATATTTAAATCCTGGATGAGAAGTGGTTATATCAGGATCATGGCTGCAGTTAGATAACATTGACCTGAATGGCTTCACAGCCACCAAATCACTTTCACAGTGCTCTCTATTTGTTTAAATGCCTTGGAGGGCAGAGGAGGGATCAGGGGTCTGACAGACCCCTGAGCTCCCCATAAAGAGTACCTGTCACTGCCAATGCTTTCACAACGGATGTTGTTCATCCTTTGTGATAGCAATAAAGTTGAATGAAAAAGAGTAAAAAAATAAACAAAGAAATATAAATAATATAAATAAATTTTAAAGCACTTTCATCCCCCTGTGCTTATGTGAATGCAAATGAGCACGTAGGCCTGTTTTGCATATATACAGTGTTTGCACCACACATGTGAGGTATCGCCGTTAATGTCAGAGTGAGAGCAATCATTTTACCACCAGAGCTCATGCTTAACTCTAAACATTTAAATTGTCTGTAAAGGTATTTTTTTAAAAAAAATAACAAAAATCTGTATACTTACACTGCACAGAGCGGCCCAAACCTCCTCTTCTCGGGTCCCCCGCAAGGCGCTCTTGACTCCTCCTCTACATCCGATGCCCCCCTGGGAAGCAGCTTCCCATGGGGGCACTTGTACATGATCGCTTCCTAACCCCGCTGCTGCATCCATTAACATAGACTGCTGGACTTGGCCCCGCCCCCACTCCCTCATCACTGGCTTTATTTTAACAGCAGTGGGAGCCAATGACTTCCAGTGCCCCAGCAAAGCCAGCGAGACCTGGAAGTGAGGGGAGAGAAGAGCTGCAGACATGCACAGTGCAGGATCGAATGAGGGCTCAGGTAAGTAAAAAAGGGGGTGAAGGGGATACTGATGCCTACACATTTCTTAATTTAATGCAAGGAATGCTTCATATTAAAAGATGTTTATGCTTTAGAACCACTTTAAAGGCTTTTAAAGCATTGCCTATGCATCATTTTAGGTACTATAGTTTGTTGCCATTTCACATAAATTTTAAATCTTGACATGTTTGGTAGCGACTGTATGCACATACTCGCCAACACACCATGGATCTTGAAATGCAGTCCATGCTTTTATTGCAGAGAGATCGCATCGCAAAAAAACAAGTGCAATGTTTCGGAGCCATGCAGGACCCCTTCGTCAGGCATGTGATGCCTGACAAAGGGTTCCTGCGTGGCTCCAAAATGTGTTCCTTTGTGATGTGGTCTCTCTGCAATAAACACTTTGGACTGCATTTGAAGATCCATGGTGTGCTGGGGAATATCTGTGTAGCAAGGTGATTGGAGAACAGCCAATGTAGCACCAATATTTAAAAAAGGGCCAAAATACATTATTGGGAATTACAGACCAGTTAGCCTAACAGCAATACTATGCAAGCTCTTGGAGGGGATGATAAGGGACTATATACAAGATTTTAGTAATGAAAATGGTATCATTAGCAGTAATCAGCATGGATTTATGAAGAATCTTTCTTGCCAAACCAATCTATTAGCCTTCTATGAGGAGGTGAGCTGCCATCTAGATAAAGGAAGGCCCGTAGACGTGGTGTATCTGGACTTTGCAAAAGCATTTGACACAGTTCCCCATAAACTTTTACTGTACAAAATAAGGTAAGGACCATAGGGTGAGTACATGGATTGAAAACTGGCTACATGGGCGAGTTCAGAGGGTGGTGATAAATGGGGAGTACTCGGAATGGTCAGGGGTGGGAAGTGGGGTCCCCCAGGGTTCTGTGCTGGGACCAATCCTATTTCATTTGTTCATAAACGACCTGGAAGATGGGGTAAACGGTTCAATCTCTGTATTTGTGGACAATACTAGGCTAGGCAGGGCAATAACTTCTCCGCAGGATGTGGGAACCTTTCAAAAAGATCTGAACAAATTAATGGGGTGGGCAACTACATGGCAAATGAGGTTTAATGTAGAAAAATGCAAAATAATGCATTTGGGTGGCAAAAATATGAATGCAATCTATACACTGGGGGAGAACCTCTGGGGGAATCTAGGATGAAAAAGGACCTGTGGGTCCTAGTAGATGATAGGCTCAGCAATGGCATGCAATGCCAAGCTGCTGCTAACAAAGCAAACAGAATATTGGCATGCATTAAAAAGGGGATTAACTCCAGGGATAAAGCGATAATTCTCCCACTCTACAAGACTTTGATCCGGCCACACTTGGAGTATGCTGTCCAGTTCTGGGCACCAGTCCTCAGGAAGGATGTACTGGAAATGGAGCAAGTACAAAGAAGGGCAATAAAGCTAATAAAGGGTCTGGAGGATAATAGTTATGAAGAAGGGTTGTGAGCACTGAACTTATTCTCTGGCCTAGCAGCCAGTTGCCCCAGGGATAGGCCCAATGTTCGGCCTAGCAGCCCGGGGCACACGACACACGCTCACCCAGACAGCCGTCCAGGTGGCACAGAACATTGATCACCTGACTCCCCCCCGAATATATAGGTTCTACAAGCAGGGCAAGGGATTCAAGAAAACCCATGCCCATTGGCTGAGATACCCCATATACCCATAACCTGATCTTGAGTTGTCCTTCTCATATCTAGTGCCACCAAGTGCCTGGCCACCTAGTGGTAGAAGAGAAAAGTACAACCAGGCCAAGCTTAGGGAGAAATCAATGGATCTCTAACAATTGACCAGGGTAACTACTCCTGGCAAGTAAATCAGCGAGGAGCATCCCTGACTAAACCACAGGATGCTACATGTATATTGATCTGTGATATCCATTGTCCAACTGGTAATCGCTACAGCACCCGCTACAGATGAGCCTAGTGATCCAGGAATATAGACAAAAATGTTTGGTATCTATTTGCTTGGTGGAACATCATCTCTTATTTCACTAAAACATTGGGTAATATATTGTGTTTGTGTGCACTAAAATGAATTAAAGTGTGTTTTTTCCTGAAGATTGCATATAATAAACAGCTGCACAAATATGGTATGACATAAAAAAAAAAAAAATAGCATCAGCCACCATTTTATTTTCTTCCTTTCAGAAAATATATCATGTTGGGCATATCAAGTATTTTTCTAGCAAAAAAAAAATGCTGATTTTAGCATGTATGTGAAAAATGTCAAAAATGCCCCAGATGTACAGCAAAAAATATCACTGGTGTCATGCTGTTGGCTCTGCAGATCTATACCGGCACCATCAGAGGGGAGACATCAATCAGCCACAGCTAAAGGAAGTTCTAGTGAACTCTGAGGGAATCCTAGGGTGCCACGTAACCCTTGTTGAGAATGGCTGCTTTACCATCGCCATGGTGCATTAGAAACTTGAATATGAAAGCCTAATTGGTTTCTGTGACCATAAGAAGAGTTTTGTCCTCGGGCAACTTGATCAAGAGGCCTAATGTGAGAAGGACACCCACATCCAGCTGTAATGTATCCATCTATTACTGCCTGCTCTCCCTAGACATAGTTACTGACTATGCACATATCATACTGCCGTTCCACTATGGCCACTTTCTACATGATCGGCCATCCGGCATCATATATTCACTTTACTTTTCTCCCTATCAGTTTCCCTTTTGTTTCAGTCTGCAGCTAATTCTTCCAGACATCTTTCAATCTCCTCCTTTTGTATCCCTACGGAGATCATTTTCCTCTGGAATTCTGTACGGCTTATTGCAAGTCATTGTGCAATGCCAGCTTACATCCTAACTGGGTGAGAAATAATTCATATTCCACTTACAAACTTCATTTTCACTGCTGTATGGAGAAATGATGTTCGGTATAGCTTTAGGAACATATATAAGAAACTTTCTTACATATTAATAGTAAATACTTTTTTTTTTTTTATAATATAGGATGTTTTACGTCTTTATATTGGTGAAGCTTAAGAAGCAATGTGAATGATTTGAGCTTCACTTATGGTCTGGCCATGTAATGGTCTGGGCATGTAATGGTCTGGGCATGTTTGCTGCAGTTTTTTTGAGAGCCCAGCTACAGTTAGGCCCCTTTCACACTGGGGCGGTGGGGGCGTCGGCGGTACAACAGCGCTATTTTTAGCACTGCTGTACCGTCGTTCTTGCAGCTGTATTCGGCCGCCAGCGGTGCGGTTTTACCCCCCACTGGCGGCCGAAAAAGGGTTAAAATCCCTCGTACAGCGCGGTATAGCCGCGCTGTCCCATTGATTTCAATGGGCAGGAGCGGGGAAGGAGCGGTGAATACACCGCTCCTTCCCCGCTCCAAAGAAGCAGTTTGCAGGACTTTTTTCACCGTCCTGTCAGCGCACCGCTTCAGTCTGAAAGCCCTCGCGCTTTCACACTGAACAAACAGCGGAGGCTGTTTAGGGGCGGTTTGCAGGCGGTATTTTTAGCGCAAAACCGCCTGCAAACCGCCCCAGTGTGAAAGGGGTCTTAAAGGGTACCTAAATCCAAGAACAAAAAAGTCTGTTTCACCTGGTACTTCTGTCATTAACATATTTCCTGGGGGGACAACACTCGCTATCTGTACTGTATCTATGGAGTGTTGTCAGCCTAGGACAGTGGTCTCCAAACTGTGACCTCTGGGCGGGATGTGGCCCCTTGCTTGCTTTTATCCGGCCCTTGGGGCATTATTCTCCCCACTGTCAGCAACAGTGGGGCATAGTTTCTGTCACTGATACTGACAATGGGGCACTATTCCTCCCATTGATACCAACGATTGGGCACTATTTCTCCCATTGATACCAACTATGGCACACCATTTCTCTCACTGACACTAATAATGGGGCACTTTTACTTCCATTGACACAGGTGGAAGTAATGAACCGATGAAGCACTATTCTCCTGACTGATACCAATTCCTCCCACTGACACCAATGATGGGTCACTATTCCTCCCACTGATACCAACAATGGGGCACTATTCCTCCCACTGACACCAACAATGGGGCACAATTCCTCCCACTGACACCAACAAAGACACTATTGATACCATTGATACCAATGATGGGGCACTATTACTCCCCTAATACGAATCATGGGGCATTGTTTAATCCCGCTGATGTCAGGGCATTTCTCCTCCCATTGGCCACATTCCGGCCCCCCTAAAATTAAACAGTAAATGGGCCCTTTGTTTAGAAAGTTTGGGGACCCCTGCCCTAGGACACGACTACAAACCCCTCCTCTTCTTCTCTTCTTTTCCATACGGAGGAAGTGTTCTGTAGTCCTCAGAGATAGCTGGGAAAAACTGAACTAATTTGCAGCACAAGAAGTTATCAGCTGGGGAGAAAGGCAGTGGCAGAAACAGTTTTTAGTAGAGTTGGGAATAGTTAAAACCTCTATAAGATTTTTATTGTAGTGTGTTTTCCTGTCTTAATAATACTCTCCCCTGCATTTTTTGTCATGGTTAGGTATGAGCCTAAAAAAAAAAAAAGGAAAAAAACGCAAAAAAAAGTTTAGATGCCCATTTTTAGGGCAAATAGCCAGGGGGTTGATAAAACATAGCTATGGGGATAAGGGAGGTGGGCACTTCTCTGGGAAATATGTACCAATGCAAAAATAATTCAAAAGTTGCATTCATCAGGGAGCAGTGATTTCTTAAATCCTTAAAATGAAACATTAAATATGTCAGTTCCTTTAAAAAAAAAAACATGCCTGGGGGGTCTTAACCCTGCTTGTGAATGGGGCACATCTCTATTATGTAAGGAAAGTGCTGCAGCAGCACTGACATGTACAAAGAAAAAAAAGTGTTTTAAAATGCCAGCAAACGACACTTCCCTGCTGGCTTTTTTTTTTTTTTTTAAGTCACACAGACCCCTTTAAAGAGTCGTCAAAATACATGGCAGACATAGGGTCTGTGTTCTGTTGTTTTAATGTTTATTTTTTTATTTTAAAGAAACTGTCAATTTAATGTAATTTGCTGGCAATTTAAACTGGATCATTTTTTTCTCTTTGTAAATATCACAACCACCACCAGATCCCCCATCTGAACCATGGCTGGCCACAGGCCCTCAACATTGGAGGGTTCCGTGCCTTTAGAGCAGTGGTCATCAACCCTGTCCTCAGGGCCCACTAACAGACCAGGTTTTATGTATTACCTTGGGGAGATGCAGACTAGAATACTGCAATCACTGAGCAGCAAATGATATCACCTGTGATGTATTTCAGTTATTTTGCAAACCTGGCCTGTTAGTGGGCCCTGAGGACAAGGTTGAGGACCACTGCTCTAGAGGACACCTTGCCCTTATGTTAAGGATGACAAGGGCCTCTTCCTTACAACCCTTGCCCGGTGGTAGCGAGGGTCTGTAAATAGGGGGGGGGGGTTATCGGAGTAAAAAATAAGGGGGTCCCAAAATACCGCCTTTTCTATGTGAATGAGGGGAACATAGTCCTCTACTAAAAAATGCAAATTCCCAAAAAAGTCCCTTGTTCTAAATCCATAGTAAATCATGATGCCCGTCACCCACTGACTTGCCAAAAGAAAAAAAAAACGCTAAATGATAGTTCCCTGTGGCCATGACCATATTTGGTCAAGGTCACCATGTCATGTCACTGTTATCAATGCCCCTTTGCGTATGTGTAATTTAATGGTGCTGGTAAGCTGGTATTTAGCTTTAAAATAGCAGTAGCTGACAGTGTTCTACATCTTCCACCATTTTGTTTTAGGCTTTCTTTTTTTCCCATTAAATCAAACTTTCCCTAAGTAAGACCAGAATGTTTTTTTTTGCAATTGGCAGGAATGGAGATGTAGGGCTGAATCTGTTCTAAATTCTCTTGCCCTTGGAGACTTGAAATCTGGAAGTTTCTTCTGTGGCAGCTCTGATTGCAATACATAGTGAGAGACATTTTCTGAGCATTTGAATTCATTGCTGGCAGGGTCCAGGTAGCCACACCCAGTGTCGGGGCAAGGTAATCTGCCCAGGGCAAAGATGCCAAAAAGCGCTCCCTCAAAATGTATGAGCATTATGTGTCAGCAATAATCTCCTCCCTCCCCTCCAAAAAAATTCAAGCACTAATCTTCACATTTACCCCCATAAATTCTCTTTGCGAGCCAACATTTCCCCCAAAACAAAAATTCTCCCTCTTCCAGTACAAATCCCCCCTCCCAGCTCAAATCATCTCCCTCCCCAAATCTCCCCTCCTTGTGGCACAAATCCTCTACCCTTCAAATTTTCCCTCTGAACATAAATCCTCCCCCCCCCCTCCAAATACCCCTCCCCCAGCACAAATCCCCGGAAACCCCCTCCCCTAGCACTGATCCCAACCCTCCCCCCCAAATTTCCCCTCCTAGCACAAATCCCTTAATCATCCCTACTAGCACAAATCTACCCCCCCCCATCTTCCTTTCTAAAACAAATCCCACCCCCTCCAAATCACCCCTTCTAGCAAAATACCGCAAATCCCCACTGCGACAAGGGCAGCCACCCCTTCTGCCCACGTCTTGTCCCAGCCATACCACACTCATAGTTCAGTCATGTCGCTCTCATTAACCTGTATTGTGATGCCCTCCATAGCCACAAATATGTATGGCTTAAAATAATGTCCCCCACTTCCAAGCTGAGATGAATGACACTTGTGCACGAAATGGTGAAAAACGACAGTACCCAAAAGTTATCCATTTTAAAAGCCATTACAAGTTATCAGTTTGGAGTTTACAGCAAATAATGGCTCTATGAAGGATTGCTTTCACTCAGACGACTGAGGCGATAGCTGTTTACGTACACGCATGCGCTGTATGGGCGTGTTTGCAGTCATTTACATGTGTGCACGGGGCAACCGGATTGCTTTCTTTTTTTTTTTTGTTATGTTTTTTAGATTTTTTTTTTATATACATTTTTTTTTTTTTTTTTTACTTTACTGCTATTACAATGAGGCTAGCAAGCCCCCCCTGTGTGAGGGATGGACAAGTGAGGACAAGTGACAGGTACTCCACATGGAGACCCCTGATGACACCTCTGCCCTCCACTACAATTAATCAACTGCATGAGAAAGAGAAATGAATTATATGTGTGTGTATATATATATATATTATCTATCAAATGTATTTATCAAATGTATTTATCTATAATATATATATATATACACTACCGTTCAAAAGTTTGGGGTCACCCAAACAATTTTGTGTTTTCCATGAAAAGTCACACTTATTCACCACCATACGTTGTGAAATGAATAGAAAATAGAGTCAAGACATTGACAAGGTTAGAAATAATGATTTGTATTTGAAATAACATTGTTTTTACATCAAACTTTGCTTTCATCAAAGAATCCTCCTTTTGCAGCAATTACAGCATTGCACACCTTTGGCATTCTAGCTGTTAATTTATTGAGGTAAGCTGGAGAAATTGCACCCCACGCTTCTAGAAGCAGCTCCCACAAGTTGGATTGGTTGGATGGGCACTTCTGGCGTACCATACGGTCAAGCTGCTCCCACAACAGCTCAATGGGGTTCAGATCTGGTGACTGTGCTGGCCACTCCATTACCGATAGAATACCAGCTGCCTGCTTCTGCTGTAAATAGTTCTTGCACAATTTGGAGGTGTGTTTAGGGTCATTGTCCTGTTGTAGGATGAAATTGG
Organism: Lithobates septentrionalis; assembly: GCA_037952835.1. Taxonomy (NCBI): domain Eukaryota; kingdom Metazoa; phylum Chordata; class Amphibia; order Anura; family Ranidae; genus Lithobates; species Lithobates septentrionalis. The sequence continues at coordinate 694,571 of JBBDGP010001990.1, read as the reverse complement.
CTCCAATCAAGCGCTGTCCACTGGGTATGGCATGGCGTTGCAAAATGGAGTGATAGCCTTCCTTATTCAGAATCCCTTTTACCCTGTACAAAGCTCCCACCTTACCAGCACCAAAGCAACCCCAGACCATCACATTACCTCCACCATGCTTAACAGATGGCGTCAGGCATTCTTCCAGCATCTTTTCATTTGTTCTGCGTCTCACAAACTTACTTCTTTGTGATCCAAACACCTCAAACTTGGATTCATCCGTCCACAACACTTTTTTCCAGTCTTCCTCTGTCCAATGTCTGTGTTCTTTTGCCCATCTTAATCTTTTTCTTTTATTGGCCAGTCTCAGATATGGCTTTTTCTTTGCCACTCTGCCCTGAAGCCCAAAATCCCGCAGCCGCCTCTTCACTGTAGATGTTGACACTGGTGTTTTGCGGGTACTATTTAATGAAGATGCCAGTTGGGGTCCTGTGAGGCGTCTGTTTCTCAAACTAGAGACTCTAATGTGCTTATCTTCTTGCTTAGTTGTGCAACGCGGCCTCCCACTTCTTTTTCTACTCTGGTTAGAGCCTGTTTGTGCTGTCCTCTGAAGGGAGTAGTACACACCGTTGTAGGAAATCTTCAATTTCTTTGCAATTTCTCGCATGGAATAGCCTTCATTTCTAAGAACAAGAATAGACTGTCGAGTTTCAGATGAAAGTTCTCTTTTTCTGGCCATTTTGAGCGTTTAATTGACCCCACAAATGTGATGCTCCAGAAACTCAATCTGCTCACAGGAAGGTCAGTTTTGTAGCTTCTGGAAGGAGCTAGACTGTTTTTAGATGTGTGAACATGATTGCACAAGGGTTTGCTAATCATCAATTAGCCTTCTGAGCCAATGAGCAAACACATTGTACCATTAGAACACTGGAGTGATAGTTGCTGGAAATGGGCCTCTATACACCTATGTAGATATTGCACCAAAAACTAGACATTTGCAGTTAGAATAGTCATTTACCACATTAGCAATGTATAGAGTATATTTGTTTAAAGTTAGGACTAGTTTAAAGTTAGCTTCATTTAAAAGTACAGTGCTTTTCCTTCAAAAATAAGGACATTTCAATGTGACCCCAAACTTTTGAACGGTAGTGTATATATATATATATATATATATATATATATATATATATATATAATATAGATAAATACATTTGATAAATTGTAAAAAAAAAAATTGTGTGACTGTCCACATAGCCGCCATGAATAATCTCCGTAATTTGACTATTATGTTTATATTCTATGATCGAATACCGAATATCGTAGCCATAATTTGGTATTTTTCTGAAGTAACGCAATCATGAAAACACAGCATTATGGCCACTAGATGGAGCTGATGATCATAGGAATAAAAATATTAGGAAAATTACAGGGATTGTTCATGATGTGAATGTTTGAGACATTTTATATAAATAGACCTCATGGACATTATTTAGCATGTGCATACACTTAGCCTCAAAAAATATATCTGATGCCAATCTATTGCTATCAGCAAGACTATCACCTGTCACTGGAAAAAAAAACCTTGCCCCTAATCCTTCAGACGCTGAAGGGCACTGGCTTTGCACTCTGGTGCATTATCAGCCTTTGACGAAACTTGGAAACCGTGGCTTCACTGGTATAATCACTGAGAACTATATGTAACTCGTTTTTGGATGTCAACTTTCTCCTAAATGAGTGACTGCACATGTACTCGATCTCTACAATTATTTTATGGAGACACATTTAGCCCAACTTAAACATTGGGTTTCCCCCTCCAGCAAAATCCCATGGAAAGATATAGAACAGGCTTCCAACCCTGCTGGCTCATTCTACAATTCCCTACTGGTAGACATATGGCACCCATATCCACAGAAGAGCCTCCCTCTACCTACCCAAGTATCAATAATGGCATGGAATGCTTTTCATGCATCAACCCCTTCAACTCCACATAAAATTCCACTCTTCATCCCACTCACTGTCATAGAATCTATCATCTTCAAACAGTGGTCAAACAAAGGGATTACCTCTCTAGACAAACTACTTTCTCAGAATACTCTCAAACCCTTTCCTCAAATCCAACAGGAGTTCCACATCCCCTTTATAGACCATTACCTCTATCTCCAGCTTTCCCACTTCCTTAAGTCAATTACCTCCCCCGAAATATGTGTACCCACACAAGGCTGGCGATTCCTTCAAAACTCCTCACCCACTACAAAGGGTACCTCTCTTTTCTATAATTTATTTAAGAATAAATTCTCATTCCATAAATCCACTCCATTTATAAAATGGGAAGCTGACCTAGGAGAGACCTTCACTACCAAACAATGGCAGTTTGCCTTCAAATCCATATATCAGGCATCCAAATTTGTCAACCACTGGGAACTTTCCCAAAAGATTGCCCTTAGGTGGTACCTTACTCCTTACAGGATTTCCAAATTCCTTCCATCCCAATCTCATTTGTGCTGGAGGGGGTGTGGATCGGTGGGACAATTGATGCATATCCTTTGGTCCTGCAAAAACGTAACAAGCTTCTGGAACCAATAGTTCAATACAATTTCCGATATCACTGGAGTCCTTAACAAGCCCTCCCCAGCACTGGCGATCTTAAACTTGGGAATAGACCGGTTCCCACCTGAAGGTCAAAAAATTGTCACTCATATGCTGCTAGCAGCCAGGTCACTCATAACCGGAAGATGGAAAACAAACCTGTCACCCAATATATCAGAGGTGATAGATATGGTGAAACAAAATTACACTTATGAAAGCTTGCTGGCCTACAAACATCGTGGCAAACAAAGATTTGATTATCATTGGAACCTATGGAATATGTGGACTAAGAACCACTAAACACATTTTGTTATGTCTTTGCATATGTCACCCCTTACAACTATAACATTGTTTATTCAGTTAACTACTATATACCTGGCAATTTTTGGTATCATATGTTTTATCAGACCACAACCCGTTACAAAAAACATTGCAAAGCGTATGCTTCCCTTTACGTTCCTCTTTGTTCTCTCTCTTTTTCTTAAGATAGCACTCCCAAATTAGTTAGATAACATAGAAACCTGAGCAATTTGTATTGACAAACTGTTTATGGCCATATGTCTGTTAATATCAATTCTAGCTCCTTGGAGTGCATCCACCTTACTGTATCTGTTGTATTTTTTTGTAACACTGTCTTTACCACTGTATTTGTTGTATTTTTTACAATCTTTAATACAATAAAAACTAATGGAAGAAAAAATTAGTATATATATAGATATCTCTATATCTCTCTCTATCTATCTATCTATCTATCTATCTATCTATCTATCTATCTATCTATCTATCTATCTATCTATCTATCTATCTATCTATCTATAGAGAGATCTATATATAGATATAGATCTATATATAGATCTATATATATCTATATATATATATATATATATATCTATATATATCTATATATAAATATATATATATATAGATCTATATATAGATATATCTATAGATATATCTATATATAGATCTATATATAAAATCTCCACTGGATGGAGCTGGTGATCATGGGAATAAACATATAAAGCAAATTATAGGGATTGCTCATGATGACTGTGTGAATGCTTGGGACATTTTTTATAAATAGATTTGGACATTACATAGCATGCATACACTTAGCCTCAAAAAATATATCTGATGCTAGGTCCACTAAAGGAGCTTGATAAATTTCATCAACAAAATAAACATGATCTACATTGCACACTCACACCTGCATAGTGGTGAAGGCTGCTGTTCTGTAATGTTTTATTGCTCACCAGAGGGAGCTGATCATCAGCTCCATCTACTGCCCCTAATGCAGTATTTTCCTGAAATAACTCAATCAGGAAAATACAGCATTATGGCCACTAGATGGAGCTGGTGATCATAGGAATAAACAAATAAAGCAAATTACAGGGAATATTTGTGATGGCTTAAGATTTTTTATAAGCCTACCCCTTGGACATTATTTAGAATACATACACTTAGCCTCAGAAAATATATCTGATGTTATGTCCACTAAAGCAGCTTGATAAATTGCATCAACAAAATAAACCCAACCTCTCATTGCACAGTCACATCTGCATGGGAGTGAAGACCGCTGTCCTGTAATGTTTGATTGGATAAACATTGCTAATGTGAGCTGACATGCCTTCACAAAAGTAATTAACTAACAGACAGTGTTGGAATCAGTCATAGTTCAAACACTAAGGTGATTCTGTTTTGTATTACACTACACACAGCATCTGCAGCAGGGCTGTCAGATCCCTCTGTTTCAATGCCCTATTAATGCATTTTTCTCTAAGGCTTTTCCATTTAAGCTTAAACAAATGTGACAGCAACGATTCCGTTTATACAGTCCGAACCAAATAAAATAATAAACCGAGATAAAACCGACTCATCTCTGCGAGGGACAAACAGCTACAAAACCCGGGAAATAATTAAATACATTATAATCTTTATATTTCTATGAATTGGGCCCATTACGAGTGCCACCATGTAATACAATGAGGTCAATTCACACAGCTTTACCACATGCATTATGTGCATATTTTTATTAGTAAAGGAAAAACAAAAAAGGAAGGCGCGGACACCTAGTGCATTACCAATGACATTTAATAAATGAAAAAATCATTAAAAGTGGGTACTCACAAAAAGCAACCCTCAATGAGCCATAGAATCACAGCCTAGCTCGGAGGAAGGGGGGTGCGCCCCCGAAACATGTCAGCTTATACCCCGTGATGTGTCAAGCACATGTGTCCCTGCTATTCCACATTGTGTGATTTTATGGCTCATTGAGGGTTGCTTTTTGTGAGTACCCACTTTTTATTGATTTTTTTCATTTATTAAATGTCATTGGTAATGCACTAGGTGTCCGCTCCTTCCTTTTTGTTTTTTCTTTAGTTTCCATCGGATTACCTCATCTGAGGAAGTCAGCATCCACTTAGTCTTTGAATACTGATGTTCCTGTCGCTCTTTACCATAGAAGACCCCTTAGCACTGGAAGCAACTGTATTTTTTCGTGTATTTTTATTAGTGTAGAAAAATCTGTGCCAGTATACCAGAGTGTCCTTTTAATCTGTTGATGCCCATGTAATGCATATGTATGGCAGCAAAGCTTAATGGCCACGCAGCTCTCATATGCATCCATGGAAGCTGGGTATACACTAGTAGAACTTCGTCCTACATTTTTCATTGTAGGACCATTTGTTCTAATCATTAGTGGGTCAAACTGACGTTCATTTTGGACCGCGGTGACAAGAAAATTCAAAGGAGCAGGATATAAAACTTTTCTCGAATGTATGAATTTCTATGTGTATTTGGTTTTGTTTGATAAAGTCCATTCATTCAAAAATCTAAATGTTAAAAGCAAAGAAAATCTTCAGAACGACATTTCACTGCGTATTAGCGCAACGCAAATATTGACATCTTTTTTGCTACTTTCCCTGCTGTCAGATTTACAGTGTGATAGACCCAACCAAGACAGGGGATTTTGGAGGGGACTGCAGCGTAGCCTAGTGCCTACTGACTATGGGCCCTGGCTTTTGAGGGGGCTCTATTCTTGGAAGGTGTGTGCCTGGGGGACACTCAGAGTGGTCTTGCTTTGGATTCAAGTTCATGTCTCCCCGAAAAACACAGACTCCGGGAACCTAGGACCTGGATACAGATTAGGGCCTTTGTTCCCATACCAGCAATGACTATTTTAGACTGTGAGACTCAGAGTGGTTGTTAATATAATCAGCTCAAAATAACCTAATGCTGGGGTCTACTGCTATAGTCTGTTTAATGCGTTATGTGTTAAGTGTCTTTGCCCCATTGTGTGCTTTCTGGGTGTGAATTCCCACTGTTAATTGAGTCACCTATTGCTTCTGTCTGTCTGCTCATCTCTTGGAGATGTGATTAGTATTGTGTCCACTTTATCTTGTTATCAAATCATTGTGGGATGTTATGTGTTTATGTTTATGGTAATAGTAAAGGTACTAATGTATCCAGAAGCAAGAGAGCAGCGTAGGGTTGGAACTGCGGCTTACAGTACAGCCAGAAGTGACGGTTCTGCTGGCCGGAGAACCTGTCATGGTAGGAGGTAGAGGGAAAGCTGTCGCCACTAAGGGACCAACCACCTTATGACCAGGGACCACAGTGAGTAGCTGAAGCAAGTATCGTAGCAGTTTTCACACCAACCAGGAACGGTGAAGAATGGGGAAACTTCAGTAGGTGCCAAGCCAGGGACCCAGCCAGTGGGTGACGCTTGAGGAGTATCTGGAGTGCCAAGCCAGGGACCCAGCAGGGAAGCAGGGGTGATGCTTACTGAGTAAGAAGATTGGAAGAGCTCACGGGATTCAGTGGCAGTGAGCTCAGTGGGCTAAGAATCTACAAGAGGTGATTGTAGGAGGAGTAAAGGAGTTTGTTACAACTGCTTTACTGTTATAGGACTGTTATATACTGTTATAAGACTGTTGCCATAAGAGACAGCGCTCCTACACATGCAGATGTGTTGTCTTGCTGGATGCCTTTCCCTGCATGGCTGTCTACCTGTAGAAGTCTCAGAGTCTGCCAATTAACATTGCAACTACCTAAGGGTGTTCTGGCCCTAACCCTCTCTCCCACAGTTCTATTCAAGAGAAAAATAAATCTCTTTGTATTCAAGAAGTGTCTAGCGCCCATAAATCTATCTTGCACTACACCCACCATGCCTGGTAACCCACACTATATAGAAGGATGTCCGCTGCCCCTGGCTCTGGAGGTTCTCATTGAGCTAAAGGAGGCCTGGGACCTCGCTACATTTGTGTATCCAGGGTTGTGGGCTTGTTGCCGGATTGTCTGGGAACCCCCTGACTATTCAAGGCTTGCAGTTAATTAGCATACTGTGTATGTTTGTGTTAGCTGTTCCTTAGCTAATTGTGTAGGATAATGTGATCAAGCTCTTACCTGATCTTGCATGGTATATATTCTGTGTGAATTTACAATAAATTCAGTTCCAGTTCCAGTTTGCACCTAAGCTAGTTTCATCTAGATCTCGGGTGCTCAGCTGTAATACCTGGTTACTGGATGCAAACTGGAGGAAGCTGTATCTTGACGGAGGCACCCAAGCTGGGTGTTGGACGGTCCGTCACACAGTATATAAAGTAAGACCTGAAGTAAGAGAAGGGGAAGCCTAGACTCAGGGCCAACATGACTGTGGTTGAAGGGGTTTGGCATGGGGGGGGGGGTCTTCTGGTGGGTTAAAAGTAAACAGGATTAAAATGGTGCTTACCGGATTGGTGGATAGGGCTGGAGCAGGTGGAGCTTCAAAGGTGGGTCTTTAGTTGTTTTTTTGTGTTGCCTTTTGGTATGTTGCGTCGGACAGGATTTTTGTGTGGTCATGTCATGGCAGCTGGCAGGGTGCAAGGTCTCTCTATGTGTTTTATTATAGGAAAAATATGTACGTTTGTAGGGTCATGTCTTGAATAAGGCTCCCATTATTCTGGTTGGAGGTACCTGCAAGTATTGGTTTGTCTCTGAGTCAATGTTTTTGCGACTTGAGGCCTAATTTTTGCTTGTTATACAGGTACTTGAAGTACATGCCCACAAGGACCTTGGGGCTCCAGTCATACTGTACTGAATTTTAAAGTGCTATTAAAAGGCAATAAAAAAAAGATACATGTTATTCATACCTGCTCTGTGCAATGATTTTACACAGAGCAGCCCCGATCCTCCCCTTCTCGGGTCTGACGATGGTGCTCTTGGCTCCTTCTCCTGCAGAGTGCCCCCAGAGCAAGCAGCTTGCAGGCATGCTCCCAAGCCGCTGCTCTGCATGTCCATTCACACACAGAGCTGCGGATCTGCCTCACCCCCTCTCTCTCCTGTGATTGACAGCAGCGGGAGCCAATGGATCCTGCTGTCCCAGCCAATGAGGAGGGAGAGTCCACGGAGAGCCGAGGCTCTTGTGCACATCGCTGGATCGTGATGGGGCTTAGGTAAGTATTAGTAGTGGCTGGGTGGGGGCTGCACACAGAAGGTTTTTACCTTGCAACCTTTTACCATGCAACCTTCAGCATTTACAACCACTTTAATATGTTGATTATATTTTGATAATAAAGGGCTGCTATGGCTATTAAACTCCAGCCTGTGTCTTGTGTCCTTACTTAGGTAATGGTAGGTGGTGGAGTGGTGGTCAAGCAGTATTGAATTTGCTCTGACTTCACTTTCTGCCCAGGGTTTAGAAAATATTGAGGTTACAGACCTCCAGGTAACTCACATTTTCAGAAGGAGCTTGGCGGCTGGCCCCTCAAAGGGAGTTTTCTTTAAAGTGTTACCAAACCCTGCATTCACTATATCTGGTCTCCCAAAGTACACAGAACATGGAAATGCAATTATTTTAGTAAAAATAACGGGATAAATACCTTTCTCATCAGCAGTATATAGCAGTCTTGTGAATTATATTAGTGTCCAGCTGAGCACTGGCTAATGCTTGTAGGAGGAGTTTTCATTCTCCTCTGGTTGTCCTATGAGGTTGTATGACCCCTGACCCTCTGTCTGGACAGTGCTGATTGGCCCTGTTCTGATCACATTCACCCTCCCAAAAAAAACAACCTCTTTAACAATACACACCAAACTGAGCATGTGCAGAGTGCCCCCAAGGCTTTGTGCTATCAGGAAATGGATTGGGGACAGTGGAAGAAGGGGGGGGGTCAGAGAAGACAGGGTCAAACTGCCTTTTTACACAAAGTGGAGCATTAACCCCTTAGGTTACACAGTGAGTATAACAAGCATGCTTTACTGCATATACAGTGGGGACGGAAAGTATTCAGACCCCCTTAAATTTTTCACTCTTTGTTATAGTGCAGCTATTTGCTAAAATCATTTAAGTTCCTGTTTTTTCCTCATTAATGTGCACACAGCACTCCATATTGACAGAAAAACACAGAATTGTTGACATTTTTGCAAATTTATTAAAAAAAGAAAAACTGAAATATCACATGTTTCTAAGTATTCTGACCCTTTGCTCAGTATTTAGTAGAAGCACCCTTTTGATCTAATACAGCCATGAGTCTTTTTGGGAAAGATGCAACAAGTTTTTGACACCTGGATTTGGGGATCCTCTGCCATTCCTCCTTGCAGATCCTCTCCAGTTCTGTCAGGTTGGATGGTAAACGTTGGTGGACAGCCATTTTTAGGTCTCTCCAGAGATGCTCAATTGGGTTTAAGTCAGGGCTCTGGCTGCACCATTCAAAAAAAGGCACAGAGTTGTTGTGAAGCCACTCCTTCGTTATTTTAGCTGTGTGCTTAGGGTCATTGTCTTGTTGGAAGGTAAACCTTCGGCCCAGTCTGAGGTCCTGAGCACTCTGGAGAAGGTTTTCGTCGAGGATATCCCTGCACTTGGCTGCATTCATCTTTCCCTCGATTGCAACCAGTCGTCCTGTCCCTGCAGCTGAAAAACACCCCCACAGCATGATGCTGCCACCACCATGCTTCACTGTTGGGACTGTATTGGACAGGTGATGAGCAGTGCCTGGTTTTCTCCACACATACCGCTTAGAATCAAGGTCAAAAAGTTCTATCTTGGTCTCATCAGACCAGAGAATCATATTTATCACCATCTTGGAGTCCCTTCAGGTGTTTTTTAGCAAACTCCATGCGGGCTTTCATGTGTCTTGCACTGAGAGGCTTCCGTCGGGCCACTCTGCCATAAAGCCCCGACTGGTGGAGGGCTGCAGTGATGGTTGACTTTCGACAACTTTTTCCCATCTCCCGTCTGCATCTCTCGAGCTCAGCCACAGTGATCTTTGGGTTCTTCTTTACCTCTCTCACCAAGGCTCTTCTCCCCCGATAGCTCAGTTTGGCCGGACGGCCAGTTCTAGGAAGGGTTCTGGTCGTCCCAAACGTCTTCCATTTAAGGATTATGGAGGCCACTGTGCTCTTAGGAACCTTAAGTGCAGCAGAATTTTTTTTGTAACCTTGGCCAGATCTGTGCCTTGCCACAAATCTGTCTTTGAGTTCTTCAGGCAGTTCCTTTGACCTCATGATTCTCATTTGCTCTGACATGCACTGTGAGCTGTAAGGTCTTATATAGACAGGTGTGTGGCTTTCCTAATCAAGTCCAATCAGTATAATCAAACACAGCTGGACTCAAATGAAGGTGTAGAACCATCTCAAGGATGATCAGAAGAAATGGACAGCACCTGAGTTAAATATATGAGTGTCACAGCAAAGGGTGTGAATACTTAAGACCATGTGATATTTAATTTTTTTTTTTTAATAAATCTGCAAAAATGTCAACAACTCTGTGTTTTTCTGTCAATATGGGGAGCAGTGTGTACATTAATGAGGAAAAAAAATGAATGATTTTAGCAAATGGCTGCAATATAACAAAGAGTGAAACATTTAAGGGGGTCTGAATACTTTCCCTCCCCACTGTACAAACTGATTTTACTGTTGTGGGTTTAGTAACATTTTAAAGAGAATATAAAGCTTTTTCAATGTTTTATAGAAAAGTTTGCAAAATAGATCATATTGGGGTCAATTCATTAAAGGATTCCGTATGCGATATGAAGGTCACGTGACTCATTTTTCAGAAGTATCGCATGAGATAATAAAAGAGTTAATTCATCAAAGTAAAATATTGAATGTGAGGTAAATACCGCAGAAAAAAGAAAAAAAAAAAGGAGAAATCATTAAAGCTGCATTTACACTTTTGCGTAGTGGAAACAAGCGTTCCCACTCGCAATTTTATTTAAGCAATTTGCATGCAATTTTGAGCATCGCATAGGAATTCACTAGAATGGGCTGCCCTATGTACGTTTGTCGCCCGAAAAGAAGCTCCCCCTCCTTTTTGGGGCGACTAGCCTCATGCTATTTTTAAAGGCGCGGTATGTCGCAATTGCCACACGATCCTGTCACGTGACAATTGTGGCAGAATTGCATTACGCTTGGTGTGTCATTAAGGGATAATTGTGCAGCGATCGGCATGCCATTCCAAAATGTGAAGTGTGAATGGAGCCTAAAAAACACTCACATTCAATATTTATCACCTGGTGTAGGCAGCCGGTATTTTAGTAATGCACAAAACAACAATGAAGGGAACTCTGCACTGGCTTGTAAATGAAGCCCTGGTTCACACCAGTGCGGCTTTGAAATCACTCTGCTTCAGCACCATTTCAAAGCTGCCCGATCAGTGAGATTTGGATCTACAATTTTAATTGTGGCTTGCGACTTTATTTAACAGAACTCAATGCAAGTCGCAATGAAATTGCAAAAAAAGTCGTGCAGGAACCTTTTCCAAAGTTGCTGCGACTTGAGTCCCAACAATTTGAACAGTTCCATTGCTGGCAATGGGGTACGAATTGTCATGTGATTTTTGAACTGTCAAATCGCACAACAAATCGCACTGTTGTTAACCAGGGCTAAAAGTATACAATGTATCAGTGTGGAAATGTTCTACCCTGAGCTCAGGAATGAAAGCATTCTAGAATATTTTCACAGTTTAACAATATTTGTGTGTGCATTTATTTACAGAATTATCATCTGGTGCAGTGTTAGCATGTTAAAAAAAAATTGTGAAATGAAAAATAACACAAATTTTAGGTGCTAAATATCGCAAAACATAAATATTGAAAGCATTTGTTAAAAAACGCATATTTGTTCGTCAATTGAGATAAACACGAAATAAGTTATTTTAACTCAAAAATTCATCTCTTAGTGAACTAACCCCTATATTGATGTTAATAAATGTATCTGTTATATCTTATAATGTTTTCAGAGATGGCTTGTAACTTGTCAATGGACACACAGAGCCGCCTTGGGAGCGAGCACACACAAATGCCCACATGGTGGCCAGTCAGAGAGGGGGGGAGCCAAGAGCTGTGGCAGGCAGGAGACCAAGGAAGAAGAGGATCCGGGCTGCTCTGTACAAAATGATTGCACAGAGCAGGTAAGTATAACATGTTTGTAATTTTTTTCCTTTAGAACAATTTTGGGAGGTCTACTTAAGCTGGCCATCTGTGGATCGAAATCCTGCCAGTTCTGCAGCCGATCTATGCATGGCCACTGTGGTTGAACAGAAATCGAACTACCGACTGGCTAATGTTCAACTACCTTGTCGGATTTTAGCCGCTCAATCAGCATTGTAGGCTTTAGCCTGCAGCCAGGGGCGTTGCTAGGTCTACAAAAGATCTGGGGCTAGAGCCCATAGCAGTGAAGTAAAGTCATACGCTTGGGTGGGCATACACATGTATATAATATACACGTGTGTGCAGGGCTATTTTTCTCAGAGAAAAGGTGCAGGAACTCAACCATGTCTGCCACACTCACATACCTGCCAAATGGCATCAAATAGTAGCTCTTCCCTCTGCATACAACCCCTCCCTCCACTGCCCTCATCTTCCCCCCCTCCTTAAAAGCTCCACCATCTGTCATATGTCTTACCTTTGTTGCAATATTAAGCTGAAGCACCTATCCAGCTGTAGTACATCCCAGCATACTATACTATACTACAGTCACTTGTAAGGGAGATCATGCAGTAGGAGCATCAACAACTGGTCACCAGGGAAAATATGGAGACCATCTAGGGTGCACCTGTTCTGTATCTCCTTGTCCCTGTCCGGCACTCAGTAAGATCTGCGCAGGAGATCTGACCTGTGAGAGCTACTGGGAGATAAGCTATCGCTTGTAAATGCAGAAGCTGGACTACCAAGTGATAGTGGTGAGCAGGGAGCAGAAGACCTGAGCCAGAGGTGGTGGAACTAAGTTCCCCCTAGTTCCTGCTGAAAAAAAGCCCTGCGTGTGTGTAATATATAATAACGTTACATATCTGAGAGCGGATCCCATGGTTTGTTATTATTGATTGGGTCCCCAGAGCCCTCCTCATTACATCAGGGTCCCCAGAGCCCCCCTCATTATATCAGGGTCCACAGAGAGCCCCCCCCCCTTACATCAGGGTCCCCAGAGAGCCTCCTCTTACTTCAGGGTCCCCAGAGAGCCTCCCCTTACAGCTTACATCAGGGTCCCCAGAGAGCCTCCTCTTACTTCAGGGTCCCCAGAGAGTAACCCCCCTTACATCAGGGTCCCCAGAGCTGCCCCTCCTCTAGCATTAAATATAAGCCTCCCAAAGGACATGTGGACTGGCTGTGGACATGGTACAGGAGATCATGGGCTGTGGACAGAGGCATGCCTTGTTTTTTTTACTAGCTAACAGATGCCTACTTACTGCAGTGGGTGAAGCATAGTGTAAGGCTCGGCAGCGGCTGCAGGCAAGGATTAGTTCACTTCTTCAGCCTTCAGTTCGCCCATGCTAGATAGCACCACCTTCTGAGTGTGGGCGCTGCACTCCAAAGCATATCACTCCACCAGGCACCAGTTCTAATCGAGTTGGCGGCGCAGGATGCTGCTCTTGTAAAGAAAAAAAAAGAAAAAAATCCCGGAGCGCACCGATGCACTCGGTAAGAGACTCGGGGCTATGGACCCCAGATTCAGGGCTATAGCCCCAGAAGCCACCCCTAGCCACGCCACTGCCTACAGCACTGATCGGTGTATTCTGACATTGGGGATGTCTCCCTGCTGTCAGCATACATAGACATACCAGGGAGGATTCCCTTATCCACCTCAAATGTGTGGATAGGGGAATTTGGTCAGTTTTTTGTGTTCAACCCGCTGGTGGGATGCCTAAAGCTGGCCATACACTAGGAAAATTTTATACGGACATTCATACAAAAATTCTCATCAGAACATTCTTATGCCCCGTACACACGGTCGGATTTTCCGACATAAAATGTGTGATAGGACCTTGTTGTCGGAAATTCCGGCCGTGTTTGGGCTCCATCACACATTTTCCATCAGATTTTCTGACACACAAAGTTTGAGAGCAGGCTATAAAATTTTCCGACAACAAAATCCGTTGTCGGAATTTCCTATCTTGTGTACACAAATCCGACGCACAAAGTGCCACGCATGCTCAGAATAAATAAAGAGATGAAAGCTATTGGCTACTGCCCCGTTTATAGTCCCGACGTACGTGTTTTAAGTCACCGCGTTCAGAACGATCGGATTTTTCGACAACTTTGTGTGACCGTGTGTATGCAAGACAAGTTTGAGCCAACATCTGTCGGAAAAAATCCTAGGATTTTGTTGTCGGAATGTCCGATCAATGTCTGACCGTGTGTACGGGGCATTAGATGTTCTTTCTTGCCACCATATTTCATTTCAGAGCCCTTAACATTTCATCCAGACCCATTTGAATGGAATCCGAGATGTATTTTTCCAAAACAAAAACCACATTCACAGTAAGGCCTCATGCATCATGGGGCATCTGTAAAAGCTCCTCTGAATGCCAGAACTCCTAGCAGGAAAATGGTGCTAAAAAATGCACTATAAACTACGTATTACACATGCATTTAGGCACGTCAAGCGTTAATGGATTCCATTAGCCTTTTTCCTTGATTGCAAATTGGGAGGTTCCTTCTTTGGTGCCTGTGACGGACCATCCAGTACTCGGCTTGGTGCATCCTTCAAGATATAGCTTCCTCCAGTCTGGAACCAGGTATTATAACCGAGCATCCAAAGACTAAATGACACTAGCTTAGGTGCAAACTGGAACTCACTTTATTGTAAACTCACACAGACTATATACACCACACAAAATGAGATAAGAGCTTGATCGCATTATGCAAACAGTAAGATAATTAACATAGCTAATTAAACAGTAAGCGAACTAGTCACCTAGACAAGCCTAGGTGACTCAGTGCCCACCCAGACCATTTGGCACCAGTTCCCCAGTAAGAAGACCTCGGGCTGTCCAAATCTCCAAAGCAGGGATCTCCAAACTACGGCCCTCCAGCTGTTACGGATTTACACGTCCTATGAGGCTTTGTAAAACTAACGTTCACAGACATGGCTAGGCATGATGGGAATTATAGTTCCTGAACAACTGGCGGGCTATAGTTTGGAGACCCCTGCTCTAAAAGACTAGAAGACAGACAGAAACAATAGGTCCCTCAATTAACAATTAGAATCCATGCCTCCGAGGCACACATTTGGGAAATTATACCATGCGGGAAAGACACCTTATAGATTATAGCGGGAGACCCCAGCATCAGGTTGTTTTGAGCTGATTATATTAAAGCGGAGTTCCACCCAAAAGTGAAAGCTCCACTTATCTGTCTCCACGGGTGCCTGTTTTTGATAGGTATCCGTCCCTATTTCCAAGAGATCTCTCCGCAGCGAGATCACGCAGAGGTTTTGCCCCCCTCCACCTTCCCCCCATTCAGAAAGGGCAGCACGCTTCACGCATGTGCAGGAGGGAACCAGCTGTGAACCTGAAAGGCTTCACTGCCAGTTTCCCTTACCACGAATGGTGGCTACAGTACCCAAGAGCCGATGGAAACATCTGCTAGGGTTGCCGACAATGCTGGATTCCAGAACAGGTAAGTGTTCTATTATTAAAAGTTAGCAGCTATTTGTTGCTGTGGGGGGCAGAACTCCAGTTTAATATCTGCTCTGAGTCTTACAGTCTAAAGCAATTATTGTTGGTTTTGGGCACAAAGACCCCACATCTGTATCCAGGTCCTGGTTTCACAGAGTCTGTGTGTTTCGGGGAGACATGGACCTGAATCCGAAGCAAGACCACTCCGAGGGTCCCCCAGGCACACACCTCCCAAGAATAGAGCCCTTACCAGAGTAAGCAAGAGGCTACCCTCCAGTTCCCTTCAAAAGCCCCTGTCTTGGTTAGGTCTGTCACAGTGCCCCTGTCACTGCATGGTGAACATCTTCCAAGATTGTCCATTGACAGTGTGGGGTGCTGTGATGATGTCACAAAGGGGGTGCTGTGATGTCACAAAGGGGGTGCTGTGATGATGTCACAAAGGGGGTGCTGTGATGATGTCACAAAGAGGAGCAGCAACAAGACTGGTTAAGACCCAACACTGGTGGTTCACATGGCAGCTGGAAATAAACTTGGGGGAACCAGACGGTAGCAGACTTTAAATTTTGCCTGGAGACGGGCTTTAAAATTACTAGTGTATTCTCCCTTTATTAACAGCACACGACTGTATCCTTCGGTTGCTTCTTGGTATAAAAATTGTGTTTTTCCAAAGACTCAGCTACTCATAAACACACTTTTCCTGGGCACAGAAAACAGTCTAGAGATCCAGTGCAATTTTTTGCTTTACAATAAATCCGGCGTGTGCCAGAACCATATGTTTCCAAGGTGATAAGCTTTTCGATTTTTTTTGCAGAAGACTTCTGAAATAGAGCATACATAGATGAATCCTCCCTGGAGAAACCAAATACATTTACTAATTTCCGTACATTTAGATGCAATAATTAGTTGTTGATATTTTTCTTGGCTTTTCGCTCGACTCGGCCGTCCCGGAACATGAAAGATCTGGGCATTCTGTTATCATGTCATTCAAAGACAGACAGATGATGGAGGACAGAAGAATGAAAAAGTAAAATAGGCAAAGGGAGAGAGAAAAAAAAGGAGAAGAGGAAAGAGAAAGGGAAAATGAAAGTGTGGGGGTTATGAATTAGGAACATTCTGAACCAGCCATAATCAACCAGGATTCCCTAGAACCATACGATTCTTCCAGAGGTTGTGAGCGTTCCTCGAGCTGTGGCTGAATGACTTTCCATTTGATTGTGCCTACATACACTATATAACCAAAAGTATTGTGACGCCTGCCTTTACATGCACATAGACTTTAATGGCATGCCAGTCTTAGTCTGTAGGGTTCAATATTGAGTTGGCCCACCCTTTGCAGCTATAACAACTTCAATCTTCTGGGAAGGCTGTCCACAAGGTGTAGGAGTGTGTCTGTGGGAACGTTTGACCATTCTTCCAGAAGTGCATTTGTGAGATCAGGCACTGATGTGGACGAGAAGGCCTGGCTCGCAGTCTGCGCTCTAATTCATCCCAAAGGTGTTCTATCGGGTTGAGGCCAGGACTCTGTGCAGGCCAGTTAAGTTCCTCCATTCCAAACTCGCTCATCTCTGTCTTTTTGGACCTTGGTTTTTACACTGGTCCAAATCATTTGGTGGAGGGGGGATTATGGAGTGGGCTTGTATTTCAGGGGTTGGGCTTAGCCCCTTGGTTTCAGTGAAGGGAAGTCTTAAGGCGTCAGCATAACAACTTTGTGGGAGCAGTTTGGGGATGGCCCCTTCCTTTTCCAACATGACTGCACACCAGTGCACAAAGCAAGGTCCATAAAGATATGGATGAGAGAGTTTGGGGTGGAGGAATTTGACTGGCCTGCACAGAGTCCTGACCTCAACCTGATAGAAGACCTTAGGGATGAATTAGTGCAGAGACTGTGAGCCGGGCCTTCTTGCACACATCAGTGCCTGACCTCACAAATGTGCTTCTGGAAGAATGGTCAAACATTCCCATAGACACACTCCTAAATCTTGTGGACAGCCTTCCCACAAGAGTTGAAGCTGGTATAGCTGCAAAGGATGGGCCAACTCAATATTGAACCCTACAGACTAAGACTGGAATGCCAATAAAGTTCATGTGACAATCCAATACTGCAGTTTAGGCACAGCTCCCGACTGTCCCTGATTTGGAACAAAGACCCTCTGTCCCTCTTTCCTCATTTGTCCCTCATTTTGGTCTGATCTATATAGTTGTATATAAATGCACTACTTATCTCTTAAAAAACGTTTCCCAGTGCTAAACCTTTCATCCAAATTTTAAATGTCTGCATTTGTAAATTCCAAAAGCCAGTATAAGACCCTTTCACACTGAAGGTGCTTTTCAGGCATTGTAGAGCTAAAAATAGTGCCTGTAAAGCACCTGAAAAGAGTCTTTAAAGCCCCCCCCCCAGTGTGAAAGCCTGAGTGCTTTCACACTGGAGCGGTGCGCTTGCAGGACCGAAAAAAAAGTCCTGCAAGCAGCATCTTTGGGGCGGTGCGGGAGCGGTGTACACACCGCTCCTAGACCGCCGTTGCCCTTGAAATCAATGGGCAGCGCTGCCAAATCGAGGCAGTTTTAACCATTTCCTCGGCCGCTAGTGGGGTTAAAAGCGCTGATCTAGCGGCCAAAAAGCGCCGCTATAACAGCGGTAAAGTGCAGCTAAAACTAGCGGCGCTTTACCGATAACGCGGCCAGGCTAGCAGTGTGAAAGGAGTATTAAGGAATAGTAGTGGTAAAAGAAAAGCACTTATGGCTTTAACTTTTATTTTTTTCTGTATAATTGTTTTTTAAGATGGGGGGAGGGCGTGTGTCTTATGCCTACATACTTCTGCTAATAGGTGTCCCGCGTCCTCATCTCAAAAAGTTGGGAGGTATGGTTTAGGGAGGCCTAGGCTAGAATGGCAGCAAGAGGCAGGTGAAAGGAAAAAAAAAAGGAAAAAAGGAAAAGAAAAAAAAAAAGTTTTTTTTAAAGTCTGGGCACCCTGGTTGAAAAGCTCCATCTAAATGGCCCTATTGTGGAACTTTCCTGTAATACTATAATCAGGGATTATTGGGACTCCTGTGTCAATGCTGAGATCAGATTTATAAGGGGGCAAAAGGGGCAATTGCCCAGGTTCCCCCCTGACAGAAGGGACTACCTATACAAAAAATTGATAATTTTTCAGGACGCCTGAATTACAGCGATGGGGGGTGTTTTTTTGAAGCACCAGATTAGAGCCATAGGCTGTAATAGACTTCAAAATAGGGTGGCTTGTGGCGCAGAGCATTGCGCCATGAGCCCACCTAAGTGTTAAAACAGCGAATGAATATATATATATGGGTAAGTGCGACCGACCGTCCCACTGACTGACCGACGGGGGTGGGGGTGGGGGTGGGGTATTGGTCATACTGTTTGCCGCCCCCCCCCCCCCAAAAAAAGTCCACCGGCCGCCACTGATAGCACTCCAAATGCAGAAACAAACACACATTTTGAAACGTGAAGAAACAAGCGACATACGCAGCAAAACAGACAGTAAAAAATGTGCAAACCGCACACTAGCCAAAATGTCCCATGAGCTACTTTGCCATGTGCATCGTGGGAAAAAACGAGCCTTATTTACCTGTGGACCCTGTGGATTCATCACACTTTGAGTGACCCTGTGGATTCATCACACTTTGAGTGCCATTGCATCGTGATAAATCTGGGTCAATGTCTCAACAGCTGCAAGGCTCTACTTTACCATGTCTGATCTGAAGCAAGTGCTTGAATTGGTCTCAATACACTTTGCTAGTGGGAATGCCAACCTATTTGTATGTAGCAGCAAACCTTATGCATAAAAGCTGAAATAGAAGACTAGCAAAGGCGTCACTTATACCATTCCATCAATTATCAGCGTACTTTTAAAGCTGAACTCAAGGCAGATTTAAAATACAAAAATGAAATACTAACCCTGGGTTTAATTTCAGCTTGTTTGGGCGAAGCAGCAACATACAGTATACAGCGTTATGTTCCGGCAGTGGTACAGGGACTTCCCGCCCTGTTCCCGGAACCAAATTGGATCAGGCTGAGTGCTACTCAGCCATTCATGGAAGCTTTGTAGTTTTATTTTTATCAATAATATTTTATTGTTTTTAATGTAGTACAAAAAAAGGAAAACATAGAAAAGAAACTATAAAACAAAAAGAAATGGTCATCCACATAAGAAAGATCCGCAAAGAAAATAGGGAAAAGAGAACACCGGGGCTTTGTGACACCAAAAAGAAGTAACAAATAGGATACAATAAAATTTTATTTTTTATTTGAAAATATTAAAAATACCCCCTGTAGACATCATAGTGTCAGGAAATAGTTGTACACAAGATGACCAATATAAACACACAATAGGCAAAAAAGAAAATGCACCATATAGCACTAATTCTGATTGTACAATTCCAAAAGACCCCAACACGTTTCAACCTTGATGGTCTTCCTCAGGGGATTGCCCTTGGACAACAGATCAGGAAAACTCTAAAACAGATATAGTGAGTATACAAGTATGTATGTACAAAAATACAGCCATGTCATAAAGACATTCTCAAGAACATAAATAGTGAACTTACATAGCTAATGGAGTCGGTTATATGATGTTATGGGTCCCCAAGGACTGTGTGATGAAAAAAGGGTTCCAGATAGGCCAAAAAAAATGATCATAATTATTTTATTTTATTTTTTGATATTATCCATCTCATTCATTTTATTAGGAAGTTTTATACAATTTGATGACTGACTGACATTCCTTGTACTGGGGATGCCTATTTTTTTTTTTGGGCTATCTGGAACCCTTTTTCAATCATACAGTCCTTGTTCTCCTTGGGAACCCTTAACATCATATAACCTGCTCCATTTGTTAGACTCCATTAGCTATGTAAGTTCATTATATTATGTACTTGAGAATGTCTTTATGACATGGATGTATTTTTGTACTTACATGCTCACTATATCTCTGTTTTATGCCGCGTACACACGAGCGGACTTTACGGCAGACTTTACCCGGCGGACTGGATTTCGTTGGACAATTCGATCGTGTGTGGGCTCCAGCGGACTTTGTTTTCTCAAAAGTTGGACGAACTTAGATTTGAAACATGTTTCAAATCTATCCGACGGACTCGAGTCCGGTCGAAAAGTCCGCCGTCTGTATGCTAGTTCGACGGACAAAAAGCCACGCTAGGGCAGCTATTGGCTACTGGCTATGAACTTCCTTATTTTAGTCCGGTCGTACGTCATCACGTACAAATTCGACGGACTTTGGTTGATCGTGTGTAGGGAAGTCCGTTCATTCAGAAAGTCTGTCGTAAAGTCCGTCGAAAAGTCAGCTGGGCAAAGTCTGCCGCAAAGTTCGCTCATGTGTACGCGGCATAAGAGTTTTCCTGATCTGTTGTCCAAGGGCAATTGATGAGAAAGACCATCAAGATCAAAACACGTCGGTGCCTTTTGGAATTGTACAATCAGAATTAGTGTTATACGGTGTATTTTGTGTTTACATTGCTCATCTTCTTTACAACTATTTCCTGACACTATGATGTCTACAGGGGATATTTTTTATATTTTCAAATAAAAAATAAAATTTTATTGTATCCTATGTGTTACTTCTTTTTGGTGTCACAAAGCCCCGGTGTCCTCTTTTCCCCATTTCCTTTGTGGATCTTTCTTATGAACATGTTGTGACACCGACCGTTGGTATATCTTTTAGCTGCTTTCAGAGATATATCTAAATGGTCATCCACAGTCAGGATTTCTGCCTCGCAGGGCAGCACATAGAAATAAGAAAGGAGTAGGCCAAACAGAGAGGTCGCAATATCAAATGATGCAATGCAAGCAGTTGGTAGAAAATATCATATTACACAGAGTCGATCCCACTCTAGGCTATCCACAACCACCGCACCTGAACAAAGTTCTCTATACAAACTAGCCCATTGACAGGAATCTTTACCAGACCCAAAATTAGTGGGCGGTAGATTTAGTATTACCCCAATCTATCCACGGTTTCCTCTCTTTGTCAAGGGACACTTCATGGCCAGATTTAAGAGATAAAGATTGTTCGTAGGAGAAGTTAATCTTTACTAAGGCCATGACCTTCGATAGGTTTGGGGCTTGATTTTCCTTCCAGTGCCTTGCTATGACAGTTCTCATGGCTAAGAGAACATGAGCTACAACAGTACAAAACGGGGATCCCTTCAATTTGAAGGTTTAAGATTGCTAAAGCAGGGTTAGGTTGTATTAAAATACCAGTTAGTGAAGACAGGAGTCTAAAAATTGGCCTCCAAATGCTTGTTAAGGGCTTACAGGCCCAGAATGTATAGTATAGGTTATCAATTTGTCCACAACCCTTTCAACAGAGGGAAAAATTAGATGAGGAAATTTTGCCAATTGGTAAGGGGTTAGATAACATTGGGTAACTCATTTTTGAAACATCTTCCAGAAGCTTTGTAGTTTTATGAATAAGCACAAGGCTTCTGATTGGTGGAGGATTGTGAGGTCATCTGCCCACCTCAGCCAAACAGAGGAAGTTTTGTATTTGTTTATTAAACACAAAGCTTCCTGGGAGTGGCTAAGCATTGAATATGATATAAAGTTTAATTGTGGGCAAGTCCATGCTTTTATTTGTTTAACAACTGCAAGAAAGCAGACACAATTTAACAAGTGCAGAGAAATAACATAAAATGACATTCATGGTTCCTAAATATCTCTATCAGCGACTGTATCAGGTTTTAGGAAATTTATCGTTGAACACCATTTGGTCTTTGACTCGCTGACCCATGCCAATATGGTTGGTGTTTCTGCTCCATGTAATTTATGTTATCATTTGAATGCTTTTGTCATTTGTCAAGACTATGAAACGTTATCTATTTTGATATATATGTTAGGGATCCTCTTACTAAATTACACCTTCCTACACACCATGCTCCCAGAAGACTACATATAACAAATAATTGCTAACTACCATAACTAATAATTCTAAAAATGACACCAAAAAAACATAAGCAGTTTAATTAAACCGCATCATTTTTTGACACAGGAGATCCAAGATGTCTTAAAATTTCACATATTCCTGGCAGCCGTGGTCCAACATGCCTTGAAGGCTTTATAAACTGATAAGATCTTCATCCAAACATCAAACTCCCTAAATGATCTGTAATTGGGGACACAGGTGTGAAAACGAAGATAATATGGTGTAATTTTATAAAAGATTTAAAAGAAAATGAAACTGTAAAGATTGTGCTTGATCAGACACACCACACATTGAAGGACACATTGAAGACTGCATCTCCACCTGGAGAACATTTTATTATTTCATCACTATATTCTTAGCCTCAAAAAGAATTGCAAAAGTGACAACGTTGCTTCACCAGCCCAACACCTAACAAATTGAGTGATTTGGTTTCTTTACCTTGGTTTGGTTTACCTGGGAGGGCACGTCACCCTATTAGTGGTTAGCATGACTTGTTGATGATCACTAATAAGCAACCTATTCTTGTTCAGTGTTTTCATCATTTATGTCCTGGGCACTCAGTTGTCCCAAGCCCAACAGCTTAAGAGCTACTTGATCCCCCACTCTCTTGTGCTCAGACAAAATGCCTTAGAGAAAATTATGCATGCGTCCTAAATGCCACCAGGGTGCACCAGGTGTCGCCATGACAGCTGGCAGGTCACTGGCACTACCCAGGGCAACAACTGCTTTGCTTCTCGAAACCACCAGGCAGCAATTGTTGAAAGGAATTAGTAACCTCTAAACTAGGGGTCTCCAAACTTTCTTAAGAAAGGGTGAGTTTACTGTCATTCAGATTTTAGGGGGGGCCAGACTGTGCCCAATGGGAGTAAACAATGCCTGATCTTTGGTATTAGGAGGAGAAATGGTGTCGTTGGGAGGAATAGTGCCCCATTTTTGTTGTCAGTGGAAGACATTATGCCCCATCGTGAGTGTCAGTAGAAGAATTAGGGCTCCATTGTTGGTGTCAGTGGCAAGTATAAGGCCTCAAGGGCTGGATAAAGGCAAGCAAAGGGCCACCTCCGGCCCCAGGGACATGGTTTGGAGACCACGGCTCTAAACCACTAGGAATGAGCCGAACACCCCCTGATTTGGTTCGCACCAGAACTTGCGAACAGGCAAAAAATCTGTACAAACACAGTTAAAGTCTATGGGACACGAACAAGAAAAATCAAAAGTGCTAATTTTAAAGGCTTATTTGCAAGTTATTGCCATAAAAAGTGTTTGGGGACCCGGGTCCTGCCCCAGGGGACATGTATCAATGCAAAAAAAAGTTTTAAAAATGTCTGTTTTTTCAGGAGCAGTGATTTTAATAATGCTTAAAGGGAAACAATAAAAATTAAATATTCCTTTAAATATCGTGCCTGGGGGCAGTCCTTAGCTATATAACAGCTGTCATCGCGAAGAGGCTTCAGTCGGCGGGAGCCTCTCATGAAGGCGGAGTTTTTTCCGTTTTTTTTTTTTAACACTGTTACATCTGACAAGTCTGTCCCCTTGTGTTGTCCCTGCACCGTGCTGATCTACTCACTGTCTCTCTTTGTTCTCTCCCGCTGCCTCTCCGGCATGAATCCCTCCCACTGCCTCCTGTGGTGAGATCCTTCCAGGCCTGTATTTCGAACTTCAGCCTGAGGTAAAACCCCTCCAGAGCAGGGGTCCCTCAAGGGCATCCGACAGCCTCTGCTCAGGACTGCTTCTCCATCTTCCACCCGACTGCCCTGCTGGCATGGCTCATGTCTATTTATGGGCTTCCTTAGTTCCCTACCAGGCCCACTCCTGGGGATTGGCTAAGGGCCCATAAATATGCAGAGCAGCTTCTCCTTACCTTCGCCCACTAGTTCCAGAACATTCTCCAATTTTCCAGATACCAGGGGGAGGCACCAGAGAGCTGCCAGGATTAGTCATCAAGCCCTGGCCTCTAGTGACCCTGACCCAGATTTAAGACTCAAGTCTAAGCCAGAGCCAGCTATGTTTTTCTTACTTTCACTACTAGTAGCACACACTACAGCAGGGGTAGGCAACCTCGGCCCTCCAGCTGTGGTGATACTACAAGTCCCATGAGACATTGCAAAAACCTGGCAATCACAGCATGACTCCTAGAGGCAGAGGCATGATGGGATTTGTAGTTTCACAACAGCTGGAGGGCAGAGGTTGCCTACCCCTGCACTAGAGGGTGCTACATAAGTAATGTGGAGACGAGTTAAAACTTCTGAAAATGTTTCCATTTCTCATCCTGGTGTCAAAGGTACAGGAAGTAAGGGAAAATCTCCCCAATTTAATTGCAGACAAAAATAAAAAATCCATCCAAAGCAAAAAAATATATATTTTGGCTGGAGCTAGGGGTCAAGCAACTGCCAATAAAAAAAAAAATCATTGGGTGGAATGACCCTTTAATTTGCTCACAACTCTACAGATATGTTTCCCTCTGCTAGAATGAATTCAGTAAAGGAAGTATCTGAGGTTACAGCCGCTTGAATCATCGAGCTGTTGATATTCGCACACATCACACCTCAGTGCTGCCCTGAACAGACAGAATTCCCACTGACTCATCACAGGCGATGATCTATGTGCAGCAACACACTCACACATGAATGACTTAGAGAGGAGACTGACTCCTGTAACATTCAGATGATGCAGCTTTTATATTAGGAAGACAAATGTTACAGCGGCCGCAAAACAGAATGATGAAACCTAAACAGACACCACGCCAGGTGGTTAAGGTGAATACACTGATGTCATCTTATCCCCTTTCAAACCTTGATTTCCTAAAGGAACAGAAACTTCACTTCACACTATAGCAGTGTGGTAATACATTACATTTTACATAGTCACATAGTAGGTAAGGTCGAAAAAAAGACAACAGTCCATCAAGTTCAACCTGTGTAGATGTACGTATGTCAGTGTCTATAATTATTCCCATATACTTGTACGTTGTGTTCTTTCAGATGCACATCCAAGAGTCTTTTAAAAAATATCCATACTCCCCACTGCCACCACCAATTGTGGAAGAGAGTTCCACATCCTTATTGCCCTGACAGTGAAAAGCCCCCTACGCAATGTGAGAGTGAGAGCCCCTGTCTCGGTGAAAATGAGGGTAAAATGTACACAGGACTCCCAAAGAGGCAGTTTGAGAAGTTCCAGCAGAAGATTTGTGAGCAGAGAAAGCTATGCTTTAAGTTTTCTCTGGATTTTGTAAGTCTTGAATTGGGGCTTGAAACTTGAAGACTTCAAAGAGCATTGGGAGAGATGGAGTCTTCAGTCTTGTGTCCGGGCTTTCCAGAAATTCTGCAGGTTGTGTGTGTGTCCAGGTGCACACAACCATTAGAAGGCAGAGCTGAGCAAAGCTCAGAGGAGGTGGGAAAGGAGTTGGTGTTGGAGCAGCCAGGAGGGATGTGTGCTACTATTTAAGAACCCAGGCAATACCCTTGAGACGGCACTCCATGTGGGAGGTCAGTGGACTGAGAGAGTTGGACCAGCTGAGAGAGTCGGGGAGACCATAGCTGAGACAACAGGAACAGAAAGTCTTGGGGACCATGAAAGCCTGGAGTGTCAGGAGAACCCCTTCTTAGAGGCCAGGAGTGGGCCTGTGCAGCTTTGTACTGCGACCAAGGCTGAGTGAGCCTTGAGAGCCAGGTGGCTTGGCATTTTCGTTTTTGTTGTAAATTTTTGGGAGAAGAACCCCTGTGTGGGCAACCCGTGCATGTATGAACTTTCATTTTTGTTACATTCAAAAAAAGTGGGCTACCACGCCCTTAAACTGAAGTTTCTGTTGGCTGTGAACTCACTGAAAATGCATCTACCATGCAGCTAGACATCCCCCAATATCACAGCAGTTTAAGGTTAAACCGTTTCTCCTCCAATCTCATTGTGTGGCTCCATGTCCTGAATAGTTTTTTTTCCTATGCTGGGATCACCACTGAGGTATTTGTAGATCGCTATCATGTCCCCCTCTCGAGCGTCTCTTCTCCAGCGAGAATACATTTAGTGCTTGTTGAGGCCTGGTTCACACCTATGCATTTTTAGTGCTTTTTGCATATTTGCATTACAGTCCATTTAACATGGTTTCCTATGGAACACATTCTGTAGTGCAAATCTGCAAAATGCAAAAAGCACTAAAGATGCAAAGGTGTGAATCAGGCCTTAGGCTCGATTCACATCTATACATGTTGCTTTTGAGCGTTTCTGCAGTGTTTTTTGTGGTGTTTGCCGCGTTTTTGAGCAGCGTTTTTACAGCATTTTTGCCACGTTTTGTGTTGTTTTTTTTTGTTTTGTTTTTCATACTGTATACAGTCAAAAAAAAAGGCCAAAAACGCAAAACGTGTCAAACGCTGTAAAAACGCTGTACTTGCATTTTTGATGCCGGTTCATTGAATTCTATTACATGCAAAACCCTGCATTTTGCATGAAAAAAAAGTCCCTGACCCTTTCCAAAAACGCAGAGGTACTGTACAAAAATGCATTGATGTGAACGTGTTCCATAGGAACCCATGTTAAAAAATTCCCACGCATTTCTGCAAAATGCATCAAAAAACGCATTAGTGTGAATGGAGCCTAAGAACTCTCTGCATGGATGAACAATTTAAATGCTGTCCAGCAACTGCACTCAGGTAATGCACCTGCAGTGAATTCGGAATGATCTTGGAAGCTTTGCAAACTGAACTAAAAAATGCCGCATTTGCAGCTCAAAGCCTATCAACACTGGCAAAACTGCACTAGTTAATGGATGCTGAATGATCTCAGAAGAACCTTAAAGTGGAGTTCCACCCAAAAGTGGAACTTCCACTCATCAGATTCCTCCCCCCCTCCGGTGACACAGTTGGCACCTTTTAGGGGGGAGGGGGGTACAGATACCTGTATATTACAGGTATCTGTACCCACTTCCGGCATAGATAGCCGCAGAATCTGCGGTTATTTACGCCACTTCCTGCTCCCTCCCCTCTGCCTGCTGGGAAACACGCGGGTCCCAGAGGCAGCAGGGACCATCCGTATTGCGCTGCGCGACTCGCGCATGCGCAGTAGAGAACCGGGAAGTGAAGCCGCACGGCTTCACTTCCTGATTCCCTTACCGAAGATGGAGGCGGCAGCACCAGAGGACGGAGAGACACTTCGGCCTCGGGTGCCGACATCGCGGGCGCCCTGGACAGGTGAGTGTCCATGTTTTAAAAGTCAGCAGCTGCAGTATTTGTAGCTGCTGACTTTTAAAAGCTGATTTCAAATACAAGCAGAATGTACCAGAAAACAAGTTGCATTTGCCCAGTGACACAAGTCCAAAGCCTGGTGACATTTATGCGAGTGCAAAGCAACTAGGGGTGGATTCATAATACTACATACTCACAGGATGTCCCAAGTTTTCTGAGTTGAAAAATACTGGATATCCTTCGACCTGAAAGACTAAACATCTAGGTTTGGAAAGGAACTGTGGAGGGTGCAGTGCTGGGAACAAGGTAAGTATTGCAGTCATAGCTACCATATCCATTGCAAAGCCATGCCAAAGCCTGTTTACTTTTGTGCACTTGGTATGTTTCCTCCTTATGTTTGAGGCAAATTAGTTTAGTCCTTAGCTAAACACTCCTTACTTTTCACTCTACTGCTCAGTCTAATTGACTTTCCAAGCATAGTTTAGGAAAGTCATTGTCCTCCTACACTGGATAAACATCCCCTGTACTGCACTTTATGGATATAAAACTAAACTGGAAACAACGTTTGTGTCGTATTAAAGAGTTAAGCTGTTTGTGGTTTGTGCCAAGTAAGCAAATGGCCATATTGCTTGTACAAGCTAGGTTTAAGGAGGTATGTCATTGCATATATCGACATTTGAACCAGTTATGGTTTATACATTTTTTGTTTTGTTTTTTTTAACAATGGTGTTTTTTTTTTTTTTTTTTGTTTTTTTTTTTATGTTCACAACTGAAAACAAAATGAAGACTTAAGTGGGGTATGTGTTTCCATTTTTCCAGTAGCCAGGTGGATTTTCTGCCATATAAAATAAACTGATGAGAGTAAAAATCCTTCACACTTGGGAAATGCTGATGTGGGATGTTTCGGAAAGATGGCGTTCGCAGGACGAGAGGCTGTGAGTGAGGATTATAGAGTGGTCTGCAATTTCATGTTTACATATCCATTAATATAAGTCAATAAGACATTTCTGACACACCCAATTCCAGACCTTGAAGAAGATTCTACATAACTATCTATCCTTGTTAAGACCACCATGATGGTGAACGTCACAGCACCCAATCACATTTGAGCAGAGACAATCGTGGGAGAATTACTTAAATATAAATACAAAATAAATAAATACAGCTGCAGCCCGCTTGCTATAGACAATACCCATTGGAAATTGTGCAGAAACTGCGCTTAGCCTTAGAGAATATACAGAGGTGCTAGCACGTCACTAGACAAATAGTGCATCAAACATAAATATACAATATAGTGCAGCACTAAAATTAAAGAACAAGTGCATCAAACAAAAAGAACCATAATGAATATGGCGCAAAGGAAATCCAATAAATGAAAATTGTAAACAAAAAAACAAACAAACACTGTAAGCCATTCAAAGGTGTGAAAAGTGATCCAAACAATAATATCTCAATATTCCAGTACAAAAAAATAGACATAAGTGAAAAATTCAATAATTGGATAGTCAAGCAAGCAGTAATCTTGCAGTAGAGCAGTGTTTCTGTATTCCAGTATTCAAGGCGCAATAACAGGTCAGGTGTTCAGGCTTTGCATTATTTTGCACAGGTGATTTGATCAGTTTCCCTGCCTGTAGTAAGTACCACAGCCTTTTCATCTGAGGGAAATCCTGAAAACATGACCTGTTGGTGCGTCTTGAGGACTGCTGTAGAGAATGAGTCTCAAATAGAATCAAATTGGTATCACTCGTGAAGGAATATCAAAGAAAATCCACCACCAAAGTGTAAGGCTAATGCGCTTACCAGAACTAGTGGACTTATATACCAAAGCATTGTGGAGGATCTAAATCACTGCAACAGGATCCAAATGCTCCTGATGGCTGGTATGGATGTCAGATCAATCTGGAAGATATCACCTCTCGAAGGACAGGCTCCCAGCATATGGATACCTTCATCAGAAAAGTTCCCAATTCACAAGTACAAAAAAAAAACTGGATATCATCTGGGGTGCGACACCCCAGATGATGTCCAATAGGACAAAACGCGTTGGGTGGAGTTTGTGTAAATTATGTCACTGCGATTTTCTTGTTTCTATTGATATTCCATGGATTTGGTATACATTCTCAGCGCGGTTTACAAGTGGACCGGTGTAAGTGTATACCTGTTTTTTTTTGTTTGTTTTTTTTAAATAAAAAGTTTTAAACAGCTTTACACCATGTGCGGATGCTTGCTGTTTTTCCACATGCACCATGGAATATCAATAGAAACAAGCAAATCGCAGTGACAGCATATACACAAACTTCAACTGACGCGTTTCGTCCTATTTGACATCATCTGGGGTGTCACACCCCAGATGATGTCCAGTTTTTTTGTACTTGTGAATTTGGAAATGTTCTGATGAGGGTATCCATATGCGGGGAGCCTGTCTTTCGAGAGGTGACATTTTCCAGATTGATCTGACATCCATACCAGCCATCAGGAGCGTTTGGATCCTGTTGGAGTGATTTAGATCCTCCACAACGCTTGTTTGACTCAATACTTTGGTATATGAGTCCACTTATTCTGGTAAGCGTACTAGCCTTACACTTTGGTGGTGTATCCTCTTTGATATTCCTTCACGAGTGATACCAATTTGATTATTTTTGGGACTCATTCTCTACAGCAAGATTATTGCTTACTGGGTTATCCAATTATTTAATTTTTCACTTATGTCCATTTTTTTTGTACTGGAATATTGAGATATTTTTGTGTGGATCACTTTTCACACCTTTTGAATTGCTTACAGTATTTTTTTTTTTGTTCACAATTTTCGTTTATAGGTTTTTATTTTGCGCCATATTCATTATTGTTCTTTTGTTTGATGCACTTGTTCTTTAATTTTAGCGCTGCACTAGATTTTATATTTATATAGACAATACCTGCTAAACAGAAATGGGTTTTTTAAACCAAAGCCTTGGTAAAGTTCCCAGGAAGTAAAGGCAGACACCTAAGGGCTTTCGAACTTAAGGGGGCATTTACCATACAAGTCAATGTGATTACAAAAACAATTCAGAAGCAATATAAAGCAATGACTTAAATACTGCAGAGTTGAATTGAAGCAACTCCGAAGCAAGTCAAAGGAAGTCACAGAAACACCTGAGAGCGTAAAGGATTTGATTAATTTCTTAGACTGATACCCTATGTACCTTTCGTTGTCAATGACTGCCTTAGTGGCGCTGAAAATCACCAGGGCTTTCTGCAGCATGCCCACAATCTCTAATGCTGCGTACACACGAGCGGACTTTTCAGCATCAAAGGTCCGACGGTCTTTCCGATGGACTTTCGAACGACTGGACTTGCCCACACACGAACAGACTAAAGTCCGTTCGAAAGTCCATTGGTTTGAACGTGATGACGTACGAAGGGACTAGAATAAGGAAGTTGATAGCCAGTAGCCAATAGCTGTCCTTGTGTCCTTTTTTGTCCATGCAATTTCTATCGAGACTGTACCATGCAACTTTGATGTGATTTTAATTTGGATAAGTGCGACTTTGTTACAACTTTGGCTTTGACCAATGTCATCGTTTTGTTTGTGCTCTACAAAGTCGCTAGACATGTGCAGAACGGAAAAATTTGTTTAGTTTTGTTTGGTTTCTTTATTTTCGAACTAATTCTAAATTTTTCAGAACTATTCGAATTCGAATCAGTTGAAAATTGATCGACTGATTCAAATTCTGTGTAAAGAATATCTGGTTGTTAAGGAGTGAGCTGGGAAGCCGGCCGCTGCATCCTTAACAACAGATGACTCATCAGCTGTCAGCGGGTTTCCCCCCTGACAGCTGAATGGAAAAAAAATATAATTCCAGCACTGAAAAATAAATGAAAAAAACAGCGTGGGGTCTCCCCCAAAATCCACACCAGACCCTTATCCAAGCATGCGGCCCACAAAGTCAGGAAAAAGGGGGGTGCGCTTGCTCATCCCTTGTGAACCATACCAGGCCACATGCCCTCAACATGTGGGGGGGGGATGCTTTGTTTCTTGATGGGGATAAGGGCCTCTTCCCCACAACCCTGATCAGTGGTTGTGGGGGTCTGCAGGCGGGGGGCTTGTTGGGATCTGAAAGATCCCGACCTCCTCCCAATGTGAATGAGTTTTCCATTGTTATTTTACAATTTTGCATGACTCAAATGGCTTGGTAAGGATAGGGGGGACCCCATGCTGTTTTTCATTTATTTTTTCATTGCCAGCATTCTTTTCCCAAGTTAGACACAAGTCGCATGTATATCACACAGGTGTGACTTTCATGCGACTTTGAGGGTTTACATTGAAGTCTACGGCCCGCAAGTCGGACCAACGTAGTGCAGGAACTACTTTAAAGTCACTGCAACTTTAAGTCGCACATATATGAACGGTACTCATTGGGAACCATGGGGTGCCACTTGTCATGCGACTTTGGGGTCATAAGTCGCATGACAAGTCGCACAAGTGTGAATGGGGCCTAACAGTGTTCGACAGCATGCTGGCAGTCTTACAGTCCACTGCAACAAGTCCACCATTTTTGAAAGTCCTCTTCAGCATGCCCACCAATTCTGCCGGTCCTCTGCAACAGGTCTGCACCTCTGACAGTTCCCTGCAAAAAGTCAGCAATCTGTGACAGTCCTCTGCAACAAGTTTGCAGTTTCTAACAGTCCACTGCAGCATGCCTGCAGCCTCTGACAGCCCTCTGTCCATGTACATGAGCCCTAGCAGTGCCTATGTATACCCTTTGTTGTCTATGAGTACCTTAGTAATGCTGAAAACCAACAAGGATGTCCTCTACATCATGTCTGCTGCAGAGGACACTCCGAAAGTCTGCAGTCTGACAGTCCACTGAAGCAAGATTGCAGTCTCTAATGCTGTGTAGACACGGGCGGACTTTTAGACCAGACTGGTCCGACGGAACGAATCCATTGGACAATCCGACCATGTGTGGGCTTCATCGGACCTTCTGTGGACATTTTCTGTCAAAATTCAGACAGACCTTTAGATTTAGAACATGTTTCAAATCTTTCCGACGGACTCGAGTCCGATCGAAAAATCCGTTCGTCTGTATGTTAGTCTGACGGACAAAAAACGACGCAAGGGCAGCTATTGGCTACTGGCTAGGAACTTCCTTATTCTAGTCCCTTTGTAGGTCATCACGTTCAAACGAACGGACTTTCGAGCTCACTTTAGTCCGTTCGTGTGTGGGCAAGTCTGGTCATTCGAAAGTCTGTCGTAACTACGCCGAAAGTCCGTCGGAAAGACCGTCAGACGTTTGATGCTGAAAAGGCTGCCCATGTGCACACGGCATAACAGTCCACTGCAGCAAGATTGCAGTCTCTAACAGTCCACTGCAGCATGCCCGCAGTCTCTGATAGTCCTCTGCAACAAGTTCCCGGACAGTGAGGGGTAATATTGCTTGTCCTACCCACAATATGTGTCCAGTAACAGTAAGATGCTGTTATTGCCAGCGAGGAAGACATACTACAGCCCAAAATTAAACTGCCCAAACATTACAGAGATAAAACTTTGCACGTAGAACTCAGTGCTGAACAGTCTCTAAAATGAAAGATTTTTATACAAACATGCAAGGTGGCACAGAGCAAACTATAAAGGATAGTGGGGCAGCTCTGTAGGCAACTGCCTCCCTCAGGTAAACGATTGTGACTGTCCAGGAAAGTCCAACCCAACCAATCATCTTCATCCTGCGAAGGCTTGGACAAGCAACACTGGCCAAGGTTATGGAGATGCCTACAAACGCACGTTCCCTCTTCCAACAAATTTATGGGTGAATGTCCTTAAACATAGCCATTTTTCACTGTCAAAATACCACATGATTAATAAAGAGCAATTCAGTCAGGCCCATTTTTGATGTGACGTGCTGCCTGTCTTCACTGTCCATCTTTCTCAAGTTTGAAAACTGGGAGGTGTGCATTTAGAAATAAGGCCAAGGTTGCAGAGATGCCTTCAAAACACAACAAATTTCCATCTTCTGACCTTTTATGGTTGAATGTCCTTTAATGTAGTCCTCTTTAGGGTTCGTTCCTACGTGTGGCTATACTTCAGCCCCTCTAAAAATGTATCTATGGTGGAACGCTTTTCAGAAGGTGTTTGACAGGTGGTGAGGAGGCGATATGTTGCCTCCTCACCACCTTTGGGCCTTGCCCAGCCCAAGTGGTTAGCAGTTTAAAGCAGCCTCAGCTTGATTTATTCAGACCACGCCCCCGACATGTTTCAACCCGCCCTTGGGCTTAATCATGGGGGCAGGATGAAACATGTTGGGGACATAGCCTGTATGAATTGAGCTGAGGCTGCTTTTATCTGCTAACCACTCGGGCTGGGTGAGGTGTGCGATAACTGGGCTATCTCTTCCTATTTCTACAGCGTGCTTTGGGTCTGGACAAACCTTTCTACACTAGTCAACAGCATTATTTTCATCAGACCTTGTCAGACTGAGCTGGGGCCTCTAAGCAAACTACTGACCCACCACACTGTAACCATGTGCATGGTTGCTGAGCAGTTGCAGTGCGGCCCCATTCACTTGAATGAGCCACATTAGGTGGCTGTGTTTCTTAGGTAGGTGATTGAGGGTGGTAAAACTGTGGCTCAGCCACCTCCTAATACCACCCCTGACTGCATGTATGAACAAGTGATTACTGTCCGAGCACCCCCTAAAATAATAGCAGCCAGCTTAGTAGAGGTGAGAAGAGTATTGGCCATTAATTTGGCCATGGTGTCATAGGAGTAGTAACTTCTCGGGGATGTGGGTGAAATATCCCTTGTGTACAGAGGGCTCAGAATTATACATCCGCTACCAAATCCTAATAAAAACAGTATAAAAGCATGAAAAGCCAAAAATATCATAAGGCACAACTTCAATACATAATAACACTAATATAAACATTAACACTAATATAAAAATAATACTTAAAAGAAGAATAAAATCTGTCTAATATTGCAATAAATGTGATGCTTAATCTCTAATAAAATAAAAAGATAAAGCCACTTTGCTCCTATACACAGCTTTGCTCTATTTCCACATACCACCCTGTAGATATCCAGTATGTCCCTAGCTAAGAAAGTCTGATTAATGCCATATGACGTGCTCTGAACTTTCCGTTCAGCTGCATTCTGCGGGACTTCAGCCCTACTGGCGATGGAAGTCATGTGACCTGCAGATATCACCATGGATAAAGATCAGAGAAATAAACAGTGACATTGTTCAGCCAGCCAATTACATATCTTCTTCATTGTTCTGCCGTAATAGACGCACCACACCATCATAATTATAGGAAGGTCTACCAACAAATCCCTCTGTAATTATAGGAATAAGAAAAGATTTTCTATCAATCGAATCCTTATATCTTTCTCAAAAAAATCTATCTATCTATCTATCTATCTATCGTATCTATCTATCTATCTATCTATCTATCTATCGTATCTAACTATCTATCGTATCTATCGTATCTATGGTATCTATGGTATCTATGGTATCTATCTAATCTATCTTGTCTATCCATCTATCGTATCTATGGTATCTATGGTATCTATCTATCTATCTATCTATCTATCTATGGTATCTATCTATCTATGGTATCTATCTATCTATGGTATCTATCTATCTATGGTATCTATCTATCTATGGTATCTATCTATGGTATCTATCTATCTATGGTATTTATCTATTGTATCTATGGTATCTATCTATGGTATCTATGGTATCTATCTATCTATGGTATCTATCTATCGATGGTATTTATCTATGGTATCTATGGTATCTATCTATCTATGGTATCTATCTATAGTATCTATGGTATCTATGGTATCTATGGTATCTATCTATCTATGGTATCTATCTATGGTATCTATGGTATCTATCTATCTATCTATCTATCTATGGTATCTATCTATCTATGGTATCTATCTATCTATGGTATCTATCTATCTATGGTATCTATCTATCTATGGTATCTATCTATGGTATCTATCTATCTATGGTATTTATCTATTGTATCTATGGTATCTATCTATGGTATCTATGGTATCTATCTATCTATGGTATCTATCTATCGATGGTATTTATCTATGGTATCTATGGTATCTATCTATCTATGGTATCTATCTATAGTATCTATGGTATCTATGGTATCTATGGTATCTATCTATCTATGGTATCTATCTATGGTATCTATGGTATCTATGGTATCTATCTATAGTATCTATGGTATCTATGGTATCTATCTATGGTATCTATCTATCTATGGTATCTATCTATGGTATCTATCTATCTATGGTATCTATCTATGGTATCTATCTATGGTATCTATGGTATCTATCTATGGTATCTATCTATGGTATCTATCTATGGTATCTATCTATGGTATCTATCTATCTATGGTATCTATCTATGGTATCTATGGTATCTATCTATGGTATCTATGCTATCTATCTATCTATCTATCTATCTATCTATCTCACTAATAAAGCTGGCCATACATTATACAATTTCCTTTAGATTTACCTTCAACTATGTAGTACAAGGTCCTGCCTGATTGCATACCAATTGAAAGTGTTTAGTTCTGACCTCATATTATATGGTTTTGGTAAATCTGAAGGAAATTTGTACAAGAAAATTTTATAATGTATGGCTAGCCTAAAGCTGGCCCTTATACGGATGTATTTTCAGACTATTCCTGCTGAATTGCCCACAATTATTTCTTTGGGTGGCCCTGTTGGCCACCCCTGACTTCACAAAAGTAAACTTATCAAGCAACTTTTGGAAAACAAGCTGGCTGGAAAATTCTCGGCTGCACCCAATCAGATGCAGGCACCCCTCGGGTATTCAGGCAGCCGTGGTTGCTGTGGCTGTCAGAATACAATAGCTGGCACTATTGTGGTTCATCCATCTACGCTGTTTAGTGGGGATGGGGGAATCTAGAGATTGTTCTTGTTGAGCCCACAGAAAATCATAAGGGCTCATTTAGACTTGTATTTGGGGATGTTAAAAAAGAACCACACAATTGAGCCACATTTTTAGTGCCCCCTGAAGCAGCAAAGGCAGCGGATAGGGGTGTTTACATGCCGCAGTCACGTTCCTTTGCACCTGCAGCAAAAACTATCCCACCTGTCCCCCAAAGAGATGTGCTACAAACACTCCACAACCATGTGCAATGCATCAGATTGCCTCCTCACCATCTGTTAAGCTCTTCTGAAAAGCGATCCAAACGTGGATTGTTTTTCAGAGGTTCAGCAAAATAACCCATGTATAAACCTAAACTAACTTGAATAGCCATCTTAAGGACTTTTTTCAAACTGTACGTACAACTGTTGTGTGTGATTACACCTCTACAGTTTAAATGTTATTCATTCACAAAAAAGAGTGGTTCAGGAAAATATCTCATTATGGCCACTAGATGGAGCTGACAGTCATAGCAAATATGTATTTATTTCCTATTATCAGCTCCATCTAGTGTTCGTAATGGGTACAGCCCTGAGTGGCTGTATTTCTTAGGTAGGTGGTTAGGGTTGGTATAACTGTGGCTCAACCACCTCCTTTTACCACCCCAGAAATATCCCTTGTGTACAGAGGGCTCAGAATTATACATCTGCTACAAAATCCTAATAAAAACAGTATAAAAGTATGAAAAGCCAAAAATATCACAAGGCACAACTTCAATACATAATAACACAAAAAAAATAACAATTAAAAGAAGAATAAAAAACTGCCTAATATTGCAATATATGTGATGTTTAATCCTTAATAAAGCAAAATATAAAGCCTATACACAGAAAATGTTCTCAGGCTATCTCCTCTCCAGGTTGAATGCTATTCATTCATAAAAAAGAGTGGTTCAGGAAAATACCTCATTATGGCCACTAGATGGAGCTGACAGTCATAGCAAATATGTATTAATTTCCTTTCATAAGCTCCATCTAGTGTCCGTTATGGGGTATTTTCCAGAAAAACTTTTTTTATGAATGAATAGCATTAAAGCTGGAAAGAATATAGTCTAATAACATTCGATTTTGCAATCATTTGTAAATAACAAATGTATGTGCCCTTGAACTGCATCCATTGGCCATTCATGAAAGGACACTAAATCAATGAAAGACCCAATTTTTTTCAAACAGTAAAAACTATTTCACCAGGCTAAACATGAATTGTGTTACAGAATTCTTGAAGATATGAGTCTTGTATTGCAATGATTAGCACATTGGCCGATGACATCATTGTATATACAGCCAACATATAGGATATGATATAGAGCTTGTACAATCAGATTGCCCTAAATGTAAAGGCTGGACCCTTACCTCCAGCAAATGTGGGTCTACATCGGTATGTTTACATTACTCCAGATTGTGGCGACGGCTGGCCTCCCCTGGTTATACCATACCGCCCACATTTAAAGTGGTTGTAAACCTCAGACATGAAATATGAATAAAGCATCTCCCTCTATAGTGTGTACTATTAAGAGCACCAAGTGTCATTTCTGTCTGCTGTTATCATTATGAATCACTTCTGACAAGTTTTCCTGACACCAAGAGAAAAAAGGTGACAGGGGAGGGATCTCTAGCTGATTGACACCCTCAGCTCTGTTCCTGTGCGCTGTGTGAAGGGGGGGTGTGTCCCTTCCCTCCAATCAACTCTCAGAGCTCTCCTCACTGAGCACCTTAGAGTGTAACTTCAGCTCTCCGCCCACTTTTTCTGAACTCTCAGACAATCTTTATAATTCAGACTGGATATAGAGAAGAGATGGCGGCAGATACACAGGTACAACTTATGTAGGAGGATTTGTTTCCTCTCTGTGTATCACCTGAGACCAGTCACACACTGCACTGCATGTGGTGTGAACTGGCCCAGAAGCACTTGAAGCCATTTGATCACCCGGACAGCCAGGAAACTGGCCTTTTCTAAAGAAGAGATTTTCATTTATAACAAGTTTCCTTTTTTAAAAAAAAAATGGCCTCCCATTTCACTCCACGTCACAGAGATGGTTATATACACAACCTAATAAAAGCAAGCAATTTAAAGTGATTGTAAGCGATCACCTTGTAAAGCAACCCATTCAGTTTAAAATTGAAATGAAAGGCAAAACTTTTGTATAGATATAAAAAAAAACATTATAAGTACCTTTTTTTTCCCTTTTTTATAAATGATCACATTCCCTGTTCTCAGCTGCATAAGAGCTGGGGGGAGGAGAAGCAGCAGCACACTGTGCAGCGGGGGGGGGGGGGGGGGGTGACAGGACAAGTCTGAACATAGCTAGAGAACTGGCCACGATGTGCTCTCCTGCTTAGTGTGGTCAGTTTTTAATAGGATAGCAGAGGGACTGGAAGGAACACCAGGGATTTCACACAAAGGAAGCATTACAAAGAGGACAGGAGGCTTTCTCATACAAGTACATGGTACAAACAAGTGTCTGGGGAATGCCCAGGAAAAAGCCAAAGTCTACTTACCACCAGCTTGCAGACAACCAAATTGACCTATCTAACAGTAAGCGTTAAAAAAGGGGTTTAGTCCGCATGCATTTGCAAACGCATGCGTGAGCCTCAGTACATGGTACAGCAGGCACATTTTAGGAATAGGAAATGTTGGGGCAACAAACGCTTTAAGCCCTTTTGCACAATCGGATCTGGGTGTGCTTGCATTGTCAGAAGCAATTGCTCTCACACAATGAGATTTCCCAGCATGCTGGAGAATCTTTATGCAACCAATTCCTTAATTTTCAGCTGAGAAAACGGAAGAAAAAAAAACTTACACCACACGTATGCATCACCGTCCATTACCTATATCAGAAAATAGCGCACTATTGTGATGTAGATCCTACCACTAATAATTGTTGGAGGTGATTGCTGTCACACAATGAGATTTCCCAGCATGCTGGAAGATCTCTGTGCAGCCGATGGCCAATTGTTTTCTATTCAGCTGGGAACAAAAATGACACCGCATATGTGCATTGCCATCCACATGACATACCGACAGTCTGACAAAAGGTGTGCGCAGCTTAATGCATTAGGGTGTTTACCCCGAATCTCAAACACACATGGGTGTTTGTGTGTCATATATATATATATATATATATATATATATATACAGTGGAACCTTGGATTACGAGCATAATCCGTTCCAGGAGAATCCAAAGCACTCGCATATCAAAGCGAGTTCCCCCATAGAAGTCAATGGAAACGAAGATAATTAGTTCTACATTGACTTCTATTGAGTGCAAAGCTGCATGTGGCCAGAGGTGGGGGGGGGGGGGGGCGCCGGAGAGCCTCGGAAATACTCGGGACAGCTCGGCTGAACTCGGAAAGCCCCTCGGAAACACTCGGGAACGGAGTATCTCCAAGTATTTCCGAGCGATTACAAGTATTTCCGAACGGCTCCGAACCGTTCCGAGAGTCACCGACGCCCCCACACCTCTGGCCAAATGCGGTACTGCACACCTCATTAGCTTGAATTCTACTAGTTTTGCAAGACAACACTCGCAAACCGAGTCAAAATTTTAAAAAAAGAGTTGCCCGTCTTTCAAAACGCTCGGGTTCCACTGTGATTATATATGATTTATATATGTAAACAAACATTTTTAAATGTATTAAAACATGGCTAGTGTCAGTGTTTTTTATTTTTATTATTTTATTTTTAATTTTTTACAAATTTAATTTTCTTCATTATTTTTTACAATATAATTTTTTAATTAATTTTTACAATTTTTTTTTTTATTTAGGAGCCCCCCTGGGGGACTTTGGTGGATTACAGACCCCTGATGTCCCACTTTTGAGACAGAAAAAGGGAGAGAGGGCAGTCATACCTCCTGTTCATTCACAAACTGAAGCATAGTAATCATCGTTTACTAGGCTTCAGTTATGGATGAACACAGTGAGCGATCAGTACTGCCCACAGCAGCAGCCGGCGGAAGAGGAAAGGAGGGAAGCCAGCAGAGCTTAGGGGGGGGTACAGCAGGGGGAATCTGCGCTGCATGGGGTGATTAGGGTGTGCCCATGTACATCCGACACACCCTTTGCGTACACCTATGCAGTCTGACATCCAGCACAACTCTGCCTACACCAGCCGCTCACCTAGCGATGTCTGCAGCTCCTTGGAGGATTAGGGATAACATGAACACTACCAACTTTGAGGGCCAGTTCACACCACATGCAGTCCAGTGCGATTTTTTTCTGAATCAAAAACGCATTGGAAAGAAGGTCATATGGTTTTCAATGGCATAGTTCACATCAGTGCCTGCAGTTCCAGTTCCAGAAAAAAAAAAGGAACATGCTGCATTTTTCCTGCACTGGGCTGTACTGGAACGCTGTAAAATGCATCAAAAACGCATTGGAACGCACATGTTCTTATTTAAGGTTAAGAAAAAAAAAAACAGGAGGAAAAAATGCATCAAACTGCATCAAAAACACATAAAAAATGTGCATGCAGAAAAGCACTCTGGAATGCGTTTCTGTGGTGTGAACTGGCCCTTACTTCATGAGTGCAATATTTTCATTGATAATGTCACTTGTATATACAGTGTGCACTTAGAAGAGGCGCCCTCTTTTGCTTGCTCCCCATTGCCATCCTTTACCGATATCAGTAAATGTCGCGTTATTTGATTTATAGATTACTGCCACTAGTCATTTGAAGCAGCTAACCCAAATGCTAGCCAAGCGTTTCCTTTCCAGCGCAGAAAAGGGAACAAAACTTAGTTAGGCTGACCGTAGGTGGATCGAATTCCCCAATCTAAACAAGTGGATAGAGGAATCCCCCCCGCTGTGTTCTTGTATTCTGACAGCGGGGACTCCTCCACTGTCAGAATACACTGATCAGTGCTGCAGCTGCTGATCAAATAAAGAATTTTCCAACATCATATTCAACAAAAGTCATCCGTCAGATTGACTTCTGTCGAGCGGGAACAACCATAGATGGATCGAAATTCGTCCGGTCCCTGCTGAACCAGTGGAATGTCGATCCATCTATAACCAGCATTACTCCACACATGTGCATCACCATCCTTTATTTATATCAGCAACTGACACACAATGGGGGAGATTTACTAAAACTGGGGCACACAGAATCTGGTGCAGTTGTGCAAAGCAACCAATCAGCTTCAAGGTTTAATTGTCAAAACTTAATTGAACAAACTGAAGCTGATTGGCTACCATGCAGAGCTGCACCAGATTCTGTGTGCTCCAGTTTTAGTAAATCTCCCCCTATATAATGCCGGTGTCAGTAGGACAGGGATTGGTGTTAGTAGAGCAGTGGATGGTGTTAGTAGTTTATTTTTTTACAATTGAATTTTTATTTTTTTTTACAATTTTATTATTTTATTTTTATACAATTTTTTTTGGAGCCCCCTTAGGGTGCTTTGGTGAAATATCAGGGGTCTAAACAGGGGGAATCTGCACAATACGGGGTGATTAGGTGACCCTGTGCGCACGCCTATGACGAATTCTATGCGGATCAGATGCGCTCTGAAAGCATAAATTCACATTTGTCATTTAAAAGAAAGCATTATTTCCAATGAAGGCTGTTCACATATCTGCAAGGTCAATTTGATCCGGTTTAATAAAGGGTCATGTGCGAGTTTAGTGTGAATTTCAACTCCATAGACTTCTATTGGACCGGATAGAAATCGCAGTCCAGTGTTCACATCACTGCGAATGTTTTTTTTTTTTTTTTTTAACTAGGTTTTATAGAAAATAAAATTGCAGATGTGACCACTCCTCTCACAAATTCGCCCTTAAGCCTCATGCACACGATCGGATTTTCCGCAGTCAAAACATCAGACTTTTGTCTGAAGGGCGTACTTGTCTTGCATACAAACGGCACACAATTATCGGCCAACAAACACAAATGTAGTGAGGTACTACGTGGCTTTTCAGCTCTTTGGCGCCACCCTTTGGGCACCTTCTGCTAATGTTGTGTTTGGTGAGCATTGATTCCGAACATGCGTGTTTGCACTTTGGACTTTTCTCTGATGAACTTGTGTGCACACGATCGGAAAATCTGACAACAGACCGCTGTCCGCGGAAAATTTATAAGCCTGCTATCCAACATTTGTCTGCGGAAAATCCGACAACAATTGTCCAATGGAGAGTACAAACGGTCGGGTTTTAGGCCAACAGTCTGTCAACGCACAATTCCCGTCGGAAAATCTGATCGTGTGTACGAGGCTTAAGTTTGCATGGAAACCCCACATGCTAAGCAGAATTCACATTGCGATCTATTCGCACTCAATTTGGACCGCATTGGTGTGAACCTGGGCTCACGGTATTTGGGTTAACAAAAATGAGCAAATTCAAGACTGTGATTT
The DNA here is from genome assembly GCA_037952835.1 of Lithobates septentrionalis. Classification (NCBI taxonomy): domain Eukaryota; kingdom Metazoa; phylum Chordata; class Amphibia; order Anura; family Ranidae; genus Lithobates; species Lithobates septentrionalis. The sequence continues at coordinate 651,714 of JBBDGP010001990.1, read as the reverse complement.
TTTTCATATCATACTCTACTTTGCTTTACATTACACACGTGTATGTCAGAGGTAGGAGAACCTCACTCAGCGACTAGCTGATCATTTCCTATTACTTGGCCGTTATCCAGCGCCAACAGCCTTCAAAGAGGTTCTGCAGCATCTGCACTCTTCACAGACACAGCCTCTTGCTCTGTTAGCATTCCCTATATCCCCAAACGACACCTGTCTGTGCTGCCGAAGCTCAGCTGGGATGACGTCATGTGAATGTATATAGTGAACTGCTGAGCATCTCTCAGATTCTTTATGTTCTCCTTAACCTATTTCCAGCAGAAAGTGCCTGCTTGGCTAGAGATAAAAGTAGCTGAAGCTATCTATGTGTACCATACCGTACATGACGGATCAGGGGGGCTTTGATGTTCAACAAAAGCTACTGAGAAGTGGGCACACATGCTAACAAGCAGGGGCTTGTAGTAAGATGTACACAACACAACCTATATACCTACAGCATGGATGGTCAACACTGGTGGGGCTCGTAGTAAGATGTACACAACACAACCTATATACCTACACCATGGATGGTCAACACTGGTGGGGCTCGTAGTAAGATGTACACAACACAACCTATATACCTACAGCATGGATGGTCAACACTGGTGGGGCTCGTAGTAAGATGTACACAACACAACCTATATACCTACACCATGGATGGTCAACACTGGTGGGGCTCGTAGTAAGATGTACACAACATAACCTATATACCTCCACCATGGATGGTCAACACTGGTGGGGCTCGTAGTAAGATGTACACAACACACAACCTATATACCTACACCATGGATGGTCAACACTGATGGGGCTCGTAGTAAGATGTACACAACACAACCTATATACCTACACCATGGATGGTCAACACTGGTGGGGCTCGTAGTAAGATGTACACAACACAACCTATATACCTACACCATGGATGGTCAACACTGGTGGGGCTCATAGTAAGATGTACACAACACAACCTATATACCTCCACCATGGATGGTCAACACTGGTGGGGTTCATTGTAAGATGTACACAACATAACCTATATACCTCCACCATGGATGGTCAACACTGGTGGGGCTCGTAGTAAGATGTACACAACCTATATACCTCCACCATGGATGGTCAACACTGGTGGGGCTCGTAGTAAGATGTACACAACCTATATACCTCCACCATGGATGGTCAACACTGGTGGGGCTCATAGTAAGATGTACACAACACAACCTATACACCTCCACCATGGATGGTCAACAGGATGGTCCATCATGGTCTATAGCCTAGATGGATGTGAGATGTCACCATCTACATTACCTTCTTCAACGGAGAGGAACACTATTCAATGATGACAGCAGGAGCTACCAAATATCACCCCAGGCGTTCAACGGGCTGCAAATGTAAAATAAAAAAGGAGGGGGGGGGGGGGTTTAACCGGTAACTCACCCATTCCAAGGTCCGAAGGAAAGACAGGGGTTCTTTAATTAGCCGAAAAGAGCCAGATGCTACAAGCTAGGGGAGAAAAAGGGGACAAAAACAGACACCATTTGTTGACATCTAAACACACATTACAGGTTCCAAAAAAAAAAGACAAGACGTATTCAAAAGGAAGGAAGGGACACTTACCTGATCGAAGATGTCCATCCTCGCCAAACTCCCGGCAAATAAGTTGAAATGTTCCTAATACAAAGGCACCCACTCAGTTGCTTCAACAATACACTCAATGAAAGGCTGCGCTGATAGTACACTTTTATTCCAACACAGCCAGCAAGACAGCCAGAGCGAACGGAGAAAGTCCAACATCCCTCTGGGTCCTAGAGGAAGCGGTGTCAGACGCAGAGCTTACGGGAGCTGCATGTCGCCCCGGCTCAGCGTTCTCGAAAAAAGAAGAGACAGTTGGCTGGGCCACAAATAATTGATTAGCTGAAAGACGCTCACTGGCTAAGTGAAGCCTCGGGAACGCCGGTCAACGCTCTGTTCCAATTATGTGGAGAGCGTTGTTCACGCGATCGTGTTTGCGTCACGCCAAAATGTATCCGGCATGTAGCATTTGGTTGGCTCTACTGCTCCCCAAACACCTCCATTTATTTCAATGTAAACATGCTGCGAACGTGCCACACACACCTCTATGGCTTTTTTGACAGTGCGTTTGAGATGCGTTTAGAAAGCCAGCACAGAGGAAGCGCCTGGAAAGCGTTATTTAACACTACACTGAAAAACAAAGTAATAACAAATAGAGATGCGGCCGAAAACATATCAGCTGAAAATGGTGTTGGCATTTTGCCGATAGGAGAAAAAGGTAGCGATAATGGTGCCGAAAACGCATGCGATTTTGCAGAGATTTTACCGCGATATGCAGCGATTTTACCAAGATTTTATTGTGCCCATTATTGTGGACACATTAATGGGCGTCCACAATATCAAACATTTCAAAGCCTATCTAAACAAGCAGAACCGCACTCTCGTTTAGGTGCCATTGAAAATAAACAGCACCTAAACAAGCATGGTGTGCAAATTATTGGGCATCCGCAATATCTTAAATTTCAAAGCATATCTAAAGTTTGCAGAAACCCACTACAGTCCATTTAACATGGTTTCCTATGGTACACATTCACAACGCAAAATGCATGAAAACTGCATGCAAAAACGCATAAAAAAACGAGGGTTTAAAAACGTAAAACGCACTGCATAACGTGCCTGAAAAACGCATCAAGCTCAGCTGCAAAGATGTGAACCTAGACTAAGGCTCCATTCACACTAATGCGTTTTTTGATGCATTTTGCAGAAATGCATTGGAATTTTTTAACATGGGTTCCTATGGAACATGTTCACATCAATGCATTTTTATGCCTCTGCGTTTTTGGAAAGGGTCAGGGACCTTTTTTCATGAAAAATGCAGCGTTTTGCATGTAATAGCATTGAATAGCATTGAATGGACAAGCATCAAAAAACGCAAGTGCAGCGTTTTTGCAGCGTTTTTACAGTGTTTTTGATGCGTTTTTGGCCTTTTTTTTTTTTTAACTGTATACAGTCTAAAAAAAACTGTAAAAAAAAAAAAGCAAACGCAAAACGCGGCAAAAACTCAGCAAAACGCTGTAAAAACGATACAAAAACGCTGCTCAAAAACGTGGCAAGCATCACAAAAAAAACTCCAAAAAAAGCTCAAAAGCAACATGCATAGATGTGAATCGAGCCTTAGACCCCTTTCACACTGGGGCGGTTTGCAGGTGTTATTGCGCTAAAAATACCGCCTGCAAACCGACCCAAAACAGCCGCTGCTGTTTGTTCAGTGTGATAGCCCGAGGGCTTTCACACTGAAGCGGTGCACTGGCAGGAGAAGAAAAAAACTCCCGCAAGCCGCATCTTTGGAGCGGTGAAGGAGCGGTGTATTCACCGCTCCTAAACCGCTCCTGCCCATTGAAATCAATGGGGCAGCGCGGCTATACCGCGGCAATACCGCGACAATACCGTGGCTATAGCCGCACTATACGAGCGGTTTTAACCCTTTTTCGGCCGCCAGCGGAGGTTAAAACCGCACCGCTAGCGGCCGAATACCGCTGCAATAACGACGGTAAAGCAGCGCTAAAAATAGCGCTGTTTTACTGCCGACGCCCCCACCGCCCCAGTGTGAAAGCAGCCTTATACAGGTTGCAGTTTGTATATTCCAGGTGCATTTTGCGTTTTTCAATACACGTTTTTGATCCATTGAAGTCTATGGAACCAAAAACCAGAAAAAGTCCCTGGCCCTTTCCATAAAATGCACAGATGTGATCCACATCCATAGGAAACCATGTTAAATGGACTGTAGTGTGTTTCTGCAAAACTGAAAATGCACTAAAAAATCCATAGGTGTGAACCAGGCCTAAAGGCTCGATTCACACCTATGCATGTTGCTTTTGAGCGTTTTTGGAGGGTTTTTTTTCATGCTTGCCACGTTTTTGAGCAGCGTTTTTGCCGTGTTTTGCGGTTTTTTTTTTACAGTTTTTTTTTACAAAAAAAACAACGGCAAAAACGCACCAAAAACGCATCAATAACGCTGCAAAAATGGTGCACTTGCGTTTTTGATGCTTGTCCATTGAATTCTATTGGGCTCCATTCACACTAGCGCGTTTTTTGATGCATTTTGCATTTTGCAGAAATGCATGGGAATTTTTTAACATGGGTTCCTATGGAACATGTTCACATCAATGCCTTTTTGTTTCTCTGCATTTTTGGAAAGGGTCAGGGACTTTTTTTCATGCAAAATGCAGCGTTTTGCATGTAATAGAATTCAATGGACAAGCATCAAAAACGCAAGTGCACCGTTTTTGCAGCGTTTTTGATGCGTTTTTGGTGCGTTTTTGCCGTTTTTTTTTTTTTTTTTTTTAAATTTTTTTTAAAAAAAAAAACGGAAAATTGTATACTCACCTTTCCGTAATTTTCCTTTCCTGTCGTATCTTCATGGCAGCATACACTTTGGGTTGTGACTCCGCCCCCACAACCTGATAGGACTACATAGCTATAAATTGTAGAGATGGCCCTCGCCCAGTATTCTCCGTATATATATCACCTTAGAAGGGTGGGAGATTGTATGTTGCCATGAAGATACGACAGGAAAGGAAAATTACGGAAAGGTGAGTATACAATTTTCCGTTTTCCTGTCGCATCATGGCAGCATACACTTTGGGGAGTAACTCGCAAAGACTGGGTGGGAAATTCAAACTAAGTTTATTAATCAAATAATAGAGGAATTGGCCTGGATAACGGATCTTCCGAAATCCACCGTGGATAAGCAGGCGGAATCCACCTTGTAATGAGACATGAAGGTGTTCCTGGAGGACCAGGTAGCCGCTCTGCAAATCGTCTCCGCCGAGACTCTACAATATGCCGCCCAGGAGGTTGCCACTGCCCTGGTGGAGTGTGCCCTTAAGCCCTCAGGTACTTGATGGTTACTCAGTGAGTAAGATCTCTTGATGGTCTTTACTAGCCATGAAGCAATGGTGCGTGAGGATGCCGCTTGACCTCTCCTGAAACCATGTGGGATAATTAGGAGGCTCTCCGACTTTCTGATGGATTTTGTTGCCGAGAGGTACTCCATGACGGTACCTTTAACATCTAGTGGATGAGGATCTCCCTGATCCGTGCTGAGTGCTGGAAGATTAATCTCCTGGTTAAAATGGAAAGATGAGGATACCTTGGGGATGAATCGATCCGAAGGTCTTAGGACTAGCCTGTCTGGAAGAACAACCAAATATGGTTCGTTAACCATTAGAGCTTGCATCTCTGACACTCGCTTCGCCGATGTTATGGCTATCAAAAAAGAAACTTTCAGCGTTAGATCCCAGAGGGATATGCTCTGCGTTGGAAAAAAGGGTTCCTTGGATAGTGCCTCCAGAACAATTGAGAGATCCCAGACCGGGAATGACGGTTTCCTGGGGGGCCTCAGCTTTAGACAGGCCCTCTGAAACTGAATCACCAGAGGCTCTTGCGCCCATTTAACTCCTGTCAAGGCGGACAGGGCCGATACCTGGACCTTCAGGGTGCTTGACCTAAGGCCTTTTTCTAGGCCTAATTGAAGGAATTCCAAGATCTGAGACACCGACGGGGAGGACGAGTCCCAACCTTGCTGTTGGGAGAAGGAGACAAATTTTTCCCAAACTCTACTGTACGTGATGTTGGTAGTAGACTTCCTGACCTGGAGTAAGGTATCCACCACCTTCTGGGAACAGCCTTGCTCTAGGTACCTAGCCCTTTCAGTCTCCAGGCCATCAAGTGTAGCTTCCCCGGGTCCGGGTGAAGAAGATGCCCCTGGGAGAGTAGGTCTGACGTCAATGGGAGAGGCAGAGGCTCTGCCGTGTTCAGCTGCATGAGGGTAGTAAACCATGGCCTCCTCGGCCAGAAAGGGATCACTGCTACCACCAATGCTGTTGACTTCTTGAGCCTCAGGAGGAATCTCGCTATGAGAGGCGTCGGGGGGAAAATGTACCCCAGGTGAAAGTTCCAGGGGTGTTGGAGGCAGTCCGTCCCCTCTGCCGAAGGAAACGGTAACCTTGATAGGAATCTCTGGCACTTTGTGTTCTCCGGAGTTGCTGCTAGGTCTATCTCTGGGGAGCCCCAGGTTCGAGATATGAAAGCATAGGCTTGTGGACTCAGAGACCATTCGTTGTTGGAGGGGAAATTTCTGCTCAGCGAGTCGGCTAAGGTGTTCTGGACTCCCGGAACATAAACCGCCCTTAGGTCCAGTAGATTCAGCTGTGCCCATTCCAGAACAGGACGAACCTCCTGCAACATGGACCTGCTTCTGGTGCCCCCCTGCCTGTTGACGTAGGCAACAGCCACCTTGTTGTCCATCCTTAGGAGAACGTGCTTCCCCCTCAAGTGAAAACTGAAGGCCAGGAGAGCCTGGAACGCTGCTCTCATCTCCAGAATGTTCGACACTGTATCCTGTGCCCTGAAAGGCCAACGACCCTGAGCCGCAAGGTCCTGATAGTGAGCTCCCCATCCCTGTAGACTGGCATCTGAGGTCATGGTTTCTTGATAGGGAGTGATTATATGCCTGCATCTTCCCAAGTTGTGAGGTCGTACCCACCACATCAATGATTGCTTTACCTCCTGGGAGATGAAGATTGGTTGGGACATTGATGTGCCCTTCCACTGACGCAGGAAGGAGATCTGGAGAGACCTCGAATTCCATTGTGCCCATTGGACCATGGGAATGGTAGAAGCTAGGGAGCCCAGGATACTGAGACATGTCCTGGCCGGGAGCATTGTAGCAGAGATTGCCCTTTTTACCTTTTGAATTAGAGGAGGGATTTTTTCCCCCGGTAGTTTCACTGTGTTCTCCCTCGTGTCCAGTTCGGCCCCCAGAAAGACCATTCTCTGTGTGGGATGGATGTTGCTCTTCTTCCAATTTATCAGCCACCCTAGGGACTGTAACGTGGAGACCAGAATTTCCCGGTGATGGACGAGAGAGTCCTGGCCGTCTGAGAGAAGCAGGATGTCGTCCAGGTAGTGGTGGACCCTCAGCCCCTTTTCTCTCAGGTGGGCTATTACAGGTAATAGGACCTTTGTAAACGTCCTGGGTGCGGTAGAGATCCCGAACGGGAGGCTTCGGAATTGGAAGTGCCGATGGTTTAGGGTAAACCGGAGAAACTTTTGGAACTCGGTATGGATAGGGATATGTAAATATGCGTCCTGGAGGTCGATTGACAGCATCCAATCTCCCAAGTTTATTGCTTGGAGGATTGATTGAAGACTTTCCATCTTGAATGTTTCTATCAGTATCGACCGGTTGAGATTTTTTAGATCCAAGACTGGACGAAAGTCCCCTGATTTCTTTTTCACTAAGAAAAGTGGGGAATAGAAACCCTTGCCTCTTTGAGATAGCGGTACCTCCACTATTGCTTGTTTTTGGAGCAGCTCCTGTATATACTGGACTAGGGATAGTCTTTTTTCTTGAGAAGGAGGAAGTCTGGTTGAGCAGAATTGGTCCCTTGGAGGACGACCTCTGAATGCCCACCTGTGTCCGAAATGAATAGTGGACACCGTCCATGGGTCTTTTATCATTCCCGCCCAGACCAGCTTGAACCTTGTGAGTCTGGCACCCACTACCGCTGGTTGGACGGGCGAACTTTCAAAAGGACTTCTGGTCATTGGAGGCAGGGGTCTTGGGCTTCTGGAATTTGAGGAAGGACGTCTGGGGGTTCTTCCAGCTCCTTCTGTATTCCTTCCCGGGTCTATAGGATTTTGCATCCCTGTACCTCTCCGGAAGATTACGTTTAAAGGGAGGTGGCCTTTGTTGTTTCGGCCTTCTGTCCGATGGTATGAGACCCGACTTCCTGCCTGTCACTTTAGAGATTGCAGTATCCAGCTTTGTCCCGAAGAGGTTCACCCCGTCATACGGAATTCTGCACCAGTTAGATTTCGAGGCAGGGTCAGCTGACCAAGGTTTAAGCCATAGCGCCCTTCTGGCCATTACGGTAGCTAACATGGACCTTGATGTGGATCTTATGGTATCTACGGAGGCTTCCGCCACGAAGTCTCCCGCAAGGCTAAGTTCTTGTAAGGCCTTAGTGATCTGCTCCTGATCAGCGCCCTCAGTGACGAGTCTCGCTGTAGCTGAGGACCAGCTGGAGATAGCTTTTCCAACCGCTGCTAATGCCACCGCTGGTCTGCAGGCACCTCCTGCGAACAGGTAAGCTCTCTTAAGGTCTGTATCCACCTTCCTGTCAAGCACGTCTCTGAACGTCACTGCATCTTCAATGGGTAGCGTCACGTGCCTAGCTAGACGCATCAAAAGTGCATCCACTACTGGAGGAGAAACCAAAGGGGATACTTTGGGTTCCTTGAGTGGGTACAATTTGGTGAGCCTGTTGGACAGACTGAATTTCTTTTCTGGATTCTGCCACTGCTCCTTAATCAGTTCATCTAACTCATCGATGAATGGGAAAGCCTCCGGCACTTTTTTGAGGTTTGGGAAATACTTCCTCTGTTTTGGCTGTATCTCCTCAGGCTCCTCCCAGTTTATTGCTTCCTTAACCGATCTGACGAACGGTTCTATGAGCGCAAAATCAAAGCCAGCTGATGCTTCCAGCTCCTCATCATCCGACGGGAGTTCTTGCTCTCTTGATGTACTGGGATTGGTAGGTGAGGCGCTATAGGCCGTAAACTCTACATCAGGAGTTGAGACTTGGGGAGTAGAGACTCCAGTGGGTTCTATGGAATCCGGCTCCTTCTCCCTGGTAGCTTCATCCATGCACTTGCGACAGGCCAGTTTGTCTGGGAGGGCCGTGGCCCCGCATACCCAGCAAGCATTCCCGGCTGGGCGGGAAGGGTGCGCAGAAGATTGGTGTCTTCGTGTAGGGGATCTTCTGTGGTAGAAACGGCTACGTCTTGAGTGGGATCGACTCCGTCTACGACTCCCCTTGTGGCCTGAGCGACTTCTTCCGCGTGAGCGGCTGCGACTATGGCCGGAGCGGCTTCTCCTGTGCGAAGACTCTCTTCGTCCTGACTTGGATGATCTTGCGGACCTGACAGGGCTGACCAATTAGGCAGCATTAGTACGGTCCTGCTCTCTTTTTCAATCTTCTCTACTTACCACTGGGATCCCCCCCCCTTACCTATTAGGCTGGTGGTGATCTACTGGGGCAGCGGCCTCCATAGGAGAGGAAGGTGAGCACCTGAGAAGGGTACAGGAAGGTAAGAGCATGCAAACAGGCCCCAAAAAGACAGTGCATAAGTAATAGACACTTACCCAGAGGAGGGGTACTTTAGGGATGCAGCAAAACGAAATACAGCAGTCAGAAGTCTTCCAGGAAGCAAGGAGAGCTGAAAATGACACACAGGGCTTTTTAAAATTGCCGCCATGGCCGCCGAGGTCACGACCCGCTCGCGCATGCGCAGTAGCGGCGCTCGGCGCCATCTTGGAAACTGGCAAAATCGAAAGGACGCCCTGAGGGTGCGTACTGCGCATGCGCGGAAGCGCCGAGACGCTCGGGAAGCCTGTAGGGAGACACAGAGGGACCACAGAGCCCAGCAAAGGAGAGGTGAAACAAAAAATGAAAGAAGGTGTTTATGGAGACCGCTGCACAACAACTAAGCCTGTTTAAGGCTTATACTGAAGCCGCAACATACCCCCGAGATCACCAGAGCGGGGTTCCTTCCATCTAGCTCGTTAAGAGGCTGTACAGGTAAGGACTTCCACCCAGGAGAGGCTAGAACCTGGCTGGGGCGAATTCGGTAAGGGGGTGCTTCTGATATGTTCAGTGCTTCAGGTGAGGAAAAAAAAGAGAATACTGGGCGAGGGCCATCTCTACAATTTATAGCTATGTAGTCCTATCAGGTTGTGGGGGCGGAGTCACAACCCAAAGTGTATGCTGCCATGATGCGACAGGAAAAAATGTAAAAAAAAAAAAACGCAAAACGCAAATCGCGGCAAAATCGCGGCAAAAACGCGGCTCAAAAACGTGGCAAGCATGAAAAAAAAACCTCCAAAAACGCTCAAAAGCAACATGCATAGGTGTGAATGGAGCCTTAGGCTCCATTCACACTAGCGCGTTTTTTGATGCATTTTGCAGAAATGCACGGGAATTTTTTAACATGGGTTCCTATGGAACATGTTCACATCAATGCCTTTTTGTTTCTCTGCATTTTTGGAAAGGGTCAGGGACTTTTTTTCATGCAAAATGCAGCGTTTTGCATGTAATAGAATTCAATGGACAAGCATCAAAAACGCAAGTGCACCGTTTTTGCAGCGTTTTTGATGCGTTTTTGCCGTTTTTATTTATTTTTTTTTTTTATTTTTTTTAAGACTGTAAAAAAAATGTAAAAAAAAAAAAAAAAAAAACGCAAAACGCAAATCGCGGCAAAATCGCGGCTCAAAAACGTGGCAAGCAGGCCCGGACTGGGACAAAAAATAGGCCCGGGCATTTTAGACTGAGCAGCCAACTTTTCCAGGGACCAGGGGGGAGAGATGTCGGTAGACATTCGCGGGGGTGGCTGGTGTCGGTCCTCCACACTGTAATGTGCAGAGACACTGTGATATAAAGGGGACTGCACTGTAACCACTTAAAGACTAGCCTCGTTTTGGATTTTAGGTGTTTACAAGTTTAAAACAGGTTTTTTTGCTAGAAAATTACTTAGAACCCCCAAACATTATATATTGTTTTTTTCTAACATCCTAGAGAATACAATAGCGGTCATTGCAATACTTTTTTTTGCACCGTATTTGCGCAGCGGTCTTCTAAACTTTTTTTGGAAAAAATTCACTTTTTTGAAAAAAAAAATAAGACAACAGTAAAGTTAGCCCAATTTTTTTTTATATTGTGAAATATAATAATGTTACGCCAAGTAAATTGATACCCAACATGTCACGCTTCAAAATTGCGCCCGCTCGTGGAATAGCGTCAAACTTTTACCCTTAAAAATCTCCATAGGTGACGTTTAAAAAATTCTACAGATTGCATGTTTTGCGTTACAGAGGAGGTCTAGGGCTAGAATTATTGCTCTCACTCTACCGGTCGCGGCGATACCTCACATGTGTGGTTTGACCACCGTTTTCATATGCGGGCGCTACTCACGTATGCGTTCGCTTCTGCGTGCGAGCTCGTCGGGACAGGGCGCTTTAAAAAATTTTTTTTTTTTTTATTATTTATTTTATTTTATTTTATTTATTTTTTCACTGTTTTTAAAAAAAAAAAAATTGGATCACTTTTATTCCTATTACAAGGAATGTAAACATCCCTTGTAATAGAAAAAAGCATGACAGGTCCTCTTAAATATGAGATCTGGGGTCAAAAAGTCCTCAGATCTCATATTTACACTAAAATGCAAAAAAAAAAAAAAAAAAGTCGTTTAAAAAAATGACACTAAAAAAATTTGTGCCTTTAAGAGAGTGGGCGGAGCCGTCGAATGACGTCGCTCCGGCCGTCACATGGTATGGAGACGGGTGGGGGCCATCTTGGCCTCACTTGTCTCCATACCTCAGCAGGGAAAGGACCCGATCGCCTCCGCCGTTACCGACGGCTCCGGTAAGCGGCGGAAGGCGCGGGAGAGCGGCGGGAGGGGGGGTGGCACCTCTCCCGCCGCCGATAACGGTGATCTTGCGGCGAACCCGCCGCAGAGACCACCATTATCGTGTACAGAATCGCTCACTGTAAAGATGGATATCTCGGTTGTGGCAGCAGCTGCTGCCGTTACCGAGATATCCATCTTCAAAAAAATGACGTATATATACAGTGAGCGGGGCTGAAGTGGGTAAAGGGGCACTGTAATGATTACAGTGCTCCTTTACAGTGCAGTCCCCTTTATATAACAGTGTCCCAATCCTATTGTGGCCATACAATGCTAGTACTGTATGTCTCCTATTGTGCCCACACTGCCCAGTGACACTGACCTGCTCTCTCTAGTGGTCCTGGACAGCATGGCGCTCTCTTTCTGGTGGTGTGGTACAGTGTGGCTCTCTCTGGTGGTATGATACAGCATGTCTCTCTCTGGTGGTATGGTACAGCGTGGCTCTCTTGTGGTGTGGTTCAGCGTAGTTCTCTCTCTGGTGGTGCAGGTACAGCGTGGCTCTCTTTGGTGGTGCGGGTGCAGCGTGGTGCTCATGGCTCTCTGGTGGTGCGGGTACAGCGTGGCTCTCTAGTGGTGCTGGTACTGCGTGGTGCTCTGGTGGTGCGGGTACTGCGTGGCGCTCTGGTGGTGCGGGTACTGCGTGGCGCTCTGGTGGTGCGGGTACTGCGTGGCGCTCTGGTGGTGCGGGTACTGCGTGGCGCTCTGGTGGTGCGGGTACTGTGTGGCGCTCTGGTGGTGCGGGTACTGCGTGGCACTCTGGTGGTGCGGGTACTGCGTGGCGATCTGGTGGTGCGGGTACTGCGTGGCGCTCTGGTGGTGCGGGTACTGTGTGGCGCTCTGGTGGTGCGGGTGCAGCATGGCGTTCTGGTGGTGCGGGTGCAGCATGGCGTTCTGGTGGTGCGGGTGCAGTATGGCGTTCTGGTGGTGCGGGTGCAGCGTGGCTCTCATGGCTCTCTGGTAAGGATGAGCTCCGGCGTGTTCGCATGCTGAACGTGCCGAGCCCGCCAGGAAGTCGGCACGGCGCAGCGCTAATCACAGGTAGGGAGACATTTCCCGATCTCTGCAGCCGCACATCGGGAAATGTCTCACTGATTGTGATTAGCGCTTCGCTGTACCGGCTTCCTGGCGGGCTCGGCACGTTCAGCATGCGAACACGCCGGAGCTCATCCTTACTCTCTGGTGGTGTGGGTACAGCATGGCTCTTTGGTGGTGCGGGTACAACGTGGCTCTCTGGTGGTGCGGGTACTGCGTGGCGCTCTGGTGGTGCGGGTACTGTGTGGCACTCTGGTGGTGTGGGTACAGCGTGGCTCTATCTGGTGGTGCTGGGGCTATTAGTTCTCCCAGCACAATCCTCTTTCTTTTTCCATGTCTCCTGTAGTACCTGCTTGTTTCCGGGTTTTCTCTTTTTCCCCCCAGCAGAGTGCATGCTGGGGAGTGTAGCCGTCTCCCTGCTGAGATCAATTGGGCATCCTATCTCTGGGACTACATTTCCCATGATGCCCACCTAGTTATTTCTGATTGGCCCTCCCCTGTGGCCAATTGGGAGAGAAGAAGAACAAGCAGAAAGCTTTCTTCTCTCCCGTCCCGTGCAGCCTGCCACAAGCCTGACATGAGAAAGGGGGAGGGGGGACATCCTGACAGCGGCCCAGAGGAGGAGGAGGGGGGCCGAGAGCGGAACTCTCAGCGCGGCTCTGAGGCTGAGCTGTGTGTGAGAGACACACAGCTCAGCCCATGCAGCTGCTAGTTCTGCCGGAGAAGGCACAGGCACCGCTGCATAGCGGTAGGCGAGCGGCGGCCGTGGCCAGTGTTAACCCTGTCCAGGCCGCGGTCGCCGCTTACCTCCCGCTGTGCGGCCTGAACATCAACAGCCCACCGGGCAAATGCCCGGTCTGCCCTATGGCCAGTCCGGGCCTGGTGGCAAGCATGAAAAAAAAACCTCCAAAAACGCTCAAAAGCAACATGCATAGGTGTGAATGGAGCCTTAGGCTCCATTCACACTAGTGCGTTTTTTGATGCATTTTGCAGAAATGCACGGGAATTTTTTAACATGGGTTCCTATGGAACATGTTCACATCAATGCCTTTTTGTTTCTCTGCATTTTTGGAAAGGGTCGGGGACTTTTTTTCATGCAAAATGCAGCGTTTTGCATGTAATGGATTTCAATGGACAAGCATCAAAAACGCAAGTGCACCGTTTTTGCAGTGTTTTTGATGCGTTTTTGCCATTTTTTTTTTTTTTTTTTTTTTTTAAATTTTTTTATTTTTGTAATTTTTTTTAAGACTGTAAAAAAAATGTAAAAAAAAAAAAAAACGCAAAACGCAAATCGCGGCAAAAACGCGGCTCAAAAACGTGGCAAGCATGAAAAAAAAACCTCCAAAAACGCTCAAAAGCAACATGCATAGGTGTGAATCGAGCCTTACATGCAAAACGCTGCATTTTGCATGAAAAAAAGTCCCTGACCCTTTCCAAAAATGCAGAGAAACAAAAAGGCATTGATGTGAACATGTTCCATAGGAACCCATGTTAAAAAATTCCCGTGCATTTCTGCAAAATGCAAAATGCATCAAAAAACGCGCTAGTGTGAATGGAGCCTAAGGCTCGATTCACACCTATGCATTTTTAGTGCTTTTTGCATTTTGCAGATTTGCACTGCAGTCCATTTAACATGGTTTCCTATGGAACACGTTCTGTAGTGCAAATATGCAAAATGCAAAAAGCACCGAAAATGCATAGGTGTGAATCGAGCCTAAAGGGTGTTTGTTGGTGCAGCAGTTCACTTAAGCCTCGTACACACGATTTTCCGCAGACAAAACGTTAGACTTTTGTCAGAAGGGTGTTCGCCATGAACTTGTCTTGCATACAAATGGCACACAATTATCGGCCAACAAACACGAAAGTAGTGACGTACTACGTGGCTTTTCAGCTCTTTATCGCCACCCTTTGGGCACCTTCTGTTCTTTGTGTTTGGTGAGCATTGATTCCGAGCATGCGTGTTTGTACTTTTGTCTGATGGACTTGTGTACACATGATCGGAAAATCCGACAACAGACATCTGTCCGTGGAAAATTTATAAGCCTGCCATCCAACAATTGTCCGATGGAGCGTACAAACGGTGGGGTTTTAGGCTAACAGTCTGTCAACACACAATTCTCGTCAGAAAATCCGATCGTGTGTACGAGGCTTAAGGCTCGGTTCAAGCTATGAACCGCATGTGAATCGCACAGGAACGGTACAGAATTCCTGTTCAATTCACATGCAATTTAGTGCGGTGTGATTTGAGCTCATTTGAATGGGCTCAAATTGCACCGCATTGCGCATGCAGCCATTTTGGATCCACACTGAAGCCGGATCACATGATCGATTTGTACCATGTGATCTGGTGCCAGCACAGGCACTACGTTTGGGGTGTTGTATAGATTGCACTAACACCTGTGTCAGATCGCAAGGATGGTATGATCTGATTGCGGTGCGGTAATCGCGCACGGATTGCTGAGTTTCCCGCACCGCATTGGTGTGAACCTAGCCTAAGGACTCGTTTACACTTGCAATTTGGGGGTCGTTAAAACCCAGCGGCT
This sequence comes from Lithobates septentrionalis, assembly GCA_037952835.1. Taxonomy (NCBI): domain Eukaryota; kingdom Metazoa; phylum Chordata; class Amphibia; order Anura; family Ranidae; genus Lithobates; species Lithobates septentrionalis. The sequence goes on along the minus strand of JBBDGP010001990.1, from coordinate 636,574 downwards.
GAGTTGCATTTTTACCACCCCTCAACCGCTCCCGGTTTTCCTGCAGAGACAACAGCCAGGGGTGGAAACATGCTGCAGCAGTGGAGCTTTGCTTGGTGACCGGGGCAGAAGATATTATACCCCATGTCGTGCTTGGCGAGTAGTTGCGGTGTGGTTATCTGGTATTTAGGTGGTTAACAGAGATGGCAATACAATGCCTCCTTACTGCTTGTCAAATGCCTGCCTTCAGGTCGCTCTTCAGAAAGCAAAGCAGGTGTGAGTGAGCCCTTAAAGAGTGTTTGTTAGACGAAAAGGTCTGGTGTCACCCGCAAACCACCTCCATCCCAATCTATGCAACAAAAAACAGGAAATCGCCCCGGGACTTTAAATGAGGTAAATGCAGTTAGCCAACAATTGACAGAGTAAATGCAGTCCCAAAATTTATTAACCCCTTCAGCCCCGGACCATTTGGCTGGCCAAAGACCAGAGCACTTTTTGCGATTTGGCACTGCATCGCTTTAACTGACAATTGCGCGGTCATGCAACGTGGCTCCCAAACAAAATTGACATCCTTTTTCCCCACAAATAGAGCTTTCTTTTTGGTGGTATTTGATCACCTCTGCGGTTTTTATTTTTTGCGCTATAAACAAAAAAATAGCGAAAATTTTGAAAAAAAAAAACGCATTAATTTTTACTTTTTGCTATAATAAATATCCCCAAAAATATATAAAAAAATATTTTTCTTCCTCAGTTTAGGCCGATACGTATTTTTCTACATATTTTTGGTAAAAAAAAAAAAAATCGCAATAAGCGTTTATTGATTGGTTTGTGCAAAAGTTATAGCGTTTACAAAATAGGGGATTGTTTTATGGCATTCTTATTAATACATTTTTTTTTTAAATCGGCGATCAGTGATTTTTATCGTGACTGCGACATTATGTCGGACACATCGGACAATTTTGACACATTTTTGTGACCACATTGATACAGCGATCAGTGCGATTAAAAATGCATTGATTACTGAGTAAATGTGACTGGCAGTGAAGGGGTTAACACTAGGTGGTGCTGTAGGGGTTAAGTGTGTCCTAGGGAGTGATTCTAACTGTGGGGGGGAGGGGCTATGTGTGACACATTACTGATCATCGCTCCCTATTACAGGGAGCTGTGATCAGTGACACTGTCACTAGGCAGAACGGGGAAATGCTTGTTTACATTAGCATTTCCCCGTTCTTCCTCTCCGTAAGACGATCGTGGGTATCCCCGCGGACATCGAGTCCACAGGACCCGCGATCACATTCACGGAGCTTGCTGCGGGTGCGCGCGTCAGCAGCAGCGCGCACACGATGGCATGGCGGCAAATTCAAAGGGACGTACAGGTACGCTCATTTGCGCAGGCGTGCCATTCTGTCGACATATAAGTACATGCGGCGGTCGGGAACCGGTTAAAATAGTCATGCAAATATAAACATGAATCATAGCCAAGCTATTGAAATGATACATACAGTAGAAAATGTCATTACACGTAACATGGTATAAAATGTAAATTGCAGAGTACACAGGCATAAAAAGTATCCCCGTTTTTTGTCACTACCTGTTTCCTGTTTCACTCACATGCAGCAGTTTACTTAGTTCAAGTTGACATTAATAATGGATACTGGGAGATCTTTGGTGACACAATCCCCCATCCCGGCCATGTCTGCCCCCAAACCCCACCCCCCATTTGTACTCAGTTGGCTTGGTTTTTCCTCTGCCTCCTCAGCTCCCGAGCCAGACGCTCATTACTGCCGCTTCTGGGTATCAAACAATTGGTAGTCTGATCCAGCCTTTGGTGCACTACACATGCATCTACCCCTGATGAAGCGAGCATAGTCTTGCGAAACGCGTTGGGATACTTTTTATGCCCTTGTACTCTGCAATTTACATTTTATACCATGATACTTGTATTGACATTTTCTACTGTATGTATCATTTCAATGGCTTGGCTATGATTCATGTTTATGTTTGCATGACTATTTAAATACATTTTGGGACTGCATTTACTCTGTCAATTGTTGGCAAACCGCATTCACCTCATTTAAAGTCCCGAGGCGATTCCCTATTTTTTAAAGAGTGTTTGTTGGTGCAGCAATTCACTAAAGGCTCATTTAGACACACTTTGAAATTTTTGATATCACGGACGTCCATTAATGCCGCTATCATGTTAAGATATGTTATTGATGTGTTTTGCACGTGTTTTTTACATGTTTGCGTTGTGTTCAATAAAGCATTCCAGACGCCTCCTCTGTGTTGGCTTTTGTTTGCATGTATCATCTCAGTTCTAACACTTTATAAATGCATCTCAAATGCACTGTAAATGCCAAAGGGGTGTTTGTGATGTGTTTGTGGAACATTTGTAGTGTGTTTACAAGACCAGTGTAGATAAGATGTCCCCAACTTTCCTTTTTCCTGCCCGACCATAAATAATCACCCCACCCCTTCTCATTACCTAGATTAACAAGACCAGACATGAAATAGAGTACAAATGGCCATAGCAGCCTTTTTATTAACAAACACTTATTCAAATAACATTCTTTACATCAACATCTGACACCAAAATAAACAGTTCTCAGGCCTGTTGGTCTATGACGGCACCCCAAAATTCCAAAACATGTTCCACTGCTACACTGCGGGGCCTTTACCATGATAAGGCCTCCAGCCCTGACACACCAGCTCGGAGACAACCCCACTACCCACAGTACAACCATTACCCTATTCCAGCTAAACCATGTTAACTGGAATTCACCAGAGGGGCACATACCAATGATGAGTCCCCCACACTTTCATCTCGTAAGTAATTTCTTACACCGTCACAGACCAAACTACCGCTACCGCCTGTAAGGGTGACACCTTTCCCTTAAGGGCCCCTCCACACCCTTAAGGCAAGTTGAATCCCATCCTGCAACCCCAGGGACCACATATCTATCCCCACTGCCGATAGATGGACACCATCCCCCCTTAGTTACAGCCTGGTATCCGACTCTAATTCCATATGGTGAATGACCATGCCCCTATTTCGAAATAAAAAAAAATCGGCCCACCACTTTATTTACTTGAATGCGAGTCTTGTTGAGTCTTGCAACCGACCTCGCCATGCGCCAAGTCGTCCGAGCCACCATTTGGGACCACAAGACCAGCATATCGGGGAAAGCCGTAGGGAGCCGCAGGAAATCTATCTTGATATCCATGATAAGTTTCCTACTGGAACGATTACCCAGATCGTTACCTCCATGGAGCACTATAATGTCAGATGACCTGTCAAGTCGCGCAAAACGATGCACCTCCGGCACCACCCTGTTCCACATCATCCCTGGTATGCCTAGCCAGTGAATACACGCCTCTCTCCTTGAAATACCTAGCTGCCTGCCATCCCGCCTAACATCAACCCCCCAAAATACATATGAGTGGCCCAAAATCCTGATGAGGCATATCTGCACTCCATCTAAAATAAAAGAACCTAGAACCACAGGATAACACCAAGACCACCATGACTGACTCACCCACATGCAAGAACCACAGCGACCTATCCATTATCTGTCACCCCCCCCCCCCCCCATGATCGGCTTATCAGCTAACAATTGCGGGCGAATGTAGGTACGAAATCTCCTTGAGTCCCACCTACCAATCCTCCTCACAGCCGCGTCGTCCAGCCCACACGAGCGGCCTTCGTGGCCGCCCCGATACAGAAGGAGTGCGAGGCATACTGTTTTTCTTCCAAACCCGCCGCCTGAAGACTCTTCCTGAAAATGGCGATGAACTGTAACTTGGACAACGACGACCCATCCCGTGTAACAGAAAGGGCTCCGCCACGCCCGGACGCACATCAAGGAATTACCATACAACCCCCACTGGATACACCGTGGAACCTGGCAGTTTAAACCACGCGCCCTTGCATGCCTGGTCTGTCTTGGACCTGCGAAGCAATACCTGCAACCTGTCCCTCTCCCAAATCACATCTCTCGCCAATATTCCCCCCCGAATCTTCCTAGAAGGACTGACCAGCTCACAGATCCAGAATACCCCAAAAAATGCCAAAGAAAAAGCCGCTTAAACAAGGATACCTCATACCTGGAAGTACAGATGGTACCCAATTGCACAAAAATGGCCGGTAAGATAGCAAAGGACAATCAGCCTTACCTCCGACTCCTGCTGAACCCCTTCTGTGTTCTGCACCAACTCCAACCATACCTTGGTATGACCTTCTGATCCATCCAGCGACGGCTCCAAGGCAATCTCCCACAGCCAACCCAGACAAGCAACCCCCCGTTGTTCCACCGCTGGTGCCAGCTCTCGGAACCTGTCCCACTGAAACCGAGACAAGGAGTCAGCCACAGTATTGTCTATCCCCAGGAGGTGTACAGCATACAGAAAAATATTCATCTGCAGGCAGAGGACCACCATGTGGCGCAGCAGCCGTATCACAGGTTGTGACGACACTGAGATGCGGTTAATGACTTGGACCACACCCAGGTTGTCGCAATTCAACCGAAGTTTCATATTCCAAAATTTGTTTACCCCCATTTTGACTGGGGGTAAACAGAGATCCATGTTTCTGCTTAGCAGAAACACAAGATCTCCATTTTCCCGTCTGTTCACATAGGCAAACCGCCGTTCTGCCTCTTCTCAGAAAGATCGGCATGTCCCGGCAGACATTGCTTCCACCGGACTCGTTGATTGGCTCCCACTGTGTCCAATCACAGCAGAAGCGGGTCGCCGGCGGCGCGTGCGCACGCCCCAGACCCCATGCACGAAATCACATACAGGTACGTGATTTTGCGCAGGAGTGGTTAAGAAGCAATTTCCTTAACCCCTTCGTGCCTAAGCTTTTTTCAGACATTTGTTGCTTACAAGTTAAAATTCGTATTTTGCACTAGAAAATTACTTAGAATCTCAATAATTATATATATATATATATATATATATATATATATATATATATATATATATATAGTGGGGACGGAAAGTATTCAGACCCCCTTAAATTTTTCACTCTTTGTTATATAGCAGCCATTTGCTAAAATCATTTTGGTTATTTTTTTTTTCCTCATTAATGTACACACAGCACCCCATATTGACAGAAAAACACAGAATTGTTGACATTTTTGCAGATTTATTAAAAAAGAAAAACTGAAATATCACATGGTCCTAAGTATTCAGACCCTTTGCTGTGACACTCATATATTTAACTCAGGTGCCGTCCATTTCTTCTGATCATCCTTGAGATGGTTCTACACCTTCATTTGCTGTGTTTGATTATACTGATTGGACTTGATTAGGAAAGCCACACACCTGTCTATATAAGACCTTACATCTCACAGTGCATGCCAGAGAAAATGAGAATCATGAGGTCAGTGGCCTCCATAATCCTTAAATGGAAGACGTTTGGGACGACCAGAACCCTTCCTAGAGCTGGCCATCCGGCCAAACTGAGCTATCGGGGGAGAAGAGCCTTGGTGAGAGAGGTAAAGAAGAACCCAAAGATCACTGTGGCTGAGCTCCAGAGATGCAGTCGGGAGATAGGAGAAAGTTGTAGAAAGTCAACCATCACTGCAGCCCTCCACCAGTCGGGGCTTTATGGCAGAGTGGCCTGACGGAAGCCTCTCCTCAGTGCAAGACCCATGAAAGCCAGCATGGAGTTTGCTAAAAAACACCTGAAGGACTCCAAGATGGTGGGAAATAAGATTCTCTGGTCTGATGAGACCAAGATAGAACTTTTTGGCCTTAATTCTAAGCGGTATGTGTGGAGAAAACCAGGCACTGCTCATCACCTGTCCAATACAGTCCCAACAGTGAAGCATGGTGGTGGCGGCATCATGCTGTGGGGGTGTTTTTCAGCTGCAGGGACAGGACAACTGGTTGCAATTGAGGGAAAGATGAATGCGGCCAAGTACAGGGATATCCTAGACGAAAACCTTCTCCAGAGTGCTCAGGACCTCAGACTGGGCCAAAGGTTTACCTTCTAACAAGACAATGACCCTAAGCACACAGCTAAAATAATGAAGGAGTGGCTTCACAACAACTCCGTGACTGTTCTTGAATGGCCCAGCCAGAGCCCTGACTTAAACCCAATTGAGCATCTCTGGAGAGACCTAAAAATGGCTGTCCACCAACGTTTACCATCCAACCTGACAGAACTGGAGAGGATCTGCAAGGAGGAATGGCGGAGGATCCCCTAATCCAGGTGTGAAAAACTTGTTGCATCTTTCCCAAAAAGACTCATGGCTGTATTAGATCAAAAGGGTGCTTCTACTAAATACTGAGCAAAGGGTCTGAATACTTAGGACCATGTGATATTTCAGTTTTTCTTTTTTAATAAATCTGCAAAAATGTCAACAATTCTGTGTTTTTCTGTCAATATGGGGTGCTGTGTGCACATTAACCACTTCAGCCCCGGAAGAATTTACCCCCTTCCTGACTAGTGCATTTTTTCCGATTCGGCACTGCGTTCCTTTAACTGACAATTGCGCGGTCGTGCGATGTTGCTCCCAAACAAAATTTACGTCCCTTTTTCCCCACAAATAGAGCTTTCTTTTGGTGGTATTTGATCACAAATGCACTGATTCCTGTGTAAATGACACTGGCAGTGAAGGGGTTAACCACTAGGGGGCGGGGAGGGGTTAAGTAAGACCGAGGGAGTGTTACTAACTGTGGGGAGGCGTGGCTACATGTGACACGTCACTGATCTCTGCTCCCGATCACAGGGAGCAGAGATCAGTGACACTGTTTACATTAGCATCTCCCCGTTCATCCTCTCCGTGAGGCGATCATGGGTATCCCCGCAGCGATCGAGTCCGCGGGACCCGCGACCCGACTCACGGAGCTCCCGGCCGGCGCGCGCACGCAATGGCACGGCGGCAAATTCAAAGGGACGTACGGGTACGCCCATTTGCCCAGCCGTGCCATTCTGCCGACGTACATCGGCGTGCGCCAGTCCGGAACCGGTTAATGAGGAAAAAAATGAACTTAAATGATTTTAGCAAATGGCTGCAATATAACAAAGAGTGAAAAATTTAAGGGGGTCTGAATACTTTCCATCCCTACTGTGTGTATATATATATATACAGTGGCTTGAGAAAGTATTCGGCCCCCTTGAACGTTTCAACCTTTTGCCACATTTCAGGCTTCAAACATAAAGATATAAAATGTTAATTTTTTGTGAAGAATCACCAACAAGTGGGACACAATTGTGAAGTGGAACGAAATCTATTGGGTATTTTAAAATTTTTTAGCAATTAAAAAACTGAAAAGTGGTGCGTGCAAAATTATTCGGCCCCTTTACTTTCAGTGCAGAAAACTCACTCCAGAAGTTCAGCGAGGATCTCTAAATGATCCAATGTTGTCCTAAATGACTGATGGTGATAAATAGAATCCACCTGTGTGTAATCAAGTCTCTGTATAAATGCACCTGCTCTGTGATAGTCTCAGGGTTCTGTTGAAAGCGCAGAGAGCATCATGAAGACCAAGGAACACACCAGGCAGGTCCGTAATACTGTTGTGGAGAAGTTTAAAGCCAGATTTGGATACAAAAAGATTTCCCAAGCTTTAAACATCCCAAGGAGCACTGTGCAAGCGATCATTTTGAAATGGAAGGAGTATCAGACCACTGCAAATCTACCAAGACCTGGCTGTCCCTCTAAACTTTCAGCTCAGACAAGGAGAAGACTGATCAGAGATGCAGCCAAGAGGCCCATGATCACTCTGGATGAACTGCAGAGAACTACAGCTGAGGTGGGAGAGTCTGTCCACAGGACAACAATCAGTCGTACACTGCACAAATCTGCCCTTTATGGAAGAGTGGCAAGAAGAAAGCCATTTCTCAAAGATATCCATAAAAAGTCTCGTCTAAAGTTTGCCACAAGCCACCTGGGAGACACACCAAACATGTGGAAGAAGGTGCTCTGGTACGATGAAACCAAAATCGAACTTTTTGGCCACAATGCAAAACGATATGTTTGGCGTAAAAGCAACACAGCTCATCACACTCAACACACCATCCCCACCGTGAAACATGGTGGTGGCAGCATCATGGTTTGGGCCTGCTTTTCTTCAGCAGGGACAGGGAAGATGGTTAAAATTGAGGGGAAGATGGATGCAGCCAAATACAGGACCATTCTGGATGAAAACCTGTTGGAGTCTGCAAAAGACCTGAAACTGGGACGGAGATTTATCTTCCAACAAGACAATGATCCCAAACATACAGCAAAATCTACAAAGGAATGGTTCACAAATAAACGTATCCAGGTGTTAGAATGGCCAAGTCAAAGTCTAGACCTGAATCCAATCCAGAATCTGTGGAAATAGCTGAAAACTGCTGTTCACAAACGCTCTCCATCCAACCTCACTGAGCTCGAGCTGTTTTGCAAGGAAGAATGGGCAAGAATTTCAGTCTCTCGATGTGCAAAACTGATAGAGACATACCCCAAGCGACTTGCAGCTGTAATCGCAGCAAAAGGTGGCTCTACAAAGTATTAACGCAAGGGGGCCGAATAATTTTGCACGCCCCACTTTTCATTTTTTTATTAGTTAAAAAAGTTTCAAAAATCCAAAAGATTTCGTTCCACTTCACAATTGTGTCCCACTTGTTGGTGATTCTTCACAAAAAATAAAAATTTTATATCTTTATGTTTTGAAGCCTGAAATGTGGCCAAAGGGTGAAAAGTTCAAGGGGGCCGAATACTTTCGCAAGCCACTGTATTAATATATATATATATATATATATATATATATATATATATATATATATATATATATATATATATATATATAATTTATCAGAGACCCCAGAGAATAAAATGACGATTGTTGCAATATTTTATGTCACACTGTATTTGCGCAGCGGTCTTTCGAATGAAATTTTTTGGAAGAAATACACATTCATGAATTAACCGCTTGCCGACTGCCGCATGTACATATACGTCAGCAGAATAGCCCGGCTGCGCAAATGGGTATACCTGTACTTCCCTTTAAATTTTCCGCCGGTGGCGTGCACGCGACCCTGCCTCGAGTCCTGTGAGTGTGATCGCGGGTCCCATGGACTTGATGTCCACAGGGATACCCACGATCGTCTCACGGAGCTGAAGTACGGGGAAATGCTAATGTAAACAAGCACTTCCCCGTTCTGCCTAGTGACACTGTCACTGATCACCGCTCCCTGTAATCAGGAGCGGTGATCAGTGTCGTGTCACACGTAGCCCCCCCCCCCACAGTTGGAACACATCCCTAGGACACACTTAACCCCTGCAGTGCCCCCTCTTGGTTAACCCCTTCATTGCCAGACACATTTACACAGTAATCAATGCATTTTTAATTGCACTGATCGCTGTATAAATGTGAATGGTCCCAAAATAGCACCAAAAGTGTCCAATCTGTCTGTCATAATGTTGCAGTCACGACAAAAATCACTGATCGCCGCCATTACTAGAAAAAAAAATTATTGATAAAAATGCCATAAATCTATCCCCTATTTTGTAGACACTATAACTTTTGCGCAAACCAATCAATAAACGCTTATTGCGATTTTTTTTACCAAAAATATGTAAAAGAATACGTATCGGCCTAAACTGAGGAAAATTTTTTTTTTTATATATATATATTTTTTGGGGATATTTATTATAGCAAAAAGTAAAAAATATTGCTTTCTTTTCAAAATTGTCGATCTTTTTTTGTTTATAACGCAAAAAATAAAAACCGCAGATGGACGTCAGTTTTGTTTGGGAGCCACGTCGCACGACCGCGCAATTGTCATTTAAATCGATGCAGTGCTCTGGTCTTTGGCCAGCCAAATGGTCCGGGGCTTAAGTGGTTAAAAAAAAAAAAACAGTAAAGTTAGCCCAATTTTGTATAATGTGAAAGATAATGTTACAGTGAATAAATAGATACCTTACATGTCATGCTTTAAAATTACGCACGCTCGTGGAATGGCAACAAACTACTGTACTTAAAAATCTTCATAGGCGATGTTTTAAAAATGTTTACAGGCTACCAGTTTAGTGTTACAGAGGAGGTATTGCACTAGAATTATTGCTCTTACTCTAGCGATCGCGGCGATACCTCACATGCGTGGTTTGAACACCGTTTACATTTGCGGGCCTGAACTACATGTGCGTTCACTTCTGAGCATAAGCATGGAGGGATGGGGCGCTTTAAATGTTTTTTTTTTTTTCTTTTTTTTTTTTCTTTTTTTTTTTTTACACTGTGCCTTTAAAAAAAAATTCTGATCACTTTTATTGCTGTCACAAGGAATGTAAACATCCCTTGTGACAGTAATAAGCAGTGACAGGTACTCTTTATGGAGGGATCTGGGGTCTATAATCCCTCCTTTGTGTAGCGGTGTCCCCGACCCCTAAAGGCCTAGTGGTGACCTCCAGAGTCAGGGAGAGCTGATGACATCCTTCCTCAAAGTGTGGGTTATTAGGCATCATGGGTGTAATTCAAGTTGGAAACATGGGCGCCAGTCATTTTTTGAATGCAAGAAAAAGAGATTTATTGTCTCTTAAACAGAGATGGTGGAGAGAGGGTTAGGGCCAGGACACCCTTAGGCAGATGCAATAGCAATTGGCAGACTCAGAGGCAAAAATAATAAAAATAATAGGCAGACAGCTATACAGGTGGAGGACCTTTGAGCTGGATTCAGCAACTGTATTTGTAGAACTGCTGTCTTCTATGGCAACTGAACTTACAACAGTCAATAGAGACTTTACACATAACTCACGGTAACCCATTACAGATCTTCTCTCACATCTTACAGTATCCCACTGTAGATCTTCATTTACTGACCTCCTGGTCTCTCACTAGACTTCAAGATCCCAGACGTCACTGGATCCCCTGGGCTCTTCCACGGCTAACCCGCTGTATACTCCTCATGCTTCACCCCTGATAACCCACTGGGTCCCTGGCTTGACGCTCTGATGAAGCTTTGCCACTTCTTCACCGTCCCCGGCTGGTGAAGAGGCTGCTCTGGCACTTATTCCGACTTCCATACACTGGCCTCTGATAACACGAGTGGTTATCCCTTGGTGGCGACTGTTTCCCCTTTACCTCTGGCCTTGATCCTCACTTGCCCCTGGTGACAACAGTGGTTGTCCCTTATTGCAACTGTTTCTCCCTCACTGCTGGCAACAATTCAGTTCCCCGTCCGGCGGAACCTCTGCAACTTGGTTGGGCTTCCTGCCTGAAGCCCCAAGCCTGTGCTGCTTCTCTCAAACCTGGATAGGCCTCAGATAGCCTAACAGCCAGGTGTTCCAGGGATAGGCCTTGGGCTTCTGGCCTAGCAACTTGGAGCCTTGTAACACACATCCACCCAGACAGACATGCGGGTGGCAAAGAAACCTGATCACCTGACTCCTCCCGAATAAATAGGCTCTCCCAGCAGGCCAAGGGGCCAAGGAAACACCTGACAATTGGCTGAGACAACCCATCCACTCCTAGTCTGAATTCACTGCCCTTTTCATTCTAATGCCACAGGCAACAATGCCACCTAGTAACAGAAAAGAGAGGTGCATCAAATCCAGTGTTAGAAAAAAGTGAGTGGACCCCCCTAACAATTAGCCAGGCTAGTTATCACCTAGCTAACTAAATTTGTTAGCAACCCTGCCTACAACCAGGGTGCTACATTTGCTTCCTCCAAGTTTGGCAGTTTAGAATGCTGTCATTTTTTTTTATCTGGCACCTTAAAGTCTTCTGTAAACCGGAAGTGATGTAATGAATTCACTTCTGGGTTACTAGATCCAAGACCCAATCAAAGCCGTTTCTGGGTCCGTTCAGGTCTCTGGCCAGCTGGCGGACTTGTCGGATGGTCGCTTGGGCCTCCCGGTGGGACGGGAGAGCCTGGGCGAGTGGCGGAAGATGGCTGGAGGGGACTACATCCCCCCTGCTGCTTGGAATAACAGCCAAGCGGCTTCTTAGCTGCATTGGTTGTTATCCCAAGAAAGCTGACCGTCGGCTATAAAAAAGGGTACCGGGGTGATGCCAGCAGTTGCAGGCATCACCCTGGTACAACCCCTTCAAGCCGAGGCCGCATATTTGCGTTACGTCAGCGTGAAGGGGTTTTTAATCTGTTAAGAGAGAAAAAAGAAATGTCAAATTGTTTTCAACCTGACACTGGGATTGTGCTTTCCGTGTGACAGATTCACATTGAAGTAGACATGAATGAAGTGACATGCTGCTTTGTGAAGGATGTAAAAATGGTTGTTAGAACTTCATATAGCTTTGCCGTATTCTGCAACGTTGTAAGGAAAAATTACAATATTCACACCCACTACAGCTTTTAGGCACAGCCAAGGTTGGCCCGAGGGGAAGCCTCTCTTGACCTTTTTAGCAAGAAAGAACTCTTGAAATGATTTATGTCTCAGGGAATCCTTACTGAAATTATTAAGGCTACAGCCTGTGGTACAGTAAGTTTTAGATTTAGCAATGAATAAAAGGATAGGCAGCATGGAGTAGCTAGGATTTATAATATCCGGCTGGGATCATTCTTTAACACCCCTCTGCTCTAAATGACAACTTGGTGGTCACTGAAAGAAGGGTTCCAATTACATTGGTGGTCACTGAAAGAAGTGTCCCCTTATAATGGTGGTTAGTGGAGGCATGCCACCTTACATCAGTGGGCAATGTAAAAAATGCCCCTTTAAATTGATGATCAGTGAAAGAAGGGTCCCCTTACATTGGTGGCCACTGAAAGAAGGGTCCCCTTTTATTATTGGTCAGTGAAGGAATGTGTCAGGGCTGGGCTCAGCCCTTCCTTCTCTGAGCTGGTCGCTCAGCTGTTGGCTAATTGCCAGCTCCTATCTCTCCACAGTGACTCACCTGTTGATGATATCCTGCTCGTCAGTCCTGCCTACTTAAGCCGTCCAGACCAGCTGATCTCTGCCTTTGCCTTGGTCACATCTCTAGAGATGCTCTTCTATGTTCCTGTTAAAGACTTGCTTGGCTGACATTCTTTCTGACTCCAGATCCTACTTGCTGTTCTACTACGCTGTTCTCTGGCTCCCTGACGTTTTGGCTTGTCTGATTATACGTTCTGGTTCCCGAATTCTGGCTATGTTTTGACTACGTTTACTCTGTTTATCTTTTTTTATCATTATTAAACAAGTGTAATTTAACTGTACTTCTGTCTCAGTCTGATTCATGGTTTCTGACAGTAGGCCACTTTACATCGGTGGTCTGTGTGAAAATGCTCCTTAACATTGGAGGTCATTGGAGGAATGCCACCTTACACTGGTGGTCAGTGTAAAGAATACCCCTTAACATTGATGGTCAATAAAAAAAGGTTCCCCTTACATGGGAGGTTGGTGAAATAAGGGACCCCTTACATTGGTGGACGGTGAAGAAATGCCATTTTACATAGGTGGTCTGTGTGAAAAATGCCCCTTCACATTGGAGGTCAGTGACCAAAGGGTCTCCTTACATTGGTTGTCAGTGAAGGAAGGTTTCCCTTACATTGGTGGTCAGTGAAAGCAGGGCCCCCTTATATTAGTGGTCAGTGTGAAGAACACCCCTTAGATTGGTGGTCATTGAAAGAAGGACCCTCTTATATTGGTGCTTAGACATGTGCATTTCGTTTCGTTCCGAATCGAAATTCGGATGAATTTTTCATTATTCGGAAATTCGGATGCATCCGAATTTCCGAATTACAAAACTGATGAATTTAAACAAATCCGAAAAAAGCGAAGGAATTCGAATCAAATTCGAAAACATATTTGAATCGAATTTGAAAGCATATTCGAATCGAAGTCGAAAACATAATCAAATTCGAAAACAAATTTGAATCGAATTTGAAAACAATAGAAATCGATTTTCTAAAAAATACAATAAAATAGAATATAAAATCATAAAGCAATAGAATACATATATATAATATTTTTTTTATTCTGTTTTATTGTTTTTCTATGCTTTTCTTTTTTTTTTCTATTATTTTCTATTCTATAATAGTCTTTTCTATTCAAATTTGAATTCATTCTATACGAAATTTCGGAACATGGCTTCTGAAGATCGAATTTCGTATAGAATGAATTTGAATTAGAATAGAAAAGATTTGAATAGAAAGAATAGACTAGAAATTTGAATATCATATAGCATTAAATCGAATTTGAATAGAAAAGATTAGAATAGAAAAGAAAATAATAGAAAAGAATAAACTAGAAAAACATATATTGTATTTTATTCTATTCTGTTCTTTTGTTTTCTATTCTATTCTTTTTTATTATTTTCTATTCTATTGTAATCTTTTCTATTCAAATTCAAAATCATTCTATACGAAATTTGAATTTCAGAAAATGGTTTTATATATATATATATATATAGATATATATCTATATATATAGATATATATCTATATATATAGATATATATCTATATATATATAGATATATATCTATATATAAAACCATTTTCAGAAATTCTGATTTTGAAAATCGAATTAGAATAGAAGAAAATAATTGAAAAGAATAGACTAGAACAACAATAGAATTTTATATATATATATATATATATATATATATATATATATATATATATATATATATATATACACACACATATAAGTTCCAAAGGTTGCTGCACTTAAAAATTTGTTGCTTTATTCCATCAAATCTTTAGAAAAAGATTACAAAGCAAGTAGAGTCATTCCAAACAAAATCATTACAATCATCTGTTCAGACAAAGATTACGTTTCAGGCTGATTATTTATATTTATATTTATTATTTTTTTTCTATGCTGGTCTATGGTTTTTCTATGCTATTCTTTTCTATTATTTTCTATTTTATTCTAATCTTTTCTTTTTGAATGCAAATTCATTCTATACGAAATTTGAATTTCGGAAAATGGTTATATAGAAATAGAATGAAATCGAATTCTAATAGAAAAGACTAGAATAGAAAAAACAATAGAACAGAATAGGAAAAAAAAAATTATATATTTATATATATATATATATATATATATATATATATATATATATATATATATATATATATATATATATATATAAAAACATCTTCCGGAATTGGAATTTGGTACAGAATGAATTTGAATTTGAATAGAAAAGATTAAAATAGAATATATTATATTATTATATTATATTTTTTTCTATTCTGTTCTATTGTTTTTGCATGCTATTCTTATTTTCTAATCTATTCCAATCTTCTCTACAAAATGGTTATATATAGTTTACTTTTTCAAATTCGGTCAAATTTCTTTCGAATGCGGTAGAATTTTTTTGAATTTGATAGTTTTTTTTCAAATGCGGTAGAATTTTTTCGAATTTGATAGTTTTTTTTGAATGCGGTCGAATTTTTTCGAATACAAAACGAATCCCGAAAACGAATGTAACGAATGCAACTAATTTACCTAAACGAATTTAGTTAAATAACAAATCGAAACTAAACTAAACTAAACAAATTTTTTCATCCTGCACATGTCTATTGGTGCTCAGTGGAAGTTCCCCTAAAATTGGCAGTCAATGATATAAAGGTCCTTTTATATTGATGGTTAGTGGAAGAAGGACTCCCTAACATTGGTAGTCAGTGAAAGACTGGTAACCTAACATTATTATTATACAGGATTTATATAGTATAACAGTTACAGTGTATAGTGCCAATGGTTTGTGCAGCACTTTACAAAAGAAAGGAAGACAGTACAGTTACAATATAATTGAAGACCATAGAGTTAGGAGGGCCCTGTTCGTAAGAGCTTACAATCAAAATGGTGGTGGTGATGGTTGGGGGGGTGGTGGAGTGCTAAGAAAGGTAAAAACTGTGTGGGGGAATTGTGTGGGTAAGTAAAATGCAGTTAGGTAGAGGCAAGATGAAGAGACACATTATTAGGGGTAGCCCAAAGGCAGAAAGAGTAGTAGATAGCCATACAAGTTGGGGTAGGATTTCCAGAGGATGGGAGGGGCTCTGGAGAAGACCTAGAGGTGAGCACGAGAGGAGATGAAAGAGTAGCTGGAGAACAGAAGGTCTTGGGAGGAGTGAAGAGTTTGGTTGATATTTGGAGATGAGGTTGGTGATGGGGGTAGAGTTGTGGATGGCTTTGTCATTGCTCATATTTTGAACTTTATTCATTGGGTGATATGAAACCAGTGAAGGCATTGGCAGAAAGGGGTGGCAGATGCTGAGCAGTTGGTAAGGTGGATGAGTCTGGCAGTAGCATTCATGAGACTGAAGGGGGGATAATTTATCTAGTGCCCATGAAGAGGGAGTTACACTCGTTAAGGTAAAAGATAACAAGTTAGTGAATTAGGTGGGTTAGTTGGTTAGGAAGTCACGTGTTTTGGAAATGTAAGGTGGCAAGATGTGGAAAGTCATTGGATGTTGGGCTGAAAGGAAATGTCAGAGTCCAGGATTATACAGGTACCTAGGACCCTAATATCCCTCTGACATTAGTGGTCAGTGGAAGAAGGGTCTCTTTACATTGATGACCACTGGAAAAGCGCTTCTTTACATTGGTAGTAAGTGGAAAACAAGCGCCCTTACTTTGGAGGTCAATGTAGAAGTGCCTCCTTACATTGGTGACCAATGGAAAAGTTCCCACTTACATTTATGTTGGGTTGAGAAGGGTCCTCATACCAATGCTAGTTAGCTGAGGCGGGGTCTGTTACATTTGTAGTCAGTGGAGAAGGACTTCCTTACATTGGTTGTCAGTGGAGAAGGTCTTCCTTACTTTGGCGGTCAGTGGGAAAAGTGCCCCCCTTGTTTGGTGGTTAGTGAAGGACCCTATTACATTGGTGGTCAGTGTAAAGGGATTCTTTACAATAGTGGTCAGTGTGAAAGTGTGCTTTGGCTACTTACCTGAGAGGAGAGTCTCTACTAGTCCTTTGCCACTGACTCTGCTGAGTGATATTGTGACGGATATATACAGGTACCATCAGGTGGGAACTCAAACTGTCATTGCTCAAGGGACCTGTAGCTGCCTCTGAAGGAACCATGGTTGAGCAAGGCTGATGAAGGGTTTCCTGAGATAATTTTAATTTGTAGGATAAAACATATTAACTCTGGAAGAACCTGCCAGCTTAATTTACACTGCAGTACACTAGAGAAGCCCAGTGCTGCCCGCAAGGCTGAATTGCTAAACAACGAGACAACACAATCATTGCTCTTCCATGACTGTCTCCAATGTGTTGCTGAGCTCCCATCACCATCCATGCTCTTTGATCCTAATCTAAAAGTCCTCCTGTATTTCTTGGAAGGCTTTGTTTAATTTCCATATATAACATATTTGCTTTGTTCGGTTTATTTTTCCCTTTATAGAACCATTTTGAAAATTTTGCTTTGTCTCTGCAGTGGCTGCCACGAAATCAGCTTATCCCAGACCAGTAGCAGCAAGCTGATGGTTTTAGTGCCAAGTAGAAGCTTACAAAGGAGCACCGGGGAAGGAGAATCGGACTGAGAATTTCACGGGCAAAGCTTTCTCTGCAGATTTTTAAAAGCAGAAGGAGCAAGCCTATTTAGTCACATAATTAAGTACTGGGGTAAATGTAATGCTAAAATAGGACTTGCCTTTGGCGACTTGTTTTGTAGGCGCAAGTTCCAAGGCCATCATCTTGACCCTTGGCTAACTGCCTGGTGTGTCACAGACCTGGCTCAAGCATATCGGGTGTCTGATATGCCCAGGCTTTTTTCTTGTCCTTCACTGTCTAAGTACAGAAGGAATGTTTAGGATGGTAGTCTTGCAGCATGCACCTTCCAAAAACAGTCATGAATTGCAAATTTTATATTTCTAGTCTGACAGCTTCCCCTTAAAGAAAATATGTACTGAGAGCATAGGGGGCGCTATTGCTTAACCTTTCAATGCTAGTTGTCTGGCTGTCATTCTGACACAAAGGATTCTGGGCCCATTTATACCTCTCCAGTTTGCTGCATTGTGCAACCCAATACACTAACCACCATGCATTCTCATGCTGGCCATACACTATACGAAAAATTGGCCGAACACATTTTCGAAAAACGAACGTTCGACCGTGACCGCAAACGATCGTGCCATCATGTAATGACTGATAAATTGTTCAGTGGACATGAATAAATAATTTTTTGTTCATTTTTTTACATATACCTAGTGCAGACAGTTCGGACGGGAAACACATTAACCTTGCAATTTATCGTACGTTCGGCAGAAATTTTCCAAACTTCCCGTTCGTTTTTTTTCCACAAAAACGTCACAAACGATTATCGATTTGTGCCCATTAACTTGCCGAAAAACAAACGAAGTGTCTATACGAACGATTTTTCGGCCGATTTTTCGTATAGTGTATGGCCAGCATAACTCTGGAAATTGAGAAAGAGGGACATCTTGGAATGGAGAAGGCATGCAGTGCGTTTGGCTTACAGAAGCACGAATAACCACTTTAAGACCGGGCCTATTTTTCAAACTTGTTGTTTACAAGTTAACATCATTTTATTTTGCTAGAAAATTACTTAGAACCCCCAAACATTGTCTAACACCCTAGAGAATATGGCGGTCATTGAATTAAAAAATTAGACAACAGTAAAGTTAACCCAATTTTTTTTATATTGTGAAAGATGATGTTACACCGAGTAAATTGATACCCAACATGTTACGCCTTCAAAGTTGCGGCTGCTCGTGGAATGGCGACAAACTTTTACCCTTCAAAATCTCTATATGCAATGTTTACAAATCTCTACAGGTTGCATGTTTTGAGTAACAGAGGAGGTATAGGGCTAGAATTATTTCTCTCGCTCTAACGATCGCGGTGATACCTCACATGTGTGGTTTGAACACCATTTTCATATGTGGGCGCTACTCACGTATGTTTTCGCTTCTGCACGCGAGCTCGGCGGAACGGGGCGCATTTAAAAATGTTTTTGTTTTGTTTCACTATTTTCATAAATTAGTTTAATTCGTTTTCAAAATTTGTTTATTCGAATCGATTCGCATTTTCCGAATTCGGTCGAATTGCACGCAATTCAACCAATTTCAGAAAATTCGTATTTTGCTATTCTGTTCTTTTTATTTCCTATTCTATTCTTTCCTTTACTCTATAATTTTCTATTATATTTTATTTTTTTCTATTCTATTCAAATTTGAATTTTTTCTATT
Source organism: Lithobates septentrionalis (assembly GCA_037952835.1). NCBI lineage: Eukaryota > Metazoa > Chordata > Amphibia > Anura > Ranidae > Lithobates > Lithobates septentrionalis. The sequence goes on along the minus strand of JBBDGP010001990.1, from coordinate 617,505 downwards.
CGAAATTCAAATTTTGGAAAATGGTTATATTGTTATTTTCTTTTTATCCTATTCTTTATTGTATTATTTTATTCTCTATTCTATTCTATTCAAAATTCGAATTTTGAAACATGGCTAATTTCTTTCTATTCTATTGTTTTTTTTTTCTATTCTATCCTTTTATTTTCTATTATAGTCAATTCTATTCTTTTACTTTTATTCCATTCTATGCAAATTGGGATTTATTCTATTTGAATTTTGAGAAATTGTTATATTATTTCTATTGTATTGTTTTTTTTAATTCTTTTCTATTTTTTCTATTCTATTCAAATTTATATTGATTCTATTTGAAATGTGAATTTTAGAAGAAGAAGGTTACATTCCTTCTATTTTATTAAATTCCATTTTTTTTCTATTCTATTCTTTTTTTTATTCTTATGTATTGTATTCAAACTTTTTCTATTTGAAATTCAAATTTCAGAATATGGTTACTGTATATTTTATTCTATTCTATTCTATCCCCTTTATTTTCTATTCTATTTTTTTCTATTCAATTTTTTTCTATTCTCTTATTTTCTATTCTGTTCTACTGTATTATATTCTATTCTTTTATTTTCTATTCTATTCTGTTCTATTATATTTGTTTCTATTCTATTCCTTTATTTTCTATTCTATTTTATCCTATTCAGAAATTTGATTTGAAAACTATTCAAATTCAATTAAAAAACTATTAGAATTCTATTTGAATTCGAATTTCGTTCTGTTTAGTTATTTCGGATTCGTTTAAATTAGTTACTATTGTAATTCAGAAATTCAGATACATCTGAATTTCCGAGTATCGAAAAATAAGTCTGAATTTCAATTTGGAACGAAATGAAATGCACATGTCCAACACCCACAAAATACTCCCTAATTACAAAATTGTGGGGAGGAAGAATAGTGGCCAATGGGAGGTGGGGAGGAACAATAGCACTCAGTGGTGGGTGGGGAAGAACAAAAGTCCCCCGAAGGGGACAATAATGCCCAGTGGAGAGTGGGGTGGAATAATCGTGCCCAGCGAGAGGTATGAGAAAACAAACATGCTCACTGAGGGCTTGGGAAGAATAACAGGGTCCACTGCCCAGTGGGGGCGGGGTGGGGGGGGGTAAACATCGATATCTGTGGACAACACAGAAATCTGTCATGTGCTGAAGTTCTCTTCCTCCTCCTTCTGCTGTCAGGACTATGTAGACTCTGTTGGTCAGGAATCAATCTGCCCAATATGCCTGCATAGAGCCTGCGCTAGGTGCTTAAACAAACTCTCTAGCACTTGCAGGGCACCAGGATTGTGCTGAAAAACAAGGACAGCCCCACAGAATCTAGTACAGTTGGGGGGTATGGCACTTACCCAACACACCTCTGAGATACATGTTGCAGTGCTCAATAATGCACGGTAAAATACTACCATGTGTTATGGTGCACCGTGTCGGAAAAAAAAAACGGCACATATTCACTTTTTGGTCCAATTTGGTACTAGCATTTACCAGCAGTAAAGTTCCACTTTGCCTTCTTGCACTTTCACTTCCTTCCTACTCTCTTTTCTTGCAAGCTGTTTTTTTTTTAATTGGCTGAGAAAAATAAAATTATTCCAGTGTAGCGATGTGGACTACAGTCATAACATGGTACAATTCCCCATCATTCTTTACCTATAGACATATCCCTCTAGTGTTGGGTGCCAGTGACTGTCATCACATCTGTGAGCCCAACCAGAAAGGATTGTGGGATTAGTAGCCTTTCAGACTGGCATTTCCTTGGCTTGATATGACATCTGGACCACACATCCCAGGGATACTTGCTACAACTCGAAGAGACTCCTGGGAGGAACTATAAAAGTGTCCGGAGTCTCTTCTTCCTGGGCCTTGCTGTGCCCACATCTCCCTGTGCGGGAGGGGAGAGGTTACCATGCGGTGAACGAGTGATTCCAACCCGGCTCCGGAGGGCATAAGCCTGCCTGCTGTTCGTCAGACATCCACACGGCACCTACCCAGCAGATCTACAGTACGGTCGTCTGGATCCATCAGCCGTGGGTCATCGCCGGTCGTTTGCTGAAGGACGTCTCTTCCAGGGTCACTGTCTGCAAGGTGTAAGCCGGTCTGGTTGTTGGTGAGAGGGCAATTGCCCATCCTTTGCAACCCTTCTTTGCTACTACATCTGAACACTGTGTACAGACACCTTTACCTTGGGAACACTTTATTGCATTACTGTTTGAAACACTGTGCATAGACACATTTACTTAAAACCACTTCAAGGAGTATCACTGGCTTGTTTAAGCCCCTCAGCTATTATCACACCACTGTGTCTTAACGGATACAATCTAATAAGATCCAACTGCTGGTAAAGACAATCAGGCCTGCATCTTGGACACTGCTGTTAATGCCATAGAAAAGGGCCCTATTCTATCCCCTATTTCCTCTGATCTCTCATTAAGGTTGAATAGGGGTTCCCCTTTAGTGTGAGACTGTCTGTCCTAGAAAGCTAACCTTTTACTGTCTTTACAGGTTATGCTTCAAGTGGTAATTCATTGTACATATATGTAAATTGTGCTGTTGTACTGTTTTAAACTGCCTTTTAGGGGAATTATTCTTCCGAGTCTGGGCTGTTATCCAGCACTCGGCCGTTCAATTCCCCTTTTCTGTGTATCAATTCAATACCACATCACTTACTTCAGTAAAAGTGTATATACTATAAATATATTTGACTTGTGTGACGTGTCATTTAAAGGTGTTGTGGAAGATGTCTGAACCCAGAGTGTCAGGTGGGTTGGAATGGAGATGCAGAAGAACAGGTAAATCCAAGCAGTCCCCAAGGGGGCCATGCTACACCAGCCTTTCAGAAAAGGAGTGATGATACAATTGCATCTGGGCAGACAAAACATATACAGAGTGGAAATCAAACTTTTGAAGATAAAGTGGATTTTTACACTGAGTTTTCACAGCTGCTCCCTAATGATTGCTGTAGAGCTAAGAATTTTGAGGGTTGAATTTTTGCCGCTTGTGTCTCACTGGGGAGATTAACTTTCGCTCTCACCTGTCCTGGGGATGCAACAGGAAACAAGTAAATCTAACCAAAGTGAATTGAATTCCTGTCTTGGACAGTTGTCACTGGAACATATCTACAGTTTCCCTCACTTCTTGCTATGGTAACAATTTTAAAATGTTATATTTTCCCTCATTTTCTGTCACATTGACAGTGGTTACCAGGATACATAGAAGGGTGAATCTCTGCAATGGGAACGCCTTCCCCAATCCAAAACGAATAAACTAATAAATTAAAAAAATAATACTAATACAAATTTTGCCCTTGCATACCCTTTAGCTTCATGACTTATGACTTTAGGCCTATGTTGTTTTGTACCTTGCAAAAATGCAAGTGAATGTGCCATAAAATATGTATTTGTACCTAAAGATATGCCTGCAACATGTGTATGTATGCATGCACTTCCAGAGCATACATGCCCTGGAAGTGCATGCATGCATACATACAAAATGCATAAAAGCATGTACTAAACATATATATATATATATATATATATATATATACACACAGTATAGATTTATTATACATTGCAGACTTGTCATTTGAGATTTTTAGAGGAAAGCTAATGCATTTTGGATTTAAAAGGCACCCCTTTTTTCAGGGCTATAAATTATAAAACATGATAATGAATCACACGGCACCAAATCTTTAAAAAAATGGAAGGATCGTAATAACACTAATTTAGGTCCTTATTAATATAAACTTAGATTGAAAACAAAATGAAGCTTTGCTCTAGTCACACAGGCATAAAATATCCCTGGTCATGAAAGGGTTAAAATAAAAATAATAATACACAGCAATCCTAATAAATGAATGGGTTCTGCACCGCCTTTTGGTCAGATACAGTACTGCAAGGTTAAGGCATGTTACTGCAGTGTCCGTAGTTTACACATAGATTTCTTAGCCAAATTTTTCTTCCTGAAATAGAGGTTGGAAGCCTGGATATCACAATCCCCTGGAGCCATTGTACTTTTCAGAACTAATACCACAATTTAGTTTTAAATTAGAACTATAGGCAAAACTTTTTTTTTATATCGCATGTAAGGTTTATTTTTGCCATCTGTGTCCCATTGGGGAGATTTACCTTCACTTCCTATCTTATAGCCAAACAGGAAGTGAATGAAAATCCCTCAAAATTAAGCAAATATCCAGGCCCCCCCCCCCCCCCCAGGTCACCAGAACCACTGTTCCCATTGGAAGATTTTCCCTCTATTACTTTTCTGGGGACAACCCAAAAATTATGATTTTCTTTTACTTTCACTTTCAATGATAAACAGGACAAATAGAGAGGGTGAATCTCCATAATGGGGGCACAGACAGCAATAAAATCTGACAGATTAGACAGATTAGATTAGGTTATTAGTTATACTTTAACCACCTCCAGCCAGTGGCGTCTCCAGCTTTCATATTTAGGGGGGGCACATGGGGGGACAGGGACAAAAATAGGGGGGCAATATAAAATGCAAATATATATATATATATATATATATATATATATATATTCTATATATCCTGGGGCCCTTTCACATGTTCTGCAGTGAGCTCCCTTCCTACTGTATTGGGGCCCCCCCAGGGTGACAGAGAACAAGAGATATATGTCACCAGCATACCAAGAAAATATAAGGGTCCAAAGCAGTGGGAGAACTATCAGGGTTGCATAGGTTGTCTTGCCTCCGGGCCCTGGTGTTCTGCCACTGTGGGGTTCCCCAGCCTCCTCTTGCTGTCCTGCCCCTGCTATTGACAGCGCTGGTCTGGCATCTCTTGGAATTTACAGGCTGGTTCTCCTTTCCTAAGGACGGGAGAAATCAGTCTGTTTTTTCAGTAACTGAGAGTCCTGGTGGAGTCCTTCCTGCAACTCGATCTTCTCCCTGCCAATGAGGATGCAGGGGAAGGAGCAGATCGGGCGGCCGTGGTTGTGTGAGCGCTTGCATTATGCAGTGTCAGCAAGCAGAGGGAGGGGGGAGGAATCACCCGCAGGAGCTGACTGGGGACGTTCTCCCTCTCAATAGAGACTGTGTTACTCCAGCGGTGGCCCGAGTAAGATGCGGCACATCCGATATGAATGCAAACAAAAAGAAATTGCCTTTTTGTAAAAAAAAAAAAAAAAAAAAATTTTTTTTTTGGGGGGGCACATGGTGGGGCCCAGCATAATGTTGGGGGGGTCAGGGCCCCCTCTGCCCCCCCCTAGGGTCGCCATTGCCTCCAGCCCCAGGACTTCTTTGACTTTCAGTGGGGGTATCTGAATTATGCCTGCAGCTACAAGCATCATTCAGGTATCATCTATTAGAGCCAGCGATTCTGTGCACTGTAAGAACGATCATAGCGGCAGTTCCACCTCTTGATCGTTCTTACAGGCGACGGGAGTGGACCCCCTCCCGCCATCCTCCGGTGCTTCTCCAGGTTCTCCCGTGCCAGCGGAGACCTGGAGAGCATAGAGATTTCCAGTGACCAGATCGTCACCAGTCATCTCTATGACCGTCAAAGACCCGGGCGCGACGTTATGACGTCAGGTCCAGGCAGCGGCTGTAAACAAAGCCGCGATCGCGGCTGGAAAGCATGGGATCATTCATTTTATTTTTATTTTTTTGATCTCCTGCTTTCCAGCCTCTTCTAAGCCCTCTTATAGACCCCCCACATCTCTCCAAAAAGAGGACCTGTCATGCACTATTCCTATTACAAGGGATGTTTACATTCCTTGTAATAGGAATAAAAGTATTTTTTTTTTTAAAAAGAAAGTGTAAAAAAAAAAAGTAAAATAAACAATAAAAAAAAATAAATGAAAAAATAAATAAATGAAAGCACCCACATATGTAAACGCTGTTCAAACCACACATGTGAGATATCGCCGCATGCGTTAGAGCGAGAGCAACAATTCTAGCACTAGATTATTAGAGAGTAGTGAGGCGCTGACAGTACCTCAGGGCTAAAAGCAATCACTCTCTGATGCCCCTAGTCATCCAGCGATCGCCACACTCTTCACACTGTGTTAAATCAGCAGCAATAAAAAATAGGTGTATAAACATGCAATATAAATAATGATTCAAAACATGTAATAAAAGTGATCCTAGTGCATAAATAATAACTTGTGTCTCAAGGCTGGACACCTAACACACAAATCTAAACAACAATATAATGGTGCATGTCCATAGATACAAGTCCTTATATAAAATGTCCTTTTTGTGAGGTAGTGCACAATATCTCTACACCCTTAGTGGTGATTATTCATAATATAGGTGACAATCTTGCTCCAACATCACTTCCGTGCTCTCTAGCCCCTCACCTCAGGTAAGTATTAAATCAGCATAGCCTATGGTTCCTTGGACAGTGTACTGGTGTGTAGTCACCTCATGGGGTCCTCTATAGTTGTTTCCGATGATCTGCTCTCACATATGTTGTGTCTGATTTTTCTCAGGAGGTTCCCGCTAATGTCCTCTCAAAGGGGTATATACAGTATAAAGGAAGAAGAGCGCTCTCGTAGCGTAGTAACTAATGCCCTGTACACATGGTCGTATTTTCCGACGGAAAATGTGTGATAGGACCTTGTTGTCGGAAAATCCAACCGTGTGTGGGCTCCATCACACATTTTCCATCGGAATTTCCAACACACAAAGTTTGAGAGCAGGCTATAAAATTTTCCGACAACATAATCCGTTGTCGGAAATTCCGATCGTGTGTACACAAATCCGACGCACAAAGTGCCACGCATGCTCAGAATAAATTAAGAGACGAAAGCTATTGGCTACTGCCCCGTTTATAGACCCGACGTACGTGTTTTACGTCACCACGTTCAGAACGATGGGATTTTCCGACAACTTTGTGCGACCGTGTGTATGCAAGACAAGTTTAAGCCAACATCCGTCGGTAAAAATCCATGAATTTTGTTGTCGGAATGTCCGATCAATGTCCGACCGTGTGTACGGGGCATTAGAATGAATTTATTAAAATCATAACATTATACAGTGCACTCACATTAAAAAGCTGAGTAACGGCGTATATCCACGAGCTCCGAGCCTACAACATTAACCATTTCAGCCCCGGAAAATTTGGCTGCTGACCAGGCCATTTTTTGCGATTCGGCACTGCGTCGCTTTAACTGACAATTGTGCGGTCATGCGACGCTGTACCCAAACAAAATTGACGTCCTTTTTTTCCCCACAAATAGAGCTTTCTTTTTGTGGTATTTGATCATCTTTGCGGTTTTTATTTTTTGCGTTATAAACAACAAAAGAGCAACAATTTTGAAAAAAACAATATTTTGTACTTTTTGCTATAATAAATATCCCCATTTTTTTTAAATAGCAATGTTTTTCTCAGTTTAGGCCAATATGTATTCTTCTACATATTTTTGGTAAAAAAAATCGCAATAAGCGTATATTGATTGGTTTGTGCAAAAGTTATAGCGTCTACAAAATAGGGTATAGATTTATAGCATTTTTATTATTATTATTTTTCTACTAGTAATGGGGGGCGATTTGCGATTTTTATCAGGACTGCAACATTATGGCAGACACATCTGACACTTTTGACACATTTTTGAGACCATTGGCATTTACACAGTGATTAGTACTATAAAAATGCACTGATTACTGTAAAAATGTCACTGGCAGGGAAGGGGTTAACACTAGGGGACCAACAAGGGATTAAATGTGTTCCCTAGTGTGTGTTCTAACCGAAGGGGGATGGGACTGTCTAGGGGAGATGACAGATCGCTGTCCATACTTTGTATGAACACATGATCTGTCTCTTCTCCCCTCAGAGAACCGGTTCTCGCTGCGTCATGAGCGATCGCGGAAGCCCGGCGATCATCGCACCCACCGGGCACTCGCATCGGCTCCGGGGGCGAGCAGCGTGCGCACGCCCCTTGTGACCACCAGGGCGAAGTAATGTAACATAACATCGTTTCACCCAGCTGTGCCATTCCGCTGCAGTAAAACTGCGGCGGCTGGTCGGCAAGTGGTTAAAAAGCCAAGTAACGGCATATATCCACGAGCTCCAAGCTCATTCCACAATATACAATAACCCAGCATGCACTGAGGCACTTTCCTCCAATCACCAGGGCTGTAACTATGCGCATGCTCTCATTTGTCAGGTTTCCTCCAATTGTCCAATATTCCCCCTTATTGGACCAGTGTGAAACACTCGGACAACATGAGCAGCATACGAGCACAATGAGCAGAACCTACCAATGGATCCCTGCTTCCTGGTAGGCAGAGAGCATCTAAAATTTACCTGGCAGCCTTCCTGATAAACAAAAAGAACCCAAAACTATAATCTCTCTTCTAGCACCTACCTAGGAGGTTGCTACATTCCTAATAGGAAGTACACACGGGCGGACTTTCCGACCGGACGGGTTTCGACAGACTTTCTGACGGACTTTTGACAGACTTCCGCCGGACTTTTTTTATGAACGGACTTGACTACACACGACCGGACTGCGGACGGACTTGCCTACACACCACCGGACTTTCCGGCAGACTATGTCCGCCGGTCTTCGTGACGGAGTTACGACGGACTTTCCGAATGAACGGAATTGCTCACACACGAGCAAGTCCGTTCATTTTGAACGTGACTCGGGTACTGCGGCCCCCCCACCCCAAAGCACCTTGTCCCCATGTTGACGTCATAAGGAGGCGTGGTCAACACCACCTGGTGACCACGCCCCCTTATGAAATCACAGTCCCAGCATGCCCAGGGACTGTGATGTTATAAGGGGGCGGGGTCACCGCCTATATAAGTCATTGCGGAGCGCTCACACAGCATTACAGCGGGAGAGAGCATCGTGTCAACATCGGAAGAAGAGAAGAGGGAAGAAGACGATGCAGAAGTCCGGGCCACCATTAGCAAAAGAGTGGCAGAAGAACCGGACACCGGGAGGAGAGGTCGAACACCGAGGGAAGAGGCCGGAGAGCGGGAACAGAACAGGACACCGAGAGAAGAGGCCAGAGAGAGTGGCAAAGTTGGAAGAAGACCCCCGAAGTCGGAAGAAGACCCCCCGGAGCTGTCTAATAAATGACTTTAAAAACCCGTGTAGTGTGTTTTTTTATTGACACTTTTTCCCTAGGTGAATGGGTAGGGGTACGATATTCCATAGGACCCCATACTCATTCACATAGGGTGGGGGGCCGGGATCTGGGGACCCCCTTAATAAAGGGGGCTCCCGGATTCCGATAAGCCCCCCGCCTGCAGATCCCGACAACCAATGGCCAGGGTTGTCGGGAAGAGGCCCTTGTCCTCATCAACATGGGGACAAGGTGCTTTGGGGTGGGGGGGGCGCAGGGCGCCCCCCTCCCCCAAGGCACCCACCCCCCCATGTTGAGGGCATGTGGCCTTGTACGGTCCAGGAGGGGGGGTCGCTCACTCGTCCCCAACCCCTTTCCTGACCGGCCGGGCTGCATGCTCGGATAGGGGTCTGGTATGGATTTTGGGGGGACCCCACGCCGTTTTTTCGGTGTAGGGAGTTCCCCTTAAAATACATATCGGACTCAAGGGACATCGTCGCCTTCCCCTCGTGCTTGCTGCAATAGGAAAATTTGTTTTTCCTATTGCAGTGAGCGCGAAATGTAGTACCCTACCCTTGCGTCGTATCTGGTCCGTCGGACCAGCATACAGATGAATGGGCTTTCCGTTAGGAACTGAGTACAGCGGAGTTACGACGTAAAGAAAACCTGACAGTTATTCTAATCCCTCTACAGTATGGAACTCACCCAAAAGGGAAAGTTCCACTTTAATGCCGCGTACACACGAGCGGAATGTTCGACAGAAAAAGTAAGACGGAAGATTTTCATCATATATACCGATCGGGTGTATGCCTCATCTGACTTTTTTTTTAAAAATCTGACGGACCTAGAAATGGAACATGTTCTAAATCTTTCCGAAGGACCCAATTCCTATCGGGAAAACCGATCGTCTGTATGCTGGTCCGACGGACCAAAAAAGACGCATGCTCTAAAGCAAGTACGAGACGGAAGCTATTGGCTACTGGCTATTGAACTTCCTTTTTCTAGTCCCGTCGTAAGTGTTGTACGTCACTGCGTTCTGGACGGTCGGACTTTGGTCGGACTTTGGGTTGACCGTGTGTAGGCAAGACCGCTTAAATGAAATTCCGTTGGGGTTCTGTCGGAGAAACCTTCGGAGTTTATTCCGACGGCTAAACCGGTCGTGTATACGCGGCATTAGGCTGGGTTCACACTCACAGCAGGGGTCCGGTGCATCCCTGTTCACCGCTTTAGGTCCGATTTCAGCCTGAATTTTTGGCTGAATTCAGACCTGAAATGGACCAGAAGACGCACAGGACCCGATGCAAATTCACACCGGAGCCGCTCCGGAGATGTGTGAACCCGCTCCATAGACAGACGGTCACAATCTCCTGACATGCAAATTGGATGCGGGGAAACCTGTGTAATAGTGTTAACCCAGCCTATGTCCTCCTCCTCTCTATCATATTTGGCATTTTATTTTATCTTTGGCGGGGGGAGCGGGTACCTAGCTTTGACAGGTACCTGCTCCCAGTACCGCTTAGATCGCCTCGGCAATCTGGGTGGAAGTTCTCCCTCCCCCCTCCCTCCCCACAGTCTCCTGGGACATGTCAGAGGTCCCAGTAGACTGCGGGACCATTCACAAAGCACAGCACGGCTCGCGCATGGGCAGTGGGCAGCCAGCTGTGAAGCCGAAAACCCAAAAGTTAGTGAAGAACTAGCCCGGATGAGGACATCGTTGGATCCCTGGACAGATAAGTGTCCATATATTAAAAGTCAGCAGCTACAGTATTTGTAGCTGATGTCTTAATTTTTTTTTTTTGCTCAGACCAAACTGCCTCTTTAAGTAGGAAAAAGAAGACATTTTTTCTAGTTTTGGACAGAAAAGGGGAGGGTTAGAACCCTGTCAAGTTTCTATTGCTGTGTCCCCATTAGGAAAAATCACCCTGTCTATTTTTAGTACTGACCATTTTTAGTACTGAACTAAGACTGAAGGTGAAGGAAAAATCCAACATTTTCAAAGAAATGATCTTCCAATTTGAGGGGAAATCTTCCAAAGGAGACACCTGTACTGGTGAGATCTGTCTTATTTTGAAGAGATATCATCTCTCTTTCTGTTGTGTCTACAACACAGGAAAATAAGGTAAGTTTTCCCAATGAGATTTAGATTAGAAAAAAAATGACGACGGGGGTTTTATCCAATTCATATAAAATAAAAAAGACAACAAAATTTAGGCTAATTTTTTTCTTCTCTATTGTTCTTTTCATAATGGGGTGCCATATATACACAGTTGTAAAGTCTCCCTCTAGTGGCTATTTTGAACAGTGCGGTCGTTACCAGACATATGACTGCTAAGATAAAATAAGTTACCAGATAAGACACCTATAAACAGGCATTGAAGGGAAACAGTAGAGCAGAAGAAATGTACAATATGTGTAAAATATCTAAAACAACACTTTTAAAAAGCCTACTTACAACAATCTAAAAATAGTAACGTTTTTGGAAAAGCAGTTCTTAGTATTTATATAGCTAAATATTAATGTTCCATACTCATACAGAATGCATACAAAATACTGTACCTTGACTAAATAATTTTTTCATTTATACCTGTTCTTCAGAGTCTGAGAGCATGTTGAATTTGTTTCCCTGAAAGGCAGGCCTATTTATCCTCTCATTTGCCAGCATGCCTCTCTCCTGATAAAGTGAACTTAAAATCTCCAAAAAGAAATATGCTGACGGATGGGATTTTTATGACAGAACTGCCCCTATTGGTCTCTTCTGTCATACCTGCTTCTCCCTGCCTCTCAGATTTAACCACTTGACAACTGGGCACTTAAACCCCCCTCGTGACCAGACCAATTTTCAGCTTTCAGCGCTCTCACACTTTGAATGACAATTACTCAGTCATGCAATACTGTACCCAAATGAATTTTTTGTCCTTTTTTTCATACAAATAGAGCTTTCTTTTGGTGGTATTTGATCACCTCTGGGTTTTTTATTTTTTGCGCTATAAATGAAAAAAGACCGAAAATTTTGAAAAAAAACGCATTTTTCTTAGTTTCTGTGATAAAATTTTGCAAATTAGTAATTTTTCTTCATAAATTTTGGCCACAATTTATAATGCTACATATCTTTGGTAAAAATAACCCAAATTAGTGGATATTATTTGGTCTTTGTGAAAGTTAGAGAGTCTACAAGTTATGGTGCAAATCATAAAAAATTGATCACACCTGAAGTACTGGTGGCCTATCTCATTTCTTGTGACCCGAACAAGTCAGGAAAGTACAAATACCCCCCAAATGACCCCTTTTTTGAAAGTAGACAATCCAAGGTATTTAGTAAGATGCATGGTGAGGTTTTTGATGTTGTCATTTTTTCCCACAATTCTTTGCAAAATGAAGATTTTTTTTTTTTCCCCACAAAATTGTCATTGTAATAGGTTATTTCTCTCACATGGCATGTATATACCACAAATAACGCCCCAAAATACATTCTGCTACTCCTCCTGAGTATGGGGATACCACATGTGTGGGACTTTTTCACAGCCTGGCCACATACAGAGACCCAACATGCAGGGAGCGCTGTCACGTGTTCTAGGAGCATAAATTACACATCTAATTTGTTGACTACCTATTACACTTTTGAAGGCCCTGGAGCACCAGGACAATGACACGTGACACTGACGTGGCACTGATGACAAATGGCACTGATACGTGGCACTGATGTGGCACTGATGACAGATGGCACTGATACGTGGCACTGACGTGGCACTGATGACAGATGGCACTAATACATGGCACTGATGACAGATGGCACTAATACGTGGCACTGACAGATGGCACTAATACGTGGCACTGACAGATGGCACTAATATGTGGCACTGATGACACATGGCACTAATATGTGGCACTGATGACATGTGGCGCTGATGACAAATGGCACTGATATGTGGCACTGATGACACGTGGCACTGATGAAAGATGGCACTAATACATGGCACTGATGACAGATGGCACTAATACGTGGCGATGACAGATGGCACTAATACGTGGCACTGATGACAGATGGCACTAATATGTGGCACTGATGACACTGATGACAGGTGGCACTGATACGTGGCACTGATGACACTGATGACAGGTGGCACTAATACGTGGCACTGATGACACGTGACACTGATGACAGATGGCACGTGACACTGACAGGTGGCACTGATGACAGATGGCACTGATGACAGATGGCACTATGTGGCACTGATGACAGATGGCACTATGTGGCACTGATGACAGATGGCACTTATACGTGGCAGTGGGGACAGATGGCAGGGACAGATGGCAGGGGCAGATGGCAGGGGCAGATGACAAGGCAGATGGCAGGGGCAGATGGCAGGGGCAGATGACAGGGGCAGATGACAGGGGCAGATGGCAGGGGCAGATGACAGGGCAGATGACAGGGCAGATGGCAGGGGCAGATGACAGGGGCAGATGACAGGGCAGATGGCAGGGACTGTTAACAGCGGGACACCTTTTTTTTTTTCTTTTACACTCACCGCCGCAGCGGTTCCGCTCTCCCTCCTCACACGCTGTCTCTGTGTGAGGAGGGAGAGCCGGCGATGAGAGATGATCTCATATGTTTACATATGAGATCCTCTCTCATTGGCACCGCCGATCGCACCGTAAACGGCCGCTGTCATTGGCCGTTTACGGTGATCTGTGACTGGCTGTGTCCGAGGGACACGGCCAGCACAAAACTTCCGCGATGCGCGCTCGCGGGAGCGCGCAATGCGGAAGTAAACAGGAGGCCGTCCAGGGACGCCCTCCCGGCAATTGGAGTCCGCGCTGTAGCCGTCTTTCGGCTATAGCGCGGACGCCTAGTGGTTATATACACAGTTATGCACAACAAAAAAGAGATTCCCTGCACTTTAATGGCGGCCCCTCCATTGGGTTTTGCCTCACCCACTGGGGCTTGGTCACAGAGAGTCCTCTATGACCAAGCCCCAGTGGGCGGGGCAAACGCATCAGGGGCGTGACTGGAGCAGCCATACACCATGACTATATCGGGTCAGTTTAAGCTGCATCTTTTCCTTGGTGCATCCACACTTCTGAATTAATGATTAGCCCCCACCTGCTTGGTATAATTGATAAAAGTGATTGTAAAAGCCATGCCCTTTAAAATAGAAATGAAAGGGAAAACATTTGTGTATAGATATAAAACAAAAATTAGAAATATCTTTTCCTTTTTTTTACATTCATTTTGTTCTCAGCTGCATAAAAGCTGGGGAAAGAGAAACAACAGCACACTGATCTTCCAGTGAAAGGTGGGGAGAGAATCAGGACAGGTCTGAACATTGAAGGAGAGTAGCAGAGTTCCTAGCACAGCTAGAGAACTGACCACGATGTGTTCTCCTGCTTAGTGTGGTCACTTTTTATTAGGAGAACAGAAAGACTAGCAGGAACACTGGGGATTTCACACAAAGGAAGCAAGACAAAGAGAACAGGATACTTTCTCATACAACTACATGGTACAGCGGCCACATATCAGGAATAAGAAATGTTGGGTTTACATATTCTTTAATTATACACCTGACTCTAATCCTTCAAAATCTCTGACTTTGTGCAAGGGTACAAAGTGTGCAAGTAAGTGCAAGTTTGAAGCCAAAGGGTAGTCACACCAAATATTGATTTGATTTATATTTTTCGGCCCCTTTCACACGTGCGGATCCGTGTTGATCCGACCCGTGAACCTCCGCTTGCTCAGCGGGGATCGCTCCGTTTTCCCCAGCTGAGCCGGCGGATGACAGGGCGGGACCCGCACACTGTGCAGGGACCGCCCTGTCAGATCTCCGCTCTCCCCTATGGGGGATCGGAGGAACACGGACCGTCTGTCCGTGTTCATCCGATCCGCTCTGCAGACGGATAGAAAAATAGGATTTTCTTCCTTCTGCAGAATCGGACGAGAGCGGAGCCGGACGACATCGGGTGTTAGCGGATGTACATCCGCTGTACATCCGCTGACACCCGCTATCCCATAGGGATGCATGTATGTCCGTATTTCATCCGAAAACGGATGGATGAAATACGGACATACGGTCCGCACGTGTGAAAGGGGCCTTCCTCTGTTGGCTTGCTTTGCATTTGGTAAATTAATAAAAATAAACAATTATAACATATACTTTTTTGAAACCATTCTTACTTTACAGCTTTTTTTTTACACTGGCCTAAAACGTTTGCACAGTACTGTATATGTATAGGTAAGATTTCACTTGATCTGAGATTACTAGAGAGCTGTGATATGAGACAGGGAGAGCTTTCTACAGCCTTTATAAATGGGTACTGTTATATTGGATAGCAAGAGAAATGGCAATGGGGCATTTTAATTCGATCTAAAGCTCAACTTAAAGTGATTGTTATTTTAAAAAAAACAAAAACCTTTACAAACATGTCATACTTACTTGCTCCGTCCAAGGGATCCTCCTCTTCTAGGGTGTCCCCCGGCTTCGCTTCTGGCTCCTCCTTCATCGGGTGCCCCCTCGGAGAGCCGCTTTCCATGGGGGCACCCGTGCGGGCACGCTTACAATTCCCGCTGCTGCATCCATAGACACAGACAGCAGGACTTGGCCCCGCCCCCGACTCCCATGCCACTAGATTTCCCAATGGCGCCTGCTGCTATCAATCTATCCAATGAGGACCTGAGACAGCGTCTGGAGCCACTGGGCTCATGTTTGTTGCTGGGTTCAGGTAAGAAAATGGGGGTCTGGAGAGCAACTGAAGCACAGAAGGTTTTTCACCTTAATGGATAGAATGCATTAAGGTAAAAAAAAAACCTTGAGACTTTACAACTTCTTTAACTCTGGGTTTATTTTTTATTTTGTAAGAAAAATGTTCCCTCGCAAGCGTTATTAAAAAAGTAGTACAAAAGTAATATTCAGGGTTCATGCACACTGGGCCAGTTTCCTTAGCAGAAAAAGACGCTCATATAGAGTTTTTTTTTACAGGTATTTAGGAGCGTTTAGCATTTTATTTCTGCCAGAAAACTGCTCTCTAAAACACAAACCAGAAGGGTTTTTTATTTTTCTGCCTCTAAACACTAAGCTAAACCATGCCTCCCAACATTTTGAGATGGGAATGAGGGACACCTACTAACAAATGTATGTTGACATAGGACATGCCCCCTGCCACACCCCCTTAAAGGAGAATTAACCCCCAAAAAAGGTTAACTAAATCCACAAATGCTTTTTTTTACCACTACTATTTCTTTATATTGGCTTTTAAAATGTACAAATGCAGCAATTTAGAAATTGGATGAAAGGTTTAGCACTTGGAAACACTTTTTGAAAGATAAAAAGTGCATTTTATATACAACTATGAGGATCAGACCAAAATGAGGGACAAAGGAGGAAGAATGAGGGACATTGCTCCAAATTAGGGACAGTCCCTCCAGGTATGGCTAAACCACTTCCTGCCCATAGGATGGATTGGTTATACCAAGATGATGCCTGCAGCTACAGGCATCATCCCGGTATCAAAATTTGCAGCCAGTGATTCCCTCTTATAGGGGTTGTAAACCTTTGTGTTTTTTGACCTTAATGCATCCTATGCATTAAGGTCAAAAAACTTCCGGCAGTCACCGGCCCCCCAGCCCCCCGTTTTACTTACCTAAGCCCCGGAATTCACTCAGCGCTGTCCCTCTCCCCACGGGGTCCCAGCTCTTGATTGGATAGATTGATAGCAGCGCAGCCATTGGCTCCCGCTGCTGTCAATCAAATCCAACGACGCGGGCGCTGGGGGCGGGGCCGTGTCCGGCAGTCGTGTCTATGGACGCAAATGCTGGACTCGGGAGCGCGCTTGCAATGTAACCCCCCCGGGTTCTCCTAGGGGGTTATCTGATGTGGGGAGGAGCTGCGAGAGCCGCCGGCGGCCCCGAGAAATTGAGGATCGGGGCCACTCTGTGCAAAGCGAGCTGCACAGTGGAGGTAAGTATGACATGTTTGTTATTTAAAATAAACAAAAAACAAAGATTTACAATCACTTTAAGCAGAAGTGATTAGCTGTTCAGCCACTCTATCACATCTGTGGGTGGCGGAAGGGGGTCCCCCTCCCGCTGCTCTCCCATCCAATCATGGAGCCTGGGAGCACTGCGACTGGCGGCGACAGCTGCACTACACAGAGAGAGAGAGCAATTGATGTTCTTCCTCCCTCTTTGTGACCCTGGAAGCGATGAGGATTTTGTCATTTCTGGTTTTGGCTCTTTGTTTACCTGGCCATTAGTGGCCAGGAAAGCAGCCAATCAGATCGATCTGTGTCTGATCAGCTTCATTGGAGACCAGAGAATAGATTTGGGGTCAAGGCCCATGCAGTGTTGTTCTGAGGTAGCAGAATATTGGTAATGACTGCTGGACAATGAACTTCTGGTATGCGAGGTTTTTATTCCATTCTTTTGGCCATTAAGAATGAACACTCCTGACCCGACTCGTGTCTACACGCCAAGAGTGAGCCATACAGAGAAATACAGTGTACATATATCTTTTCATCATATTGCGTCACAAGCTAACACACTATACATTTCTGTTACAAGACATTCTAACCTTTTAAACAGTTAACCTCCTCTTATTGATGCAAAGCAGTTTAGCAAAGCATATTCTTTCACAAGCAGTTTAGCAAAGCATATTCTTTCACAAGCATTGCACAAGCCTTGCTTTTGCGGTTACCTTTTTCATCTGCTGACCAGCTTGACACACCCTGGACACAGGAAAAGTGTGCTAAGCTAAGCACAGATGGCTGTGCTAAGGGGGGGAAATGGGTGAATTCAGTGTCCCAGACCACAGCCTGTCAGGTTCTACAGATCTCACAAAATGTTCTTAGCATAGTAAATAGGAATGGCTTCTTAGTTGGAATTCTAAATCAGCCCTACTACACACATAACCATGGCCATATAATCTGATCCCCATTCCTACTTCATTCCCCCCTTTGATCATAATCATAGCGATTAATATGAGCGAGATTAAGCATCACTAAATAGCATACAGGTCTACTTTCTAATAGATCAGAGCCCAATGTGACTGAGATTTTTTTTATTTTTTTTATTTAGTCTTGGGGGGTTAATGGCTGGTATTTCCACATAGCCCTTTTAGATGAGTGAAATTGGTAAAGGGGTGTGGGTCAGGCACGGGTACGTTTGTATCACTCCACCAGGATGTACTTTTAGAAGTGTTGTTATAAAACTGTTGTCCTAAACAGGCCATTTCTCCTACATGTGTTCTATACTGGGGACCCGACCTGGCTATACAATATTTCCCAATTATTGATGTTTTCAGGTGCCATTCTGACCTTATTCGTTCAGGGGGCTGCTCAGAGGTGGCACTGAATGGCACATCATAATCTTTTTCCCTGGCTTCCCAAGGCCATTGGTCTCCCATGTTAGTTCCTCCACACACATAGCAATCTGTTACTTGTAAATTGTCAGCCACACTTTCTGCCAGTTCAATGAACAGGTTCTTTGTGCTAGGGGGTATTTCCATACCAGTGGCTAGCTCTTCATATAAGGAATGAAATAGCTGATGATTAACACTCTTTGTTAGTTCAGTTTCTAGTGAGACATACACAATTGTACCGGGGTCTGATCCTTTACCATAAATATGAACTCCAAACTTATTTCCCCATTGTGCTAAAAACTAGACAGGGTTATGTATGGTGAAATTCACAGGGGTGCAACTTCCCACTGTGCAGCTGGATGAACCAGCTAAAGATTGTAGAATGGCATCCTGATTTTTCATTCCCCATGTTCCCCAGGCAGCACACCTCCAGTTGGGGCAGTAATTCCATTCCTCATTTGCACAGCTAGGTCCCAGTTTCCCTGAACAGATGTACCTATCATTTCTCAAATACTCTCTCTCCCATTCCAATCCCCCACACCCTCCCCTTGGGAAGTGGTTGAGGTTGATGGCAGCACACACATCAAAGATTAGGCTTGCTGCAGTGCTGGGGTCAGTGATCAGTGTACGGTTTATCAGCATACCGGTGGAACTAAAGCTCCGAACAGTTAGCCAGGTTTTATAGGGTGCATAAGTGGGGTCATAACAGGTTATCTGATTTTCAAAGGAGCACATTGAATAGGTAGTCCCATTATGTATGCAAGTACCAGTCTCTGTGCCCTTGCATTGATAATGGGAGTGCCACAATAACATCTTGGTAGTTATGGATCCTACTCTGGTAGTCTTTATACAAGGGTCACATGAGATACTCTCCCCCCCTGTTAACCCGGTCAGTATCACTATTATGACTATCAACAGTCTCATTATAACGATTTTAGTAAATATTACACCGATGAATATCCTCAAGCTTCAGCCTGTGCGTAGACCAACCAGCGTCCGGGCTGTGGTTGGAGCAGAGCTTAGTAGATATCCTTTATCTTCCGCCGTGCGTTGAGCCAGCAGCTTCCAGGGGTGTGTTGGCCGCAGGGCTGCAGTCTGTCTATCTTCTGCCGTGTGTAAATTCAGCAGCTTCCAGGGGTGTGCTGAACACAGGGCTGGAGTTCTTCCTTCTGATTTCTCTGGTCAATCTCAGTCTCAAAGGATCTTGGGGGTCTACTGTACTGTGCCAGGAGTCTGTGAGGTCAGCAGCTCGCTTTACCCTGGAGTGGTGTATCCAGGGTGTCACCTCAGCTACCTTAATGGCTGTTGGGGTAGATAGCAGAACAGTGTAAGGACCTCTCCATTTTGGCCCTAGTGGGGTTATGTTCCACTCCTTTACCCACACTGTATCTCCTGGTTTAAAGGGGTGTACTGGGTTCGACAAGCTTATGGGAAGTTTCTCTTGAACCCATTTCCCTATGTCCTGCATACTTTCCCCAAGTTTCTGTATCAGTTCACGGTTAACTACCCCTCCTATCTGATGCAAGTCTCCTCTTATCCCTCTAATGATGGGTGGGGGCCTACCATACAGTACCTCAAAAGGGGACAGATTTGTCCTCTTTGTTGGGGTACTCCGAATTCTCAGTAAAGCAATGGGCAACATCAAGGTCCACTCCATTTGGGTTTCCTGACGGAGCTTGGCCAGTTGTGACTTGAGTGTGCGGTTCATCCGTTCAACTTTTCCAGAGCTTTGGGGCCTATATGCGGTGTGTAATTTCCAAGTAATCTTAGGTGCCGTTGCTAATTCCTGGAGGCACTTGTGGACAAAGTCAGGGCCATTGTCTGGGCCTATATCTGGGGATAAACATCTTTTACAAAACTGCTTCCGTCAGTAAAGTACTCAACGTTTGGATTTTTCAAGGGACTGTCTTTCAAGTCTGGTCGGCTTGCATATCCATTACCCGGAGACTGTCATGAGTTAGGGGTTCTTGTGAGGTGGGGAGCAGAGTGGCTGGGTTTAAAGTGTTTACAGTGTCTAAGTGGATACGAGGATTTTCACACAGCATAGCTTGATATTTAACCATTCGAATGTTAGTAAACCAGTGATTTCCCTTGTAATCCATTAATGCCTGTACTTGTTGTGGGACCCGGACATAAGTCTCCTGACCCAATGACAACTTGTCAGCTTCGACCACAAGGAGGGCTGTTACTGCGATGGCCCGCAAGAGAGATGACCATCCCTGAGCTACAGCGTCCAGTTGTTTTGAAAGGTATGCTACAGGACGCTGTCAAGACCCAGAGTATTGTGTCAGGACTCCTACTGCTATTCCTTGTTTTTCACTGACATACAAATAGAAGACTTTTTGGCTATCTGGCAAGCCTAGCGCAAGAGTCTGCATTAGGGAGACCTTAATGTCTTAATGCTCTGTTTTGCTGTTCTCCCCATTGGAAGGGTTCCTTTTCTCCCCCCTTTGTGGATTCATAGAGGGGTCTGGCTTTTATGGCAAAGTCCGGTATCCAGATTCAGCAGAATCCTGCCACCCCCAGGAATTCACGTACTTGCCGTCTGGTAGTCAGGGTGGGAATCTGACAAACAACTTCTTTCCTGCCTTCTCCCAATTGTCTCTGTCCTTGTGATACTCTGAATCCCAGGTACTTTACAGTCTCTTGTCAAAATTGCACCTTTCTCCGGGACACCTTATAACCTGTCTCCCACAGTAATTGTAACAGTTCATTAGTGACCGCTGGGTGCATGGTCATTACAGCCTGATTGACCGCTCTGAGGTCTTGAACAGGATGACAGTGAGCTGTTTCAGGTTTCTGCACTGGGAGTAGAGGTGTATTCCAGGGAGACTGACAGGGTTTTAGAATTCCATAGTGTAGGAATTTGTTTAAGTACTTTTGTTTTCCTACTAGGGCTTTTAGAGGGACTGGGTACTGTTTCAGGCTGACTGGAGTGGCTCCTGATTTTAATTCAATAAGGATTGGGGGAACGTGTGTGGTTAATCCTGGTAGGTTGTCTTCTGCCCACAGTCCCGGGATGTCTTGCAGTATGCGGGCTTCAAAGGGATGCGGGGCAAGGGTCCGGCTATTTGCATCAGGATTTCTCGGAGTGGAAGTGGACACTTGATTGGGGAGCCCATTGACTACTACTGAGTTCCCTATTTCTGTCCTGCCTATACCCAGAGTGTTACGGTCAGGAGTATATTTACTGAGATTTGGCATTGACAAACTTGCTGAATCTGATGTAGGTGGACAACAACTTGAGTCCCCTTGTTTACTGGACGGGGCATGTGGACATGGCTCTGACCTGTCTCTGTCTAAGGTCCTTTCATCTACATACGGGGGAGGCTGATCTGTCTCTTCGGGTTGAGAATATATGTGTTTTGTTGTTTTGTTTTTTTTTTGTCAGTGGTACTACTCTTGTCATAACTATAATTCTATACTGTTCCTCTTTTTGTGGCTTCTATCCACTGCAGGTCTTTATCTCCCATTTTTCCAAAGGATGCACAATCATCCAGACGGACGTTTTCTCCTAGCTGACTGACTGACTGACTGGCTGAGGATTTATCCGAGAGATGCACAATCATCTGGACGGATATTCCTCCTGACTGGCTGGCTGAGGATTTATCCGAGAGATGCACAATCATCTGGACGGATATTCCTCCTGACTGGCTGAGGATTTATTCGAGGGATGCACAATCACCCGAACGAACAGTCCTCCTGGAAGGTGCGTCTTGGTCATGTTTCTGTAAGTCTGACATAATATTCTCAAATAATCAGTCAATGGTCTCTAAGTCAAGGGTTCCCTGTGGGGGCCACCGCGCTCCATAGCAGGGCCAATCTTTCTCACACAATGTTATCAATTTCTCAGGGCTAAGTTTTAAATTACAGTTCTTAGAAAATCCCTTCTTAAAGTTGGAGATCATGGTTTGTAGGGGAGATTCAACACTATGTTTCCCACCCATTCTTATAACCTAACAGACACCAAGACAGACACAGAGGGTAGGGTAAATGATGAGAATTCAGTAAGGGGTCTGAATCCTCGACACAGGTAGGGACAATAGACAACGCTTCCCTCGGTCAGTGGCCTGGACGTGGTCTCCCAGCCAGGAACCGCACTTAAAAGAGGAGCACGGTCACTTCACCACAAAGTGATGTCTCATACACACATCAATCATACCAGACATTCCCACCCAAAAATTACTGACTGACTGAGTATTCGTCCGAAAGATGCACAATCATCTGAACGGATGTCTCTCTCGGAAGGTGATCAGGCTTCCCTTCTCTCGATCCGTCGAGAGGCTGGCTGGCTGTCTGACTGTTATTCAAAAACAAAAGTAAAAAGACTCTCACCTGTTCCCGTTGGAGCTCCAGCTATCTACTTCTCGGATTCCCAGGTCCTTTTGACGCTACGAAGGTCGTCCACAGCGGGCCACCAAATGGGACACAGCGCAGTCTCCTAGATAACAGTTCTAGAAGGCGCCTTTTGAGACTACGATATAGCCCACAGGGCTGGCCTCTCGGACCACTCCTTGTAGGTCTGGTGGAAAACAGTGCCACCTGCCTCAACAGGTCACACCGATATTCCCCCCTTACGGCCAATGCACCAAATGAGGTAGCAGAATATTGGTAATGACTGCTGGACAATGAACTTCTGGTATGCGAGGTTTTTATTCCATTCTTTTGGCCATTAAGAATGAACACTCCTGACCCGACTCGTGTCTACACGCCAAGAGTGAGCCATACAGAGAAATACAGTGTACATATATCTTTTCATCATATTGCGTCACAAGCTAACACACTATACATTTCCGTTACAAGACATTCTAACCTTTTAAACAGTTAACCTCCTCTTATTGATGCAAAGCAGTTTAGCAAAGCATATTCTTTCACAAGCAGTTTAGCAAAGCATATTCTTTCACAAGCATTGCACAAGCCTTGCTTTTGCGGTTACCTTTTTCATCTGCTGACCAGCTTGACACACCCTGGACACAGGAAAAGTGTGCTAAGCTAAGCACAGATGGCTGTGCTAAGGGGGGGAAATGGGTGAATTCAGTGTCCCAGACCACAGCCTGTCAGGTTCTACAGATCTCACAAAATGTTCTTAGCATAGTAAATAGGAATGGCTTCTTAGCTGGAATTCTAAATCAGCCCTACTACACACATAACCATGGCCATATAATCTGATCCCCATTCCTACTTCAGTTCATCCCTTGTAATAGCAATAAAGTTAATACAAAACAAAAAAAAATGAAAGAGGCAGCGTAAAAAGAATGTTTTCAGATAAAATAAATAATAATAATAATGAAAAAAAAAGGAAAGCGCTCCTGTCCCTCCGTGCTTATGTGCAAATGCAAATGCATACGTAAGTCCTGCACACATACAAGTTGCACCAAACTTGTGAGGCATCGTCGTGAACGTCAGAACGAGAGCAATAATTCTACTACCAGACCTCCTGTGTAACGCTAAACTGGTAACCTGTAAAGGCGTTTAAGGCGTCTCCTATGGAGACATGTTAGGTATCTATTTACTCCGCGTAACATCATCTTTTAGATTTTACTAAATTGGGTATTATATTGTGCTTGTGTGCAATAAAGTTCATTAAAGTGTATTTTTTCCAAAAACATTGTGTTTGAAAAACTGCTGTGCAATTACCTTGTGACCTAAAAAAAATTGCAACACCCATCATTTTATTCTATAGGGCCTCTGCTAAAAAAATAAAAATAATGTTTGAGGGTTCTAAGGGATTTTCTAGCAAAATAATATAGATCTTTACATGTATGTGGCCCGTAAGGAAGTTGTTAAAATATGGCTCTAAACTTCCTAGTGTGTGGACACATAGGATAACATTGAGCTACTTCTACAGACAAAACACAAAACTGTAGAAGCAGCATTTCTTAAGCCCAGTGTGCATGGACCCTCATTCTGATGCTGCCCCCACAGTACTCTCATTTGGCCATAACATGTCCTCATTCTTCCAGACTGAATGAAGTCACTCAACCTGGAAGAACATAATGTATGTTAGAGCAACCACCCACTGCTAGGAAAAGACCAAAAAGTTCCCAACATGTCATCTGACATTTTGAAGACTTCAAAAAAGAGCTACATATAAAAAAATAAACTAGCACAGAATATTTCTGGGGGACATTCATGGGGTTAGCTCTTGAAGGGAGGGTGGTTGATCCTGGAGATGACCTGTAGCATCCTCTAGTGTAGAATAGGTTAGATGTTAGTGTAGGAAATTTGACCTGGCTGAGAGCCAGGCCTGGGTTGAATCTGGGTCAGGGCTTAGTGACTCAGGGAGGCTGGATGACTCAGCAGGCAGCACCTCTGCTAACTCCCCCTGCTCTCTGAAACCTTGAAGAAGCTTCCAGAAGTAGAGGGTGGAGTTTAGGAGGAGCTGCCTGGAGTATTGATGAAGGCCCGAGCCAATCCCCAGTAAATGGGCTGGCAGGGGGTGGGTACCTTATAAATACTCATGGGTCAGGCCAGCAGGGGCAGTCAGGTAGAAGATGGAGAAGGAGTGCTGAAGAGGCTGTTGGTGGCCCTCGAAGGTGCCCCCTAGTCTTGGGGGGGGGGGGTAACCTCGGGCCTGGGTGCTGGAGGGACCCTCTACAGCACATAGAGGAATCCTTCCTGGAGGCACGGGAGAAAGGAGATGACAGCAGGAGCAAGTCAACACATCCAGGAGTTCTCCAGAGGAGTCTGCTGGGTGGGCTGGTGAGTGAGCAGTCTGGGGGGACTATGGTGTCAGTCTGGGAGGACTAAGTAGAAGTAGCCAGGAACGCTAGTGAAAGGGGCAGCTGCAGCCAGGTGGGCTGGCAGTGCCTGAAGAGGTGGTGCTGGGAGTCAGTAGCCACAGGAATGTAAAGCTGGGGACTTACTTTTGTTTGCTACACACTTAAAGGGGGGTTCAAATTCCTGCCTGCAAAGGGCTATTGCTTCTAAATCTGACTAAGTGCCTTTGTCAGATCCACCAAACAGTGTGCCAGTTGGAGTTCTACAAGCAGGCTAGTGCTGATGGAATAGAGGGAGTGTATATAGACTGTATATAGGAAAGTTGACCCCGAAGTTGTCTGAAGTCAAGTGGGCATCCCATAATTCTCTTAATCCCTATCCAAGTTTTATCACCTCAATAATATAAAAGAAAAAACAGAGCTCCCGGCTGTTTTCTGACTCCTGCTCCTACGTGGGGTGCACGCCCATTAATTGAATGGGGCTAAAAATAATGTTGTCTGTTCATCATCAGGAGCAAAATAACCATTATAAGTTTGGGGGAAGATTTGACTCCTTCATCCCACATAGAAGCTCTGGTGCATGACCATTGTCTGCTCAAGAATCAGTCCTGCCCCCAGGGGGCAGAGAGTCTTTAGCCCTCCTTAAAGAGGAAGAAAACTTCTTCTGCTGACATGTACCCATAGGTAGGCCTATAATAAGGCTTACCTATAGGTAGTGAAAATATCTCCTAAACGTGTACAGTTTAGGAGATATTTACATTTCATGCAGCCAGTGACATCACTGGCGCATGCGCTCTGAAGGAACGGCCAATGGTGTTTTTTCTTCCGAGCCCCGTGCCGCGTGCTCACCGCTCTGGCCAATCACAGCGCCAGAGCCCGCAAACCTGGAAGAAACTCCGGGAAAGATGTCGCCCGTGTCAACGGTGTGCCATGCATACTAGCTCATTGTGCCTTTTGTCTTGTAAGGGTTTTTTTTTGTTTGTTTTTTTTTTCTGAGGTTTACAACCTCTTTAAGTGTCAGGTAGGATTGACTTGGAGTCTGCACACATCTCCCGGCTCTTGATGGCAAATAGAGCATGGGGGAGCAAAGGTAAAGTATGTTTAAACTAGTGCAACAGTTGGATTTAAAATGAACTTGACCAAAATTGACTACAATTGGAAACATAAAATTGCAATGAAGATATTCAGATATTCGGGAATTAAACATACAGTGGGGATGAAAAGTATTCAGACCCCCTTAAATTTTTCACTTTTTGTTATGTTGCAGCCATTTGCTAAAATCATTTAAGTTCATTTTTTTTCCTCATTAATGTACACACAGCACCCCATATTGACAGAAAAACACAGAATTGTTAACATTTTTGCAGATTTATTAAAAAAGAAAAACTGAAACGTCACATGGTCCTAAGTATTCAGACCCTTTGCTCAGTACTTAGTAGAAGCACCCTTTTGATCTAATACAGCCATAAGTCTTTTTAGGAAAGATGAAACAAGTTTTTCACACCTGGATTTGGGGATCCTCTGCCATTCCTCTTTGCAGATGCTCTCCAGTTCTGTCAGGTTGGATGGTAAACGTTGGTGGACAGCCATTTTTAGTTCTCTCCAGAGATGCTCAATTGGGTCTAAGTCAAGGCTCTGGTTGGGCCATTCAAGAACAGTCACGGAGTTGTTGTGTAGCCACTCCTTCGTTATTTTAGCTGTGTGCTTAGGGTCATTGTCTTGTTGGAAGGTAAACCTTCGGCCCAGTCTGAGGTCCTGAGCACTCCCTGCACTTGGCCGCATTCATCTTTCCCTCGATTGCAACCAGTCATTCTGTCCCTGCAGCTGAACCCCCCCCCCCACAGCATGATGCTGCCACCACCATGCTTCACTGTTGGAACTGCATTGGACAGGTGATGAGTAGTGCCTGGTTTTCTCCACACATACCGCTTAGAATAAAGGCCAAAAAGTTCTATCTTGGTCTCATCAGACCAGAGAATCTTATTTCTCACAATCTTGGAGTCCTTCAGGTGTTTTTTTAGCAAACTCCATGTGGGCTTTCATGTGTCTTTATGTCTCTGCCATAAAGCCCAGACTGGTGGAGGGCTGCAGTGATGGTTGACTTTCTACAACTTTCTCCCATCTCCCGACTGCATCTCTGGAGCTCAGCCACAGTGATCTTTGGGTTCTTCTTTACCTCTCTCACCAAGGCTCTTCACCCCCGATAGCTCAGTTTGGCTGGACGGCCAGCTCTAGGAAGGGTTCTGGTCATCCCAAACGTCTTCCATTTAAGGATTATGGAGGCCACTGTGCTCTTAGAAACCTTAAGTGCAGCAGAAATTGTTTTGTAACCTTGGCCAGATTTGTGCCTTGCCACAATTCTGTCTCTGAGCTCTTCAGGCAGTTCCTTTGACCTCATGATTCTCATTTGCTCTGACATGCACTGTGAGCTGTAAGGTCTTATATAGACAGGTGTGTGGCTTTCCTAATCAAGTCCAATCAGTATAATCAAACACAGCTGGACTCAAATGAAGGTGTAGAACCATCTCAAGGATGATCAGAAGAAACGGACAGCACCTGAGTTAAATATATGAGTGTCACAGCAAAGGGTCTGAATACTTAGGACCATGTGATATTTCAGTTTTTCTTTTTTAATAAATCTGCAAAAATGTCAAAAATTCTGTGTTTTTCTGTCAACATGGGGTGCTGTGTGTACATTAATGAGGGAAAAAATTAACGTAAATGATTTTAGTAAATGGCTGCATAATAACAAAGAGTGAAAAATTTAAGGGGGTCTGAATACTTTCCGTCCCCACTGTATATCATAGTTAGGCTGGGTACGCACTATGAAAAAATCGGAAGAAAAATTCTGTACGAGGCACGATCGTTCGATTTTCGTATAGGGTGTACACAGGGCCGGTGCTACCACTAGGCAAACTAGGCAGCCGCCTAGGGTGCCCAGTCGCTGGTTTCCCTCTGCGTCTGCATGCTCTGCAGGCTTCAGCATGTAACTAACTCAGTCTCAGGCAGCTGCTCCGTCTGACCGATAGTGTAATTAGAGGAGCAGCACAGCACAGCACTGGAGCCTGGGGGACATGTTCCAGGTCTCCCAACAGAATGGAAGTAAACATTCCCTGCCGCTGCGCGCATCTATGATCATCAGTGACCGACCTGTCTGTCTCTCTCAGAGACTCTCTGGTGATCGTCCCAGTACAGTCAGGGCCGTCTTTAATTTTGATTGGGCCCTGGGCAAACATTTTCTTGGGGCCCCCCCTCCATTCTGAGACATACAAAAAATAGCAGGTAGACTCAAAATCAGTTTACTGCAGCAGATCACGCAGCGATTGCAATTGTTTGCCAGAGGTTACAGCCTATCATTACTACTCAATGGCTGGTTTCTAGAGGTTACAACACATAATTTCTGCTTGCCGATTGGTTGCTAGAGGTTAATGTACATTATTAGCGCTCACTAATTGGTTGCTAGGGGTTACAGCACATCATTAGCACTTACTGATTGGTTGCTAGAGATTAAAGCAGATCACTACTGTTTGCTGATTGGTTGCTAGAGGTTCATGCACATCATTACCTCTCACTGAGCAGTGGAGCCATCCCAAATAATTGAGCAAGTAAAGGGGCACATTAATACACATACTACAGGACAGGTTTAGAGACTGCGGACATACTGCAGGAGACAATCAGAGACTGTGGACATACTGCAGGAGACAATCAGAGACTGCGGACATACAACAGGAGACAATCAGAGACTGCGGACATACTGCAGGAGACAATCAGAGACTGCGGACATACTGCAGGAGACAATCAGAGACTGCGGACATACTGCAGGAGATTACCAGAGACTGCGGACATACTGCAGGAGATTACCAGAGACTGCAGACATACTGCAGGAGATTACCAGAGACTGCGGACATACTGCAGGAGACAATCAGAGACTGCGGACATACAGCAGGAGACAATTAGAGACTGCGGACATACAACAGGAGACAATCAGAGACTGCGGTCATACTGCAGGAGACAATCAGAGACTGCGGACATACTGCAGGAGACAATCAGAGACTGCGGACATACTGCAGGAGATTACCAGAGACTGCGGACATACTGCAGGAGACACTCAGAGGCTGCGGACATACTGCCAGAGACAATTCAGAGACTGCGGACATACTGCAGGAGACAATCAGAGGCTGCGGACATACTGCAGGAGACAATCAGAGACTGCGGACATACTGCAGGAGACAATCAGAGACTGCGGACATACTGCAGGAGATTACTAGAGACTGCGGACATACTGCAGGAGATTGCCAGAGACTGCGGACATACTGCAGGAGATTACCAGAGACTGTGGACATACTGCAGGAGACACTCAGAGGCTGCGGACATACTGCCAGAGACAATTCAGAGACTGCGGACATACTGCAGGAGACAATCAGAGGCTGCGGACATACTGCAGGAGACAATCAGAGACTGCGGACATACTGCAGGAGACAATCAGAGGCTGCGGACATACTGCAGGAGACAATCAGAGGCTGCGGACATACTGCAGGAGACAATCAGAGACTGCGGACATACTGCAGGAGACAATCAGAGGCTGCGGACATACTGCAGGAGACAATCAGAGGCTGCGGACATACTGCAGGAGATTACCAGAGACTGCGGACATACTGCAGGAGACAATCAGAGACTGCGTACATACTGCAGGAGACAATCAGAGGCTGCGGACATACTGCAGGAGATTACCAGAGACTGCGGACATACGGCAGGAGACAATCAGAGACTGCGGACATACTGCAGGAGACAATCAGAGACTGCGTACATACTGCAGGAGACAATCAGAGGCTGCGGACATACTGCAGGAGACAATCAGAGACTGCGTACATACTGCAGGAGACAATCAGAGGCTGCGGACATACTGCAGGAGACAATCAGAGACTGCGGACATACTGCAGGAGACAATCAGAGACTGCGGCATACTGCAGGAGACAATCAGAGACTGCGGACATACTGCAGGAGACAATCAGAGACTGCGGACATACTGCAGGAGACAATCAGAGACTGCGGCATACTGCAGGAGACAATCAGAGGCTGCGGACATACTGCAGGAGACAATCAGAGACTGCGGACATACTGCAGGAGACAATCAGAGGCTGCGGACATACTGCAGGAGATTACCAGAGACTGCGGACATACTGCAGGAGACAATCAGAGACTGCGGACATACTGCAGGAGACAATCAGAGACTGCGGACATACTGCAGGAGACAATCAGAGACTGCGGACATACGGCAGGAGATTACCAGAGACTGCAGACATACTGCAGGAGACAATCAGAGACTGCGGACATACTGCAGGAGACAATCAGAGGCTGCAGACATACTGCAGGAGATTACCAGAGACTGCGGACATACTGCAGGAGATTACCAGAGACTGCGGACATTAGGGCTGCTGAAATTAATCGCAGCATCGATGCATCGCGATTCGGGTGTCCCCGATGCGGCATCGATGCATGCGACCCGAATAATCGATTTCTGGCCCCGCCCCCTCCCGGGAGAGCGCTCCGTCCGTAAAGCTGTTATTAGTGTGTATATTGCGGTCATGTGACACTCGGCCGCGCCTCCCTCCTCTCAGTCTCTCCTGATGTCAGCTCCGCCCACTGACTGGAGCTATCAGGTCAGAAGAGAGGCGGGCGGGGCTGACATCAGGAGAGACGTGAGAGGAGGGAGGCGCGGCCGAGTGTCACATGACCGCAATATACACACTAATAACAGCTTTACGCACAGAGCGCTCTCCCGGGAGAATTCACTGCCCACCTCAGATGTGACAACTGGCGGAACACCGGCCGCACAAATGGAGATCGGGGGGAGATGGTGAGCAGGCAGATCGCCCTGCTCATTACAGGCTGCCACCGGCAGAGCAGCATGTGAGTACAGAGGGAGAGGGGGAGGGGGAGGGGGCGCTGTGACACAAGTCCATATCATAAATTGTCTTCTATGTGCCTTCATCACACCACAACTCTGCATTATTGTCCGCAGTCTGTGCCCATCTCCTGTGCCATGTCCGCCGCAGTCTGTGCCCATCTCCTGTGCCATGTCTGCCGCAGTCTGTGCCCATCTCCTGTGCCATGTCCGCCGCAGTCTGTGCCCATCTCCTGTGCCATGTCCGCCGCAGTCTGTGCCCATCTCCTGTGCCATGTCCGCCGCAGTCTGTGCCCATCTCCTGTGCCATGTCCGCCGCAGTCTGTGCCCATCTCCTGTGCCATGTCCGCCGCAGTCTGTGCCCATCTCCTGTGCCATGTCCGCCGCAGTCTGTGCCCATCTCCTGTGCCATGTCCGTCGCAGTCTGTGCCCATCTCCTGTGCCATGTCCGCCGCAGTCTGTGCCCATCTCCTGTGCCATGTCCGCCGCAGTCTGTGCCCATCTCCTGTGCCATGTCCGCCGCAGTCTGTGCCCATCTCCTGTGCCATGTCCGCCGCAGTCTGTGCTCATCTCCTGTAGCATGTCTGCTGTCTCTGACCATCTCCTGTAGCATGTCCGCAGTCTCTTACCATCTCCTGTAGTATGTCCGCAGTCTCTGACCATCTCCTGTAGCATGTCCGCAGTCTCTGACCATCTCCTGTAGCATGTCCGCAGTCTCTGACCATCTCCTGTAGCATGTCCGCAGTCTCTTACCATCTCCTGTAGCATGTCTGCAGTCTCTGATCATCTCCTGTAGCATGTCTGCAGTCTCTGATCCTCTCCTGTAGCATGTCTGCAGTCTCTGATCATCTCCTGTAGCATGTCTGCAGTCTCTGATCATCTCCTGTAGCATGTCTGCAGTCTCTGATCATCTCCTGTAGCATGTCTGCAGTCTCTGATCATCTCCTGTAGCATGTCTGCAGTCTCTGATCATCTCCTGTAGCATGTCTGCAGTCTCTGATCATCTCCTGTAGCATGTCTGCAGTCTCTGATCATCTCCTGTAGCATGTCTGCAGTCTCTGATCATCTCCTGTAGCATGTCTGCAGTCTCTGATCATCTCCTGTAGCATGTCTGCAGTCTCTGATCATCTCCTGTAGCATGTCTGCAGTCTCTGATCATCTCCTGTAGCATGTCTGCAGTCTCTGATCATCTCCTGTAGCATGTCTGCAGTCTCTGATCATCTCCTGTAGCATGTCTGCAGTCTCTGATCATCTCCTGTAGCATGTCTGCAGTCTCTGATCATCTCCTGTAGCATGTCTGCAGTCTCTGATCATCTCCTGTAGCATGTCTGCAGTCTCTGATCATCTCCTGTAGCATGTCTGCAGTCTCTGATCATCTCCTGTAGCATGTCTGCAGTCTCTGATCATCTCCTGTAGCATGTCCGCAGGCTCTGACCATCTCCTTTAGTATTGTGGAAGAGAGCCTGGAGCTCCTCTGCTGTCTCTTTTTTTCTTAAGAACAGATAGAATAAAAAAAATGGAGTCCTCCTGACTACTTGAATTTTTTTTTGATGAAAACCATGAGAACTTGCGGACTTGCGCTGTAATCGTGATGCATCGTGATGCATCGCGGAATCGAATCGAATCGAATCGTTGACTTGATAATCGTAATCGAATCGAATCGTGAGGCCAGTGAAGATGCGCAGCCCTAGCGGACATACTGCAGAAGACAATCAGAGACCGTGGACATACTGCAGGAGACAATCAGAGACTGCGGACATACTGCAGGAGACAATCAGAGACTGTGGACATACTGCAGGAGACAATCAGAGACTGCGGACATACTGCAGGAGACAATCAGAGGCTGTGGACATACTGCAGGAGATTACCAAAGACTGCGGACATACTGCAGGAGACAATCAGAGACTGCGGACATACTGCAGGAGACAATCAGAGACTGCGGACATACTGCAGGAGACAAACAGAGACTGCGGACATACTGCAGGAGACAATCAGAGACTGCGGACATACTGCAGGAGACAATCAGAGACTGCGGACATACTGCAGGAGACAATCAGAGACTGCGGACATACTGCAGGAGATTACCAGAGACTGCGGACATACTGCAGGAGACAATCAGAGACTGTGGACATACTGCAGGAGACAATCAGAGACTGCGGACATACTGCAGGAGACAATCAGAGACTGCGGACATACTGCAGGAGATTACCAGAGACTGCGGACATACTGCAGGAGACAATCAGAGACTGCGGACATACTGCAGGAGACAATCAGAGACTGTGGACATACTGCAGGAGACAATCAGAGACTGCGGACATACTGCAGGAGACAATCAGAGACTGCGGACATACTGCAGGAGATTACCAGAGACTGCGGACATACTGCAGGAGACAATCAGAGACTGCGGACATACTGCAGGAGACAATCAGAGACTGCGGACATACTGCAGGAGACAATCAGAGACTGCGGACATACGGCAGGAGATTACCAGAGACTGCAGACATACTGCAGGAGACAATCAGAGACTGCGGACATACTGCAGGAGACAATCAGAGGCTGCGGACATACTGCAGGAGATTACCAGAGACTGCGGACATACTGCAGGAGACAATCAGAGACTGCGGACATACTGCAGGAGACAATCAGAGACTGCGGACATACTGCAGGAGACAATCAGAGACTGCGGACATACTGCAGGAGACAATCAGAGACTGCGGACATACTGCAGGAGACAATCAGAGGCTGCGGACATACTGCAGGAGACAATCAGAGACTGCGGACATACTACAGGAGACAATCAGAGACTGCGGACATACTGCAGGAGATTACCAGAGACTGCGGACATACTGCAGGAGACAATCAGAGACTGCGGACATACTGCAGGAGACAATCAGAGACTGCGGACATACTGCAGGAGACAATCAGAGACTGCGGACATACTGCAGGAGACAATCAGAGACTGCGGACATACTGCAGGAGACAATGAGAGACTGCGGACATACTGCAGAAGATTACCAGAGACTGCGGACATACTGCAGGAGACAATCAGAGACTGTGGACATACTGCAGGAGACAATCAGAGACTGCGGACATACTGCAGGAGACAATCAGAGACTGCGGACATACTGCAGGAGATTACCAGGGACTGCGGACATACTGCAGGAGACAATCAGAGACTGCGGACATACTGCAGGAGACAATCAGAGACTGCGGACATACTGCAGGAGACAATCAGAGACTGCGGACATACTGCAGGAGACAATCAGAGACTGCGGACATACTGCAGGAGACAATCAGAGACTGCGGACATACTGCAGGAGATTACCAGGGACTGCGGACATACTGCAGGAGACAATCAGAGACTGCGGACATACTGCAGGAGACAATCAGAGACTGCGGACATACTGCAGAAGACAATTAGAGACTGTGGACATACTGCAGGAGACAATCAGAGACTGCGGACATACTGCAGGAGGTTACCAGAGACTGCGGACATACTGCAGGAGACAATCAGAGACTGCGGACATACTGCAGGAGACAATCAGAGACTGCGGACATACTGCAGGAGGTTACCAGAGACTGCGGACATACTGCAGGAGACAATCAGAGACTGCGGACATACTGCAGGAGACAATCAGAGACTGCGGACATACTGCAGGAGGTTACCAGAGACTGCTGACATATTGCAGGAGACAATCAGAGACTGCGGACATACTGCAGGAGACAATCAGAGGCTGCGGACATTATAGAGGGGATGGTCAGAGAACTTTCAGCAATGCACAGCTTTACAGTTAAATAACACAGCTCAGGGTTTAAACATTCAGGCATTCTATGGGTGTAAGGACATACCTGGCCAGCCAAACTCACTACATACATTCAGGACTGTGGGCGGGGCTTCCACTCTCTGCTGTCACTAAGCAGCTGGGAACTCCACTAATGCTTTGTTGGGTGGGCCCACATCACCCATGAATTGTCGCCCCGATGACAGCTTTGCAGAGCGCACAGAGGACATGGGAGGATGTATTCCGCGCTAGCCAGCTGAGAGGGGCGGGGCCGGGTGCTCCACTGACGCTCTGACCCCGCCCACGTGCAGCCTGTGTACTCGGAATAGAGCGCCTGTAGTGAGAGCCAGTGATCGGAGTGGGAGTGTCTTTGGAGCTCTCAGCCCCGCCCCCGGACCTCTGTATTCACCAGCCAGTATAGAGGGGGCGGGGCCGGAAGCTCCACTGACACTCGCACTCCGATCACTGGCTCTCACTACAGAAGCTCTTTTCCGAGTACACAGGCTGCACGTGGGCGGGGTCAGAGCGTCAGTGGAGCTCCCGGCCCCGCCCCCTCTCAGCTGGCTAGCGAGGAATACATCCTCCCGTGTCCTCTGTGCGCTCTGCAAAGCTGTCATCGGGGCCCCAATTCACGGCTAGCGCGGGCCCCCCAACAAAGATTGGGCCCAGGGCAAGTGCCCCGTTTGCCCTGCGCTAAAGACGGCCCTGAGTACAGTCAGCTCTGCCTTACACACAATGCATTCCTTACAGTAGGGATGCCCAACCGCTGGCCCTCTGATGTGGCTTGCCACCTCCTACTCTGGGATGGTGGGTCGGCAAGACCAGATTGCGGGTTCTCGACTCGTCACCCCCGAGCATCAGTGTGAAAAAGGGGCCGCCACTAGAGGAAGTAGAGCCGATGCTTTCTGTATAGCACCGTCTCCTGTCACATGGGCAGGGCAAAGGGGGTGGAGTCAGGGGCAGAGCCATGGGGGGGGCGGCTAAATGAGGTTTCGCCTAGCGTGTCAAAAATCCTTGCACCAGCCCTGGGTGTACTACACATCTTTCGACTTTCAAATTAGACTTTTCAAACTAACATTTCCGAAGGGGCAAGTTCCAAAATGTTAATTTTACATGAAGAGAACTAATGATTTTCATTTAATTTGTAATATTTTCATACAAGAACAGATAAGACATGTATGGAGCAGAGGAGGAACGGAATAGGTGTAGTGCATACATGACAGGGTGAGAAGGGGAACCGATCGTAAAGGGGCTAACATATTTAAAGTAACATGTTAGTACTGGCAATTACCTTATTGGCTCAGAGGAGGTTGTGGAGGGGTGGGGCCAGTAGTCAATTGTCCGGGAAGGGAAGGTCCTGCAGTGAGCAGTGAGGAGGACGGAGAGCTGGAGGAGGAGAGCCGTGCTGCATCCTAGGATACCGGATCTGCGGCTGGGGGGCCCCTCGGTCCTGTGCAGCCTGGTGAGTCCCCTTCTACTGTTTTGCCTGCTCTTTGTCCTTCTGTCTTGGCAGGGTCAGGGGTCAGAAGTCAGGGGTCGCAGACTTCGAAGGTGAGTGGGAGTGAGGTGTTAGCATGTTTGCGGGACTTGCTGGGCAGGTTGGAGGGCTGGGTGAGGGACGGGGCTCCGGTGACAGCGTGGGACCCGCCGGGGGGGGACAGGGGATGGCGGCACAGGGGCCATCCCTCACGCCAGTGGTGCAGGTTGGGTCGGCGGCTGGCACGCAGATGGAGGGTGCCGAGCTTGGCCCAGTAGCGGTGGCAGAGAAGGAGAAGGAGGCGGACAAGATGGCGGATCAGGTGAGGTTGGCGGATTTGGCAAAGTGTGAGGTGTACGTTTGCTTCGAGGGACCGATCGGCGCTCATCTTTAACAGGAGGTGCGTGACAAAATCTGGAAAGGGGAGTATGCGGAATTTTTTTCCTTTCTCCCCTTAGAGAAATTTAATTTGGATAGGGTTAAATCGGACGAAAGCAAAAAGGAGGAGGAGGAGAGGCGGAGATATCGGCTTATCCAGCCTACGTTTGCCAATTGGTTGCAGCCATTTGCCATTTTGGCCAGCGTAATTGGGGAAAAGGCGCCTGATAATTGTTCGGTACTTTTTTGTTATTTGGATGCGATTGGTGAGGCGCATAGAGTGTATGGCGGTACGGTATGGCTCCGTTATGACGAGCCTTTTCGCCAGCGAAAAGCCATCTGGTCATCTATTCATTGGGATCATAAGGATATCGGCCTATGGATGAAGTTGATGACTTCTGCAAGGGCGGGTACTTCCTTTTTTCCAGGAGGGGCTGCCAGGACTTCCACCTCTGGTACGCCAGCCGCTAGGAAGAAGGGGTTGTGCTGGCAGTTTAACGACAGTTCCTGCCGTTTCGGCAGCTCCTGTCGTTTTAAGCACGAATGCTCAGGATGTGGGGGCAGCCATTCGCTCTCACGTTGTTTTAAGCAAGGAAAAGGACACACTGGAGACTCCTCTGGAAAGAGGGACCACTCCAGTGTGGGTGAAAAGGATAGTCCCTTTTCTAAATAAGTACCCTGATCGGGAGGCAGCTCGACTCCTGGAGGCGGGTTTTAGGGCGGGTTTTCACATTCCATGCAGTTTACATGCTGTTCCACCATTGACGAAGAACTTACGTTCGGCAATGCTTCACTCGGAAGTGGTATCGGAGAAACTTTTTAAAGAGGTGGCTCTGGGGCGCATGAGCGGCCCCTTTTCATCTCCGCCGTTTCCGGGTTTGGTTGTCTCGCCTTTGGGGGTGGTCCCAAAGAAAGACCCCAGGAAATTCAGGATGATCCATCACCTTTCTTATCCTAAGAGAGCCTCTGTCAACGATGGTATTGATCCGCTTGCGTGCGCGGTTACCTATACATCGTTCGATGCGGCTATTTCTTGGGTGCGTTGATATGGCCGCGGTTCCCTATTAGCCAAGACGGATGTGGAAGTAGCTTTCCGGCTGCTTCCGGTTCATCCTGACAATATCCATTTGTTGGGCTGTCACTGGCAGGGCTTGTACTTTGTCGATCGTTGTTTACCAATGGGTTGTTCAATTTCATGTGCCCTGTTTGAGACTTTCAGCTCTTTTGTTGAATGGGTGGTGTGGGATGTGTCGGGTGTAAACTCTGTCATCCAATTGGTTGCAGGGGTTTGCCTTTTTGGAACTCTGTCATCCATTATCTGGATGACTTCCTTTGCATCGGGCCTTCAGATTCTCGGATTTGTGCGATTCTTTTGGGGACCTTACAGCATATATCGGAACGCTTCGGTATACCGTTAGCCCCAGACAAGACAGAGGGTCCCACGATGGAACTGTTTTTTCTTGGCATTACGATTGATTCCTTGGCTATGGAATGCCGGTTGCCATTTGATAAATTGGTGGCGCTAAGGAGGGAGGTCAAGGAGGCCTTTGGTCGACGGAAATTGCAGTTGCTGGAATTGCAGTTGTTACTGGGTAAACTGAATTTCGCTTGTCAGATCATTCCGATGGGCAGGATTTTTAGTCGCCAACTGGCGGCAGCGACTTCAGGTGCTAGTGCACCACGGCACTATATACGGTTGACCGGAGAGCTCCAGGCCGACCTTCAAATTTGGGACCTATTTTTAGAATCCTATAATGAAAGCTCCTCCCTCTGGATGACTGGTCCAGTGAGCAACGCAGACTTGGTTTTGTTTACCGATGTGGCAAATTCAGCTGGCTATGGAGCATTTTTCCAGGGAAAATGGTGTGCGGAAGGGTGGCCAGAGAAATGGCAGTCGGCTGGCTTTCTCAAAAATCTGGTACTGTTGGAGCTATTTCCAATTGTTCTGGCGGTTGAGATATGGGGGGGAGGTTTTTCGCAATAAAAAGGTTCGCTTTCACTGTGACAATATGGGAGTGGTGTCAGTGATTAACTCTACATCTGCTTCTTCTCCACCAGTGGTGCACCTCTTGCGTCATTTGGTTTTGCTCTGTCTTCGCCTAAATACTTTCATTTATGCTGTACATATTCCGGGAGTTTGCAACAAAGTGGCAGATGCTTTATCTCGATTTCAGTGGGACGAGTTTCACGTGTTGGCACCGGAAGCGGAGCAGCATGGGAAGCCTTGTCCCCGGGGGCTTTGGAGGATCGCTTTGGAGTCGCAGCTGGATTGAATTGGGATTCGTTGAGTACTGCAACCTGGGAGGCTTACTCAAGGGCCTGGAAGGAATGGATTTTCTTGTTGGAGGAGGTAGGCACTGGGGGGGGGGTGGACGTTTCTTGGTTGGTCCTTTATTTTGTGAGTCGCAATTTCGGGAGGGGTGTATCAGCTTCTGCTGTGGACCGGAAATTGGCGGGCCTGGCTTTTTATTTCAAATTGCTGGGGGTACAGGATTGTACTAAAGCAATTGCGGTATGACAGGCCATGAGAGGGTATCGTAAGGGTCACTGAGCGATCGATTTACGGCGCCCTGTGTCTTTTTCTGTTCCAGATGCTATCCTGGGTCAATTACGTACGGTCTGTTCGTCCTCTTATGAACAAGCATTGTTTAAGGCGGCCTTTCTGGTGGCCTTTTTTGGGGCTCTTCGCATTAGCGAGCTGGTCAGTCCTTCAAAACTGGTAGCTGGGGGTTTGATGGTGGAGGACGTTGCTTGTTCCACTTCCTCAGTCAGGATTTGGATTCGGCGATCCAAGACTGACCAGAGTGGCAAAGGCTTCCCGGGCATGCTATGAGGCCGGGTAGTCACTCATTTTGCCAGGTTGGATAGGGCCCCCGATATTTTGATTCTTCATGTGGGGGGCAACAATTTGGCCCTCTGCTCTGGTAGAGAACTTATCAGGGATGTGAAGTTTGATTCTATTCGACTTCGAATTGCGTTCCCTGGTATGCTTATTCTCTGGGCAGATGTCGTGGCTCGTACGTCTTGGCGGATGGCCAGATCAGTCGAAAAAATTAATAAGGCACAGATCAAGGTGAACAAAGAAGTAGGGAGGTTTGGATTTGGAGACGGACACCTGGCAGTTTCTTAGGAGTGATGGTGTCCACCTTAATGCAGTGGGGACTGATCTGTGGCTGTTAGATTTGGAGGATGGGCTACAACGAGCTGTTCAGGTGTGGAGGGGCGCCCAAGTGTAAGGCTTTACTCTTGGGGCGCTGTGGTGATTGGGGTCCTTGACAGAGGTCTATTCATGGTTATTGGAAAAACGGTGGGGATCCATCTGAGGTATGGAGTCCTAGAGTGGGTACGGTACAACGCATATCAGTGTTAAGACCGGTGAGTGTCTGAGGTCAGCTGGTTTAGGCTCCGAGCCGGTATTTGCGGCTGGGGTCGCAGCCCAGCTATCTGGTGTCTCAGACACAAAATAAATTTGGCAAGGTGGCATCAGCAGGGACCTCTAATCTTGATAGCTGGATAAGTCAGTTATGGTTAGCTTATGTTTATAGGAGAGTGTATATTTAATCAATAGGCCATATTCGGCTATTTTAACTTCACTTATGTCTTGCGTGGTCATTAATGTTAATTAATGGAGGGAAGGGGGGTAAGTGGGTATTACAGAGGTGGTATAGTAGCAGGTGAGCTCTTACCTACCCTAGTCATGAAAGACTACGCACGATCAGAAAAAATAAACAATTAAAAAATAAAGCCTTTGTCATATGAGAATTTTCGTACATTATTTCCATCCTCAGTTCCGACTTGCTGTGATGCATCGGGGAAAACCGGACGATCAGTTAGTCCAACTGACCAAAATTGACAATAGCTGAAGACAATCATCTTGTTGCTATGTGTACTTAGAGGCTTAGTAGCCCTTTCAAATGGAACTTTAGTGACTCTCTAATAGGCTTAGAATGAACGCATACCCTGTACAATCCTTCATGCACAGTCTCTAATACTCTAAAAATTAGATATCCTTTATGTGCCAATGTCTTTCAACATTCAGATGAAAAACTTCACTGTGGATGTACTTCTTACATAGTATAAACACTGCTTAATCTCCAGGCAATTAGCTTGTACTTTAAAAAATAGGATAGACTGAGGGGATATAGGCAGCAGCTGAAGTGCTTATAAATGACAACGCAGTTCTTTCTTTGTCAACAGCAGGATGAGGACCTTGACTGCAGAAAAGGAAGACGTGAGCGCCTATAATTAAACTTTTTATGTGATAAGTATCCACTTTGTGCTGCCTGCAGGAATATGATAAAAGGTTGAGCATCTCCGAGATGTGGATTAGCAAAGCTTTCTATCCCGGCACTAGAACATGGAGTACGACGATTAAAGCTGTGGAATGTATCAGACAGATATGATCTTTTAAAGACCGCAGAAAGGTCAAATTGTTTCTTTCATCAACGAGAATGTGTATTTTGGCATTCATCATCAACATACAGTAAAGCTCAATGAGAAAATTTCACCAATGTGTTGGTTCCTACTAATCCTCATCCTGTTGCTGCAATGTTTGTGTGGGAGAAAAGTGGTCCCTGAGCTAGAGGGCCATGACCAAGTGTAGCTTCAGATCAACATCTTCATCTCATAATTTAATCGGAAGAAAATGGCTGATGTACTTGCCATAAATGTCTACCAGCTAAAGGAAGCATAGAGGTAGCAGGCAGGTTTAGTCTACATTGCTATCCAACTTTACTTTGCAGTGCTGTCTGAATTGACTTTTGAAGACCCTCTATGTGTGGAAATTATAATAAGTCACCTACCTTGTGTACCTAATGTCCACCAAGCACTCTCCGAAGAACTGAATAAGTCTGGCCGTACAGTGTGTTATACAATTCTCTTGTACAATTTTCTTATAGATTTCCCAAAACCATATAATATGAGGTCAGACCAAAACTGTTTTACTTGTTAACAATAATATATCAACGATTGTTAAAGTGATTGTAAAGTCTTGTTTTTTTTCCTCTAAAAATAACAAACATGTTATACTTACCTGCTCTGTGTAGTGGTTTTGCACAGAGCAGCCCAGATCCTTCTCATCTCGAAGAGTAGAGTCGGTAGAGCAAAGTTCCTTTAAAGCGGAGTTCCAACGACATTCAATATTTTTTTTTTTAAACCTTTCATAAGCTTATAACATAACATTGTAACGCTCACGTATTTTGTAAAATTCATCCCCCGATGTCCGGATTCATATCAGAAATAAACTTAGATAATTCGTTGCTGGCCGTTTTCATATTGCTTGTGGACATGTGAAGCCCACAAGCATCCAGTTCCGGGATACGGTGCTGCTGCTGGACCAGCATGCACCGCCCGTTCTCTTCCCGACCTCGCACATGCGCATTCTGTCATTATTGCAGCGCCGTCAACTACTCAGGTTGCCATCACAACGGGTGGCGGCGTCCGAAGTGCCCGCCCCGTTGTGATGGCAACGAAGCCATCGGCGCTGCCCACTGACTCCTGGGAAATTATGAAAAAACATCTCCCAGGAGCAATAGCGAGGCGCCGAGGGAAGTGACGTAAAGATCCGTGGTGATGAAGAAGGAAGGTTTCGAGGGACCACATAGCAACAGGCATGAAAAGGTAAGTTAAAAAAAAAAAAAAATTCTCTAAATGTTTTTATTGTATTATTTCATGCACAGTAATGACATTTTTTTTTTTTTTTTTAATGTGTGGAACTCCACTTTAAGGACAGAGCTTCTCAGGACACCAGCCGGTGTCCTCTTTAACAGACCCACA
The DNA here is from genome assembly GCA_037952835.1 of Lithobates septentrionalis. Taxonomy (NCBI): domain Eukaryota; kingdom Metazoa; phylum Chordata; class Amphibia; order Anura; family Ranidae; genus Lithobates; species Lithobates septentrionalis. The sequence continues at coordinate 575,069 of JBBDGP010001990.1, read as the reverse complement.
GCGGACTATAACTAGGCACCAGAGGGGTAGCTAGAGCACGAGGTCCACAAGATCTCTCCAATGTCTGTACTCACAAGGCCCAAGAACAGATGGATGCCTTCTTGCAATCTTCTAAGCGATGCCCTCCATTGATACCAGACAGATCTGTGGCAGACAGCTACCCTCCGTCAGCTTCTTCTAATCACCCATGTCTCTGCATTCCTTCCTCATGTCGCCCACCTGAGGCCTCCACATAGTAGCCTGTGCCTGAGAGGGCAGCGTCCCGTCCCCCCCCCCCTCAGGCTGAACTCCTCCACTCTGGGAGAAGACGCAGAGCTCTGTGTCCTCTAAGAATAAATACAGCCTCCCAGCCCGCCTTCAGAGACTGCCTTTCTGGGATAGGCCAGGGCTTTATCAATATTTATGCTGCTATCTGCCTACTTCCACACCTATCATTCAGAAACTTCTCAAATTGCCTGGATACAGAGGGAGCTATCCAGCAGACTAGCAGCAGCAGACTGCTGTAGGGCTTGCGTATATTGGCATTTTTATGCAAGAACTGCTTTTCTCCCTGTGCAAGCCAATAGGAATGCAAGAGCAGCCTAAAGCAGCTCAGTACAGCTTGGAAGGAGGTCAGAAGCGCCTGTAAAGGAGCTCAGTACAATCAAACATTCTTCTCATACTGATCTCAAATGCAAGCTGAATTCACCTGAAGGCATGCTGCATTTGCCCATTTGCACAAGTGTTATCTGATCTCTCTTAATCATAAAAGGAGACTCCCCAGGCAACATCACAGCCAGTTGGGTGGGGGTAGTTTCACTTTAAACCAGGGGTCTCCAAACTATGGCCCTCCAGTGGTTTAGGAACTACAACTCCCATAATGCTTAGTCATGTCTGTGAATGTCAGAGTTTTACAATGCCCCATGGGACAAGTAGTTCCACAACAGCTGGAGTGCCATAGTTTGGATATCTCTGCCTTAAAGAAAGGGGGTTGGAGAGCACAACTGCTGAGTAAAGCCTTGTACACACCATGAGATTATCTGAATCCGAATAATTGTCCATTTTTTTGCATGCTAGTCTCCAGATCAAAAATCAAGAGGTTATTAAAGCGGAACTTAAGTCATTTTTTCACCTTTCCATCCATTAAATCTTCTGCCCTTGTTGTTTTAACTTTGGATAGTAAAACATCTTTTTTTCTGCCAGTAAATACCTTATACAGCCCACTTCCTGTTTCTTGTCTGGCAAAAAAGCCTAGGCTTATGACATCATGCACAGCTCTCTCTCTCTCACTCTTGTGAGAGTTTGCCAGGAAGGGAGGGGGGCGAGTCATAAGAGGGCCAATGAGAGCTGCAGAGCTGGATGTGTGCCTCTGTGTGTCTGTGTTAATCCAGGAAGTGAACAGGAAGCAGCTTCAGCTGCCCACAGTTAAAATGGATGCAGCTAGACTCAGTGGAGGGAGATTTCTGCAACATATTTGGCAAGTACAGAATCACAGTATATATAAAATAATATGCAAAGTGGTTGGAGGGAAGCTTCAAAATGGCTAAGATGTTTTTATTACAAATTATGTGAGCAGATTGCAGTTCCTCTTTAAAGTATGAAAATTCTTGCACAATATTATAAAAATTGTAAGTGATGTCATGTGTTGTAGTGTATTTGTATTGTATTTGTATTGAATTTTCTCATAAAACTGTACTGATCAAACAAAAATTACGAATTACGTACGAGAAAACTGTGTGCTAACGATCAGATTATCGTACGAAGCGGTATTTTTTTTCTTTACAATTTTCTTATCACATGTGCCTTAATAGTGCTCCTGTGCAGCATTTTTTCCTGGTTGCCATCGTGTAATACAATAGTAATACTTAAAGTTTCTTCGGAGAAAATATACCAAATGAAAAGGCGAACGGCCATTAGCCTTATAGCATGATCTTGATGGATCCAAGCCCTAGTAAAAGTGTCTGCCTTCTGTTGTGGATAGATTATGGAAGGGTAAATACCACTGTCATTTTTATTTTTGACGTCTCTGTCACATAGGGTTGATTTTTCTTCATTTCCAGTCCTAAAATCACAGTAGAAAATGGGAGGAAATCTCTCCTAAGCGAGCTAAAACATCCCATAGACAGTTGACACAACTAATGTCTCTATTGGATGATTGCCCCTGTAGTCTGATCTGATGACAATTCAAAATGTGGATTTCCTTCACTTTCAGTTTTAGTGACAAGGGTCCCCAGGACATATAGAGCGTAAATCTCCCTGATTAAGATATTGTATAGACAGCAATTAAAATCTGGGAGAGGTTCTAACCCCTTGCCACTGTATTCAAAACTAAAATAAAATAGCTTTGGCTTTAAATTGTGGGGCACATTAACCACTTAAGGACCGAGCCTCTTTTTGAGATTTGTTGTTTACAAGTTAAAAACAGGTTTTTTTTTTTTGCTAGAAAATTGTAACCCCCAAACATTATACATTTTTTTCTAACACCCTAGAGAATAAAATGGCGGTTGTTGCAATACTTTCTGGAACACCGTATTTGCGCAGTGGTCTTACAAGCGCACTTTTTTTGGGGAAAAAATACACTTTTTTGAATTAAAAAATAAGACAACAGTAAAGTTAGCCCAATTTTTTTTTTTATTGTGAAAGATAATGTTACGCCGAGTAAATTGATACCCAACATGTCACGCTTCAAAAATGCGCCTGCTCGTGGAATGGTGACAAACTTTTACCCTTAAAAAGCTCCATAGGTGACCTTTAAAAAATTCTACAGGTTGCATGTTTTGAGTCACAGAGGCGGTCTAGGGCTAGAATTATTTCTCTCACTCTACCGATTGCGGTGATACCTCACATGTGTGGTTTGAACACCGTTTTCATATGTGGGCGCTACTCACGTATACGTTCGCTTCTGCACGCAAGCTCAGGCATGTTTAAAAAAAAATTTATTTTACTTATTTATTTTACCATTTATTTTTTATTTTTACACTGTTCTTTAAAAAAAATGGTGTTACTTGTATTCCTATTACAAGGAATGTAAACATCCCTTATAATAGAAAAAGAGCATGACAGGACCTCTTAAATATGAGATCTGGGGTCAAAAAGACCTCAGATCTCATATTTACACTAAAAAGCAATAAAAATAAGAAAACATTTTGTCATTTAAAAACATTTTTTTTAAAAATGGCACTTTAAGAGCTATGGGCAGAAATGACGTTTTGACCACAGCCAGCATGCAGCTTAGGATAAGCGATGCCTTCCAAAAGTCGCGGAGAGACGCACAAACATCACAATCAGCTCTGATGAAGAAGGGACGTTCCCTTCGAAACGTGTAAGCTGATTGTGATAGCTGATTGTGATGTTTGTGCATCTCTCCGCGACTTTTGGAAGGCATCGCTTATCCTAAGCTGCATGCTGGCTGTCGGTACACTATTTGCTGTGCCTCCTCCATCTATTGCTTATCTGAGGCATATTGAAGGACAGGTTGAGACCCAGGACTGACCCCCATAGGAGACACCTTATACATTGATTCATGCTGTAACCTCAGCATAGTGAGGTAAGGGGCCATTGCCCTCCATTATAGGATTGCTGCATGAATTGGACTGCTGTTTGCACTCCACACCTCTCACTTATCTGAAGAAAGCAACGCTAGTATCTAGCTGCTACCTGCACGCTCCCCATTAAGCACGTTTAAGGAGTTGTTTGAAGATACTTTTGCTGCACACAGTCCTTTTGCTTGTTGGACGTTTTATTTTTGTGAGCACAGATTGCTGACACTGGACACTTTTAACATCACCCTGTATAGTGTTTTATATGATTATTACTTTTATCGCACTAGAGTGTGGTTCATGGTATTCTTATTTCTATTTTTATTCATATACGTTGATGTTTAAATGTATATATAGGTTTGCACTGCAGTTGAAGGTTCAGTTACACTTTATCCATTGATTTGGAATATCTATGCACAGTGTTTACCTTGCACTTTTTTGATTTTATTTTATCACTTTTAACTCGATTCCTCAAGACACTCACAGTAACCTTGCACTAAAGTGTGGTTTATGTCTATTTATGTGATTATTTTATTTGAATGTGTTGTCACCTTGCATATTTATCACTTTACTGGGATTATTTCAAACACTTAGAGGTACTTTTCACTAGAGTGCGGCGCACTTTATGTGTTATAGTTTAGTTTTTCCATTTTTATGTGCGTTTTTCACATGCATCTCCATTGCTGTTCATACCGTAGATGCAGGGTCTGCATCTGGAATTAGTTGTAAATTTACTCCTCACACCTGGAGCCTCCATCTCTTGTTTACCCACATATACAGCTGATTTCTTTACAACACGACTCATCTATATTACCCACCTTCAACACTAGGCAATATGCCATTTTATTAATACTTGGTAATTTTTAGATTCTCTCACAATAGGACTAGCGCAGCACCACCCCCCTCTGTTTTATTCTATTTACTCTTTAGGGCCAGGTTGGACCCTTTCCGGTGCTAGCTGCTTGTCCAAACCCCCCCCCCCCCCTCTTATATAGCTTTCCCATTTGCATGGTAGCGCAGGAATACCATATTTACTAAAAATATTTTTTACTTTCTGCTATAAAACATACCCAATAAAAATCTAATATCTTCATCAGATTAGGCCAATATGTATTCTGCTACATATTTTTGCTAAAAAAAACCCCCAGTAAGCGTATATTTGATCGGTTTGCGCAAACGTTATTGCGTCTACAAAATAGGGGATAGATTTATGGCATTTTTATTATTTATTTATTTTTTACTAGTAATGGCGGCGAGCAGTGATTTTTAGCGGGACTGCGACATTGCGGCGGACAGATCGGACAACTAACTGACATTTTTTACAGTTTTTTGGGAACCAGTGACATTATTACAGTGATCAGTGCTAAAAATATGCATTGACATTGTATTAATGACACTGGCAGGGAAGAGGTTACCCTCAGGGGCGATCAAGGGGTTAACTGTGTTCCCTCAGTGTGTTTCTAATTGTGTGAGGGGATGGGCTGCCTGGGATAACACACCAGATCCCAGATCCCAGGCGCGGATCCGGTTGACGCCAGGGTGCCGGAGTCTTGGGTGTTGGCTGTCATGGACAAGTAAGCGTGGTTGGCGTCATTCGCTGGGCGGTTATCGCTCAGGTTGACGCCTCCCCTCTTCTCCATGCCTACCAACGTGACGCTCTGATGTGCTATGTGGGCCCCCTCCTCCTCCTCCCTATACTATTGGAGGAGCCTTGGGTGTTCCCCTGAAAGCCACGCCCCTGGTCTCTGGACGCGTGACGTTGATCCGGCCTGCGCCAGCGCGGGCACTCTGGGATATACATCCGGCATTGTAGATGAGGGAGGTTGTTTGGCGCCATTCGCCGGGCGGTTATCGCTCGGGTAGACGCCTTCCCTCTCTCCCATATTTGCCGGCGTGACGTTGGTGGCAAACAGTGGTTATGGGGGTTTACTTACACTCCCCATTGCACGAATGGGTACTCTCTGGATGGACCGGCGCTCTCTGGGTAGCAGACCTGGTCATTACACATACTTGCATATGCACATACAAGGTAATCCTTATTTCACATTATTTCATGATTTCTTCCTTTCCTTTTTTTTGCATTATTCATTTCTCTTCTTCACCTTTGCACTCTTTTTTCCCCAACGTTTAGGCACTTTTACATTATTGTTTTTTCTTTTTTAGTGTAGTGTTTTCCATGTCCTTTTTCACTTATCACTTTTCATTACACCAGTCACCTATACTTACACAGATTGGAACCTTTGCCTCACCAGTTAATATTTATCATCAGTCTCACACACTTTCACACATTTTTTACACACATTTTCACATTTATTCACAGATAATTTTATGAACCATGCACACACCTGGATTTTGGTGGGGTTCACCTCCCCAGTCACGCCGCATCCTTCAGGGTTTCCCGCCGTCCATCCACTGTTTTTCCGCCTCTGCTCCCGGGGGAGACAATTTGTCCGCAGCTCTGCCTAGGCATCCACTGCCGCACCCCACACCCATGCAGAACCTGTAAGTATGGGTGAATGTGTAATATTTCCCCGTCTCCTTCTTTTGGTATGATCTACACAATTATTGCTCACCTTTCAATTTCAATCTTATAGACATCACTACAGCGTCTGCTCCTGAAGAGTGACCAAATAGTCACGAAACGCGTCGAGCTATAGACGCAACAATCATGGATACACATCCAGTTGTTTGAACTAATTATACTGCTACATTATGTTTACAGTCAGTGACCATTTTACCTTCATATATGGCATGTCCTACATGAATTGTATTTTATGTTTATATGTAGGAAGGCCAGTATGGTGGCCTGAATTTATGGGAGGAGCCCGTGGGTATTTAAGCAGCACCGCTCACCTGTGGTGCTTGTCGGGTTCCTGTGCGCGATATACGTCACTAAGCCGACTATTCGACATACCAGCGTCCGCAAGTTCTTGCCTCGCAGTTCCCGTATTCGATACTCCATACTCAAAACTTTCGAAGTCCGCGTTTTCGTTATAGTTGTACCACGCGTCTGGCTTGGCTGTCGCAGGTAAGGTCCCGTCGGACTTTTCGTTTTCATATCATGTCACTAAACCGTGAGTTCTAAATTTCGTTTCACCCGCATCGCACAAACTGCAATGTATATCGCTCGTACTTTCGATATGTCACAATTCGATAGCACAGCGACGCTGACGCCGCTTAATTTCTAGCATGTCGGTATTACTAAACAGCCATAGCCAGTCGCAAATTGCAAATTATCAAACCCATTTCAAAAACTCATTCGGACATTTCAAATCATTTCTCTTTCTGAAAACATTTCAGAAAACTCATTTCGGACATTTCAAATCATTTCTCATTTCTGAAAACATTTCTAAAACTCATTTCTGACATTTCAAATCATTTCTCATTTCAGTCACCTACCGCGCTCCGATTTGAATCCAATCGCACCAAAAAGGTGCGCCGATTCGTTCCGGTGTGCCCCAGTTATTACGGCCTCATTTCTATACATGCTCCAGAGTTACGTTATTGTCAGTCAATTATACCTCTGTCATGGTTATCATTTCATTCCACGTATCACGTTCCGACATGAATTTAGTCGCATGGAAAATGCACCGATTCGTCTCGGCGTGCCCCAGGATTGGCCTCATTTCTATACATGCTCCAGAGTTACGTTTATCAGTCAATTGTATCTCTGTCATGGTTATCATTTCATTTCCATGTATCACGTTCCGACATGAATCCAGTCGCATGGAAAATGCACCGATTCGTCTCGGCGTGCCCCAGGATTGGCCTCATTTCTATACATGCTCCAGAGTTACGTTTATCAATCAATTGTATCTCTGTCATGGTTATCATTTCATTTCCATGTATCACGTTCCGACATGAATTTAGTCGCATGAAAATGCACCGATTCATCTCGGCGTGCCCCAGGATTGGCCTCATTTCTATACATGCTCCAGAGTTACGTTTATCAATTAATTGTATCTCTGTCATGGTTATCATTTCATTCCCACGTATCACGTTCCGACAGGAATTCAGTCGCATGAAAATGCACCGATTCGTCTCGGCGTGCCCAGGATTGGCCACATTTCTGATACATGCTCCAGAAATCCGGATCATAGCTGAATCGCAGACACCAGGGATTGACCCGTATCTCTGTCATGCAATTTCTATCATTTCACTCCCACAACGCATCACCGTTTCGAAACCAGTCGCATCCGAGGCGCACCGCTTCATCACGGCATGCATCACTGGTTCCGATCACATTTCATACCTACACCAGAGCTCGGTTAGTTGCCAGTCGCTAACACGGCACAACCAATTCGAGCCTCGGTCAAAACAATCATTTCTCTCATTTCATTTAATACTGCACTCCTACTCGAATCCAGATGCATCAAACAAGCACCGATTCGTCCCAGGAGCACCAATATTTCAGTTGCCTCATTTCAATACATGCTCCAGAGTCCGGTCCACGGTCGAACAAATCGTGACACGACCAGGCCGCACCTCTGTCATGCAGTTCATTCATTTCACAATCAAGGCAAACATTTCGAACCATTTTTTTTTTGTCACAAATTGCAAGCACCATACAAATCATTGCTCCAAGTTACTTAGCAATCCCTTCACGAATTGTCACCTTTCATCTTCCTCAGGTCAGTCAAAGTTCAGTAGGTCCACCCTGCACCAGGTTGGACGATATTCCCCCAGGTAAAAAAAAAAAAAAAAAAAAGGGGGGAAAGGGAGAATAAGTCGGGTAAGTATGACTCAGCGGATCAAAGAAAAAACTTGAAATTCATCTCACCCCCAATAGGTTACAGTCAACCAGGAAATAAAGCTCGAGATCCTCACCAGAGCAACCATGTCCCAGGCCGGCAGTGAAGACTTCACGGCCCCTCTATCACCTACTCCGGTTTCAGAAAGCGGCAGCGTGCAATCCCTCAGGGGATGGACTATCCCCAAACTGACGGCAGAGCTCAGACGCAGAGGTGTCCCCTTCCCCGCCACAGCGAGGAAAGGCGAGCTCTTCAAACTCCTCTTCCCCCCATCAGCAGCAGGACCCAGTACCCAACAGGCATCCCTCCAGTCCATATCATCGGCCATTTCGCAGTTACACACGATGGTGTCATCTCTATCCACCTCAGTGGCAGACGTCCAAGCCAGGGTGGCACTTCTGGAGGCCGGACCGGCCACGGCTGTCCCCGACCCAACGGCAATTCAGACCTTGACACCTCTTCCTACAGGTACCTCAGGCTCAAGCGCCATTGTCTACCCCTCCCATCTGGTCCCAACCAGTATCAGGAAGGACATTTTAGACGGCAAGGACGTCAACCTGGCCTCTCTCCTGATCTCCGTGCATGATTTAGCAGAAAATAAGGCCTACTCCTGGGGTGACATATCGGTGGTCCTTAAAGCCAAAGACCCCAGGCTGAACCGCAAGCTATCAGTCCCCGAATTTACCCTGGCCTTTGGCATGCTCAGAGATGTCCTGTGCTCAGCCACCCCTAGCAGGCGGGAAGAGCTGGACTTATACCTCCATACTGTGGTAGACTTGGGCCACAAGTATGGAGGTTTCGCATTCTACGATTATCATCGTTCCTTCTCAGCCAAGGCCGCCGCCAGATTCGCACAATACCAGGTCACCACAGATTGGAGTCTCATGGACACAGAGCTCTTCTGCCGCCACTTTGCCGGCTTACGCTCACCTCTGTGTGCAATTTGCCAGTCTTCCACCCACACTGCCACCTGGTGTGCCAATACGGCGATCAGACGGCCCTTCGAGTTCCCCTCTACCTCAGGTACAGTACAGGGCCAGTCAATCCCTGAACCAACGCCTCAGGTGGACAAACTCGGACGCCCAGTCCGAACCGTGGGAGGGGCAGCCATCTGTAACAACTACAACTATGGGTCCTGCAACTTCAGCCAATGCCGTCTACTTCACATCTGCACTATATGCCAAAGAGCACACCCTAGGAATTTGTGTGAAGTCAAGCAACATAAGAGGGCCTGACTAAGTCGAATCAACATCTTATGGCTAGGACTGTATCTCACTTCACACCCCACCCCTTCCCTGGCCACCTACCTTATCCAAGGCTTCACAGTAGGCTTTCACACCGGCCTCATCGCACTGCCCCATAGTACTCACGAATGCGCCAATCTTCGTTCGGCAGCCATCGACGAACAGGCCATAGATCAGCTCTTACAGGCAGAGGTAGATCGAGACTACGTAATAGGCCCTTTCACTTGCCCCCCTTTCAGCACATGGAGAGTCAGCCCTATTGGGCTTGTCAAGGGCAAATTCTCTAATAAATTGCGTTTGGTGTACGACTTGTCTGCGCCTCATTCTTCGCACATACCCAGTCTCAATTCCCTGATCCCCTCCGCAGAGTTTTCCCTAAAATATTCCTCCGTTGACATGGCAATACAAGCCATCATCAAAGCAGGCACAGGTGCCTGGCTCTCCAAAGCCGACATATCGGATGCCTTCAAACTCCTGCCCATCCACCCATCCCTTTGGTGCTGGCATGGCATCAAATGGAAGGAAGCATATTATTTTGCTACGAAACTCACCTTCGGTTCGAAGAGTAGCCCGTGGCTCTTCGACACATTCGCACAGTCCCTCGTTTGGATACTATTACACAAGGGCCAATGCCATGAAGTCATCCATTACCTAGATGACTTCCTACTGATAGAACCGCCCAACAAAACCCCAGCAGATCTCGACAAACTTAGAGTTATTTTTGGAAACCTCAACGTTCCTATCGCCGAGCACAAAGTCGATGGTCCAGCAAACATCATCACCTTTCTCGGGGTCAGCTTGGATACCTGCGCAATGCAGGCCAGTCTCCCTCCCGACAAATTAACACGCATTAGGGCAGTCCTTCACGAGTTTACACACACCAAGGGCTGTACCAAAAAACAGTTGCAGTCTCTCCTGGGTATGCTCAACTTCGCTATGCGAATTATCCCACAAGGCCGCACATTTGTATCACGCCTGCTGAGATTTCTGTCAGAAACTCAAGACCCTGATCAGATTTTGAAATTAGACTCCGCAGCTATAGCGGACCTATCAATGTGGGAGGAATTCTTGTCCGCCTGGAATGGCATATCTCTATTTATACCTATGGTTTCGATCCATTCACCCCAGGTAGTGACTGACGCTGCAGCCTCCACAGGTTTCGCGGCAATTTTTGGCCATCATTGGTTTTCAGGACCCTGGCCTCAACAGATACTGTTGATACCCGGCTTTTCCCAAACATCTGCCCTCTTTGAGCTTTATCCCATAGTGGCAGCCGCACAACTCTGGGGCCACCACTGGACAGGAAAAACCATAGTCTTCACCACCGATAACCAGGCCACGGCAGACATCATCAACAGAGGCAGGTCCAAGTCCCTAGCAGTCATGTCCTTCCTGCGCAGGTTGGTACAACTGTCTTTACAACACCAGTTCAACATACACAGTGAATTCATTCCCGGCAGATACAACTCAGCAGCTGACGCACTATCCCGTTTCAACTATTCCTCCTTTTTCAAACAGGTTCCCGATGCCGATCTAATGTCGGCCCCTATCCCCGTCTGGTCACAACTGACCCTGGACTAATGCAACATCTACACGGAGCTACGCAACTCATAAATAATTCCCTCTCCCGCAACACACTCAAAGCCTACCAGACAGCTTGGAAAGCTTTTAATAAATTCCTCACGCCCAACCGCAAAGAACCAACAGATATCAAACAGGTACTGGCCTTCACGGCACACTGCCACACGCAGCTAGCCTTATCCTACAACACCATCCGGTTATACCTAGCCGGCATTCAACATTTCATGGCGCTTGAAGACCCGACGAAATCGTCACTGTTCTCATCTCACGCTATACGAGCCATCCTAAGGGGAATACAGAGACAACAACCAGTCATCAGCACTAAGCGCTTGCCCATTACGGGGCCCATCTTTAGGGACATGTCAAATATTCTGGCTACTTCGCCATTCGGCCTGCTCCCCAGCACGGTCTTACAAGCAGCCATATATTTAGCTTACTATGGGTTCTTGCGGCCTGGCGAATTCACCTCTAACAAACCCACAGACCAAGTACTATGCAGACGACACTTGCTTCGACACCAAGACCACTTTATCCTGCACCTCGAGGTCTCTAAAACCCAGCAAACGGGCTCGGGAGTAAACATCCACCTCTACAGAACCAACAACAGCTGGTGTCCAGTCGCTGTACTCAACCGACTCCTATCTCTCCTGCCTGAGCAACCAGACAGCAGTCCCCTTCTACCATTTCCAGTCAAACCCTTAAACGCCTCTCAGTTTGTGAGCCACATAAGGATACTTCTCCGCAATCTTCACCTTAACCCCAGTCAGTATTCCGGACACTCTTTCCGCATCGGAGCAGCCTCCGCGGCGTCCCGCCACGGGGTGCCAGATCACATCATCAAAAGACTAGGCAGGTGGAAATCAGCCTGCTTCGCCCGGTACATCCCCAATCCACAAACTGAGATGGCACAGGCATTCTCCAAATTGGCTCAATAAGTAACTGAAAACCAATAAAATTATAACCCTACCTGAATGTTTTTGCCCCCTTATTTTGGCATACCGGCCATGAGACCAAGGCACACTTTCAGGTCCATTTCATATGGTAAGTCCACACTTTTAGGTCTATTTCCGATGGTAAGTCTTATCTTTACTATAAGTGTTTTCTATGTCCATATCGGACATAGGGCTCCGACCATAAGTAGGAAGGCCAGTATGGTGGCCTGAATTTATGGGAGGAGCCCGGGGGTATTTAAGCAGCACCGCTCACCTGTGGTGCTTGTCGGTTTCCTGTGCGCGATACCCACCCTCCCATCCCCATTTCATAGCATTTCTCAACTATTCATTTCATTCATTTCTCTTACAGAATAATCATTTCATAAACCAGGGTATGCCCCCTTATTTTGGCATACCGGCCATGAGACCAAGGCACACTTTCAGGTCCATTTCATATGGTAAGTCCACACTTTTAGGTCTATTTCCGATGGTAAGTCTTATCTTTACTATAAGTGTTTTCTATGTCCATATCGGACATAGGGCTCCGACCATAAATATTTATTATGATCTATTATGTAATTTACTCTAGAAGGTCTGCAGGTTGCAATGTCTATCTGTGCCATTGATATTTCTTATTGTATGTTGTAATCATGGAATAAATTTTATAGTACAATATCCCAAGTGTCTTCTTGCTCTCCAGCTGCATGCTTCACACAAAGTCCCAAACTCTTCCTTTTTTTCTTTGCTGCGCAAAAACCGGGATGGAGGCACCCCTGATCTTCAGAGGCCTCATATAAAGTCCCACTTCTCCCCACAACACACACAGATCCCTTTTCCTGCAAAGCAGAAAGACGAGATCTCTGTGTGATCCCCAGTCTGAACGGAGATCTGCCTTGTTTACTTCGGCAGATCCTCGTTCTCACAGCTCCCAACTGTCCCTGATTTGGAGGGACTGTCCCTGATTTCCTCCTCATTTGTCCCTCATTTTGGTCTGATCCATATAGCTGTATATAAAATGCACTTTTTATCTTTCAAAAAGTGTTTCCCAGTGCTAAACCTTTCATCCAATTTCTAAATTGGTGCATTTGTAAATTTTAAAAGCCAATATAAAGGAATATTAGTGGTAAAAAAAAAAGCCCTTGTGGGTTTAATTAACCTTTTGTTTTGGTTAATTCTCCATTAAAAGGGTGTGGCAGGGGGTGTTTCTTATGCCTACTTACGTTTGCTAGTAGGTGTCCCTCATTTCCATCTCAAAATGTTGGGAGGTATGTGTTCTGTCTCTGCTGGGAACGATCGCGGGTGGCCGAGACATTTTGGACATTTTCACTTAGGGGTGTACTCACTTTTGTTGCCAGCGGTTTGGACATTATTGGCTGTGTGTTGAGTTATTTTGAGGGGACAAAAAATTTACACTGTTATACGAACTGTACACTCACTACTTTACATTGTAGCAAAGTGTCATTTCTTCAGTGTTGTCACATGAAAAGATAGAATAAAATATTTACAAAAATGTGAGGGGTGTACTCACTTCTGTGACATACTGTATATGTGGCCTTTCGGTGTTAAGGCTCACCCGCCGAGAGGCTGCATATACAATATCTCACATAAGTGAGTACACCCCTTCACATTTTTGTAAATATTTTATTATATCTTTTCATGTGACAACACTGAAGAAATGACACTTTGCTACAATGTAAAGTAGTGAGTGTACAGCTTGTATAACAGTGTATATTTTCTGTCCCCTCAAAATAACTCAACACACAGCCATTAATGTCTAAACCGCTGGCAACAAAAGTGAGTACACCCCTAAGTGAAAATGTTCAAATTGGGCCCAAAGTGTCAATATTTTGTGTGGCCACCATTTTCCAGCACTGCCTTAACCCTCTTGGGCATGGAGTTCACCAGAGCTTCACAGGTTGCCACTGGAGTCCTCTTCCACTCCTCCATGATGACATCACAGAGCTGGTGGATGTTAGAGACCTTGTGCTCCTCTACCTTCCGTTTGAGGATGCCCCACAGATGCTCAATAGGCTTTAGGTCTGGAGACATGCTTGGCCAGTCCATCACCTTTACCCTCAGCTTCTTTAGCAAGGCAGTGGTCATCTTGGAGGTGTGTTTGGGGTCGTTATCATGTTGGAATACTGCCCTGCGGCCCAGTCTCCGAAGGGAGGGGATCATGCTCTGCTTCAGTATGTCACAGTACATGTTGGCATTCATGGTTCCCTCAATGAACTGTAGCTCCCCAGTGCCAGCAGCACTCATGCAGCCCCAGACCATGACACTCCCACCACCATGCTTGACTGTAGGCAAGACACACTTGTGTTTGTACTGCTCACCTGGTTGCCGCCACACACACTTGACACCATCTGAATCAATTACGTTTATCTTGGTCTCATCAGAGCACAGGACATGGTTCCAGTAATCCATGTCCTTAGTCTGCTTGTCTTCAGCAAACTGCTTGCGGGCTTTCTTGTGCATCATCTTTAGAAGAGGCTTCCTTCTGGGACTACAGCCATGCAGACCAATTTGATTCAGTGTGCAGCGTATGGTCTGAGCACTGACAGGCTGAACCCCCACCCCTTCAACCTCTACAGCAATGCTGGCAGCACTCATACGTCTATTTCCCAAAGACAACCTCTGGATATGACGTTGAGCATGTGCACTTGACTTCTTTGGTCGACCATGACGAGGCCTGTTCTGAGTGGGACCTGTCCTGTTAAACCTCTGTATGGTCTTGGCCACCATGCTGCAGCTCAGTTTCAGTGTCTTGGCAATCTTCTTATAGCCTAGGCCAGGGATATGCAATTAGCGGACCTCCAGCTGTTGCAGAACTACAAGTTCCATGAGGTATAGCAAGACTCTGACAGCCACAAACATGACACCCAGAGGCAGAGACATGATGGGACTTGTAGTTTTGCAACAGCTGGAGGTCCGCTAATTGCATATCCCTGGCCTAGGCCATCTTTATGTAGTGCAACAATTCTTTTTTTTTAGATCCTCAGATAGTTTTTTGCCATGAGGTGCCATGTTGAACTTCCAGTGACCACTATGAGAGAGTGAGAGCGATAACACCAAATTGAACACACCTGCTCCCCATTCACACCTGAGACCTTGTAACACTAATGAGTCACATGACACCGGGGAGGGAAAATGGCTACTTGGGCCCAATTTGGACATTTTCCCTTAGGGGTGTATTCACTTTTGTTCCCAGCGTTTTAGACATTATTGGCTGTGTGTTGAGTTATTTTGAGGGGACAGCAAATTTACACTGTTAGGCCCCTTTCACACTGTCGGACCATTCAGGTCCGCCTGTCAATTTTGACGGCGGACCTGAACGGGCGCTCCATGCTAGTCTATGGAGCTACGGATGTCAGTGGTGACATGTCCCCTGACATCTGACCCGCTAAAATCAGACAGATGCCCCTACGTTCGCATCCGTCCCTGGCGGATCGGATCGGGTCCTTTTTCGTCCGATCTCTCCATAGTAGCTAGCGGCGCTCGACAAGCCCCTCCCCGCTCAGTGAGCAGAGAGGGACCTGTCATCCGCCGGCTCAGCGGAGATCAACAGAGAGATCTCCCGCTGAGCTGGCGGACAGAGGCGGACTCCGAGGCAGCGGATCCGCCTCGTGAGAATGATGCCTTGTACAAGCTGTACACTCACTACTTTACATTGTAGCAAAGTGTCATTTCTTCAGTGTTGTCACATGAAAAGGTATAACAAAATATTTACAAAATTGTGAGGGGTGTACTCACTTTTGTGAGATACTGTATGTCTACCACCGGCATGAAGAGGTTAAGAATTAATGTCACCCATGTGCAGTGCTTTTCTCTGAGTGTTAGGAAAGTGTGAGATTTTGCGCTCATTGCAACACGTAGATATATGAACCTAGCCTTAAACCCAACAGTTTTACTTTTCCATATATTGAAACATTTAGTGTTTCTTGTTAGTATCTTGAAAATCTTCTAAAACTGCACTGTTATCAAGATTTACATGGCGGCTTAAGAAATGATGCCACTTGTGTACCTGTAGTTCACTTTGCATTCATGGCACACTGCCTGTGCTGTGATTGCAGAGTGTGCCATACCCAGGGGCGGACTGACCATTGAGCCACTCGGGCACTGCCTCAGGGCCCTGGGCCACTAGGGGGCCCCATCAGGGTTGCCAGCCTCAGTAAAACCAGGGACAGTATGTAAAAATCTGTGTTTTTTTTACATCTGTCTCTGAAATGTCCCTTACCTCCATCCTTTTGGTCTAAAAATCCTGAGATTATAGCTGCCCCACCTCTCCAGTACCTTCTCAGAAAAAAACAAAAGTAGAAGAGCGCTGCTGAGTAAAATGATTTATTTACAATTGACAATTAAAAGTATCCACTTACATGTAAAAACGGTATGTTGGGCAAGATGATACATTCCAAAGTGGGAAGGTGGGAGGACAATTACAGGTTCCCAGGGACGCCCCAAGCCTATGCCGCAATCTGGCGGGGAGCCAGGACGGGACACGGTCTGTCTATGCAGAGGAGCGGAGCAGCAACCAAGGAAGCGGCTGGTGATATCAATAGTAGGGAAGAACAAGGTCCAGTACCTTCTCAGCCAATAGAAACATGTCTGTGTATACTGTATGATTGCATACTGTGTGTGTGTTTACTGTGTAAGTGTATACTGTGTGTGTATACTGTGTGGCCCCATAATCTCTGATTGCCTGGGGGCCCCATAATCTCCTATTGCCGGGGGCCACATGAGTTGTCAGTCCGCCCCTGGCCATGCCATATTGGTGACTCCTATGCACAGGTATGGGAGTGATGTCGTGAAGGCCGGCCATTCAAACAGCCAGAGAGTGCAAACCCAGAAGGAGAACCGAGCGAATGTGGAAGTGCCAGGAGGGGTGACAGATCAGCGCTGGAGGGCTTCATTTGACAGGTAAGTCTGTCATAATGTGCTAATGTGCAGTGCATACTAATACATTATGGCATAAACAACCACAAAAAAAAGTGGGGGGGGGGGGGGTTAAATGCTTTTAAAATGATAGCCTGCATGGCTGTAAACATTGGTTTACCCCCTAAAATAGTTGCCATCTCAAATCTGACAAATCGTTTTAAGTGTTGTAATGGACGTTCCCCGTACAGTACATTTCCAGGCTCCATACAGTACATTTAGAACATAAGGCTGCAATTTATTTCGTCCATTCATTTCCATCAAAATGAAATGACTAGACCCATTCTAATGTGCCATCTGTGAGGTTGAGATAGCAGAATCATCGTGTCTCTCTGGGGCAGTGTAATTAGCGTGAGCAGATATCAGGCAGAAGGAAAAGCTAATGAAGTGTTCCCTTCCTATAGAAAGGTGGAGTCCCCGTGGCTCAGTTGTTGGCTATCGCTCCTGCAGAGAGGGTTAACATCCATAGCGCTCTTCAGCAATTTACTGCTCACTGCGTATTTCGGTTCTTTGTGCGATATTGTAGCTGTTTATAGTATAATCCCCATTTTTGAGGCAAGCTTTAAAACATAGGCTGATTAGAATGGGGTAAACGGGGTTAGATGACCTAAAAGGAACCTGTCCTGTGAGAAATATGTGTACTGCCATTGATGGTCTACTTTTGAAAACCCTAGCTGCCTACATGGCAGTCCCCTGGGTCTCACATTTTCAGAGTTCCTGACCCTGTGAAAGTACGCAGCAAGAGAAGTCAGTGTGAAATCAGAACTTCGAATCTGCATACTTATATCTTGAGGCTCCCATTGGATATGGAGACACCCGGGAATGTGCCAGCGTTTCCAGGCTTGAACAAAAGTTGAGGATTGGTTGCAGCTTGGCTTGGGGGATGCATAGGTGAAGATCGGAATAAGTGTATTTATAGCTACTGGACACAGTAGGGAAGAGTTAAAGTGATTGTAAAGCTTTATTTTTTTTTTTTAATTTTTCATTAACCATCTCAATACAGGGCATTTTCACCCCCTTCCTGCCCAAGCCATTTTTGAGCTTTCAGCGCTGTCACAGTTTGAATGACAATTGTGCGGTCATGCAACACTGTACCCAGATGAAATTGTTATCACTTTTTCCCCACAAATAGAGCTTTATTTTGGTGGTATTTGATCACCTCTGCGTTTTTTATTCTTTGCGCTATAAACGAAAGAAGAGTGACAAGTTTGAAAAAAACGCAATATTTTTTACTTTTTGCTATAATAAATATCCAATTTTTTTTTTAAACAATTTTTTTCCTCAGTTTGGGCCGATATATATTCTTCTACATATTTTTGGTTAAAAAAAAAAATCGCAATAAGCGTATATTGATTGGTTTGCGCAAAAGTTATAGCGTCTACAAAATAGAGGATAGATTTATAGCATTTTTATTATTATTTTTTTTTTACTAGCGATGGCTGCGATCTGCGATTTTTATCATGACTGCGATATTGCGGTGGACATATCGGACATTTTTGGGACCATTCACATTTATACAGCGATCCGTGCTATAAAATGCACTGATTACTGTATAAATGTGACTGGCAGGGAAGGGGTTAACACTATGGGGGTGATCGAGGGGTTAATTATGTTCCTAGGGAGTGATTATAACTGTAGGGGAGGGGATTCACAAGGGGAGGAGACCGATCGGTGTTCCTCTGTACTGGGAACACACCATCGGTCTCCTCTCCTCTGACAGGACCGTGGTTCTGTGTGTTTACATACACAGATCCACGGTCCTGCTGTGTTACCGGGCAAACGCGGGTGCCGGGAATGCAAATCGAGTCCCCAGTGACACGGCAGGCGCACGCGCCCCCTGGTGGGTAGGGAAGGCGAGGGCGTCATATGACACCCTCCCAGAACGAGAGCCGCGCCGCCTGGCGTTCATATGACAAGCGGTTAAAATTATAAAAATGTTATACTTACCTGCTGCTTGCAGTGGTTTTGCACAGTGGCCCAGATTCTCCTTTTCTCGGGTCCCGGCGCTCCTGGCTCCTCCCTCCTGTTGAGTGCCCCTACAGCAAACAGCTGGCTATGGAGGCACCCGAGCTGAGCCGCTGCTCTGTGTGTCCATTCGCACCGTGGCTTGGCTACGCCCCCTTCATCTCCTGATTGGCTCACTGGCTGTGATTGACAGCAGCGGGAGCCAATGGCTCCCGCTGCTGCCAATAGCCAATCAGGAGTGCGAGTCTCTAGAGAGGCAAGGCTCTCCTGGACATCCCTGGATCGAGAGGGGGCTCAAGAAAGTATTAGGGGGTGCTGGGAGGGCTGCTGCACACAGAAGGTTTTTTTTCTTCATGCATAGGATGCATGAAGGTAAAAAATCTTTGTGCCTTTGCAACCACTTTAAAATCCCTGTCAGGTTATTTTATGTTGTCTAGGTCCCGCTGGAGAGATTTCCCTTTACTTGCTTTTTTGTAAAAGAAAAAAAAAAATGAGGAGAATTTCCACTGGAACAAGTGTCCCAATTGGAAGATCTTCCTTTACTTCTTATTCTCAAGAAAACTGTACAATTTTTTTATAAGTAGTATTAGATTAAAAGAAGGGAAAAATGACAAGCTATGTTCCAGTTATAGGCCCATCTCGCTGCTGAATGCAGATGTCAAACTATACTCAAAAGTGTTGGCGAGCAGGTTAAAGGACAAAATGACATCTCTTGTACATGCAGATCAGGCAGGGTTTGTGCCCGGGAGACAGACTAGAGATAATGGGGTACGAGCAGCGCTCTTGTTGGAACTAATTAAACGGGAGGGACCCCCAGTGCTATTCCTGTCGGTAGACGCTGAAAAAGCGTTCGACAGGGTAGACTGGGGGTTCATGATGAAAACGCTAGAAGCAATGGGGTTGGGCCCCAGGTATATTTCGTGGGTTAAGGCCCTGTACAGTAACCCTATGGCCTCAGTCAGGGTCAACGGGGTCCTATCAAAATCTTTTAAGATGGAAAACGGCACCAGGCAGGGGTGCCCCCTATCTCCTCTTTTGTTCGTACTGTCCCTAGAACCTCTGCTGGCCACTATTCGCAATAATCCAGATTGCAATGGGGTGAAGGTAGGAATAGACGAACATAAGCTTGCAGCATTTGCTGATGATGTAATTTTTTTTATTACCAATCCTCGAATCACCCTTCCGAATGTACTCCGGATCCTTAGAACAGACGGCGAAATATCAAACTTCAAAATAAATTTGAAGAAGTCGGAGATCCTGAATATTAGTGTAGGAAAACAAGAGGTAGCCCATTTATCACAGGTTTTTCCATTTCCTTGGAAAAACTAAATTAAATATTTGGGTATAAAACTTTCCAATACGCTTAAAGAATTATACCTTAAGAATTATATACCGATGCTGGACGAGATCAGGCAAGAAACTAGAAGATTATCCTCGAGACCGCTTTCATGGATTGGTCGGGTGAATGCGGTCAAGATGATACTGACCCCAAAAATATTATTTATATTTCAGATGCTGCCTATACCACTCCCTCAATATTACCTTAGAGCTCTAAGGAGTTTGATAGTAAAATTTGTCTGGGGTGGCAAAAAACCACGTATCTCCTACGCAGTCTTGAGCAGGGGGAAAAAAACAGGGGGGTTAGCCTTACCCGACTTTAGGAGGTACTATCTAGCAGTTATATTATCTAGGGTTATTGAATGGTCCAGAAGGGACTCGGAGAAGAGGTGGGTGAACGTAGAACACTATATGAGCAACACTGATTTGGGAAGGATTATTTGGAACCCCCCCAAGTATAGAGCACTGGGCACAAACACAGCGGTATTGACACTTAACACCCTAAAACACTGGGATTTGTTACACATTCAGAATAAGTGGACACACAATTCACCTTTGATTTACATGAAAGATAATCTGTTTTTTGAGCCGGGGAGGAGGGAGGTGGGAGGGAATTGGGTAAAAGGGGAGGGAATTCAATTAAAAAATCTTTTACACAAGGGGAAATTACGCACATTATCAGATTTAAGGTCAGAACCGGGGTTGGGGTATATAGATGAGTGGAGGTATCTCCAGCTCTCGCACTTTATAGACAAATTACCAAGACCACACAGAAGTGAGGAGGAATATAGACCACTCGAGCGGCTATGTGTGAAGGAACAATCAAAAGGTGTTATATCACAGATATACAGGATTTTGGGAGAGAGTCTGGAGCTGGAGGTGCCCCCATATGTCAAAAAGTGGGAAGGGGAGCTGGGGTCACAGTGTAGTAAATCCACGTTGGAGAAAATATTGAAGTTGGTACACTTGGTAGCACTTGATACCAGGAGAGTCGAATGTAACTTTAAATGCCTATCTAGATGGTACGCCACCCCAGACAAATTAAGTAAAATAGATAAAACCAAATCCAATCTATGCTGGAGGGGGTGTAGTAGCTTGGGTACTATGGCCCACATGTGGTGGGAGTGCCCCGGTATTAAACCCTTCTGGGGAAAAATTATATTATTGTCCAGGGAAATATCAGGAGAAGATATCGCCGAAGATCCATGGGTGTGTCTCTTCCACGGTACAGTAAAGACGAAGAAGAGCTACCTATCCTCTATCGTCCCCATATTGCTGGAGGCAGCTAAAAAGCAGATAGCTATAAGATGGTTAGATCCAGCCAGCCCAAGTATACGGGATTGGCTCCTTTGCATAAATGAGACATATAATATAGAAAGTTTGGATAGCAAGGGCATCTCACCAGATGAGGGGGTGGTGCGGGAGGGCAAATGGGAAGGTTGGCAAAAATATAAAAAGACTTGGAGTTTCGTGGAGGAGGTAATAAACACCACATAAAGGGTGGACGGGACGGAAATTGTTAGATACACATGGAGGCATGAATAGTATCCTTGGGATCCTTCTGCAGGAATAGGGGGGGATGGTTTGTTGCATGAGGTAATTGCTGATGGATTTTGTATTTACCTGTGCATTGGAGGGGTTTGGTTTTGTATGTGAAAAATTTCAAATAAATAAAGTATTTAAAAAAAAAAAAAAATAAGTAGTATTAGGCATGGTTCACATACAGTAGCTCACGAAAGTGAGTACACCCCTCACAGTTTTGTAAATATTTTATTATATCTTTTCATGTGACAACACTGAAGAAATGACACTTTGCTACAATGTAAAAAAGTGAGTGTACAGCTTGTATAACAGTGTACATTTGCTGTCCTCTCAAAATAACTCAACACACAGCCATTAATATCTAAACCGCTGGCAACAAAAGTGAGTACACCCCAAGTGAAAATGCCCACATTAGGCCAAATTAGCCATTTTCCCTCCCCGGTGTCATCATTAGTGTAACAATGTCTCAGGTGTGAATGGGGAGCAGGTGTGTAAAATTTGGTGTTATTGCTCTCCCTCTCTCATACTGGTCACTGGAAGTTAAACATGTCACCTCATGGCAAAGAACTCTGTAAGGATCTGAAAAAAAAGAATTGTTGCTCTACATAAAGATGGCCTAGGCTATAAGAAGATTGCCAAGACCCTGAAACTGAGCTACAGCACAGTGGCCAAGACCATACAGCAGTTTAACAGGACAGGTTCCACTCAGAACAGGCCTCGTCATGGTCGACCAAAGAAGATGAGTGCACGTGTTCAGAGGTTGTCTTTGGTAAATAGACATATGAGTGCTGTAGAGGTTGAAGGGGTGGGGGGTCAGCCTGCCAGTGCTCAGACCATACGCCACACACTGCCTCAAATTGGTCTGCATGGCTGTCATCCCAGAAGGAAGCCTCTTCTAAAGATGATGCAGCAGAAAACCTGCAAACAGTTTGCGGAAGACAAGCAGACTAAGGACATGGATTGCTGGAACCATGTCCTGTGGTCTGATGAGACCAAGAAAAACTTATTTGGTTCAGATGGTGTCAAGCGTGTGTGGCGGCAACCAGGTGAGGAGTACAAAGACAAGTGTGTCTTGCCTACAGTCAAGCATGATGGTGGGAGTGTCATGGTCTGGGGCTGCATGAGTGCTGGGGAGCTACAGTTCATTGAGGGAGCCATGAATGCCAACATGTACTGTGACTGTACTGTACTGTGCAGAGCATGATCCCCTCTCTTCGGAGACTGGGCCGCAGGGCAGTATTCTAACATAACAACCCCAAACACACCTCCAAGACGACCACTGCCTTGCTAAAGAAGCTGAGGGTAAAGGTGATGGACTGACCAAGCATGTGTCCAGACCTAAACCCTATTGAGCATCTGTGGGGCATCCTCAAACGGAAGGTGGAGGAGCGCAATGTCTCTAACATCCACCAGCTTTGTGATGTCGTCATGGAGGAGTGGAAGAGGACTTCAGTGGCAACCTGTGAAGCTCTGGTGAACTCCATGCCCAAGAGGGTTAAGGCAGTGCTGGAAAATAATGGTGGCCACACAAAATATTGACACTTTGGGCCCAATTTGGACATTTTCACTTAGGGGTGTACTCACTTTTGTTGCCAGCGGTTTAGACATTAATGGCTGTGGGTTGAGTTATTTTGAGGGGACAGCAAATTTACACTGTAATAGGGCGTACACATGGTCGGACTTTGTTCGGACATTCCGACAACAAAATCCTAGGATTTTTTCCGACGGATGTTGGCTCAAACTTGTCTTGCATACACACGGTCACACAAAGTTGTCGGAAAATCCGATGATTCTGAACGCGGTGACGCAAAACACGTACGTCGGGACTATAAACGGGGCAGTGGCCAATAGCTTTCATCTCTTTATTTATTCTGAGCATGCGTGGCACTTTGTCCGTCGGATTTGTGTACACACGATCGGAATTTCCGACAACGGATTTTGTTGTCAGAAAATTTTATATCCTGCTCTCAAACTTTGTGTGTCGGAAAATCCGATGGAAAATGTCCGATGGAGCCCACACACGGTCGGAATTTCTGACAACACGCTCCGATCGGACATTTTCCATCGGAAAATCCGACCGTGTGTACGGAGCATTACACAAGCTGTGCACTCACTACTTTACATTGTAGCAAAGTGTTATTTCTTCAGTGTTGTCACATGAAAAGATATAATAAAATATTTACAAAACTGTGAGAGGTGTACTCACTTTTGTGAGATACTGTTTGTACGTGCGTGTTTGCACGATCACGCCACAGGTAGAGCAGCCCATTCACTTCAATGGGCTGCCCCACCTGCTGGAAGCGCTAGGAAAAGAAGTCCCTGACACTTTTTTGAAATTGTGCCACACAGAACGGCATGGTGCTGTGGCACCATTTGGTTTGGCGTTCGGGAATAAGTGCCCTCTCCCTTCCAGGTTATTTTATGTTGTCTAGGTCCTGCTAGAGAGATTTCCCTTTACTTTTTGTCTTGGAGTTGCAACAGGAAGTTAGAGGAAATCTCCCCAAAATTAGCTGAATTTCCATCCTTAACAGTCACTGGAACAAGTGTCCCCATTGGAAGATTTTCCTTCACTCATTAAAGTGGTTGTAAAGGCAAAAGGTTATTTTTAAATTGTGGACCACATTAACCACTTAAGGACCAGAAGGAATTACCCCCTTAATGACCAGGCTATTTTTTGCGATACGGCACTACGTTATTTTAGCTGACAACTGCACATGCGTGTGACATTGTACCCAAATAAAATTGATGTTACCTTCATGCATTCTATGAAGGTAAACGGACACACAGAGCCGTGGCTCGGAAAAAAAGCCTGCTTGGGTGCCCCCATAGCAAGCTGCTTGCTGTGGGGGCACCCAGCAGGAGGGCAGGGCCAGGAGCGCCAATGTAGGATCCAAGAAGAGAAAGATCCGATCTGCTCAGTGCAAAATTATTACACAGAGCAGGGAATTATAACATGTTTTGTTTTTTAAAAAAACAAGGCTTTAATACCACTTTAATTTCAATGGGCTGCCCTATGTGGAAGTGGTGTGCATAAAATTACCACAGTACCATGCGTTTGGAAAGTGCCTTTGCAAAATGCATGGGGAGCCATTAATAATTAATGGCACTGCCACATGTCTGCAAAGGGGAAGCCAGTGTTTGCACACATTCCTGCAACCCAATGGTGTGATTGATCCCTGAATGTAAGATTTGCACTTATTTTCTCTTTAGGTGGCAATGGTCACCAGGACAAATAAAGATGAATCTCTCCAGGGGGGACACAGATGGTAATAAAACTTTGGCCAAGGGTCTAACCCTTCCCCACTCCATCAACAGCCATTTCATTTCTAGGGAATATCTACTAAGGAGAGCAGAAGAAGGAGCCATTTGAACAGGAAAGACAAACTATTCATATGAGAAAATAATAATTCATGAGAAATAAGTCCCTGCAGTGGTTGAACAGCTGTTTCATGCAAAAAGATAAGGATTTCACACCTATTTGATATTTGTGCATGCAAATTGCAAATGAAAAAACAACTATGTGATAAAATATCAAGCACAGTTAAAACGCTACGCTATAATAAATAATAAAAAAATGGTGCCCCAGCTAAAGAAGTAACAGTGGCAGCTGGTGCTCAAAATTTTTTTTGGGGGGGGCGCAACATTTTTTGGAAAAAAATCATTAATTGCTGCCACTGTGCCCATTAAACGCTGCCACTGTGCCATCAAACACTGCCACTGTGCCATCAAATGCTGCCACTGTGCCCATAAAACGCTGCCACTGTGCCCATCAAATGCTGCCACTGTGCCCATAAAACGCTGCCACTGTGCCATCAAACGCTGCCAGTGGGCCAACAAACGCTGCCACTGTGCGCATTAAACGCTGCCCCTGTGCGATCAAATGCTGCCACTGTGCCCTTCAAATGCTGCCCCTGCCATCAAACGCTGCCACTGCCATTAAACGCTGCCACTGTGCCATCAAACGCTGCTACTGTGCCATCAATTGCAGCCACTGTGCCAAACGCTGCCACTGTGCCCATCAAACGCTGCCACTGTGCCCATAAAACGCTGCCACTGTGCCATCAAACGCTGCCAGTGTGCCCATCAAACGCTGCCAGTGTGCCCATCAAATGCTGCCAGTGTGCCCATCAAATGCTGCCAGGGTGCCCATTAAATGCTGCCAGTGTGCCCTTGAATGCCCCCAGTGTGACCCCCGCCGGCTTGCCATCTGCCCGGCACTTACCCTGTCTCGGTGGGGCAGCGGGTGACGGCGACGAGCGGGGTCCTCCATGCATCTCCTGCCGTCCTCATCTCCCATCCTCTCCTCCTGATAGGCGTCCAATAGCGGCGCCTCTCATTTCAGTCAATCAGGTGACAGGTAACAGACCCGAGCACCTGATTGGCAGGGAGGCATTAGTCATTCGCTTTTCTAACACAGCTGAGTGACTGGCGCTCGCAGGTCACTTTTTTTGAAGCCTATTAGAGCCTATAGCTCTAATCAGGTGCTTCAAAAACACCCCCCCCACCGCTGTAATTCAGACGCCTTGCGCCCGAAAAGATGCCTGGCACCAAAATAGGGGGTGGCAGCGGCGGCCATAGATAGATTCATGCAATGCATGAATCTATCTATTAGTGATAGAGGGGGTGGCAGGAGAGAGGGGGCAGCGCCCGTGCGCCCTTAATACACAGGTCGCCACAGGTAAGAAATAAAAAGCACCTCTGACACCAATACTCACCTTCTCAACTGTAATATCCCCTGTAGTAAGTTCTTTTTGCCACAAGATGTCCTAAGTATTCCAGGCTGATGAAACCCAGAGGACGTAATGGGGTTGATTTACTAAAGGCAAAAAGACTGTGCACTCTGCAAGTGCAGTTACTCCAGAGCTTAGTAAATGAGGAAAGGCTTTACTCTGCAAAGAATACCCAATCACATGCAAGGAAAATGGAAAAAAAAAAAAAAAAAACAACAGCATTTTTGCTTCCACATGATTGGATGATGGAAGTCAGCAGAGCTTCTGCTCATTTACTAAGCTCTGGAGCAACTGCTCTTGCAGAGTGCACAGTCTATTTGCCTTTAGTAAATCAACCCCCTAATATGTGTGCAGGACACTGTGGAGAAACCACGAGGGGCATCACCACGGAACCTTGCACTGTAATGATGCAGAGAGCTTTGCTAAGGTGAGCATATTAGTGCAAAGAAAAGTGGTAAACAAAACCCTGTCTATCACATGACCTGCCTGAAGAAAAGGGTAAATATAAAAAAAAAAAGAAAAAAAAAAGCTAAAATTTTACTGCTTGAGGGCCTCCGGGGACAAGGTGATTGGAGGTCGGGGGCTGTACCCGGCTTAGTGAACTGACCCCGATATGTACAGTTCTATTTATAAAGCTGATCCCCAAATCTGCCTTGTAAATACACAGCTTTTGGAAATAAATAGGTTTTTCTTCAGCAAATATGAGAGCTAAAGTGCCCCACGTTTATCTTCTGAATTCTTGTGTGCTAATCAAACATCAATGTATTTATTTTATTAATTCCTGCCTCCTAATTGTACACATAACATCTTAACGAATAAAAAAAAAAAAAAAAAAATCCTGCCAAGTAGTTGTTTCCCAAAATTATCCACTGGTGCTTAATCATCCAGTATCTGCATTTAATCAAGACGGTACTTAATGAATATTCAAGATGCTCTAATTATGAAAGCAAAAGATAGCAAACTGCTTAAATGTGCAAAGAGTCATGCAGAAGCCGGCCGCGCCGCTCCCCCATACCAAAAGAGCGCTAATCAAATCACTGACATTTTAACATATCAACTCCGAGACGAACGCAAAGCTAAATGTACATTAGGAAGAGCAAAGGAAGGAAAAGACCGCTTGTGAAAATGGGTCAGCGTGGATTATATGGAGTGTCCTTCCTCTTGGCAAGGTCGTGCAGTGTGACTGTGCGTCTTGCGGAACGCTCCAAAGCTGTTATTCTCAGTAACGGGCTGCCTCTAATCACTACAGAGAGGTAAAAATTAGAGTGATGATGAAGTGTTACTGCTATGTGCCAAGGATCTGCATCACAGCCAGCACCGATAATCAGCCTGCAGCTAAAGAGACTATAGATTCCCAACCATTATTTCAAATACATTTTTTGTTAGGTCCAGATGAATATGGCTGGAATAAAAAAGTGGACTGGGTTGCATTAAAGCTAAACTTCAGGCCAACAGCTAAATACACAGATGAAATACAAACTGTATATGAGAACTGTTTTACCGGCAAAGGATTTGTATTCAAGTTTATCCAGTTCTGAGATTTACATAGCTCTGCCACCCATCACAGAGCAGGAGAGCTAATCTTTCTCTGCTGTAGTTATTCAACAGAATAGGTAATCGGCCAAATGATTGGACTGTTACTGTAATTTGCAGCAGTGTTAATTTTGGTAGCGAATTTCGATTTAGTTTTATGCCCTGTACACACGGTCGGATTTTCCGACGGAAAATGTGTGATAGGACCTTGTTGTCGGAAATTCCGACCGTGTGTAGGCTCCATCACACATTTTCCATCGGAATTTCCGACACACAAAGTTTGAGAGCAGGCTATAAAATTTTCCAACAACAAAATCCGTTGTCGGAAATTCCAATCGTGTGTACACAAATCCAACGCACAAAGTGCCACGCATGCTCAGAATAAATTAAGAGACGAAAGCTATTGGCTACTGCCCCGTTTATAGTCCCGACATACGTGTTTTACGTCACCACGTTCAGAACGATCGCATTTTCCGACAACTTTGTGGGACCGTGTGTATGCAAGACAAGTTTGAGCCAACATCCGTCGGAAAAAATCCATGGATTTTGTTGTCGGAATGTCCGATCAATGTCCGACCGTGTGTACAGGGCATTAGTCTTAGGACTAAAATGGCATTTTAGTTTTAGTCCCATTTTAGTCTTCTGCAATTGTTTTAGTTTTAGTCGTATTTAGTCGACTAAATCTCCAGTAAATTTTAGTCGACTAAAATGTCCTACGTTTTAGTCGACTAAAATCTCCAGTACATTTTAGTCGACTAAAACTCATTTTAGTCGTCTAAAATCTAATGGGTGTAAATAAATTGTAATGCATTAGTTAACATTTCACTACAATTTCCAAACTCATTATATACTGCTGGAGTGAAAAATCGAGGATGTTATTGTAGCGCCCTGCTCCCGATGGGCAGGTGCTATCTGTGTAAATTTAAGGTTGTCTGAAGCTGTATTTTAGCTCAGACTAATTATGGTAAATTTACTGGTTTCAGTATCAGTTCAGCTGGGTTGTGTCCAGGGCCAGATTAAGAGCAACATGGGCCTGGTGCTAAGAATTTTGGTGGACCTTTTTATGGAAATAAATCAAATGAAAACGCAAACAATTTTTGTTAAATTTAAATTAAAGAGAGAGAGAGGGGTGTGAGAGAGTGGTTAAGAGAGAGAGAGAGAGGGGGGGGGGGGGTGATAGCGAGATGGGGGTTGAAAGAGAGGGGATGAGAGGGAGGGGGAAAGAGAGAGAAAGGGGGTGAATGAGAGAGAGGGGGTGAGAGAGAGAGGGGACAAGAGACAGGGGGTGAGAAAAAGGGGAATAGAGAGAGGGTGAAAGAGAGAGAGGGTGGTAAGGGGTGAAGGGGGTGAGAGAGAGAACAGGGTGAAAGAGAGGGGATGAGAGAGAGAGGGGGTGAGGGGGGTGAAAGAGAGAGGGGGGTGGGAGTGAGGGGGTGAGTCTGTGGAAGGCACAGCATAGTACATAACACCGGGGGGGGGGGGGGGGGATAGCACAGTACATTACATGGTTGGCACAACACATTACATGGTGGATACATGGATACAGCACATTTAATAGTAAGCAAAGCACAGTACATTACATGGTGGGCACAGCACGTTACACAGTTGGCACTGCCTAATACAGCACATTACAAGGTAGGCACAGTTCATTATATGGTGGGCACAGCACATGACATGGTTGGTACTGCACAACACAGCACATTGCATGGTGGGCACAACACAGCACATGCACACGGTGGGCACAGGACCTTATATGATGGGCACAGCACATGACATCGCGGGCACAGCTGAGCACATTACATGGTGGGCACTGCACATTACAAGTGGGCACTGAACAGCACATTATATGGTGGGCACAGCATATTATATGGTGGGCACTGCACATGGCATGGTGGGCACTGCACAGCACATGACAAGGTGGGTACTGCATGACACCACATGACATGGTGGGCACTGCACGACACAGCACAGCACATTACATTGGGAGCACAGCACATTAAATGGTGGACACCACACATGACATGGTGAGCCCTGCACACCACATTCCATTGGGCACATTGGTGGGCACTGCACGACACGGCACATTACATTGTGAGCACAGCCCATTAAATGGTGGACACAGCACATGACATGGTGAGCCCCACACAGCCCATTCCATTGTGGGTGCTGCACGGCACATGCCATGGTGGACAATGTACAGCACATTACATGGTGAGTACAGCACATTAGATGGTAGGCACTGCATGGTGCAGCACATGACATGGTGGGCATAACACAGCACATGACATGGTGGGCACAACACAGCACATGACATGGTGGACACTGCACAGCAATTTACATGGTGGGCACTGCACAGCAATTTACATGGTGGGCACTGCACATGACATGGTGGGCACTGCATGGCACAGCACATTACATGGTGGGTACAGCGCATTACATGGTGGGCACTGCATGGCACAGTACATTACATGGTGGGTACAGCGCATTACATGGTGGGCACTGCATGGCACAGCACATGATGTGGTGGGCACAGCGCATTACATGGTGGGCACAGCACATTACATGGTGGGCACTGCATGGCATAGCAGATTTCATGGTGGGCAATGCAACTGCACATTACATGTTAGGAACTGCACATGACATAGTGGGCACTGCTGAACAGCACAGTACATTACACAGTGGGCACAACACACTACATGCTGGGCACAACACATGGCAGGGTGGGCACAGCACAGCACAGCACATGACATGGTGGGAACTGCACATGACATGGTGGGCACTGCATGGCACAGCGCATTACATGGTGGGAACTGCACATTACATGGTGGGATCACTGCATGGCACAGCACATGACATGGTGGACACTGCAAATTACATAGCGGGCATTGCAAGGCACAGCACATGACATGGTGGGCACTGCACATTACATGGGGGGCACTGAATGGCACAGCCCATAACATGGTGGGCATTGCACATGACATGGTGGGCACTGGATGGCACATCACATGACATGGTGGGCACTGCACATTACATGGCCGGCACAGTGCATGACATGGTGGGCACTGCATGGCACATCACATGACATGGTGGGCACTTCAAATTACATGGTGGGCACTGCAAGGCACAGCACAACATAGGGGGCACTGCACATCACATGAAGGGCAATGCAATGCACAGCACATGACATGGTGGGCACTGCACATTACATAGTGAGCACTGCAATGTACAGCACATGACATGGTGGGCACTGCACATTACATGGAGGGCACTGCAATGTACAGCATATGACATACTGGACACAGCACATTACATGGGGGGCACTGCATGGCACAGCACATTACATGGTGGGCACTGCATGGCATAGCAGATTTCATGGTGGGCAATGCAACTGCACATTACATGTTAGGAACTGCACATGACATGGTGGGCACTGCTGAACAGCACAGTACATTACACAGTGGACACAACACACTGCATGCTGGGCACAACACATGGCAGGGTGGGCACAGCACATGACATGGTGGGAACTGCACATGACATGGTGGGCACTGCATGGCACAGCACATTACATGGTGGGCACTGCACATTACATGGTGGGATCACTGCATGGCACAGCGCATTACATGGTGGGCACTGCACATTACATGGTGGGATCACTGCATGGCACAGCACATGACATGGTGGACACTGCAAATTACATAGTGGGCATTGCAAGGCACAGCACATGACATGGTGGGCACTG
The DNA here is from genome assembly GCA_037952835.1 of Lithobates septentrionalis. Classification (NCBI taxonomy): domain Eukaryota; kingdom Metazoa; phylum Chordata; class Amphibia; order Anura; family Ranidae; genus Lithobates; species Lithobates septentrionalis. The sequence goes on along the minus strand of JBBDGP010001990.1, from coordinate 543,261 downwards.
CACATTACATGGGGGGCACTGAATGGCACAGCCCATTACATGGTGGGCATTGCATATGACATGGTGGGCACTGCACATTACATGGCGGGCACAGTGCATGACATGGTGGGCACTGCATGGCACATCACATGACATGGTGGGCACTGCACATTACATGGTGGGCACTTCACATTACATAGTGGGCACTGCAAGGCACAGCACAACATAGGGGACACTGCACATCACATGAAGGGCAATGCAATGCACAGCACATGGTGGGCACTGCACATTACATAGTGAGCACTGCAATGTACAGCACATGACATGGTGGGCACTGCACATTACATGGAGGGCACTGCAATGTACAGCACATGTCATGGTGGGCACAAGAGAGCACATTACATGGGGGGGAGCAGCAGTCTGTCCCCTAGCACAATAATTACACAACATCCCCCTAACAAATGTACTGACCTTATCATAACAGCATGGGAGATGTCCTTCCTCCCGGGCTCCTGCTGGTTAGGAGAACATCAGCGCCCCTCCCCCAGACAGCTCCCAGACACAGAGGATCTGTGTGAGTGAACAGATCCTGTGATAGGAGTCAGGCATCCGCAGACAGGACTCGGCTGCAGTGACTTGTCTCCTCCATGTGTACACAGAGGGCTCCTCTTCCTTCAGGAAGGCACACAGATATTCATAAGCCACTGCCATGGGCCTATATTGAGGGAGGGGCCTGGAGCTGCAGCTCCACCAGCCCCTATGTTAATCCGGCCCTGGTTGTGTCAGTTTCCACTTGACCATGGGTCTCGCTGTGGCTACCGGTAAGTGTTGGAAATGCAACAGGCTGGATACATTGGGTACCCTTTTTTTACTCGGAAACAGCCCGGTGGGAGTGGTTTACTCGCTGTGCATTCCGGGTAGTGGTTTTTAAGGTACAGGCGCCATTTTTTTGGGCTCTCTCTCTTTTCATCATGGTCCCTGACCTGAAGGCCCTTCTGGCCTAAGGGGGCCGGGGCAGCCCTGCTGCCATGAGTCCAGCTGGCCTGAGGCGCTGCTACTACAGAAGTAGGCCCAGTAGCTCTGGGGCATGCTTATCCAAAAAAAGGGTGGTCCTGTGCTGTCTTGCCTACGAGGAGAAGCCGATCGGTTGGAGGAGACCAGGGGAGGACTTTTCCTGGAGGTGACCGAGCAAAGTATGCTGGTATCCCGGGAGAAGCCTGGAAACTCAATCGAAGGATGCAACCTGGATCACCTGCCTCACAGTATCGCCGGATCGGCTGAAATAATTTGGTACTGTGCAGCTAAGCTTCAAATCTAGCAAAAGTTTGGTTACACCATCCTGTGGCAGAGGATTGTGTAACGATCGCAACGATTATTATTTCTCGTCAAGTCTGTGGCAGAGACTGTGTCCGAACATTGCACCAGTTGCTAGGTCAGTAAGAGAGACCTAACCGGTGGATGCTACATCCAGTTGAGGGAATCATTTGTCCTCTGGAGAGAAGAAATACCCTGATCCGCAATACAAGGTACCTGAATTCCTCTTAACCCTCCATCTCTCTACCTAACACTGAAGAATAAATGAATTGCAAAAATAAAGTAACGAAGTGTTTGGTGCAGACATTATTGAATCTTTTCTCTTTCCCATCTTTAATGGGACCCCCTTTGATGGACACAAGGTAACGGTAAGCCCAATTTAAACCAGCAGCTCCTTCGGGGGTCAGTGCTACATTATTATTTATTGTATTGAGGTATGAACATGCACTACAGACCAGTGTTAATTTTGAAGTCAAATTTCAATTTAGTGTTAGTCTTATGCCGCGTACACACGATCGGAATTTCGGCCCGCAAAAGACCGATGCGAGTTTTTCGTCGTAAAATGCAACCGTGTGTATGCTCCATCAGACTTTTGCTGGCCAAATTCCAGCCAGCAAAAGATTGAGAGGTTCTCTAATTTTCGGTCGGAAAAAGTTCCTATCCAAAAATGCGATCATCTGTGGCAATTCTGACACGCAAAATTTCTATGCTCGGAAACAATTTAATGCATGCTCGGAAGCATTGAACTTCATTTTCTCGGCTCATCGTAGTGTTGTACGTCACCGCGTTCTTGACGGTCGTCATATCTTTTTCAGACGAGAAGTCCGACAGTGTGTACGCAGCATTAGTCTTTTGACTGAATGGCATTTTAGTTTTAGTCCCATTTTAGTCTTTTGACTCAAATTCCATTTTAATTTTAGTCGCATTTTAGTCATCTCAATTGTTTTTGTTGTATTTTAGTGGACTAAAATAGTATTAATTTTAGTCGACTAAATTAACACTGATTTGCAGTTTACTAAACAGGTGCAAAGCTAGAAGCAATAATGCAAAACCGGTTTAGGATGGCAAAGAGCAGGCATACGGTGCAGAATACTACAAAACTGATCCTGAAAGCTGAACAAACATGGATTGGATTCTTCACAGCAATGTCTCTGTGACTTAAGCAGGGCTCATGGCTTGTGGCTGCGTAGAATAGTCTTTAACTGCTTCAGATCCGCGCTATAGCCGAATGATGGCTACAGTGCGGACCTACTTTGCCGGGAGTACGTCTATTGACGTCCAACCGTGCCAGAGCGGCCTGCGCGCATCCTGCAGGGCGTGCGGCGCACTCTGTGATCAATGAGTCTATGAGACTCGGCTGATCACAGATTGGAGTAAGGGGTCAGTCCCGACCCCTTGCCATGTGATCAGCTGTCAGCCAATGACAGCTGATCATGTGATGTAAACAGAGCCGGTAATCGGCTATTTTTTCTCCTCGCGCTGATAGCGTGAGGAGCAAAAAAAGCCGATCACCGGCTGCTCTCAGAGGGACATCAGTCCCGATCAAGGAGAGGTCCAGCCAGCTCATCTGTGCCCACCTGTGCCACCTGCCAGTGCCAACTACCAGTGCACAACAGTGCCGCCTACCAGTGCCCACAGTGCCACCTACCAGTGCCCACAGTGCCACCCATCAGTGCCCACAGTGCCATCCATCAGTGACACCAATCAGTGCCTCATAAACAGTGCTGCCCATCAGTGTCACCTACCAGTGCCCATCAGTGCCACCTCTCAGTGCCACCTATCAGTGCCATCTATCAGTGGTACCTATCAGTAACACCTATCAGTGCCCTTCAGTGTCACCCATCAGTGCCACCCATCAGGACCCATCAGTGCCATCTTATCAGTGGCCATCAGTACCGCCTTATCTGTCCCCATCAGTGCTGCCTTATCTGTGCCTATCAGTGCAGCCTATTAGTGCCCACCAGTGCCGCCTCATCAGCGCATATCAATGAAGTATAAAAATTACCTGTTTGCAAAATTTTATAACAAACTATGAAACATCCCCAGCTGTGATTAAATAAAACCAAAAGAAAGCTCTATTTGTATGAAAAAAATTGATAAAAAGTGTTGTATGACTGCGCAATTGTCATTCAAAGTGCGTCAGCGCTGAAAGATGAAAATTGGTCTGGGCAGGAGGGGGGTTTAATTGCCCAGTAAGCAAGTGGTTAAACCAGTGTTTCTCAACCTTTAAATTTATAGACAATCTCAATGCACCCTTTAAAATTATAGACAGTCTCGAGGTACCCCATTCTAAAATGTAAATAACTATTCTAATAGCTTTACATAATGCAGTAACATCCACACACGTAGGACACCCAACATTACAGGTGATTTATTCTTCCACAGCAAACACACTTTTGCACACTGGTACTGCCTAGTATTCCAATGTTTCTCTTCTCCCTCAATTTCTCTCCATCAGTCAGCTAATGTCACCCCAGTGCTGAGGGAAGAGGAGCACAGGTGGGTCAAACAAGGATGCTGTGGAGGCAACAGACATCCTCTTTATTAAAGTGTTTGAATCAAAAGTTGTTGAATCAAATGGCTGACAGGTGGGGTATTTATGACAGAAGACCCTATTGGTCTCTTCTGCTATAAATGCATCTCTCCGCCTGCTCATGCGCAGCTCAGTGAACATTTACGGCCCGATCCGTGCCCCTGCGCATGGGCATGAGTGGCGTCATCACGGCCTAGCCTAACATATGGCCAAAGGCACGGGACCCGGAAGGGAGAACAGGCAAAGATGGAAGCGCCGGGGAACCACTGGATCGGTCTCAGCGCTGTGCTGGAGGACACTATATGACAGGTAAGTCTGCCATAATGTACTAGTATGCTGTGCAATGTGCATACTAGTACATTATGGCATAACCCACCTGAGGGGCCTTACAAAATAAAAAATGTTTATAGCGGACTTTACTTCCGCTTCAACGAATGATCTCATTTGTTGTCAGGATGCCAGTGTCTAGAAAGTCATAATGGTGCATAATGAAAACCCGTGGCTTTGTGTAACATGCCACTTTGTTGCATGGCATCCCAAGGTGTTTGCAATTTCCCTTGCTGGTGTGCACTTCTAAGTTGGATTAACACTTTATTCTCAACAAAGTCTGATGCTTCCAACTCATCTTTCTCCAGTCATTTCAAACAGTTGGACATGCATAATTTCTACTCCTGAATCCAGGAAGTCGAAGTGTGTTCAAATGTTTGTTTGGCCAACTGTAAACCATTGTACTGTGGCTCTCCCAAGAGTATAGCCAAATATAACATGGTAGGGTGAGTGGCCTGTCAAAGAATGTATTGATTGTTTGTATTTCCAGATCACTTGGCTAAGTAATGTGTTTATTTCAATTGTTTCTCATGAGCTAAGACTCTCAGCAGTTGTAGTAGGGTGCCACTGAACCTGTCACATGTCCCATTACCTTGTGGGTGGTACAGAGTAGTGTGTGACTTCCTAATGCCTAGTACGTGGAACAATTCTTGGAAGGACACTTCCAAAACAGAGTCCCTGGTATGAAAACATGTTCTGCTGACCGCCATAAGAAAGGCATAAGTGCTTCCACTCCATCTGGGTGGCAGTCTTGATGGACTGGTTGCAGGTCATTGCTGCCACAGAAAGTGGTCCACCATGGCTATAACATGATGGTATCTGTCTTCTTCCCACTGACACCAATGATGGCCGCAATTCCTTTCACTGATACCAACAATGGGTACATATCCTCCTACTGACATCATTGATGGGGCACAATTCCTCCCACTGACAACATCGTTTATAATTCTTCCCACTGACGCCAACAACATTTCTCACACCGGCACAATGTTGGGCATTATTCCTCTCACTGACACCATTGATGGGGCACAATTCTCCCCACTGGTACCAAGGATGGTTACATCTCCTCCCACTGACATCATTAATGTGGCATAGTTATTAGATGGGGCATCATTTCACCTGCTGACATCAAAAATGGGGCATAATCCCTCCCAACAATATCTAAAATTCCTCCCACTGACATCAACATTGGCTACAATTCCTCCCCATAAAACCAACAATGGGAACTATTTTTCACACTGACACAACAATGTGCATTATTACTCCTACTGACACCAACAATGGTGCATGTTCACACTCAGAACAGTTGCTTGGTCATTTTTCAGTACTTCTACTGACCTACAACTCGAGAAAAGCACTTTTTCTTCCACTGGCCACCAAGCCTAGGATGTTGTTTACTCCCAATGACCACTGCCAGTGGAGCATTTCCTACACACACTAGGCACAATCTGGCCCATCTAAAGTCTGAAAGACATTGAACTGGCTCCTTGTTTATACTGTTTTGGAACACGTTCTCTAATGCCGTGTACACACAAGCAGACTTTGATGGACTGAACTTCAAAGGACTTTTTGACGGACTTTCGACGGAGTTCCAACGCAACGGACTTGCCTACACACGATCACACCAAAGTCCGACTGATTCGAACGTGATGACGTACGACCGGACTAGAATAAGGAAGTTCATAGCCAGTAGCCAATAGCTGCCCTTGCGTCGTTGTTCGTCCATCGGACTAGCATACAGACGAATGGATTTTTCGACCGGACTCGAGTCCATCGGAAAGATTTGAAACATGTTCTATTTCTAAAATAGGTCTGATTTTTCGCCAGCAAAGGTCCGATGAAGCCCACACACGACTGAATTGACCGGCGGATTCGTTCAGTCGGACCTTTGCTGTTGAAAAGTCCGGTCGTGTGTCCACGGCATTAGGATTCCATTTATAACCACTGTGGGCACATTTTACGGCCCATTCATAAAACGTCATGGAGCTTAAGGTAGTCCACTGAATGTTTTCTGCCTAATGCAGCAGAGAGACCTCAGTGGTTGGAGGAAAGCTGGTTCTGTGACTTTTTTTCTAGGTATGGCCATACTGCTGCTTTTTTAAATTGGCCCTAATTAGTGAATCTACGGGTTCAACCAATGGCTTAGCAACTTCTAATAAACAGAGTCTGAACTTTGCGCTATGGGGTTGATTTACTAAAGGCAAATAGACTGTGCACTCTGCAAGAGCAGTTGCTCCAGAGCGTAGTAAATGATCAGAAGCTCTGCTGACTTCCATCACCCAATCATGTGCAAGCAAAAATGCTGTTTTTTTTTTTCCTTGCATGTGATTGGGTATTCTTTGCAAAGTAAAGTTTTACCTCATTTACTAAGCTCTGGAGCAACTGGACTTGCACAGTGCAACTGCACTTTGCAAAGTTCAGTCTCTTTGCCTTTAATAAATCAACCCCACTGTGTGTAGCGCCCTGGAGTTTAGTCAGGGAGCTCCTCACAAACATACTTGCCAAGAGTAGTTATCTTGGTTCTTGGTCGATCTATTGATTTCTCCCTAAGCTTGGCCTTGTTGCACTTTTCTCTTCTTCCACTAGGTGGCCGGGTACTTGGTGGTACTAGATACGAGAAGGGCAACCCAAGGTCAGGTTATGGGTATGTGGGTGCCCCAGCCAATGGGCAGGGGTTTTCTTTAATCCCTTGGCCTGCTGGGAGAGCCTATATATTCGGGTGAGGTCAGGTGATCTGTGTTCTGTGCCACCCGGACTGTTGTCTGGGTGGACGTGTGTCGTCTGCCCTGGGCTGCTAGGCCCGAGATTGGGCCTATCCCAGGGGCATCTGGCTGTCAGGCTGTGTGAGGGCATATCCAGAAGTAAGAGGGCAGCGCAGGGTTGGGACTGCGGCTTGCGGTCCAACCAAAAGTGGTGTTTCTTCCGGACGGAGAACCTGTCAGTGGCCGGAGGTAGAAGGGAAGCTGTCGCCATGAAGGAACCAATTGCCTTTACCAGGGACCACAGTGAGTAACTGAAGCAAGTACCAGAATTATATTCTCACTGAAGGGCACAGTGGAGAATCAGGAAACTTCAGGCGGTGATCAAGTCAAAGATCCAACCAGTGGAGGAGACGCTTGCAGAGCAGCCTTGTGTGTCAAGCCAGGGACCAAGATGGTTAGCAGGGGTGAAGCTTGAGGAGTATCTGGAGTGCCAGGCTAGGGACCCAGCAGATAAGCGGGGGTGACGCTTGAGGGGATACCACCGCAAACCTTGGAGGAGCTCAAGGGATTTATAGTCAGTGAATCAGTGGGTCTAGTGAGAGACCAGGAGCTCAGTATTGAAGAACTACAAGGAGCAGTTATAGTAGAACTGAAGAAACTGATATGTTTGAGTTAGGAATTGTTAAAGGACTGTCACCATAGGAGACAGCAATCTGCACGTGCAGACGTGGCACCTTTCTGGGGCCTTTCCCTGTACGGCTGTCCTCCTATTGAAGTCTCAGAGTCTGCCAATTGAGTTTGCAACTATCTAAGGGTGTCCTGGCCCTAACCCTCTTTCCCCCAAAATATATAAAAAGGACTGTCAAGAGAAATAAAACCTCTTTTACATCCAAGAAGTGTCTGGCAACCAATGACTTTCACCATCTTTGCACCCACTATGCCTCACAACCTACCACATATTGAAGGATGTCAGCTATCTTTGGCCTTGGAGGTTCTCAATGGACCAAAAGAGGGCAAAGACCTTGCTATATGTGTCTCAAAGCCAGTCTATGTGAGTTAAAGACTGACCTACGGTCATTACTCCCTGCACAGCTGCCTAAGAAGAAAATTCTACCAATACCAGACCCAAGACTTACCTGGAACAGTTACTAGAACAAACAATCCAGTGCCCTACTGTCTTCTTTGAGATTCCACATGTCAATTTCCTTTAAAAGGAAATCTGGCTTTCATTTTGATCCAAAACAGTTTGCATTATGGACCTGGAATAAGGCAGATCAGGAGCCTCAAATTGCTGTGTGGCGGTTATAAATTAGTAACAAAGTATTAAACCCAGAGGCAGCCAGCTTGTTGGCATTTTCAGAAGGATATCATTAATGTCAGCCTCTGCATTTCTTTCGGTACAGTTTTTGTCAAAATCTTTTTTCTAAATATCATTTCTATTTTTGAACACTAGACGGCACTTGTGAGCTTCCATTCGTATCATTTACAGGTTTGTGTATGTCAGCGAGCGGAGCCATTCTCAGCGTGCATTAAGTATAGCTGAGCCCATATGGAATGTGCAATTATGTAAAACCGTCTCGGTTCACCCCAGTGTGAAGGCTGCAGTGCATTGCTCCTTTACAGCACACTCAAGCTGCAAAAGCATATTGCCTTAAAATGACACAGGCCCGGGCTTTCATTACAGAGCAACAAAAACATTCGGAGAACTCAAGTTTAATGTACAGCGAAGGGAAGAAATCTTGACATAAACATGGTAATCTGCGCATTGTACCATAAGAGCACTTCATAGGAGAAAAGCACTTTAAAATGTACACTAAACAATGGCACGATGAGCGCGAAATGTGGCGTGTATTCATAACGATGTCTGGAAGCCATAGCTTGTGAACAAATATTGGAACATACCTGTTCCATCTTTGAGCAGAGGCATACTTCCCAACATTTTGAGATGGGAATGAGGGACACCTACTAGCAAATGTATGTAGGCATAGGACACACCCCCTGCCACACCCCCTTAAAGGAGAATTAACCAAAAAAAAAAAAAAAAGGTTAATTAAATTCACAAGGGCTTTTTTTTACCACTACTATTCCTTTATATTGGGTTTTTAAAGTTTACAAATAAATACAGCTATTTAGAATTGGATGCAAGGTTAATGCCGTGTACACACGAGCAGAATGTCCATCAGAAAAAGTCAGATGGGAGCCTTTCATCGTATATTCCGACCATGTGTATGCCCCATCTGACTTTTTCCGTCGAAAATTCAGATGAACTTAGATAGAGAACATGTTTTAAATTTTTCCGATGGAACTAATTACTATCGGGAAACCCGCTCGTCTGTATGCTGTTCCGACGTACCAAAAACAACGCATGCTCTGAAGCAAGTACGAGACGGAAGCTATTGGCTACTGACTATTGAACTTTCTTCTTCTAGTCCCATCGTACGTGTTGTACGTCACCGCGTTCTGGACAGTGGGAATTTGGTGTGACCGTGTGTATGCAAGACAGCTTGAGCGGAACTCTGTCAGAAAAACCTTCAGAGCTTATTCCGACGGCAAAACCGGTTGTGTGTTCGCGGCATTAGGACTGGGAAACACCTTTTGAAAGAAAAAAAGTGCATTTTATATACAGTGGGGCAAAAAAGTATTTAGTCAGCCACCAATTGTGCAAGTTCTCCCACTTAAAAAGATGAGAGAGGCCTGTAATTGTCACCATAGGTATACCTCAACTATGAGAGACAAAATGTGGAAACAAATCCAGACAATTATATTGTCTGATTTTTGAAAGAATTTATTTGCAAATTATGGTGGAAAATAAGTATTTGGTCACCTACAAACAAGCAAGATTTCTGGCTCTCACAGACCTGTATCTTCTTCTTTAAGAGGCTCCTCTGTCCTCCACTCATTACCTGTATTAATGGCACCTGTTTGAACTTCTTATCAGTATAAAAGACACCTGTCCACAACCTCAAACGGTCACACTCCAAACTCCACTATGGTGAAGACCAAAGAGCTGTCGAAGGACACCAGAAACAAAATTGTAGACCTGCACCAGGCTGGGAAGACTGAATCTGCAATAGGCAAGCAGCTTGGTGTGAAGAAATCAACTGTGGGAGCAATAATTAGAAAATGGAAGACATACAAGACCACTGATAATCTCCCTCGATCTGGGGCTCCACGCAAGATCTCACCCCGTGGGGTCAAAATGATCACAAGAATGGTGAGCAAAAATCCCAGAACCACACGGGGGGACCTAGTGAATGACCTGCAGAGAGCTGGGACCAACGTAACAAAGGCTACCATCAGTAACACACTACACTGCCAGGGACTCAGATCCTGCAGTGCCAGACGTGTCCCCCTGCTTAAGCCAGTACATGTCCTGGCCCATCTGAGGTTTGCTAGAGAGCATTTGGATGATCCAGAAGAGGATTGGGAGAATGTCATATGGTCAGATGAAACCAAAGTAGAACTGTTTGGTAGAAACACAACTCGTGCTGTTTGGAGGAGAGAGAATGCTGAGTTGCAACCAAAGAACACCATACCTACTGTGAAGCATGGGGGTGGCAACATCATGCTTTGGGGCTGTTTCTCTGCAAAGGGAACAGGACGACTGATCCATGTACATGAAATAATGAATGGGGCCATGTATCGTGAGAATTTGAGTGCAAACCTCCTCCCATCAGCAAGGGCATTGAAGATGAAACGTGGCTGGGTCTTTCAGCATGACAATGATCCCAAACACACCGCCCAGGCAACGAAGGAGTGGCTTCGTAAGAAGTATTTCAAGGTCCTGGAGTGGCCTAGCCAGTTTCCAGATCTCAACCCCATAGAAAACCTTTGGAGGGAGTTGAAAGTCCGTGTTGCTCAGTGACAGCCCCAAAACATCACTGCTCTAGAGGAGATCTGCATGGAGAAATGGGCCAACATACCAGCAACAGTGTGTGACAACCTTGTGAAGACTTACAGAAAACGTTTGACCTCTGTCATTGCCAACAAAGGATATATAACAAAGTATTGAGATGAACTTTTGATATTGACCAAATACTTATTTTCCACCATAATTTGCAAATAAATTCTTTCAAAAATCAGACAATGTGATTGTCTGGATTTGTTTCCACATTTTGTCTCTCATAGTTGAGGTATACCCATGATGACAATTACAGGCCTCTCTCATCTTTTTAAGTGGGAGAACTTGCACAATTGGTGGCTGACTAAATACTTTTTTGCCCCACTGTACAACTATACAGATCAGACCAAAATGAGGGACAAATGAGGGGGAAAGAGGGACAGAGGGACATTGCTCCAAATCGGGGACAGTCCCTCGAAATCAGGGGCAGTTGGGAGCTATGGCAGAGGCATAACTACAAACAGCTCTTTCCATATCATACATTAATGCATTCTAACATTAATCCACACTAAATTACTATTAGTTTTATAAACGTTAACAAGTTAAAGTGTAGGTTTATTTGAACGTTGTTTTTTAAATCAGCACAAGGAACAGAACTTATATGTAATGAGAAGTGTCCCTTGTGCTTGTGCTGGCTGTTCTTGTTGAAATCTTCTGTCTTCTGCCCCCCCTTCACACACATCACCGTAGCAATAATCTCTCATTCTTACAGGGATCAATCTACTTGCTGGACCTCTTCAGTGCCGGGACAAGGTCATCCAGCGCCTAGGGCAAAGATGCCCTACTGCACCCCCCTTCCCCCCATTTATGATGTTTAAGCTTAGAGAATCCTATGCCCAGCAGCCACTCACTTGTCAAAATCACTGCCGCTGTCAACTTTTGTCAGCCTTGTAACAGAAGGAAGGTGCCCCCATCCTTACAATAAACCAATGCACCCAGGGCAGGCGCCCCTCTCGCCCACCCCTTGTCCTGGCCCTGGATTTCTCATGGGCTTTCGTGCAAACTTTGCCCACCCTTTCCGCCCCCTCCTCCATTCATAGAAACTGTACTGCAGCTTCCATCAATGAAAGTGCTCAGTGAAGGGAGGAGGTGGACTTTTCATTCATCTGCCATTCCTTCATTCGTAGATCGCTTTTCATTGATCAATGCTATAATACACCCTCTGTTAATGGGGGGGCAGAAGGGGTGGGCATAGTTGGCACTCTTGATGAATGCCTATGATAGGTCCAATGGTTGTATTGACCCCCATAGATCAGAAGATTACCGCTGTGTGGGTATGGAGGGGAGGAGAGGACAGGAGAATATAATTAGGACCACTAACACCAGTACAAGTACAAGGGAAACTCTTCATTAACCACTTGCTACCCAGGCCAATTCTGATACTTCGCTCCTACATGTAAAAATCATAATTTTTTTGATAGAAAATTACTCAGAACCCCCAAACATTATATATGTTTTTTTAGCAGAGACCCTAGGGCATAAAATGGTGGTCATTGCAACTTTTTATTATTATATGTTATATGTATAACATATCATTGTATGTATTTGCGCAGTAATTTTTCAAACACGTTTTTTTCATGCATAAAAAAAAAATAAATAAACATTAAAGTTAGCCCAATTTTTTTGTATAATGTGAAAGATGATGTTACACCGAGTAAATAGATACCTAACATGTCAGGCTTTGAAATTGCGCACAATCGTGGAATGGTGCAAAACTTCAGCACTTCAAAATCCCCATAGGAGACGCTTTAAATTTTTTTACAGGTTGCCTGTTTAGAGTTACAAAGGAGGCCTAGTGCTAGAATTATTGCTCTCTCTCTAAAATTTGTGGCGTTACCTCACATATGTGTGGTTTGAAGGTTTGAACGTCGTTTACATATGTGGGCACGACTTACGTATGTGTTCGCTTCTACACACAAGCACGTGGGGATGGGGCGCTTTAAATTTTTTTTTTTTTATTGTTTATTTTACTTTTATTTTTCTATTTTGACACTTTCTTTTTACTTTTTTTTTCTAAAGAAAAATAAAAAAGTTTGCGCTAGGTGTATGTGCTATACATAAAAATGTTAAGTGTTAAATGTAAAAAATCCCGTAATAGGAATCCTACCGCCGAACACTATAACCCCGATATAAGGGCACCAATAGCAGATATAAAAAGAAAAGCGCAGGGCTGGATATATATCTTAGGTGAAATGTGTGAAACCAATATATCAACACAAATAAAAAATCAATAAAGTGATGATTTACAATATCAACAAGTGATAAGGAACTATATCAACCAGTGTACAGTTGATTAATCCTTAAGAGTAGCATAACAGTGGAAAAATAAATACAAATGAAGAAATATTTATAACAGTCCCAAAAAATTATATTATAAATTAAAGTCCCAGAGAATGGTGAAATTCCAACATGTATCTTGGTTCTGTATTCCACCGCAGGTGCTGCCCACCACCTAAAGAGTAAAGTTGGAGGCTTACCAGACCGCCCTTATTCAGGGGGGTCAAAACAGGCTCAGTAGGGATATACAAATCCAGAAGGTGTCCCTCAGGAAAGCTCTGTAGAAGTCTTCCGGTCTCACAAGAAGATTAGCCTGTAGTACCCAGGAGTTATCCTGATGACATCAGGATAATATAGGAGGGGTTTTCATTCTCCTATGACTCTCCTATGAGGCTGCATGACCCCTGACCCTCTGTGTGGACAGTGCTGATTGGCCCTGTGCTGATCACATACAACCCGCCCCCCCAAAGAAAAATTTAAAAAACTCTCTAGCAATACACACCAAACTGAGCATGTGCAGCCTGACTCCATAGACTCTGTGTTATCAGGAAACTATCGGGGCACAGTGGAAGAAGGGAAGGATCAGAGAAGACAGGATCACACAGCTTTTTTACACAATATGGAGGATTACCTCCTTAGGTTCCACAGTGAGTATAACAATCATGCTTTACTGCATATACAAACTGATTTTACTGTTGTGGGTTTAGTAACACTTAAAGTGTACTTTCTTACTGAAAACGTGGGTTTAATAAACAGTTGTGCTAATATCGTGTGACACACAAAATTGCAACAATCACCATGTTAGTCTACATTTTATTCTACAGGTCCTCAGCTTTCAGGATATACGTATATAATATTTAATATATAATATATAATGTTTTGGGTTTTCCCCTCAGCGTGTCTAAATATGAGGATGTTCGTTTATGCTGGGTTTAGCTTTGAAGAGGGTGCGCCCCAAGAAACGCATTAGCTTCCTCGCATTGTGGTGCATTGGATGGAGTGACACCATCACTGATCTTTTATCGGTGTGATACAATTCTTATGCAGCGTACACACGGTCGGATTTTTCGACCGGACTTGTCCGACGGACCAAATCCGGCGGACAATCCGATCGTGCGTGGGCTTCACCGGACCTTCAGCGGACTTTTCCAGTCGCAAATCTGACGGACTTTAGATTTGGAACATGCTTCAAATCTTTACGTTGTAACTCTGCCGGACCCAGAAATCCACTCGTCTGTATGCTAGTCCGACGGACAAAAAGCGACGCTAGGGCAGCTATTGACTACTAGCTATCAACTTCCTTATTCTAGTCCGGTGTACGTAATCACGTACGAATCCGTCGGACTTTGGTGTGATCATGTGTAGGCAAGTCCGGTTGTTAAAAAGTCAGTCGGAAGTCCGTCAAAAGTCCGTCGAAAGTCCGCTGGAAAGTCTGTCAGACCAGTCCGGTCGAAAAGTCCGCCTGTGTGTACACGGCCTTACATTTTTTTCTCCTTTGTAAAGATGGATTTGGCTTTTCTGTTCATTTTTGAACCGCTTAAGCCCCGGAAGATTTGGCTGCTGAATAACCAGGCCATTTTTTGCGAGTCAGCACTGCGTCGCTTTAACTGACAATTGCGTGGTCATGCGATGTTGCACCCAAACAAAATTGACGTCCTTTTTATCCCACAAATAGAGCTTTCTTTTGGTGGTATTTGATCATCTCTGCGGTTTTTTTTTTTTGCGCTCTAAACAAAAAAGGCAATTTTGAAAAAAAAAACAATATTTTGTACTTTTTGCTATTATAAATATCCCCATTTTTTTTTAAAAAAAGCAAATTTTTTCTCAGTTTAAGCCAATATGTATTCTTCTACATATTTTTGGTAAAAAAAAAAAAATCGCAATAAGCGTATATTGATTAGTTTGCGCAAAAGTTATAGCGTCTACAAAATAGGAGATAGATTTATAGCATTTTTATTACTATTATTTTTTTTACTAGTAATGGCGGTGATCTGCGATTTTTATGCTGACTGCCACATTATGGTGGACACATTGGACAATTTTGACACATTTTTGGGACCATTGGCATTTATACAGCGATCAGTGCTGTAAAAATGTCACTGGCAGGGAAGGGATTAACACTAGGGGGGCGATCAAGGGGTTAAATGTGTTCCCTCGTGTGTTTTCTAACTGAAGGGGGGAGGGGACTGTCTAGGGGAGATGACAGATCGCTGTCCATACTTTGTATGAACACACGATCTGTCTCTTCTTTCCTCAGAGAACCGGGATCTGTGTGTTTACACACACAGTTTCCGGTTCTCGCTGTGTCACGAGCGATCGCGGGAGCCTGGCGGTCATTGCGCCCGCCAGGCACTCGCATCAGGTCGGGGGACAAGTAGCGAGCGTGCCCCTAGTGGCCGCAGGGCGAAGCGATGTAACATATCGTTGTTTCGCCCAACCGTGCCATTCTGCTGCAGTAAAACTGCGGCGGCTGGTCGGCAAGTGGTAAATAAATCTTTTGGACAATGCACTAGGCGTGGGCACCCTCCTGTTTGTGTTTTTCCACGGTGTACAATACCCGGTTGATGGGCATTCTGAGGGTTAAAACAGGCAGTCAGCAGGTGACATATCGCCTCCTCACTGCCTGTCAAACCCCCTCTAAAAAGCAATCCACCGCAGATCGCTTTTCAAGGGACGGCAATAACAGTGTGGATGAACCCTTCCGACACTTACGGAATCCCATCAGGTAAAGTCTACGGTAATAAAACCTTCGCCATAAATGTATCCCCATCGGAGGTTTGCTTTTCTGAGCAAAACTGAAGTTTCCCTTTAATAGTGACCTACTCTCTGCAACTAACTGCTCCACATTAATCCTGAAAATACAGCAAAATATTCAGCAAGACCTCGAAGATTTGCCTCGCAGGAAGAGCGGAGGAGAAGAAACGAAAATCTAGCAATGATATGAAGGAGATAATTTTCATGCTCTACTTCTCATTCCGTATCACAGGCTCTGCTGGAGATGTTTTATGAGTCGAAGAAACTCAGTCAGCCTGTAAAACGCGCTCTACTATTATTGTTTTTACTTTTATTATTATGTATTCTATGGTTTATATTAATATAAGCAGAACATTCCAATGCATAATGCAGTGTAGAAAATCCAAATGAAGGTAAGCCCCACCCACTTATATGTCAAACCCCGCCCACCTGGATGGCTTGCTATACTGCAGATGAAACATAATAAACAGAATAATTGAAAATAACTCCAAACCCGAGAAAATCCAATCACTAATGCCACTTCAATATTCTTACATCCACAGCTTTCATTTAATAAGAAGAACTAAAGGCAAAGGCTTTTTTTAAATTTTGGATAGAGTAAGTTTTTTTTCCATCCCATTGGGGGGATTTCCCTTCACTTTCTGTCTCATAACCAAAACAGGAAGTGAGAAGAAATCCCTCCAAAGTGAGGGAATCCCTGGTTGTCACCAGGATCATCAGAATTTGTGTCCCCGTTGGAAGATTTCCCCTCTATTACGTATACCACGGTGGAGGTGGGGCAGGGATCTGAGACTAAGGGGTACCTGTGTTTTCCATCTACAGACAACCAGGTTGGCTGTCCCTGCTATACCCAGATATTTATTGGTTGATGACTTTATTGCTCTGGATATGATCCGATGCCCACCAGACCAGATCAGTGACTCTGACATTATAGATCAAATTACCGGGTGAGGGTCTATTCTTTCTTTTTTTGTGATGCTGCAGGTTGCATGGAATTAACCTTATATAACATGATGCATGTTGAGCTGCCCAGAAGAAGCACATAAGGATTCTGCGAAACGCGTCAGCTTACCGTATACACAAGCATCGTTCAAGCTTTTACATGAACTAAGTATAATTTCTGGTCAATGTTCTATATGACCTAATGCTACTGTCAATACATTTTATGCTTTTGTATATTTTGTAATAAATGTTATTTTTATTATCACTTATTGTGTATGTGCTTACCTCAGAGACAGTGACATATCCCTGAAAGTCCCATCACCTTATGGGAGAGCGGTGATCTCTCCCATCTCTCCAATCTTCTTCTCTTCCCCTCTATTACTGTTCTGGGGACAACCCAAAATTTTAGATTTCTTTTTTCTTTCACTTTTGTTAATAACTGTAAACAGGAGGGTGAATCTCCCTAATAGGGGCACATACAGCAATACAAACTGACAGGTGTTCTTATCCCTCTTCACTCTTTACAAACGAAAAAAAAATGCCTATCATTATACTTTAAATTAGTGGTCTCAAAACTGCGGATTGTGGGCCGGATGTGGCCCTTTGCTTGCCTTTAGCCACACCTTAGGGCACTATTCCTCCCACTGACACCAATAATGGGGCATTATTCCTCCCTTTAATACCAATGTTGGGGCACTATTCCTCCCTCTGACACC
Organism: Lithobates septentrionalis; assembly: GCA_037952835.1. Lineage (NCBI taxonomy): Eukaryota > Metazoa > Chordata > Amphibia > Anura > Ranidae > Lithobates > Lithobates septentrionalis. Next base: position 525,816 of record JBBDGP010001990.1, on the reverse strand, counting down.
AATGATGGGGCACCATTCCTCCCACTGACACCAATGATGGGGCAATATTCCTCCCACTGACACCAATGATGGGGCACTATTCCTCCCTTTAATACCAATGTTGGGGCACTATTCCTCCCTCTGACACCAATGATGGGGCACCATTCCTCCCACTGACACCAATGATGGGGCAATATTCCTCCCACTGACACCAATGATGGGGCACTATTCCTCCCACTGACACCAATGATGGGGCACTATTCCTCCATCAAATACCAATGATGGGGCACCATTCCTCCCACTGACACCAATGATGGGGCACTATTCCTCCATCAAATACCAATGATGGGGCACCATTCCTCCCACTGACACCAATGATGGGGCACTATTCTCCCTGCTGACACCAATGATGGGGCACTATTTCTCCATCAAATACCAATGATGGGGCACCATTCCTCCCACTGACACCCAATGATGGGGCACTATTCCTCCTGCTGACACCAATGATGGGGCACTATTGATCTTTTATTGAAAAGAATCAAGCAACCAATTTTATACAAAAGTAAAAAACAAAACCATAGTACAAAAACTTCAACAGAAATCCAAGGAATACACATCCGTGTTCAGAATATATACAATATAAACATAATCCACTACCAAAATTATTTACATAAAGCAGCAGAGAGGACCTAAGAGGCACAACCCATCACCTATATATGCAGCCATTTATCAAAAATTAATCCAAAAAATAATAATCTAGGGTGATAAGAGACAGACAGCCACACCCGGGAAAGACTTCTGGCAGTCAGGGAGGCTTGAAACCCCTCCACGCCTTCAACCAAGCTCCCTGACTCCGCTTGTCTCTCTCAAGCACCCGAATCACCACCACCTGAACAGGAAGGATTTTATGCCGAATGCTGACCTGACACCGTGCGTTCCAAGTGAAATAATGGACTACTATGCTAACTAGAAAAAGTGTATCTAAACAAAAAACCCCACCAGTATTGAATGCTCCATACACCCACTCAGCATAACCCAGCCTGGAGAGGAAAGGGACACCGAGGGCCCGCCCCACCTGTTTGTACACCTCTATGTTAAAAGGACAATGAAGCAGAAAATGGTCCATAGTCTCCTCCTCACCTGCACACTCCTCCCGAGGACAGCTACGATCCATCCCACTGCGGAATTTCAAATTGCCCCTAACATAGAGCCTCCCATGGAAGCACAACCAGGCCAGATCCCTGAATTTAGGGGGTACTCTGTCTAAATTAATAAGTCTTAACCCTGCCCTCAAAACTGGGCCTGGGCAATCCCTTAATCCCTTTTGAGGCCATAATCGCCGGGTCCAAATTCAATGCCTAAAATCTTAATTCTTTCCTGGGGCACTGGAAAGGTGTCCGGGAGATCAAACCCCTCACCTTCCTTTCCCATCCAGAAAACTTCACTCTTTTCCTGATTGATCTTGGAGCCTGATGCTTCAGAATACCGTGATGTCAGAGAGACCACCTCCTCCGCTTCATCCGCCCCGGAGACAATCACCGACACATCGTCCGCATAGGCAACAACCCTCAAAGGCGGCTCACCCGGGAGCCCCACTGGCACCCCACACAACATGCTGCTCTCTAGCCTCCTGATGAAGGGGTCAATTGCAAACACATAGAGCAGGGGACTCAGGGGACAACCCTGGCGCACCCCGGAGCCAACCTCAAAGGACTGCCCAACCCAACCATTAAGAAGAGGAAAGCTCTCTGCCCCCTTATACAGGACTTTTAACCAATCGACAAAACCACCCGGCAGACCGTACTTACTAAGGAGCAACCACAGGTACTCATGGTTAACACGATCAAAAGCCTTTGCCTGATCCAATGTCAGCAAATACTTTCCCCAGCCTGCAGCCCTGCACCGCTCCAAGGCCTCCCGGACAGCTAAAACTGCTGTGAAAGTGCACCTACCCTGGACCGAACAGTGCTGATGGCGAGAAAGCAAAGACTCTGCTACTGACGATAGGCGCCAGAAAATGATCTTTGCCAGTATCTTTCTATCGACATTAAGAAGGCTGATGGGGCGCCAATTCTCAATCATCGAAGGATCTTTACCCTTTGAAAGAAGAATCACAGCTGAGTGCCTCATGGAAGGGGGAAGTACCCCCTCAGCAAGGCAACTGTTAAAAACCTCTACCAAATGTGGGGCCAGAATAGACTTAAAAGCTTTGTAAAACTCAGCCGTCAAGCCATCCGGTCCAGGTGACTTTTTGATGGCAAGCTGTTCAATTGCCCTCATCACCTCTTCAACTGTGATCTCCTCTGTCAAATTCATCAATGGGACATCTTCATCATTTAGACCTGGAGTAGTCACGGACTTGTCACGGTCAAGCTCTTTCCTCCCAAGAAGGTCAGCATAAAAGGACCTCACGACCTCCAGAATCCCTGACCTGGACTTTGTCAAGGAACCTGTACTGTCCTTAAGGCCAACGACCGTTTTAACAGCTACACCTTGTTTGCAGTTCTGGTAAGGGTCAGGCGAGTGGTACTTCCCATAGTCCCTCTCCAGAACCAAAGAGGCATGCCGGTCATATTGACACTTCCTGAGAAGGAGTTTCACTTCAGAGATTGCCCCAGGATCTCCTCCTCTCGAGACAAGAATATCCAGCTTCCTCGTTGGTAGGTCATGTATTTATTAAACTGCTTTCTATTGGCTAGGCCCCTGAAGAATCCAGCGATCCTCTTTTTGGTCAGCTCCCACCACTCAGCCTTGCTGCTACAAAAGTCCAGGATGGTCACCTGTGCCTGAAAGAATTCCTCAAAGGATTGTCTAACATGTTCTTCCTTGAGTAGAGTCGAATTCAATCTCCAGATGCCCTTACCCCTCTGAGGGGCGTCTGAAGCATTCAGGACCACAGATAGCATACAGTGATCAGAGACCTCTACTGCCTGCACCACTGGGGGCGAGAAAGCAGAGGTCTCCTTCAAAAAAAACCTATCTATTCTGCTCTGACTATTACCTCGATGAAAGGTGAACCCAGTGTCATCTGGGAGGTGCTTAATGTGCACATCCACAAGACCAGCATCCCTAACCATACTATTTAAAAAAACGCTATCATATCCCAGCCTGTCCTTGAAGTCCTTCCTGTCCTTGGGCCTAGTTACTGTATTAAAGTCACCTCCAAAGACCACTTGCCGGGATGTAAAAAGAAATGGCTTGATCCTTGTAAAAAGGCATTTCCTGTCCCACTTTGTGTGCGGCCCATAAACATTAATTAGGCGCAGGTCCTGCCCTCCCACAAGGACGTCTAAGACCATACATCTCCCAATCTCCACCTCAATAACCCGCCGGACAGTTACCATGCCGGTTTTAAACAACACCGCCACACCGCCGTAAGGCTCGGCCGCAAGAGACCAGTAAGATGGACCATACCTCCACTCTCTCTTGGCCATATGAATATCTGCCAAGGAGGTGAGCCTAGTCTCTTGCAAAAATAAAATTTCAGCATCTAATTGGCTGAACAAAAAGAAGGCCATAGAACGAGCTCTTACTGACTTAATGCTGGCGACATTTATTGTCACCACTTTTAACGGAGGGGGAACCGCCATTTGAGTTATTGGGTGGATTGCTTCTTAGCTCCCCTCTGCTGCTCATCACCAGATGCCTCTCTCTTTCTTGAGGCCGCCTCAAACTCCATTTCGGAATCAGAACTTCGCTCCGAAGAAGCTCCAGATGAAGAAATATCCCAATTAGAGGACCTATAATGGTTGGAGACAGGCACTGGAGCCTGTTCTGTCCTCACCACCTGCTTCTTCCGCTTCCCAACCTTCCTTCTCTCCTCCAGGTACTGCAGGTCAGCTTCAGAGATGCCCTCATCTCTTACTTTTTCCTGTGAAGTCTTTACAGAAGACTTCTTTACAGAGGAAGAAGCGACCTTTTTAGTACCCACTACCACTCCTGGTGCGGGGGGGGTGCTCCCTTTGAATCAGACTTAGGAGGGGTAGACTCCTGGGGGGGAACTGACTCGGGGGGCACAGACTTGGAAGGTTCTGACACAAGAGGAGGGGATACAGTAGGCTGGGGGGACACAGAGACAGATACAGAAGGAATACTTACAGACACAGGAGGGGTGGCCACAGGAACTGGGGAGCGACCCTGAGCAGGACCAGGGGAGTCAGTCACCGCAGAGGAGGATGGTACACCAGGGGCATCACCCTCCACCCTGTCCAGCCTTGACAAGTCATCTATTACCTCCTTCTCCATATTGTGCCAGGCTTCAGGACATCTGCTGTAGGGGTGGCCAAGGCGCAGGCACAGGTTGCATCTGATCATCTCGGTGCAGTCCTTAGCCATATGACCCTGACCCCGACACACTGAACATATCAAGGCTGAACAGGAAGAGCTCAAATGCCGCTTTTCTCCACAGCGGTGACACAGCTTCGGCTGACCAGGGTAAAAAATAGTCATCCTATCCCTCCCTATAAAAGCTGAGGAGGGCAGGTGACGGACAGCATTCCCATCCCTGGCCAACCTCACTGTTACTGACCAACCCCCAGTCCAGATGTTACGCTCATCAAGGATTTTGCTGGGCTTAGTCAAAACCTCCTTAACCAGTCCTCTAGGTCCCGAGCAGGAACACTCTCATTGGTGAGTATGATGGTGATCTTTTTCACCGTTGACCTTTGCGAAACCGCAACTGGGGCCAGACCTTCCCATTCGGGTCTTGACCTGCACCGAGCCTCATATCGCTCCCAGAACAGGTCAAGACCCTCTGGCCTGGTGAAACTAATGGTATAATCCCGTGTCCCAGCTACATGTATTAGAGCATACAGATCGTTTGCCCCAAAACCCATCTCCAGAATCAAATCCACCACTGCACGCCGTGCTGGAGGGATTGCACCACCTTCCCATTTGAGAATTACCACATTTCTTCTCGGACCCCCAGCAGAAGCCAGAGACCCAAGACCAGATCCCGGGGTGCCCAAAGTGGTAGGCTGCAGGGGGAAAACCCGCTTGGGGGCGGAGCTACCAGGAGCAGAGCGTACCACCTGAGCAAACGTGGGTTTATCAGGGCCAAGGCCCCACACTGAAGTCACAGTAGTCTGTACATTACTATTATTATTATTTACTGCTTGAACGGAGTTGGTAGGACTGTCCATCACACTTGAACTGGGACCATTGTTCATCACACTTGTACTGAGATGATTTTTATCAGTCACACAAACATTCTCATTCTCATCAGGAATAGTCACAGTTTCTGCTGCAATACCAGCTGTCTCCTGAAGCTGTGCTGTAGAGTCTTCAGCAGGTCTGGGGCAAACAGCTTTAGACTCAGCTAAAGGGGGGTTAATTGGCTCTGCTGAATCTTGTAGTTCATCTGCAGGAATGTCATTTTTTTAAATGCAAACTTTGCTGCACTGCAGCATCAGCAGGCACAGCATTGCTACACATAGGACTAGCAGCCTGATTGTCACTGGGCACATTGTCTGTATCAGTCACAAAAACTGTTTTATGCACCACATGGGGCTTGACGGGCTTTACCTTGTCAGGCACATTATCTGTCATGTCCTCCTCATGGAACACCAGCCGATCACCCCGCAAAGGAGACTCCATTACCTGGATTACCCTGAGCATGCCTCCTGAGTCCTGGGAAGGCATGGGGCTGCTTACCTCTCCCTGAGGGGGCAGGGGGTCTGAACTGGGGGTCTCCTCCTCCACCTCCATCTTTGTCATCCTGGCAAACCTTCGGTCATTGCAAAATTTTTCTTTGAAGGGCCCATCTCTGCCTTCCATCATGGCCACAATGGTCTCCTGGTGTTCAACCCGGACCTTGGCCAGTTGGATCTCCGGATCCATGGACCCACGTTTCTGGCTATGTAAGCCCTCACGCTGCCTTCTCAAGCGCTTCACCTCCGCTCTGAGCTTGTACAGCTTGTCTCTTTCTCTATTCAGGACCTTAATCCCGGCCACCACTCGCTCCCGGGTGGCCTCTGAGCCTTCATCTTCACCAGGGGTAGAGAGATCCCCAGCCATGGCTTGTACAGAGGAAGGCATGTCACCTGATGGCCCAGGAGATGGGTGGGAGCTTCCAGCAGGAGAGGCCCTGCTGGCCTCCATGGCTTCCCAGAAAGGAGCCAGGAGAGCTGGGAGAGATTTCACCACCACTCCCCTCTCACACAACGATCACCTGCAGCAGCTCCAGAGAGACAGCTTCCTCCTGACACACCTGTGCTCCAATGATGGGTGGGGCACTATTCCTCCCTCTGACACCAATAATGGGGCACTATTCCTCCTGGTGACACCAGTGTTGGGACACTATTCCTCTCACTGACACCAATGATGGGGCACTTTTCCTCCTACTGACACCAATGATGGGACACTATTCCTCTCACTGACACCAACGATGGGCACTATTGATCTTTTATTAAAAAGAATCAAGCAACCAATTTTATACAAAAGTAAAAAACAAAACCATAGTACAAAACTTCAACAGAAATCCAAGGAATACACATCCATGTTCAGAATATATACAATATATACATAATCCACTACCAAAACTATTTACATAAAGCAGCAGAGAGGGCCTAAGAGGCACAGCCCATCACCTATGTACGCAGCCATTTATCAAAAATTAATCCAAAAAATAATAATCTAGGGTGATAAGAGACAGACAGCCACACCCGGGAAAGAGACTCCTGGCAGTCAGGGAGGCTTGAAACCCCTCCACGCCTTCAACCAAGCCCCCTGACTCCACTTGTCTCTCTCAAGTACCCGAATCTTCTCCACCTCATGCAGAATGTCATACACCACCACCTGAACAGGAAGGATTTTACGCCGAATGCTGACCTGACACCGTGCGTTCCAAGTGAAATAACGGACTACTAGGCTAACTAGAAAAAGTGTATCTAAACAAAAAACCCCACCAGTATTGAATGCTCCGTACACCCACTCAGCATAACCCAGCCTGGAGAGGAAAGGAACACCGAGGGCCCGCCCCACCTGTTTGTACACCTCTATGTTAAAAGGGCAATGAAGCAGAAAATGGTCCATAGTCTCCTCCTCACCTGCACACTCCTCCCGAGGACAACTACGATCCACCCCACTGCGGAATTTCAAATTGCCCCTAACATAGAGCCTCCCATGGAAGCACATCCAGGCCAGATCCCTGAATTTAGGAGGTACTCTGTCCAAATTAATAAGTCTTAACCCTGCCCTCAAAACTGGGCCTGGGCAATCCCTTAAGGCCAGTGGGTCATGAAAGACTTCGCTCAAGACTCGACTCATAAGGACTTTCCTCGGAACCGATCTGAGATCTTCAGCCGACAATCGCCACTGCCGTAATAACTTCAGGCACGGAGCGACATAGGCTGGTAGCTGACCACGATGACCCCTGAGATTCTTCACTTGGCCACCTTCTTCCCAAAGTCGCAGAAAAGGCCTAAACCAAGATCTAAAAATGCCTGCCCATCCAGGAGGTTCCACTGCAAGCATATTACCAATATTAAACTTGAGAAAAAGCAGTGAAAAGAAAAGAACTGGGTTGACCATACCTAAGCCACCCTCCCTCCTGGATAGATAGGTGACATTCCTCTTGATGGGGTTCAGTCTGTTCCCCCACAACATCTGAAAGAACACACTACTGACCCTAGCATAGAGAGACACTGGCAAGATGCAGACAAAGCTGACATACAAAAAGATCGGAATCAGGTAAGTCTTAATCAGATCAACCCTTTCCCTCATAGATAACTTCCATTTCTTCCAGCTGACCACCTTAGTATTGGCAATTTCCAGTCTGCCTTCCCAGTTTTTGAGGCCATAATCGTCGGGTCCAAATTCAATGCCTAGAATCTTAATTCTTTCCTGGGGCACTGGAAAGGTGTCCGGGAGATCAAAACCCTCACCTTCCTTTCCCATCCAGAAGACTTCACTCTTTTCCTGATTGATCTTGGAGCCTGATGCTTCAGAATACCGTGATGTCAGAGAGACCACCTCCTCTGCTTCATCCGCCCTGGTGACAATCACTGACACATCGTCCGCATAGGCAACAACCCTCAAAGGCGGCTCACCCGGAAGCCCCACTGGCACCCCACACAACATGCTGCTCTCTAGCCTCCTGATGAAGGGGTCGATTGCAAACACATAGAGCAGGGGACTCAGGGGACAACCCTGGCGCACCCCGGAGCCAACCTCAAAGGACTGCCCAACCCAACCATTAACAAGAGGAAAGCTCTCTGCCCCCTCATACAAGACTTTTAACCAATCGACAAAACCACCCGGCAGACCGTACTTACTAAGGAGCAACCACAGGTACTCATGGTTAACACGATCAAAAGCCTTTGCCTGATCCAATGTCAGCAAATACTTTCCCCAGCCTGCAGCCCTGCACCGCTCCAAGGCCTCCCGGACAGCTAAAACTGCTGTGAAGGTGCACCTACCCTGGACCGAACAGTGCTGATGGCGAGAAAGCAAAGACTCTGCTACTGACGATAGGCGCCAGAAAATGATCTTTGCCAGTATCTTTCTATCGACATTAAGAAGGCTGATGGGGCGCCAATTCTCAACCATCGAAGGATCTTTACCCTTTGAAAGAAGAATCACAGCTGAGTGCCTCATGGAAGAGGGAAGTACCCCCTCAGCAAGGCAACTGTTAAAAACCTCTACCAAATGTGGGGCCAGAATAGACTTAAAAGCTTTGTAAAACTCAGCCGTCAAGCCATCCGGTCCAGGTGACTTTTTGATGGCAAGCTGTTCAATTGCCCTTATCACCTCTTCAACTGTGATCTCCTCTGTCAAATTCATCAATGGGACATCTTCATCATTTAGACCTGGAGTAGAGTCCAAAAAGCTTTCCATCTTGTCACGGTCAAGCTCTTTCCTCCCAAGAAGGTCAGCATAAAAGGACCTCACGACCTCCAGAACCCCTGACCTGGACTTTGTCAAGGAACCTGTACTGTCCTTAAGGCCAACGACCGTTTTAACAGCTACACCTTGTTTGCAGTTCTGGTAAGGGTCAGGCGAGTGGTACTTCCCATAGTCCCTCTCCAGAACCAAAGAGGCATGCCGGTCATATTGACACTTCCTGAGAAGGAGTTTCACTTCGGAGATTGCCCCAGGATCTCCTCCTCTCGAGACAAGAATATCCAGCTTCCTCCGTAAACGTTGGTAGGTCATGTATTTATTAAACTGCTTTCTATTGGCTAGGCCCCTGAAGAATCCAGCAATCCTCTTTTTGGTCAGCTCCCACCACTCAGCCTTGCTGCTACAAAAGTCCAGGATGGTCACCTGTGCCTGAAAGAATTCCTCAAAGGATTGTCTAACATGTTCTTCCTTGAGTAGAGTCGAATTCAATCTCCAGATGCCCTTGCCCCTCTGAGGGGCGTCTGAAGCATTCAGGACCACAGATAGCATACAGTGATCGGAGAACTCTACTGCCTGCACCACTGGTAGCGAGAAAGCAGAGGTCTCCTTCAAAAAAAACCTATCTATTCTACTCTGACTATTACCTCGATGAAAGGTGAACCCAGTGTCATCCGGAAGGTGCTTAATGTGCACATCCACAAGACCAGCATCCCTAACCATACTATTTAAAAAAACGCTATCATATCCCAGCCTGTCCTTGAAGTCCTTCCTGTCCTTGGGCCTAGTTACTGTATTAAAGTCACCTCCAAAGACCACTTGCCGGGATGTAAAAAGAAATGGCTTGATCCTTGTAAAAAGGCATTTCCTGTCCCACTTTGTGTGCGGTCCATAAACATTAATTAGGCGCAGGTCCTGCCCTCCCACAAGGACGTCTAAGACCATACATCTCCCAATCTCCACCTCAATAACCCGCCGGACAGTTACCATGCCGGTTTTAAACAACACCGCCACACCGCCGTAAGGCTCGGCCGCAAGAGACCAGTAAGATGGACCATACCTCCACTCTCTCTTGGCCATATGAATATCTGCCAAGGAGGTGAGCCTAGTCTCTTGCAAAAATAAAATTTCAGCATCTAATTGGCTGAACAAAAAGAAGGCCATAGAACGAGCTCTTACTGACTTAATGCTGGCGACATTTATTGTCACCACTTTTAACGGAGGGGGAACCGCCATTTGGGTTATTGGGTGGTTTGCTTCTTAGCTCCCCTCTGCTGCTCATCACCAGAAGCCTCTCTCTTTCTTGAGGCCGCCTCAAACTCCATTTCGGAATCAGAACTTCGCTCCGAAGAAGCTCCAGATGAAGAAATATCCCAATTAGAGGACCTATAACGGTTGGAGACAGGCACTGGAGCCTGTTCCGTCCTCACCACCTGCTTCTTCCGCTTCCCAACCTTCCTTCTCTCCTCCAGGTACTGCAGGTCAGCTTCAGAGATGCCCTCATCTCTTACTTTTTTCTGTGAAGTCTTTCCACAAGACTTCTTTACAGAGGAAGAAGCAACCTTTTTAGTACCCACTACCACTCCTGGTGGGTGGGGGGGTGCTCCCTTTGAATCAGACTTAGGAGGGGTAGACTCCTGGGGGGTAACTGACTCAGGGGGCACAGACTTGGAAGGTTCTGACACAAGAGGAGGGGATACAGTAGGCTGGGGGGAGACAGATACAGATACAGAAGGAATACTTACAGACACATGAGGGGTGGCCACAGGAACTGGAGAGGGATCCTGAGCAGGACCAGGGGAGTCGGTCACCGCAGAGGAGGATGGTACACCAGGGGCCTCACCCTCCATCCTGTCCAACCTTGATATGTCATCAATTACCTCCTTCTCCATATTGTGCCAGGCTTCAGGACATCTGCTGTAGGGGTGGCCAAGGCGCAGGCACAGGTTGCACCTGATCATTTCGGTGCAGTCCTTAGCCATATGACCCTGACCCCGACACACTGAACATATCAAGGCTGAACAGGAGGAACTCAAATGCCCCTTTTCTCCACAGCGGTGACACAGCTTCGGCTGACCAGGGTAAAAAACAGTCATCCTATCCCTCCCTATAAAAGCTGAGGAGGGCAGGTGACGGACAACATTCTCATCCCTGGCCAACCTGACTGTAACCGACCAACCCCCAGTCCAGATGTTACGCTCATCAAGGATTTTATTGGGCTTGGTCAAAACCTCCCCATAGTTCCTTAACCAAACCTCTAGATCCCGGGCAGGGACACTCTCATTAGTGAGGATAATTGTGATTTTTTTTACTGTAGACCTCTGAGAAACTGCAACTGGGGCCAGACCTTCCCATTCAGGTCTTGACCTGCAACGAGCCTCATATCTCTCCCAGAACAGGTCAAGACCCTCTGGCCTGGTGAAGCTAACTGTATAATCCCGTGTCCCAGCTACATGTATAAAGGCATACAGATCATTTGCACCAAAACCCATCTCTAAAATCAAATCCACCACTGCACGCCGTGCTGGAGGGATCGCACCACCTTCCCATTTCAGAATAACAACATTACGTCTGGGACCCCCAGCAGAAGCCAGAGACCCAAGACCAGATCCTGGGGTGCTCAAAGTGGAAGCCTGTAGGGGAAAACCCCGCTTGGGAGCAGAGCTACCAGGAGCAGAGCGTACCACCTGAGCAAAGGTAAGTTTATCAGGGCCAAGGCCCCACACTGAAGTCACAGCAGTCTGTACATTACTATTATTATTCACTGCTTGAATGGAGTTGGTAGGACTGTCCACACTTGAACTGGGACCATTGTTCATCACACTGGTACTGGGATGATTTTTTTCAGTCACACAAACATTCACATTCCCATCAGGAATAATCACAGTTTCTGCTGCAATATCAGCTGTCTCCTGAAGCTGTGCTGTAGAGTCCTCAGCAGCTGTGGGGCAAACAGCTTCAGCCAAAAGGGGGTTAATAGGCTCTGCTGAATCTTGTAGTTCATCTGCAGGAATGTCATTTTTTAAAAGCAAACTTTGCTGTACTGCAGCATCAGAAGGCACAGCATTGCTACACATAGGACTAGCAGTCTGACTCTCACTGGGCACATTGTCTGTATCAGTCACAGTGTTGAATGGCACAAAAATTGTTTTATCCACAATATGGGACTTGACAGGCTTTACCTTGTCAGGCACATTGTCTGTAATGTCCTCATCATTAAATGCCAGCTGATCCCCCCGCATAGGAGACTCCATTACCTGGATGGCCCTGAGCATGCCTCCTGAATCCTGGGAAGGCATGGGGCTGCTTACCTCTCCCTGAGGGGGCAGGGGGTCAGAACTGGGGGTCTCCTCCTCCACCTCCATCTTTGTCATCCTCGCAAATCTTTTCTCATTACAAAACTTTTCTTTAAATGGCCCATCTCTGCCTTCCATCATGGCCACAATGGTCTCCTGGTGTTCCACCCGAACCTTGGCCAGTTGGATCTCTGGATCCATGGATCCACGTCTCTGGCTATGTAAGCCCTCATGCTGCCTTCTCAGGCGCTTCAGCTCCGCTCTGAGCTTGTAGAGCTTGTCTCTTTCCCTATTCAGGACCTTAATCCCGGCCACCACTCGCTCCCGGATGGCCCCGGAACCTTCATCTTCACCAGGGGCAGAGAGATCACCAACCATGGGTTGTATAGGGGCAGGTATGTTACCTGATGGCCCAGGAGATGGCTGAGAGCTTCCAGCAGGAGAGGCCCTGCTGGCCTCCATGGCTTCCCCAGAAAGGAGCCAGGAGAGCTGGGAGAGAGTTCCTCACCACTCCCCTCTCACACGGATCACCTGCAGTAGCTCCAGAGAGACAGCCTCCTCCTGACACACCTGTGCTCCAATGATGGGTGGGGCACTATTGATCTTTTATTAAAAGAATCAAGCAACCAATTTTATACAATAGTAAAAAACAAAACCATAGTACAAAACTTCAACAGAAATCCAAGGAATACACATCCATGTTCAGAATATATACAATATATACATAATCCACTACCAAAATTATTTACATAAAGCAGCAGAGAGGGCCTAAGAGGCACAACCCATCACCTATGTACGCAGCCATTTATCAAAAATTAATCCAAAAAATAATAATCTAGGGTGATAAGAGAGACAGCCACACCCGGGAAAGAGACTCCTGGCAGTCAGGGAGGCTTGAAACCCCTCCACGCCTTCAACCAAGCCCCCTGACTCCGCTTGTCTCTCTCAAGTACCCGAATCTTCTCCACCTCATGCAGAATGTCATACACCACCACCTGAACAGGAAGGATTTTATGCCGAATGCTGACCTGACACCGTGCGTTCCAAGTGAAATAACGGACTACTAGGCTAACTAGAAAAAGTGTATCTAAACAAAAAACCCCACCAGTATTGAATGCTCCGTACACCCACTCAGCATAACCCAGCCTGGAGAGGAAAGGGACACCGAGGGCCCGCCCCACCTGTTTGTACACCTCTATGTTAAAAGGGCAATGAAGCAGAAAATGGTCCATAGTCTCCTCCTCACCTGCACACTCCCCCCGAGGACAGCTACGATCCACCCCACTGCGGAATTTCAAATTGCCCCTAACATAGAGCCTCCCATGGAAGCACATCCAGACCAGATCCCTGAATTTAGGAGGTACTCTGTCCAAATTAATAAGTCTTAACCCTGCCCTCAAAACTGGGCCTGGGCAATCCCTTAAGGCCAGTGGGTCATGAAAGACTTCGCTCAAGACTCGACTCATAAGGACTTTCCTCGGAACCGATCTGAGATCTTCAGCCGACAATCGCCACTGCCGTAATAACTTCAGGCACGGAGCGACATAGGCTGGTAGCTGACCACGATGACCCCTGAGATTCTTCACTTGGCCACCTTCTTCCCAAAGTCGCAGAAAAGGCCTAAACCAAGATCTAAAAATGCCTGCCCATCCAGGAGGTTCCACTGCAAGCATATTACCAATATTAAACTTGAGAAAAAGCAGTGAAAAGAAAAGAACTGGGTTGACCATACCTAAGCCACCCTCCCTCCTGGATAGATAGGTGACATTCCTCTTGATGGGGTTCAGTCTGTTCCCCCACAACATCTGGAAGAACACACTACTGACCCTAGCATAGAGAGACACTGGCAAGATGCAGACAAAGCTGACATACAAAAAGATCGGAATCAGGTAAGTCTTAATCAGATCAACCCTTTCCCTCATAGATAACTTCCATTTCTTCCAGCTGACCACCTTAGTATTGGCAATTTCCAGTCTGCCTTCCCAGTTTTTTTTTTTTTTAATCAATAATTTTTATTAATTTTCACATAGTATACATTGTACAATTGAACATTGTACGTCGTGCAACGACGTAAAAGTGGACAATGCATTGAAAACAGCTCCACATTGGGTAGAGTAAAACTTTGTCCATACACATTGAATTAATGCATTGAGTACATAATAACCAGTATCTCTAGCATCGGTATATTGTAGTCGTTGTTGATCCACTTCACTAGTGTGACACCCCAAGTGGGATCTCTAGAGTCACAGGAGTGAAGTGGACCATCTGTGTTAATGCATTCCAAAGAGAGAAGAAAGAAAATGTTCTGGAAGGTTATTAGTTGAAAATATACATGTAAACATACTCTATTCATAGTATTGCTCGGTCAAGAGGAAAGGATTTTAATGCAGCAGCTTAGATGGGGATTGCGCAGACTCTAATCCAGGTGGTCCATGGTTGCCAGCTGGATTGTATTTTTTTATATTGGTTTGTGTCAGAAGCAGATGTGTGCTCATAACTGTAGTGTAATGATACCAAATCTACGACTTGGGTTAGGGTTAAGGGTGTGTCTGATTTCCAATGCCTAGCTATGTTAAGTTTAGCTGCCATCAGGATGTGGGTGGTCACTATTCTAAAGGGTTGAGGAAGATCCTCAATAGTAAGATTCAGGATCGCAAGTGCTGGGGAGGGGGGAGTTGTGATGTGTGTGATGTTTGAGATTAGCTGGAAGATACTATCCCAGTACTTTTTAAGAAGGTGGCATGACCAGAAGATATGGAGAAGATCCCCTGGGGAAGAGTTACATCTCCAGCAGATATTGGGGACTTGAGGATTAATGGACGTGATTCTGGCTGGGGTCATGTACCAACGCAGAGAGATTTTTTGCGCCAGTTCCCAAAGGGCCGCGCATTTCGTGGCCTTGTATGTGGACTTGAGTGCTTGATGCCATTGATTGTCTGTGAATTCGTGATTCAGATCTGTTTCCCATTTCTTGTGAGGCTTTAGTTTAGTGAAGGTATGTTTTTGGTGTAGGGAGTTGTAGAAGTATGAGATTCCTCTGAGATTTGTGTTAGGGTTGGTGAGATAATCCCAAGTCTTGGGGTGGATGTTGTACAGAGGAAGGGGGACCGTTTTGAGGCAATGTTGTATACGGAGGTAGGTGAAATGTTCAGATGTGGGTATTGTATATTCAGATTGCAATTGGGAGAATGGTTTGAGGGAGTTATCTTGTAGTAGATGTTGTAGGGGCCCTACGCCTTTGTGTGTCCATGAGGCTACTGGTATTTCAGGTGCTATATGTTTCAAGGAGGCCAGAGGGATGTGTGTTTGTGGTTCATGGGGGGTATGGTTCATTGAGATGGATAATTGTTTCCAGGCTTGCGCTGATGCTTTAATAGTTGGGGATAGGGATTTTGGGATCAGTGAGCCCAGGGGGGTGCTCAGTAGCCAGGTTTTCAGGTCTGTTCTTGTAATTGAGGAGCATTCAATTTGCCCCCATAGGGTAGTTGGAGTTGGATGGAACCAGCAGGGTAGTTGGGCCAGAATGGCTGCTATATGGTAGTCTTCAAAATCTATAGAGCTCGTGCCCCCCACTTGTTTGTGTTTAGTCAGTTGTTGATGGGCACACCTGGGACGTTTACCGTTCCACAGGAGTTTGTTGTATATTGTGCGTAAGGATCTAAAAAATGTAGCAGGTAGTGGAATTGGTAGGGTTCTGAAATAATAAAGTATTTGGGGTAGGCAGACCATTTTAAAGGCCGCAAGCCTTCCCGTCCAAGATAGCTCTTGTTTTGCTATTTGTTGCGACGTTTGCTGTATAGTCTGGAGTAGTGGGGGGAAATTGCTTGAATAGAGGTTGTTAGTGTTTCTTGGGAGTTTAATGCCCAGGTAGGCAATATCAGTGTCTGCCCATACAAAAGGATATTGTAGTTGTAGAAGATTTTTTATGGTGGCGTTTAAATTTATGTCTAGGATGCAGGATTTGGATGTGTTCACCTTGTAGTAGGAGATCGAACTAAACCACTGGAGCATATGGTGTACCTCAGCCAGGGAAACAGTCGGGTCGGATAGGATAAGGATGATGTCATCCGCAAATAAGCTGATCTTATGGTGCGTAGTTCCAATGTGTAAGCCCGAGATGTTGGGATGAGAACGGATACTTTCTGCCAGGGGCTCCATGAGCATATTAAATATGAGGGGAGATAGAGGGCAGCCTTGACGGGTGCCATTGGTTATGGGGAATGGGCAGGAGAGCATGCCCTCTGTGTAAACCTGAGCTTCGGGGTTGGAGTATAGTGCCATGATGGCTCTAAGAATCAGACCCTGGAATCCAAACTTTTGGAGTACCTTTTCTAGGTAGGTCCAGTGTACCCTATCGAACGCCTTCTCTGCATCCAAGGATAGGAGCAGAGAAGGCGTTCCGGTGGATTCAGCATGGTGGATCAGGTTTATCATCCGTCTGGTGGCGTCAGATGATTGTCTACCTTTTGTGAACCCCGTCTGGTCATGATGTATAAGGGTGGGCATAATTTTAATCAATCTTGTTGCTATGGTTTTTGCGTAAATTTTTAGGTCGAGATTAAGTAGAGAGATTGGGCGGAAATTTTGAGGTATATTCGACTGTTTCCCTGGTTTCGGCAATGTTATTACCAACGCGTTCAAGTATTCTTTAGAGAAAGCAGAAGAGGAGGCAACGTGGTTGTATAATTCCGTTAAGTACGGGGTCAAATGGGGTGAGAATTGCTTGTAGTATTCCCCAGTTAATCCGTCAGGGCCTGGGGCTTTGCCACTAGGTAGTGAGGTAATAGTCTTCTTTATTTCTATTTCTGTGAAGGGGGCATTTAAGTTATTCAGTTGGTCTATCGTCAGTGTGGGTAGCTTGACTTTTCTGAGAAAGTGGTCAATGTCGTCTGGGGTGGGTTGGGGAGTGAGCGGGTCTTGTTTTAGATTATATAAGTCTTCATAGTAGGCACTGAAGGCATTAGCTATGTCTTGGGGGTTGCTCAGCAGGGTTTTGGTATGAGGGTGGATAAGTTGAGAGATTTTGGCTTTGGTTCGTCTGCCTTTTAGTCTTTGTGCTAGTTTCTTCCCTGCTTTGTTAGAGGTAGAATACGATGTAGCCTTAAATTTTTTCTGGAGGAATTCATAAGAGTGAAGGAGTAGTGATCTAAGTTCCTGTCTAAGGGTCAATAGGTGATTTGTCAGTTGGTCTCGGGTGTCAGATTTGTGTCTCGATTCTAGGGTTGCTATTTGGGTTGTTAGTTCGTTTATACGTTGCGTCCTCTTTTTCTTATGGTGGGAACTTAATTTAATTAACATGCCTCTCATGTATGCTTTGTGCGCACTCCACACCACGGCAGGGTCGGGCACCGAGCCTTTGTTTAGTGAAAAGAAATCGATTATTTGTTCTGCAATAGATGGCGCATATTGATTGTGTTGAATGATGTGGTTGTTTACTCGCCATATAAATGTATTTTTTTGTAAGTTAGAGTCTTGGATCGTGATAGAGATTGGGGCATGGTCCGACCATGTCGTGGTGTGGATTGTGGAGGCAGATACATTTTGTAGAATAAACTTATCGGTTAAGAACAGGTCTATTCTTGAATAGGAGCGATGCCTGGAAGAAAAAAAAGTATAGTCCCGTTCGGAGCCGTGGTGACAGCGCCAAACGTCGTAGAGGTCTTGAGAGGAGATGAATCTTTTCAGAGGTGAGACTCTTCTGATTGCCGATGATGTTGAGTCGATGGATATTTCAGGGACGAGATTAAAGTCTCCACATAATATTAGGTGACCTTTTTGGATGTGTTTGGCTTTACGCAGGACCTTGTGAAGGAATTTAGTTTGGCCAGAGTTCGGGGCATAGAGGTTGATTATGGTATAGGTCACTTTGTTGATTTTGCAAGTAAGTATGAGATAACGGCCTTCGGGGTCTTTTTCGATATCTAAAAGTAGGAAGTCCAGTGAGTCTCTGATTGCAATCATGACCCCTCTTGTTTTAGTTGAATGGGTGGCGTGGAACACCTGGGGATAGCGGTTGTTCTTGCATAGGGGTGTATCATTAGTGAGCAGATGTGTTTCCTGGACACAAAGGACGTCGCTGTGAAGATCTGTAGCGGATCTCCACAGTGAGTGTCTCTTGGCAGGATGATTGAGGCCGTTGGTATTTAAGGAGAGTATAGTGAATGGCATTTTGTGTCCGTGGGGGTGTTGGGTGTTGAGTGCAACACTTACGGTTCGTTGCTGGAGGATGAGTCCGATGGCAGGTGGGGTCGGCTGCTTCAATCCTGAGGCGAAAGTCCGATTGCAGATGTGTTGAGGCACTGGTATAGGGATGGTGATGCTTTTGTTTGCAGGTCAGTCTAGGAGCTAGAGCGCAGTGGTGTTCCAGTGGCAATCCAAGGGTCTGAAATAGAGGTGGACTAGAGTGCTGCGGATAGAGCAATACGTCAGTAACCAATAGAGGAATGCATTGACAGAATACTGGTATAAAGTATGGAAACTAGTGGAAAAGGAACTCGGGTTTTCGGTTCGCAGTTGCTGGATATGATATTGCTGTATAATTCAGCTAGCGCGAAGATTAGAGGGGGTGTTGGACACCGTTAAATCCTCTACGTGGGGGTAAACAGAGTCAGTATCACCGGAGGTAAGAGTTAAGGTGTTGGACTGTCAGAGCTCAGGGGATCTGTGAGATGAGTTGTCGGCCATTGTTGTGGAGATGCGAACATCCTCAGGTGAGAAGATGATTTTGTTGTCTACGAGGAGGTAAGGCACCGTTGGTTAGTGCGGTAGGGGTAGCCATATCAGGGATTATGCTCCAGGAATGGAGGAGCTTTAGGCCTTTATCTAGGTCTCCTATTGCATGCGTCTGGCCATTGCGGACAACAAGGATGGTAGCTGGGTGGCGCCATTTGTATGGTACTTTGTGGTTCTGCAGACCTTTGGTTATCGGGTTCAGTTGCCGTCGCAGTTGGAGGGTGTACTTGGACAGGTCAGGGAAAAGTTGTATCCCAGTATAGGGGCTGGGTAGTGGAGATTTTGCTCTAAGGCCCATAAGGAGCTTTTCTTTGGTGTGATAGAAGTGAACCCTCATCAATACATCTCTAGGGACTGAGGCTGCCAGGTGGGACGGTTTGGCAATTCTGTGTATTCTGTCAATAATGGCGTCTCTGGGGGAAGCTTCAGGTATCACTAGATGTATTAATTCTTTCGCGTAGCGTGGTAGGTCCACCGGGAGTATGGACTCCGGGACTCCCCTCAGTTTAATGTTGTTCCTGCGTGACCTGTCTTCTAAATCCGCCATTTTGGCGCGCATCCATGCCTGTTCCTCCTTGATATTGTCATAAGAATCAATCACTTCATTTACTGTGGAAGTACAGGCCTGTATTCCTCTCTCAGCATTAGTTATTCTGTCATCTAGTTTGTGAATGTCAGAGGTGACTCTGTGGAACATGGATGAAAGATCATTCATGAGGGAGGATTGAAGGGACAGAAGCATGTCCTTCAGAGTAGTGTCCATGACTGGCTGCCCTGATGTGGGGAAGGAGGCCATGGAGGAGTGCAGGGCCTGGTCTATGGAGAAGGGGATGGGAGCCTGGGCCTCAATTAGCTGGCGCTGTGTGTGCAGCGCCAGTGTATCTAGCCTCATCCGAGCTTTTGCTGGGCTGCTGGGGAGAGGGTCACTCTCTGGGGCTTGGTACTTGTCAGGAATCGTACCTGTGGAGTGCTGTGCGTCCTGGAGATCATCCGGGAGGTCCGTGTATGGTTCGGGCGGCGCGGCCTGGTCGGCGCCATCTTGGGAGTCCCAGCCCGCCGGATTGTAGGCGAATTCTGTTAGTTTTTGGGGCTTGTGCTCCGTAAATCTTTTCCTGGATGGCTGCATCTTTGTCTCCTGAGTGCCTGGAGCGAGGATGGGTGCGGATGGAGTAGTGGTGTGGGCCGATTACGCTGGATTGTGTCCCCTGGCTGCTGAGCTATTCAGTTAAGCGTCCATCTTCCGCTCCGGTTGGCCACGCCCCACTGCCTTCCCAGTTTTTGAGGCCATAATCGTCGGGTCCAAATTCAATGCCTAGAATCTTAATTCTTTCCTGGGGCACTGGAAAGGTGTCCGGGAGATCAAAACCCTCACCTTCCTTTCCCATCCAGAAGACTTCACTCTTTTCCTGATTGATCTTGGAGCCTGATGCTTCAGAATACCGTGATGTCAGAGAGACCACCTCCTCTGCTTCATCCGCCCTGGTGACAATCACTGACACATCATCCGCATAGGCAACAACCCTCAAAGGCGGCTCACCCGGAAGCCCCACTGGCACCCCACACAACATGCTGCTCTCTAGCCTCCTGATGAAGTGGTCGATTGCAAACACATAGAGCAGGGGACTCAGGGGACAACCCTGGCGCACCCCGGAGCCAACCTCAAAGGACTGCCCAACCCAACCATTAACAAGAGGAAAGCTCTCTGCCCCCTCATACAAGACTTTTAACCAATCGACAAAACCACCCGGCAGACCGTACTTACTAAGGAGCAACCACAGGTACTCATGGTTAACACGATCAAAAGCCTTTGCCTGATCCAATGTCAGCAAATACTTTCCCCAGCCTGCAGCCCTGCACCGCTCCAAGGCCTCCCGGACAGCTAAAACTGCTGTGAAGGTGCACCTACCCTGGACCGAACAGTGCTGATGGCGAGAAAGCAAAGACTCTGCTACTGACGATAGGCGCCAGAAAATGATCTTTGCCAGTATCTTTCTATCGACATTAAGAAGGCTGATGGGGCGCCAATTCTCAACCATCGAAGGATCTTTACCCTTTGAAAGAAGAATCACAGCTGAGTGCCTCATGGAAGAGGGAAGTACCCCCTCAGCAAGGCAACTGTTAAAAACCTCTACCAAATGTGGGGCCAGAATAGACTTAAAAGCTTTGTAAAACTCAGCCGTCAAGCCATCCGGTCCAGGTGACTTTTTGATGGCAAGCTGTTCAATTGCCCTTATCACCTCTTCAACTGTGATCTCCTCTGTCAAATTCATCAATGGGACATCTTCATCATTTAGACCTGGAGTAGAGTCCAAAAAGCTTTCCATCTTGTCACGGTCAAGCTCTTTCCTCCCAAGAAGGTCAGCATAAAAGGACCTCACGACCTCCAGAACCCCTGACCTGGACTTTGTCAAGGAACCTGTACTGTCCTTAAGGCCAACGACCGTTTTAACAGCTACACCTTGTTTGCAGTTCTGGTAAGGGTCAGGCGAGTGGTACTTCCCATAGTCCCTCTCCAGAACCAAAGAGGCATGCCGGTCATATTGACACTTCCTGAGAAGGAGTTTCACTTCGGAGATTGCCCCAGGATCTCCTCCTCTCGAGACAAGAATATCCAGCTTCCTCCGTAAACGTTGGTAGGTCATGTATTTATTAAACTGCTTTCTATTGGCTAGGCCCCTGAAGAATCCAGCAATCCTCTTTTTGGTCAGCTCCCACCGCTCAGCCTTGCTGCTACAAAAGTCCAGGATGGTCACCTGTGCCTGAAAGAATTCCTCAAAGGATTGTCTAACATGTTCTTCCTTGAGTAGAGTCGAATTCAATCTCCGGATGCCCTTGCCCCTCTGAGGGGCGTCTGAAGCATTCAGGACCACAGATAGCATACAGTGATCGGAGAACTCTACTGCCTGCACCACTGGTAGCGAGAAAGCAGAGGTCTCCTTCAAAAAAAACCTATCTATTCTACTCTGACTATTACCTCGATGAAAGGTGAACCCAGTGTCATCCGGGAGGTGCTTAATGTGCACATCCACAAGACCAGCATCCCTAACCATACTATTTAAAAAAACGCTATCATATCCCAGCCTGTCCTTGAAGTCCTTCCTGTCCTTGGGCCTAGTTACTGTATTAAAGTCACCTCCAAAGACCACTTGCCGGGATGTAAAAAGAAATGGCTTGATCCTTGTAAAAAGGCATTTCCTGTCCCACTTTGTGTGCGGTCCATAAACATTAATTAGGCGCAGGTCCTGCCCTCCCACAAGGACGTCTAAGACCATACATCTCCCAATCTCCACCTCAATAACCCGCCGGACAGTTACCATGCCGGTTTTAAACAACACCGCCACACCGCCGTAAGGCTCGGCCGCAAGAGACCAGTAAGATGGACCATACCTCCACTCTCTCTTGGCCATATGAATATCTGCCAAGGAGGTGAGCCTAGTCTCTTGCAAAAATAAAATTTCAGCATCTAATTGGCTGAACAAAAAGAAGGCCATAGAACGAGCTCTTACTGACTTAATGCTGGCGACATTTATTGTCACCACTTTTAACGGAGGGGGAACCGCCATTTGGGTTATTGGGTGGTTTGCTTCTTAGCTCCCCTCTGCTGCTCATCACCAGAAGCCTCTCTCTTTCTTGAGGCCGCCTCAAACTCCATTTCGGAATCAGAACTTCGCTCCGAAGAAGCTCCAGATGAAGAAATATCCCAATTAGAGGACCTATAACGGTTGGAGACAGGCACTGGAGCCTGTCCCGTCCTCACCACCTGCTTCTTCCGCTTCCCAACCTTCCTTCTCTCCTCCAGGTACTGCAGGTCAGCTTCAGAGATGCCCTCATCTCTTACTTTTTTCTGTGAAGTCTTTCCACAAGACTTCTTTACAGAGGAAGAAGCAACCTTTTTAGTACCCACTACCACTCCTGGTGGGGGGGGTGCTCCCTTTGAATCAGACTTAGGAGGGGTAGACTCCTGGGGGGTAACTGACTCAGGGGGCACAGACTTGGAAGGTTCTGACACAAGAGGAGGGGATACAGTAGGCTGGGGGGAGACAGATACAGATACAGAAGGAATACTTACAGACACATGAGGGGTGGCCACAGGAACTGGAGAGGGATCCTGAGCAGGACCAGGGGAGTCGGTCACCACAGAGGAGGATGGTACACCAGGGGCCTCACCCTCCATCCTGTCCAACCTTGACATGTCATCAATTACCTCCTTCTCCATATTGTGCCAGGCTTCAGGACATCTGCTGTAGGGGTGGCCAAGGCGCAGGCACAGGTTGCACCTGATCATTTCGGTGCAGTCCTTAGCCATATGACCCTGACCCCGACACACTGAACATATCAAGGCTGAACAGGAGGAACTCAAATGCCCCTTTTCTCCACAGCGGTGACACAGCTTCGGCTGACCAGGGTAAAAAACAGTCATCCTATCCCTCCCTATAAAAGCTGAGGAGGGCAGGTGACGGACAACATTCCCATCCCTGGCCAACCTGACTGTAACCGACCAACCCCCAGTCCAGATGTTACGCTCATCAAGGATTTTATTGGGCTTGGTCAAAACCTCCCCATAGTTCCTTAACCAAACCTCTAGATCCCGGGCAGGGACACTCTCATTAGTGAGGATAATTGTGATTTTTTTTACTGTAGACCTCTGAGAAACTGCAACTGGGGCCAGACCTTCCCATTCAGGTCTTGACCTGCAACGAGCCTCATATCTCTCCCAGAACAGGTCAAGACCCTCTGGCCTGGTGAAGCTAACTGTATAATCCCGTGTCCCAGCTACATGTATAAAGGCATACAGATCATTTGCACCAAAACCCATCTCTAAAATCAAATCCACCACTGCACGCCGTGCTGGAGGGATCGCACCACCTTCCCATTTCAGAATAACAACATTACGTCTGGGACCCCCAGCAGAAGCCAGAGACCCAAGACCAGATCCTGGGGTGCTCAAAGTGGAAGCCTGTAGGGGAAAACCCTGCTTGGGAGCAGAGCTACCAGGAGCAGAGCGTACCACCTGAGCAAAGGTAAGTTTATCAGGGCCAAGGCCCCACACTGAAGTCACAGCAGTCTGTACATTACTATTATTATTCACTGCTTGAATGGAGTTGGTAGGACTGTCCACACTTGAACTGGGACCATTGTTCATCACACTGGTACTGGGATGATTTTTTTCAGTCACACAAACATTCACATTCCCATCAGGAATAATCACAGTTTCTGCTGCAATATCAGCTGTCTCCTGAAGCTGTGCTGTAGAGTCCTCAGCAGCTGTGGGGCAAACAGCTTCAGCCAAAAGGGGGTTAATAGGCTCTGCTGAATCTTGTAGTTCATCTGCAGGAATGTCATTTTTTAAAAGCAAACTTTGCTGTACTGCAGCATCAGCAGGCACAGCATTGCTACACATAGGACTAGCAGTCTGACTCTCACTGGGCACATTGTCTGTATCAGTCACAGTGTTGAATGGCACAAAAATTGTTTTATCCACAATATGGGACTTGACAGGCTTTACCTTGTCAGGCACATTGTCTGTAATGTCCTCATCATTAAATGCCAGCTGATCCCCCCGCATAGGAGACTCCATTACCTGGATGGCCCTGAGCATGCCTCCTGAGTCCTGGGAAGGCATGGGGCTGCTTACCTCTCCCTGAGGGGGCAGGGGGTCAGAACTGGGGGTCTCCTCCTCCACCTCCATCTTTGTCATCCTCGCAAATCTTTTCTCATTACAAAACTTTTCTTTAAATGGCCCATCTCTGCCTTCCATCATGGCCACAATGGTCTCCTGGTGTTCCACCCGAACCTTGGCCAGTTGGATCTCTGGATCCATGGATCCACGTCTCTGGCTATGTAAGCCCTCACGCTGCCTTCTCAGGCGCTTCAGCTCCGCTCTGAGCTTGTAGAGCTTGTCTCTTTCCCTATTCAGGACCTTAATCCCGGCCACCACTCGCTCCCGGATGGCCCCGGAACCTTCATCTTCACCAGGGGCAGAGAGATCACCAACCATGGGTTGTATAGGGGCAGGTATGTTACCTGATGGCCCAGGAGATGGCTGAGAGCTTCCAGCAGAAGAGGCCCTGCTGGCCTCCATGGCTTCCCCAGAAAGGAGCCAGGAGAGCTGGGAGAGAGTTCCTCACCACTCCCCTCTCACACGGATCACCTGCAGTAGCTCCAGAGAGACAGCCTCCTCCTGACACACCTGTGCTCCAATGATGGGTGGGGCACTATTCCTCCCACTGACACCAATGATTGGGCACTATTCCTCCCACTGACACCAATGATGGGGCACTATTCCTCCCACTGACACCAATGATGGGACACTATTACTCCAACTGACACCAATGATGGGGTACTATTCCTGTCACTGATACCAATTATGGATATTATTTTTCCCACCAATAACAATACCTTCTACTGCTTACAGGCGTTATGTAATTATTTTATCCCTGCTGACCAAACAGTCTGCAGCATTTTCTTCTCCCATTGGCCAATAGGTCTTATGCAAGAATTATTGCTCTCACTCTAATGATACCTTACATGTGTGATTTGAACACTGTTTGCATACCCTCATATGCGCGTCTTACGTATGGTATGCGTTCTCTTCTGCATGAGAGCACAGAGGTATGGGGCACTTTAAAAAAAAATATTTCTCCTTTATTTTACTTTTTATTTTTACTGTCCCTTTACTTATTTTTTTTTTTTTTTATCACTTTTATTCCTATTACAAGGAATGTAAACATCCCTTGCAATAGAAAAAAAGATGACAGGTCCTCTTTATTGAGAGACCTGGGATAAAAAAGACCCCAAATCTCTCCTTTACCCTAAAGCCGCGTACACACGATCGGATTTTCCTCCGGGAATTGTGTGATGACAGACTGTTGGCCTAAAATCTGACCGTTTGTTCGCTCCATCAGACAATTGTTGTCGGATTTTCGGCAGACAAATGTTGGATGGCAGGCTTATAAATTTTCCGCGGACAAATGTTTGTTGTCATATTTTCCGAGCGTGTGTACACAAATCAGTCAGACAAAAGTCCAAAGTACAAACACGCATGCTCGGAAGCAAGGACGAGCCAGAAGCGTTCTGTCTTGTAAATTAGCGTTCGTAATGGAGAATTAACATTCGTGATGTGGCAAATTATGAAATCTCCAAATGCAGCGCACAATTCTCTTCTTCTTTCATAGGATAATAATGAAGCTGCTTTTTTGGTGATACTGATGGAGTTATGTCAAACTAATTTTCAAAGGCTTTTTTTTTCTAGTGATGTCAAGAATATTATTATTATGCTTGTTATTTTTTTTTTTTTGGTGCAAGTTACCACAGCACCATTATTCTGTAGTTTTTAAGATCAAAAATATAACTATATTGGTGTCCCTAGTTAATTTTACATTGTATTTTTTAAAATGTAACTGCCTACTCCCAACTGTCATTTGAAGTAAAACACATAGCCAAGTATTATTCTCCACAATTTTTTTTATTGTGCATTAAAAAAGGAAAACAAATAAAACTAGACATGCTATCTGCCAATAGAACTTAACCAAAAAGTGGATTCTATGCATCCAAAAATATAGAAAATATAACAAATCAAATCATTATTCAACCAAAAAATAAAATAAAGGCCTCATGCATGTGTCCTGCTTCATAATATATAGGGGGTCAACAATGCCAAGAGTTGGAGAAAGCAGGGGTCCGTCATCCGGAGATAATTCCGAAAATCATCTGGATTATTCTCCTGGAGCTCCCACAGCAAAGGCATATGACATAATTGGTCACGATTAATAAAGCAACGAATTTTTGGTCCACTCCTCTTCCTCCTGTTCCTGGACTCGACTTGGGTCAGAGCAGTAACTCCAAGGTCAATAATAAATAACGTGTTAACTCCTCCGATTCCGCAACATGGCTGGTTGACGAATGGCCGTTCAGAAACTAACTGAAAAACGCGAAATGAAAAGCGTGAATCAACACTCACCAAACTTCTACTAACACGAAATTAGCAGAAGGAGCCCAAAGGGTGGCGCATGACAATTAAATGTCCTCTTTGTAGTCTCGTAGTACGTCTAGTACGTCACTAGGTTCATGTTTGTTGGCCGACAATTCCTTGCCGTTTGTATGCAAGAAAAGTTCCTGGCCAACGCCCTTCGGACAAAAGCCTGACATTTTGTCTGCGGAAAATTCGATCGTGTGTACGAGGCTTTAAAAGCAAAAAAAAAAAAGTTACACTTTGACGTTAAAAAAAAATCATCTCTGTAAGCCTGAGAACAGGAAGTGATGTCAGACATCGCTCTGGTCCCCCAAGGGGATAGAGCTGAGTGGGGGCTCTCTTGCTCTCACCCGACTTCCTGCCCAGCTATCGGCCACATTGAATCAGTTCTGTGCTTACCAACGGCTCTGGTGAGCTCAGAAACCACCGTGAAGCGGCTGCCTATAAAAGTGATCTCGCAGCGAATCCACCACTGGGACAACTTTTATCGGAAAGGCGGCCGCCTAACTAAAAAAAAGATACTGGGGTTATGGCATCTATCTGCAGCCATGACCCTGGTATTTAACGTCAAAGTAATGACGTATATTTATATTTACAGTTAGGCAGTCGGCAAGTTTAAGGTTTGCATGTACATTAAGTGCAATTAAAGTCAGAGAACTAGGCAGCTAAGCAGACACTGTAATAACTGGCCTCATTTTCACAGTCTTACCTCTTTACTTTCTTTTCACAGCAGTTGTACAGAGAGTCTAAATAGGACTGTGAGGTATAGGAGTTAAGCCGGCCATACGCGGTTCAATTATTAATATGTGGGTGACTTACGTAATTCCGTATCCGCTGACAAAGTCCCGCCCCCTGGGACGTAACGCGTACGGAAGGGAATCGCGGCCATCACTGATCCATGTGGAGTTGTTTGTACACGCTCTTATACCAGGCACTGGGTTGCAGTGCCATGCTTGTAAGTTTTATTCTTTATCCAAATAAACAGTCGTACTTGCAGAGAGCACTATATACTCCTTTTTATTGCATGTACCCTGTGAACCGGAGTTCCTGTTCATTAATCATTACACTCAGAAGATGCATGCAGAGTGCAGAGCGCAGAGCGAGAGATCCTTCCTGTCAGCTCACTTGAGTGAACGTATCTGTTCATTCAGGGGTCCACTAATTGAGGTGAGCTCCTATTATCTTTAGTGGTGGAGGCTTAGCACAGATTCAACTTTATGATCATACATACTGTAGAAGCACTTTTTGGGCATTCTCTCTTGGTGCTCGTTTGTTCTGCTGCCTATGAACTTTATGAACTATATTTTATTTGTTTTACTTATGTACATATGTTTTAGCGCTGTACTGCCTTTTATCATCATTGTTGTTATGGACTCGGCGGCCGCCTGCTCCTTAACAACCAGCTGAAATGTAACAAATGACGAAGATACAAAATTAATTCCGAAAACAAATTGGTTCAATTAAGGAATCCATCCGAAACAAAATTCTTCAATTAACAAATACATCCGAAATTAAATGAAATGAAATTTGCGGTGTGCACATGTCTACCTCCCAGTAATAAAAGTAATCCGGACAAATAGAGAGGTTGAGGGGCCGAGGGGGGGGGGGGGGCACAGACAGCACTAAAAGCCTGGCTGGGGTTCTAATCCATCTTAACTCTATCCAAAACTGAAATATAAAGTTTTTACTTTAGTTATACTTGGTGTCCCTATCACATTTTTTGTTTTTGTTTTGTTTAATGTCCCGTGGTGTCATGAAACACACTCAACTACTTATAGGTGTTGTAAAGTCTCAAGGTTTTTCACCCCAATGAATTCTATGCATTAAGGTGAAAAACCATCTGTGCTGCAGCTGCCCCCCAGAGTCCCCCTTTTTCTTACCTGAACCTGATTGTTCCAGCGACGAGCACAAGCCCAGCAGCTTCAGCTGCTGTCTCGCATCCTCATTGGATAGACTGATAGCAGCAGGAGCCATTGGCTCCCGCTGCTGTGTATCAAACCCAGTGACATGGGAGCCAGGGGGTGGGGCCGAGTCCTGCTGTCTGTGTCAATGGATGCATCAGCAGGACTCGGGAGCACGCCTGCATGGGTGCCTCCATGAAAATCAACTCTCCATGGAGGGCACCTGATGAAGGGGAGGAGCGCTGCCAGGGGACCCCAGGAAAGGAGGATCTGTGCAAAACCCTTGCACAGAGCAGGTAAGTAAGACATGTTTGTTATTTAAAAAAAAAAAAACCTTTACACTTTAACACCCGATGCAAAAAAAAAAAGTGTGCACACAAAAAGTGAGAACGCAAAAAAGTGCACAGGGTGTACACATGGTCCTCCTCCAAAGATAAAGGACCCTTGCCCTGATCCCCCGGGGTGCAAGACTCCAGACAGGGACTGGGGCACTCACTGACCCACTTGGCTGAAACCAGGTGGAACCCGTTTTCTGGGAGGTCTGTTAAAACAGACCAAGTTCTAGGTGGGACTCCCCCGATGGGAGACCCTATGGGAGGGGGAGAACCTGACCAGAAGGCCACGCGCCCTCCTCCCGACACTTTCAGGGCAGGCCCGAGGACCGACACCCTACTAATCGGGGGGTTGAGAAAGTTCATACGTGCTGTGCAATATTACATGATCACCGTGATTGGATCAAACACTGGTCACATGATTAGGAAATCTCCCAGCTGGCTCTAAAAGCTGTTGGCTCAGTCATTGTGCTGG
Organism: Lithobates septentrionalis; assembly: GCA_037952835.1. Lineage (NCBI taxonomy): Eukaryota > Metazoa > Chordata > Amphibia > Anura > Ranidae > Lithobates > Lithobates septentrionalis. Next base: position 496,291 of record JBBDGP010001990.1, on the reverse strand, counting down.
GAGTGCATAGTGAGCGTAAACAACCTTGGACCCCCTTAAACACATACTATCAGTGCCAATGCATATACAGTGGAACTTTGGATTACGAGCATAATCCGTTCCAGGAGAATGCTTGTAATCCAAAGCACTCGCATATCAAAGCGAGTTTCCCCATAGAAGTCAAAGGAAACAAAGATAAATTGTTCCGCATTGACTTCTATTGCATGCAATACCGCATGTGGCCAGAGGTGGGGGGCGCCGGAGAGCCTCGGAAATACTCGGACAGCTCGGCTGAACTCGGAAACCCTCGGGAATGGAGTATTTCCGAGTGATTCAGAGTATTTCCGAACGGCTCCGAACCGTTCCGAGTGTCACCGGCGCCCCCGCACCTCTGGAGAAATGCGGTACTGCACACCACATTAGCTTGAATTCTGCTCGTTTTGCGTGACAACACTCGCAAACCGAGTCAGGATTTTTTTTAAAAAGTTGCTCATCTTTCAAACGCTTGTTAACCGCGTTATTCGTTAACCAATGTTCCACTGTATGTGTTACATCAGTGGGACAAGGTTAAAATACTGGTTCCCTGGCTGTTATGCTGATCCAATTGCTTCAGTATTTTCTAGAATTGCTTACCTGGAACGATGTGCAATTCAGATGAGCCTGACTTCCTTCTGACTTTCTAATTTGCAGGCTTGTACCAGGCTAATCATTTAGAAAACAGCTAATTGTAATTCATGAATTCTGTCACAAGAGGGTGCTCAATCTCTTTAACTTGAAAAATGATTGCTTGTGCAGACTGAAATGAATTTTCTCAGTTTTTATGTCCTTCATGTTCTCATTTCACATTTACAATGTACTGTACCAGGAAATATATAATTCTACCCGGATGAGCAGAAACAAATTTGTAGCATAAACAAAAGTATTGGAAAAGTCAGGTTCAGCTTGTTCAAATCTGTGTTAATCAACACAGGCTCAATGCAAGGCAATGCTATCGCTATTGTCTATAAATTCAGAGCATTGTTGTTGTACACTTGGGAAAATGTAGACGTGCTGCACAAACACCCAATACAGCATGTGTTAATTTGTTACAGCGTGCTGCAGCTCACAGATATATGTAAGCATTGAAAAGGGAAAAGAAGAAATCACTGCAAAGTGTTTTATAAACACATTGCTGTGCGTTTACACTGCTCAAGCTCATACGCGTTATATGCACAATAACGCACACTGTGTGGTATGAATGAGCCATACAGTCACAGTTATTTGGACATAAGGTAGCAAACTAATGATTTAAAGTGTTACTAAACCCAGGACCCTGCATTCATTATATCTGGTCTCCCACAGTACACAGGACATGGAAATGCAACAGTTTTAGTAAATAATATAAACTGCTAAATACCTTTTCTCATCAGCAGTGTAGTCTTCTGACTTCTATCAGTGTCTAGCCAAGCACTGGTTAAAGCTTGTAGGAGGAGTTTTCTGACTGTCCTATGAGACTGAAGGATCTCTCCCTCTGTTATACCGATGGGGGTAATGTCATGGCTGGTGGTGAAGATCGCTCTGTCTCAAGGCCCATAGGAAAGAGATAAAGAAAGCCCACATAGTGTAAAACTGTTTATTCAAATGTAATAATACTAAAAACTCATGATATACTTATTAACAAACAAGTGTGATTTTACTGTACTTCTGTCTCGGTCTGGTTCATGGTTTCTGACAGTAGGCGAAGGCCATGAATTCAGAAGATACAGTCAATCCACTTGTTGGTAATATTTTTTCCAGATTGGATGAGCAAGATCACCGCATGGATCAGTTTGCCATGGCATTACAAACGCTCCTGAGTCACGCGGCTCACCTGAAATCCCACACTGTGGCTGCAGCAGTACAACCTGAGTTGCAGGCCATCCCTGCTGCTGCGCCAGTCTCTGTGCAGGCACCCGCCTAGAGTATTACCTCTATAAGAGGTATGTCTGGTTCCGCCCTGCTTCCCCAGCGATTTGGGGGCGATCCAGTTCAATGCAGAGGGTTTCTCAACCAAGTTGAGATATACTTTGAGATGCTGCCCCAGGCGTTTCCCACGGACAGAAGCAAAGTAGGGTTCATGATATCTTTGCTTTCTGAGAGAGCCTTGGCCTAGGCTAACCCTCTATGGGAGACGCAAAAACCTGTTGCCTTGAGTTACCCTGAGTTTGTGGCCTCCTTTAAAAGGGTATTTGACGTTCCCGCACGCTCCGCTTCTGTTGCCAAGTGCCTCATGTCCATCAAACAGAGTACGAGAACTGTTGCCGACTACGCCATTGAGTTGCTTGGAACAATGAGGCCCTCGTGGCTGCTTTTTCTCATGGTCTCTCATATTCCATCAAGGATAAGACAGCAGCACGAGATATACCCACTGAGCCGGAGAGCTTGTTCTCGTTTGCCATCCTCATTGACTCCAGACTCAGAGAAAGACTTTCTTTTAAGGAGCGCTTGCAGAAGCCTCCTGTACGTTTGCCTCCGAGCTTTGCAGTCCCACCCGTGCCTCCCTCACCTCCCATACCTCCTGGTACCGAGTCGGCCAGTGAAGATGAACCCATGCACTTGGGCTTCACGCGTCTCTCTGCAGATGAGAGAGCCTTTAGGAAGAGGGAGAGATTGTGCCTTTATTGTGGCCAGGCAGGTCACTTTTTGAAGTCTTGTCCTACCCGTCCTGGGAACACCCGAATCTTGAGGTCTTGTCATGGACAGACCTTAGGTGGTGTTGTGTCGTCCCCAGTTATCCAGAAGGATAAGCCCCTGGTTTCGGTCACCATTTCTTGGGCTAAGTCGTCTATCGAGATACAGGCTGTAATCAACTCTGGGGCTGCAGGCCTGTTCATTGATGCTGCCTTTGTATCAAAGCACTCGATTCCACTGCAGCTGCGTGACACTCCACTTGTCATTGAGGCTCTTGACGGGAGACCTCTACAGCCTGCCCATGTGACTCATGAGACCGTTCCGTTGTCCATGGCCGTATAGGGGCACTTCACCATGGGATAATCCAATTCCAAGTGATTTCCTCTCCTAAGTTTCTGCTGGTTATTGGTTATCCTTGGTTACAGAGGCACAACCCCTCTTTTGATTGGCTCCATGCTGAGGTTTTCTCCTGGTCACCACAATGCAGTGAAACATGCTTCCGGAAGGTAGCCAAGGTCCTGTGTACCTCTTCACTCTCCTCCCTGCCAGAGGAGTACCATGATTTTAGCGATGTCTTTGATAAAGGTCAAGCCGGTAGTTTGCCTCCACACCAGCCGTATGGTTGCGCAATTGACCTTCAACCTGGTGAATGAATGAATGAATGAATGATTTGTAAAGCGCAGCAAATGCGAACTGAATCGCCTCAAGGCGCTGAGATACATTCTCTGTTGTCAGCTTGTTAGAAGAGGAAGGTCTTTAGTTTTTTCCTGAAGGCCTGATGGTTTTCTTCCATGCGGATGTTGGTAGGAAGAGCATTCCATAGTCGGGGTCCTTGGACTGCGAATCTTCGTTCTCCCTTTGCTTTGTAGCGGTATTTGGGAATGATAAGGAGGTTTTGGTTGGCTGATCGAAGACTGCGATTCGGTGTGTAGTATTTTATTATCTCCCGGAGATATAGCAGAGCATTTCCTTGTATACATTTGTGGGTGAGGCAGAGGGTCTTGAATGTGATCCGATTCTTTACGGTTAGCCAGTGCAGGCTCTTTAGGGATGGGGAGATGGATTCCCAGGGTTTTTTTCCTGTTAACAGTCTTGCCGCCCTGTTTTGGATGAGTTGTAAGCGCGCAAGCTGATATTGGGGAAGTCCTACGTAGAGGGAATTTGTGTGGTCGAGTCGGGAATTGATGATTGTTCCCACAACTGCCGCTTTGTCCTCTTCTGGGATGAAGGGGATTAGTCTGCGTAGCTGGCGGAGGAGATGGTGGGATCCGCTCACCACTGATCCTATTTGTGCATCCATTGTCCTTCCTGAGTCAAAAATGACTCCGAGGCTCTTGGCTTTGGTGCTTGGAGAGATGGTCTGTCCGAGGATGGTGGGAGGTGTCCACGGAGTCTTTGTTGTGGAATTTTTGTTAGCTTGTAGGAGAAGAAGTTCTGTTTTTGAACCGTTGAGTTTGAGGGAGCTACTTGTCATCCAGTCATCTATTAAAGTGAGGCATTTCTGTAATTGCTGATGAAGGTCTTTTTGTCCGTTGATGCGAAGGTAGAGTTGGGTGTCGTCAGCGTATGAGTGGAAGCAGAGATCGGTTTTCCTGATGATATTGAGAAGTTGGCGGATGTAGATGTTGAATAGTATTGGTGACAAGGGTGAGCCTTGAGGGACTCCACAGGAGACTGCCCGGGTTTCCGAGGTGGCCGGGTTTACCCTTTGTCGGTCTTGGAGGATAAAGCCATGGAGGAGTATGTTGCAGACGCACTTTCTCGGGGTTTCATCCGCAAATCCTCGTTTCTTACTGGTGCTGGTTTCTTCTTTGTGAAGAAGAAGAACTGAGTGAACTGAGACCTTGTATTGATTATAGGGGTCTCAATCGTTTCACGATTAAGAAGGCCTACCCAATCCCATTGATTACAGAGTTATTTGCCTCAAGGGAGCAACGGTTTTCACTAAGCTTGATCTGAGAGGGGCTTACAATCTTGTGAGGATTAAGGAGGGCGACAAGTGGAAAACTGCATTTAATACCAGAACAGGCCATTCTGAGTATCTCGTAATGCCTTTTGGCCTTTTTAATGCCCCGGCATTTTTCCAGGAATGTATTAACGATGTCCTCCGAGATTTGCAGGTATGTGTGGTGGTTTATCTCGGTGATATCCTCATATTTTCCAAGTCCCTGGAGAGCCACCACACAAATGTCTGTCGTGTGCTTCAGAAATTAAGAGAGAACAATCTCTATTGTAAACTGGAGAAGTGTGAGTTCCATCGGGAACAGATTAAATTCCTGGGCTATGTAATTTCCACTGCTGGTTTTTTGATGGACCCAGAGAAACTTTCGGCAGTCCTACAGTGGCCTCGACCCATGTGGTTACGTCCTCTGCAGCGTTTCCTGGGTTTTGCCAACTATTATCGGAAGTTTATTCGTAACTTATCGTCTCTGGTCAAGCCCCTGACTGATATGACCAGAAAGAACGGTAACCCACAGAGTTGGTCTCCGGAGTCCATTAAGGCCTTTGAAAGTCTCAAGACTGCCTTTGTTTCTGCTCCTGTGTTGGCACATCCTGGTCCTACGTTACCTTTTATCCTTGGAGATGATGCTTCTGAGACTGGTGTTGGCGCCCTTCTGTCTCAACGTCCTACCTCTGAGAGTGCTATGCACCCTTGTGGCTACTTTTCCAAGAAATTGTCACCTGCCGAGTGCAATTTACGAGATTGGTGACAGAGAGCTGTTGGCTATCATTTTAGTCCTGAAAGAATGGAGACATCTCCTCGAAGGTACCACTGTGCCGGTTCTCATTCTTACAGACGATAAGAATCTCACATTCTTGTCTGAGGCTAAACGCCTCTCTCCTAGAAGAGCGTGATGGGCTCTTTTCTTGTCAAGTTTCAATTACATACTAAGAATGTAAGGGCTGCTGCCTTGTCACGACAATTTTCCTCCACTTCCAAGTTGGAGTCGGTTCCGGTTCCTATGATTCCTCCTGATCGTATTCTGGCTACGGTTCTCACCAGTCTTTTCCTTTGGGTGACAAAATTCTTGCTGCTCAGGTTGATGCTCCTCCTGAGAAACCTTGTGACCGCTGCTTTGTCCTAAAGTGTCTCCGTACTGCCATGCTCCAGACTTACCATTCTCCCAAGGCAGCTGGCCACCCTGGTAAGAATCAACTTGTTTGGGCCATTTCCCAACAATTCTGGTGGCCTAGTCTATGTGCTGATGTAACTGCCTTCGTAGCTGCCTGTTCTGTGTGTGCTCAGAGTAAGACTCCACAACACCTTCCAGTGGGTCTCCTACAACCCATACCCAATGGAGAGAGGCCCTGGACCCACCTGTCTATGGATAACATTGTTTAGTTGCCCAACTCCCAAGGCAACACAGTTTTCCTTATGGTGGTTGACCGGTTCTCAAAGATGTGTCATTGTATTCCACTTAAGAAGTTGCCCACTTCTAAGGAACTGGCTTCCATTTTTGCTTGGGAGATCTTTCACTTACATGGGCTACCCAAGGTGATTGTCTCAGACAGGGGTATTCAGTTTTGTGTTCTGGCGAGCCTTGTGCACAGCTGGGAATTCAGCTTGATTTCTCCTCTGCGTATCACCCGCAGTCTAATGGGGCCGCAGAACGAGCCAGTCAGTCCTTGGAGCAATTCCTTCATTGCTATATTTATGACCATTACAAAAACTGGCCAAACCTATTATCATGGGAAGAGTTTGCTCCCAACAGTGCCTTGAATTCTGCTTCCCGATTGTCTCCGTTTATGGCGAATTATGGTTTCCAACCTTCCATGTTGCCTGACTCATTGTTCCGCAGAGTATTCCTGCGCTAGAAGAGCATCTCCGTGGTCTTCGTTCTACTTAGGCACAAGTCCAGGAGGCTTTGCGTCAGGCTAATGATAGGTACAGACTCCATGCTGCAAGCAGACGCCTGCCTGCGCTTTCCTACCAGGTTGGGGACAGGGTCTGGCTGTCATCTCGCAACCTCCAAATTCGTGTTCCCTCACTGAAGTTCGCACCTCGGTTTATTGGTTTTATTGGGCCTTTCCGTATCCTTCACAGGATTAACCAAGTGGCTTACACGTTGGACCTTCCTCCTAGTATGCACATCTCAAATGTGTTTCATGTCTCCTTATTGAAACTGTTGGTCTGCAACCGCTTTACCACCTCAGTGCCATGTCCTCACACTATACAGGTTGAGAACCATGAGAAGTATGAAGTACAATCCATTGTTGACTCCCGTAGGTTCCGTGGGCGCATACAGTACCTGGTGCATTGGAAGGGTTACGGTCTGGAGGAATGCTCCTCGGTCTCATCCTCGAACGTACATGCTCCTGCCCTCCTCCGTGATTTCCATAGATGTTTTCCCTTCAAGCTCGGTGGTCCTCCGAGGGGGAGGAGTCGTTGAGGAGGGGGGTACTGTCAGGGCTGGCTCAGCCCTTCCTTCTCTGAGCTGGCTGCTCAGCTGTCGGCTAATTGCCTGCTCTCATCTCTCTCCACAGTTAACCAGCTGTTAACTACTTTAAGATCTCCAGCTCACTTCATTCCTGCCTTCGCCTTGGTCACATCACAAAAAACCATCTCCTGCGATCCTGTTTAAAGACTGGCTTTGCTGACATCCCTTCTGGCTCCTTATCCTGCTTGCTGTTCCTCTACTTGGATCCCTGACTTCTGGCCTGGCTGATTACCCGATCGGGTTACTGAACTCTGGCTTGGCTGATTACCCGATCTGGTTACTGAACTCTGGCTTGGCTGACTACCCGATCCAGTGGCTATGCTTTGACTACGCTTACTCTATTTACCTTTTTATTTTTATTAATAAACAAGTGTGATTTTACTGTACTTCTGTCTCAGTCTAGTTCATGGTTTCTGACAGTTTGTCATTATGGAGAATAGCATGAACTGCTTCACTTTATGGACTTTTTTCACTACATTTTATGTTGAATGTTTAGGGGCAACTATTCTGACTATGCCTACACTTCCACCACTTCCACCCCCCTCCTCTATTCATAGAAGCCAGTACTACAGCTTCTGTCAGTGAAACAGGATCTATGAATGGAGGAGAGGAGGATGAACGAAGATGATAATAAAGGGGGGAAAAGCATGATGAAGGAAAACAAATGCAGCCACCACAGGACAAGTAAGCTGCAAAAAAAAAAAAATTTTTGTTCTTGGGTTTAGACATTCCAATCCTGAATTGTTTTTACAACTGAAATCTGGTTGAAAGTGGTTGCTTGAAATATGTGTACTTGCAGCATTGGATGCTGATTAAAAAATAAATAAAAAACAGGTGTTAAGACGGAACTAAATCCATTGGTTTAATGGTTTCAAAGGACAGGTACATTCCTGACATGCCAGGACTGCTAACTGTCACAGTTGCTTGTGCTCTGAAGCAAAATGTAAAACTATCAAATGACTGGAGTCATAACTGATCACATGTACAGCATCATGGCAGTTACACATCAAACAGTGACTAAGACGACAGCCTCCTTGGCTGAAAAGAATAGGAGGGTTTAATTCTGCTTTAAGTTTACCACATACTGTATGCCAGTGGCGGCCTGTCCAATAGGGGTGCCGCCCCCCCATCCATGTGTCTGGCCCCCTAAGCTACATACAGGGTGCCGGATGCATGGATTCCAATTGAGTGTGTGTGTTTTTTTTAAGCATGTGATTAGAGCCAGAGGCTCTAATGGGGTTAAAAAGGGTGGACTCGGGGCACAGAGCACTGCGCTCCGAGCCCACCCAGTTGTGTGAAAATAGTAAATGAATATTCACTATTCTCACACTGATTCTCCTCCCAGCCAATCAGGAAGCAGGTTGTGAGACCCGTTTCCCGATTGGCCGAAAGGAGAAGCGATCTAATTGGCCTAGGGGGAGGAGACTCACGGTCAGAGAAGAAGCAGGGGAAGACTGACCGACCCACCAGTCACCACAGTCAGACTCCAGGGATGGTTCACCATCTAGCATCCAGCTCAGCCATCCAGCACTCCCTGGCTCAGACAGGGGAGGGAGGAGAAGGGGAGATCTGAGTCATCCCGGGCAGGACATCTGCCTCCTAAGATAAGGGGGCCAGGGGAAGGGGGGGTGGTGTTGGTTTGCCGCCGCCCCCCCCCCCCCCAAATTATCGAGCACCAGCCACCACTGCTGTACGCTACAATCTGATTGTACAATCTTCTTTATATTTACCAACAATTGTGTAGTGCTAGGGCCTCCCTAACTGGATACACATTGATTGGATAGATTGGGTAGATCCTTATATTACATGGTTTTGGTAAATCTAAAGTCTATTGTCTATAGCTGCATAAGAGCTGGGGGGAGGAGAAGCAACAGTACGCTGAGCTTTCCAGTGAGGGGCTATGCAGAGGGGGCATGTCAGGACAAGTCTGATCATTGGAGGAGAGCAGGCTAAGTTCCCAGAATAACTAGAGAACTGACCATGGTGTGTTCTCCTGCTTAGTGTGGTCAGTTTTTTTTAAATAAGTGTAGCACCCTCTAGTGTGTGCTAGAAGTGAGTGTAGGCAAAACATACTCTGACTCACAGTTAAGCTGGTGTGTCCCGATTGGGTCAGGGTTTATTAGAGTTTAGAGATGGATGACTTACCTTGGCAGCTCTCTGTTGCCTCCCCCTGGCCTGGAAGGTTGGAGAACCTTCTAGAATTAGAGGAGTTAGAAGGAGCTGCCTTGCAGATGTAGCAATGTCCCAGGCCTCCTTCGGTCTAATGAGAACCTTCAGGGCCAGAGATAGTTGACATCCTTCTGAATATGGTGGGTTGTGAGGCATAGTGGATGCAAGATAGTTAAAGTCGTTGGGCACTAGACACTTCTTGAATGCAAAAGAGATTTTATTTCTCTTAACAGAACTTTTGGGAGAGAGGGTTAGGACCAGGACACCCTTAGGTAGTTGCAAGATCAATTGGCAGACTCCGAGACTTCAAGAAAAGGACAGCCATGCAGGGAAAGGCAACCAGCAAGACACCACATCTGCACGTGTAGGAATGTTGTCTCCTATGGCAACAGTCTTTAACAGTTCCTAACACAAAGTGTAACAGTTCCTTCACTTCCACTACAATCACTCCTTGTAGTTCTTCAGCCCACTGAGCTCCCAGTCTCGCACTAGACTAGATGATTCACTGCCACTGAATCCCTTGAGCTCCTCCAATCTTCACGGTGGTATCTTCCTCAAGCGTCACCCTCACCTCTCTGCTGGGTCCCTGGCTTGGCACTCAAGATACCTCTCAAACTTCACCCCACTGGCCTGCTTGGTCAGTGGCTTGATACCCACTGAAGTTTCCCAATTCTTCATCGTCCCGGATTGGTGAGAATACTGCTCCGGTACTTGCTTCAGCCACTCACTGTGGTCCCTGGTAATAAGGTGGATGCACCCTTAGTGGCGACAGCTTTCCCTTCTACCTCCGACCACGACAGGTTCTCCGGCCAGCAGAACCGTGACTTTTGTTTGGACTGCAAGCCACAATTCCAACCCTGCGCTGCTCTCTTGCTTCTGGATAGGCCCTGAGACAGCCTAGCAGCCAGATGGACCCAGGAAAGGCCTCAGGCTCCGGCCTAGCAGACCGGTCCACCCAGACAGCCTTCCAGGTGGCACAGAACGGTGACTCCACCAAAATATATAGGCTCTCCCAAAGATTTAAGAAAACCGCCCATTGGCTGGGATACCCCATATACCCATAATCTGACCTTGCAGTGCTCTTCTCATATCTAATGCCACCGGGTACCCGGCAACCTAGTGACAAAAGAGAGAAGTGCAGCAATTACAGACTTATGCCCCGTACACACGGTCGGACTTTGTTCGGACATTCTGACAACAAAATCCTAGGATTTTTTCAGACGGATGTTGGCTCAAACTTGTCTTGCATACACACGGTCACACAAAGTTGTCGGAAAATCCGATCGTTCTAAATGCAGTGACGTAAAACACGTACGTCAGGACTATAAATGGGGCAGTGGCCAATAGCTTTCATCTCTTTATTTATTCTGAGCATGCGTGGCACTTTGTCCGTCGGATTTGTGTACACACGATCGGAATTTCCGACAACGGATTTTGTTGTCGGAAAATTTTATAGCCTGCTCTCAAACTTTGTGTGTCAGAAAATCTGATGGAAAAAGTCTGATGGAGCCCACACACGGTGGGAATTTCCGACAGCACGCTCCGTTCGGACATTTTCCATCGGAAAATCCGATCGTGTGTACGGGGCATTAGAGTGAAATCAATTGATCCTCAATAATTAGCCAAGGTAGCTATACCTGGCAGGTAAATTTAGGAGCAACCCTGCCTAAACACCAGGGTGCTACATCCTCCCCCTGCCTACAAAACTACATCTCAGAGTTTGCAGAAAAATATAGTTTTAAGCTCTCAAGCCTGAGAGTGAATGCCCTGGCAAAAAACTGGGATGGGTAGGGAAACAGGGTAAGAATAACAAAAACAGTAGTATATGTGGCGTACCACATTAAATAATATAAGTATCAGACACATGAGAAGTGGTAGATCACATATGACATTGGAATATCAAAAATATTTATATACAGTTTTAAAGGCAAGCAAAAGCAATGGTATTGCTTCCTAACTATCTATCTAATATATACAATGATAAGGAATATAAAAGAAGGTTTGTATTGTCGTCAGGCTGGATCCCCTGTCTCTCCTTAGCCAAGGAAGAAGCACCAACACAGCAACAAGTGAAAGAGAATAAATGGCAATGCAAATGCATCCTATCCTATGATAACATGGTGCAGTATATACATACGTGATTAAATGGTTTTCAATTATCCTCAGCTGAAGACAGCATAGCAGTGTAAATACACCCTATAAAATATCTGCATTATTTACAATAGTGAAAGCAGTCCCCATTCTCAACGGAGAATGCCACCTCCTTTCCTTGAATCTAATAAACATTTTTAACTTAGCACATTCTATCAAATGCTCATACTGTGAATAGAGTTCACTCAGGTTAGCGCTGTTCACGCCACCTGGTGACCAATAGGAACAGTTCTACTGAGTGGGTTAGTCGATTATTTACATGAATGGTAAGAATTTGCCCTTTTGTCACAGCTCCTCCTACCTAACTAACTACACACCCAGTGTCCATGACGTGTCACAGTCCATCAATTTCACTCAGGGGACAATACTTCCCAGCAGTTTCCCTTCTTCGGAGACAACTCCGGGGACAAGGAAGGCACAGCTGCATTTCCGGGGACAAGCAGCCAGGCCATGGTGCAAAGGACCCCACTTCAAAACACAGGTCCCCTTGCAAGGATGTCCTCAGTCTGTCCACATGACAGCCGGGGACAAAGAACATTCTCTTTGTCATTTAATAACAGCAACCTACTGAAGGTCACCGGTCGGTCTTCAGGGTGGAATACCCCAGCAACTTCAACTTTTAGCCAACTTGGCTCAGATGGGCACTCCCTGTATCTGTCGGCAGCATTCAGTCCAGCACAGTCTGGGCAGTACAGCTCTCTGGAATTTCATCCACTAGCAACAACTTATATGTGAGTGTGACGTGGCTCTCAGCATAGCGTCCTTGACATCACACAACACACATTTGAAATCTATGGTAAGGGTAATAGCAGCATCTTTATGACATTTACCAGTAGTGCCTGGGGTCAGGTAGAATTACAAACTCTCCCTTTGCATTCACCATGGTGACAAAGTGATTGATGTCCTTTTTGTCTGGTCGGCAGATGACTACACCATCTAGGTGAATCCAGGTGTTCAACACTGATAGGTACTTTTCAGCCAACCTGGGCGACAACTTCAGGAAGGCTGTGCCTAAAGGATTCCGGCAAAACCCACGCATGGCTTCATTCACCCATTGAATTTCCTTCTCCGAGATTTCCTCTTCCAGATGAGCGGGTATGTATGGGTATAAGTACAGGTATTCTTCTGCCACTTTCTTTATTATTATTATTCGTTGTATCTTTGACAGCCGAGGCAGGGTTTTGGGATCCCCATATTCTGGTGGGACCCGGGCGTCTGGAGTACGCTGAACTGAGCATCCGGCGACCACATCTGGCTTATGGTCAGACTTGATGCTAGGCATGGGCGTGATTGGGCGGACTTTGGGAAACCATTGAGCCCAACGATCTTCCTCAAAAGATCTGGAAATGCTGATCAACGGGGTTGCATTAGCAGACAGCTTGATCTCTACATTAGCAGCGACAACAGGAGGAACTTCCCTCTCTTGCACATCACTCATTTGCTCCTCATCGCTATCACTCCACCTCCCGGTGCAAGACAACGTATCAGAAAAGAGTTCAGATAGGCCGTCAAACGAAATATCTGAATCGGTAATAGTAGAGCACTCTTCGGCCGGGATGTAATTGCGCCTGGCACTCACTTTAACTGGCACAAGTTTAGCATCCCCCTTAACGGCCACTGGCATCACCTCCCCTACAGGCACACTACTCTCACTCCTTGCTGGACTACCCAGTTCCGGTACTTTGCTCCTGGGTGGCTCGGACATCAAGGCGAGCAGCTGGGCCCGACCATGGCCTCTAGGAGCAACTGGTGCACTGGGTTCTGGAATGGTCACCGATGCAGGGGTAGCAGCTTCCTGAGTTGAGAAGATAACCTCAAACAGGTGTACTCCGCATTGTCCACAGACGATCCAAGGCCTCAACTGCGTGGTCAGGCCGAAACATCTCTCACAGACCAGTCCCAAGGCCTCATAGCCTCCAGCTGTATACAGGGCAAGCTTACCCTTCAGTGTATGCCGCACTCCGGTGTCAGTCAGAACAGGTTTTGCATCGCTCGGACCGAAACAAACACCCGGAGCGTACATTTTACAATCTGCTATATCTCCTACGAACCATCTTTCTCTCCAACCCACAATCAGACACACGCGGCAGCACTTCCTTATTCACCTCTGCAGAGCGGGAACTCCTCCCCCTGCCAACGGATTAGTGCTGCTGTTCTGTGGGAACTGTGGCACCCATCTTCTTCATGGAGTCTGTTTTGGAGTCTATGTTAACCCTCACAGTGCTGTCGGGAAGGGTCAAAAGACCAGGCTGATCCTTTCCCATGAGCAAGGAGACTTGCTAGTTCTTCCCCACATTGGTGGTACACAGGTGCAGCAGAGAACAGCACTCAAGTGGGGGTTTGACTACCTGTAAGTCCCCCAGGATGTCATGGACATTATTGAAGATTCCCAGGCTAAATGGGAGGAATAAATGGTCTAGGACTTCATGCATGTGCCCAAACCCTTGCAGGGACCTCATAACGAGGAGGCTAGGGCCCCGTTCCAGGACATTCATCTGGAATGGCGTCTGGGAAGAGCCATATACCAAGACCGAGTGGTAATTGTTAGGGCCGGACGGCCAACCAGAAGACACTCTGCTGTTGTCAAGTGCCAAGGGAGCTGATGGCAGTCTTAGGAGACCCCCAAATCCTAATTTGTATTTATGAAGAGATTGAAGTAAATCGTTCAGCCTGGAAACTGCAGAGATGGACAGCATGTAGAGGACTACTGCCTCTGTTAGTTTTTTTCTTCTTCACGGACTAGGCCGGCCCAACACCCTGATCTATCTCCACATGGGATGTCCTGTTCCAGAAGAAGAACTTTGGGTGAGGCCTAGTATCCTGCTGCTTTGCTAATATGGAGGGGCTCCTCCTTCAAGAGACTCTTTTCTTGCATGTGTACAAAATTTTTCTCCCGCAAGCAGGATAGTATCTTCCTGCTAGCAGAAAATACAGCTAGATAGGAAATTGGCTTTAGGATGGTATTTCTCTATTTCTGTTTGCAGGTATCTATTTATGGACGGCTGTCCCCCTGCTTAGGGGATTGACTCTGTATTTTCTACAATTTGCTGGGAGGGCCTTTCCTCTAGGGGGAGGTGTTCCATCTAACTCTCTCTGAGCCACAGTTAAGCTGAGTCTTAATTGGGTCAGGGTTTCTTGAATTTTAGAGCTGGATGACTCATCCTGGCAGCCCTCTGGTGCCTCCCCCTGGTCTGGAAGGCTGGAGAACCTTCTAGAATTAGAGGGGTTAGGAGTAGCTTCCTTGCATATTTATAAGGCCTTGGCCAATCCCCAGTAGTGGGCTGGAAGGGGGCAGAGCTTACCTCATAAATAGACATGGGCCATGTCAGCAGGGCAGTGGGGTGGAAAATGGAGATACAATGTTGAGGAGGCTGTCGGTGGCCTTCAGGGGTACCCCCTAGTCTGGGGGGGGGGGTGTCCTGCCTTGGGCCAGGGCCCGGGTGCTGGAAGAATCCTAGTAAAACACACAGGGGGAGGTCTTCCTGGAGGCACGGGAGCAAGAGAGGACAGAGTAAGTAGTACTACACTGTTGGGGACTAACAAAGGGGGGAGACTGCCACATGTAGCCAGTCTCCCTTGAAGACAGCGGTGTGCTTAAGTCTTCAGCCCTCTCCCTGGGAGATCTCAAGAGAGTCAGCTAGGGCCCAGATAGGCTGAGGAAGAGTCAGCCGGGTGGACTGAGGAGGAGTCAGTCAAGCAGACTGGTGTAGAGAGGCAGCCAGGAGGGCTGTGAAAGGGGCAGATGCATCAGGAGGGCTGGCAGAGCCTGAAGAAGTGGCGCTGGGATCAGTGGCCTCAAGGGAAGCTGTTTCACTTTAATTGTGCTACTTTTAAGGGACTTTGAGTTCCTGTCTGTTATGGGCTGCTACTGAACTGACAAGGGGCCTGTCAGTTCCACCAAGAGTGAACCAGCAAGAGCTGTACAGAGGAAGAGAGGAACAAAGTGTGTACAGGTGGAAAGCTAAAGGAGTTGAAGCTGTATATAGGAAGCTGTATATAAGAGACTGTAAATAGGAAGTTGTCCTTGAAGATCTTGTTCAAGTCAAGTGGGCATCCCATAACCTCCCATCAGTGGCGGCCTGTCCATAAGGGGCTATGCGGGAGTGGGAGATCCCTTTCATCTGCAGCTCCTATGTGGGGTGTGCTACATAGGAAAGCAGCGGGATTGGCAGTATCACCAGAGATTTCACACAAGGGAAGCAATACAAAGAGAACAGGGTACTTTCTCGTTACATGGTACAGCAGGCACATATCAGGAATATGAAATGTTGGGGTAACAAACTCTTTAAAACGAAAACTCATAAAGCCACCACATCTAAGAATTGGTAAGCTGCAATATAATAAATGTTTGCTTTTGGATTTAATACAGCTTTAACAGATGAGAGTTGACAAAATAAGCATTTGTTTTAATGGGTCTAATCATGCGACGTTTCCATTAAACTCTATCAGAATCATTTTAAAAAGTTTGCAATCCATTAATGGGATGTTAAGTAGACACTGACACTTTGGAGAATTCCGGTAAGGGAGATGTCAGAGGAGCACTTTCTGATAATTACCAAATCACACAGTTGAAATTTTTAATCAGTATGTTGCAAGTGTGAGCTATACGGCCCTGACAAATGAAATGAATAAGTATACATCCAGTCCATTTGACAGGGCCATGGAACAAACCATAGCACTGCATAATGCAGCATTCCTCCTAGGTGCCATAAGACCTTATAGATCTCGTTTTTTACACCAAGCTGATACTTTGCATCCCGTCTGCATTGTAAAAACAATGCGATCACTGTGCTTATCATTAAAGCTGTACTCCAGATACACATTAATGCAGCTCTGTATTCATTAATACATCATTAGATGTATTTTTCAAATACAAGCACTGTAAGTACCTGAATTTGACCTGATATCAGCCTATTGCAATCCCTGTACAGCAGATCTTGGACTAGAAGTTGTCACTTACCTTTCGCACTCCTGTGCTACCAGGCTCCCTCTTTGTCTCTGCTGTTGGTGCTTCTGGGCTATGTCTCTGATTACGTCATAGTGGCATGTTTCTTAAAGGTGTCGCCATACCTCCCAACTGGGAATGAGGAACACCAGTTAGAAAAGTATGTAGCAGACATCCCAAGTCTCCCGAGAGGTGCAGGAGCCTCCCGCATTTCGGGGGCGGCTCCCGGACACCCGCAAGTGCTTGCCTGATATACCGGCTGCAGGCTGATCTTGGATGGTCCCCTAGTTCACATTGGGGATGGTCGGTGCAGCAGGAGGGACAGCTGTGAACACCGATCTACCTGTACAGCTGACATCCGCTTCTCCTCCTCTCCCTCCGGCGGCTGTCGGCTAAAAAGCTATACAGGGAGATCAGTGATCATAGCTGTCCCTCCTGCTGCACCGATCATTCCCGAATCTGTGTCCTCAGTCTCTTTCTCTATCTCAAAGGGCAGATATCAGGGGACTGTTTAGAACCCTGATATCTCACCAAAGCCCCCCCCCCCATACAGGGTTGATTTAAAAAAAATGCAAAAAATATTAAAAAGTGAAATTGTAAAACAAAAATTATAAAAAAATTAATTTTAAAACAAAATATAAAATAAACTACTGACACCACCCCCCTGCCCTATCAACACTGTCCACTGCCCCAACCCCTTCCTCCCCAAAAGCATTTAAAAAAAATATATTTATAATTGTAAAAAAAAACAATATGTAAAAATAAAAACTACTGACACCATCCACTGCCCTACAGACACCATCACTGCCACATGGAAAGAAAGTGATAAATGATGTTCAAAAATGTTTACAAATAAATATGTGAAAAGTGTGGCGTGCATTTGTATTCAGCCCCCCTAAGTCAATACTTTGTAGAACCAACTTTTCGCTGCAATTACAGCTGCAAGTATTTTTGAGGATGTCTCTACCAGCCTTGCACATCTAGAGAGTGACATGTTTTGCCCATTCTTCTTTGCAAAATAGATCAAGCCCTGTTAGATTGGATGGAGAGTGTCTGTGAACAGCAATTTGTAAGTCTTGCCACAGATTCTCAATAGGATTTAGGTCTGGACTTTGACTGGACCATTCTAACACATGAATATGCTTTGATCTAAACCATTGCATTGTAGCTCTGGCTGTATGTTTAGGGTGGTTGTCCTGCTGGAAGGTGAACCTCCGCCCCAGTCTCAAGGTTTTTGCAGACTCTAATAATTTTCTTCCAAGATTGCCCTGCATTTGGCTCCATCCATCTTCCCATCAACTCCGACCGGCTTCCATGTCCCTGCTGAAGAAACGCATCTCCACATTATGATGCTGCCACCACCATGTTTCACGGTGGGTATGGTGTGTTCAGGGTGATGTGCAGTGTTAGTTTTCCGCCACACATAGAGTTTTGCTTTTAGGCCAAAAAGTTGAATTTTGGTCTCATCTGACCAGAGCACCTTCTTCCACGTGTTTGCTGTGTCCCCCACATGGCTTCTCGCAAACTGCAAACCGGACTTCTTACGGCTTTCTTTCAACAATGGCTTTCTTCTTGCCACTCTTCCATAAAGGCCAGATTTGTGGAGTGCATAACTAATAGTTGTCCTGTGGACAGATTCTCCCACTTGAGCTGTGGATCTCTGCAGCTCCTTGGCTGCTTCTCTGATTAATGCTCTCCTTGCCCAGCCTGTCAGTTTAGGTGGATGGTCATGTCTTGGTAGGTTTGCAGTTGTGCCATACTCTTTCCATTTTCAGATGATGGATTGAACAGTGCTCCATGAGATGTTCAAAGCTTAGGATATTTTTTTTTTGTAACCTAACCCTGCTTTACACTTCTCCACAACCGTATCCCTGACCTGTCTGGTGTGTTCCTTGGCCTTCGTGATGCTGTTTGTTCACTAAGTTATCTAACAAATCTCTGAGGGCTTCACAGAACAGCTGTATTTATACTGAGATTAAACTAAATTTACTAATTAGGTGACTTCTGAAGGCAATTGGTTCCACTAGATTTTAGTTAGGGGTATCAGAGTAAAGGGCGCTGAAAACAAATGCACACCAACCATTTTTTACCTATTTATTTGTAAAAAAAAATTGAAAACTGTTTAACATTTTCCTTCCACTTCACAATTATGTGCCACTTTGTGTTGGTCTATCACATAAGATCCCAAAAAAATACATTTACGTTTTTTTTTGTTTTGTAGCATGACAAAATGTGGAAAATTTCAAGGGGTATGAATACTTTTTCAAGGCACTGCACCCAGTACGTGATCCTCCACTTCCGGGTCTGGGGCACACATGCTCGCCACCAGCAACCCGCTCCTGCATCGACTATACACAGCGGGAGCTGATCTTTGGGTACTGTGGACTCGATGTCTGCCGGCACCCGCTGATCAGCTCCCACATGCGTTGGAGTAATGTGATCGCGGCTCCGGCCAGTCACACAGCCCAGAAGGAAGACGGGTGAAGATGGAAGCCATGTGAGTGGTGACAGCTCGCCACTGGAAGGGCTTAGATTTAAGGTAAGTTTCACATTAAGGCTTTACCTTGCAGGTTTAAAAAAAAAAAAAAAATTGTTGGTGGTTTACTACCACTTTAAAGGAGTTGCATCCACGAGTTGCAATTCTTCCACTTCCCTTAGAGCTTCTTTCCCATGTGCTTGTTTCCTGCCTATTCTTTTGTTTCATTCGAGCTTGGCTCTGTGTTTCGATTCACTTGTCTGCTGCATGCCCTGACCCTTGCAGGGAGTATGTTGGACCACTGCAGAGAGACTTCTGCTTCCATATAAAGAGCAGGGGTTCCAGTCTGCAGCATGCTGGCAGGGAACAGGGTTTCCTACTAAGGATGTGGCTGCTTTAGAAGACAAAATAACCTCTAAGATTTTGAACACCTTTTGTTTTGATGCTCCTGGAGGGTACAGCCAAGGGAGATGTTCTTAGCCTCTGTTCAATCTGCAGTTGCCATTGCTGTCAATTAGGATACCTCGTGTCTATGTCCCGATTATGGAGATTTACTGTCACTTCCTGTCTTGCAGACAGAACATGAAATGAGAGGCAACCTCCCCATAATTGTGGGAAATCCCAATTGTGTTACCACTGAAACAGACGTCCTCATTAGAAGATGGTGAAAACTGAGAAAAAGTTTAGAATTTCCATCCAACTTTGCAAATGAGGCAAAGACTTTACATATGAAGAACAACCCAGAGGAACCAATCAGAAATCACCGTTTCGAGGATATGACTCCAGTAGATTGAAAGCTGATTTTTATTTTATTTTTCCTTTGGGTTACTGCACTTTCCGTTGCTCATTGTACTGATAATATTATATAATCCAGAATACAGATTGGTTCAGCCCCAGTGTATAATACATTGCATGAAGGTGATTTATTTATGTGATGTATTATGCAATGTATAAATCCCATCAATCAAGAGGCTAGGGACGCATTTTCCTCTTCAAGAATAAAAACATTCATCAGTGTGATGACTTGAATCATCCATTCTGGTCATCGGATCTAATCTGCTCCTTAAAATTGTTCCACGGTTGGTTTAACTTCAAAGTAAAGAGGAGGCATAATTGTATGTAAAGTATAGATTATTTAAAGAGAAAGACACACAAGACAATAAAACATTTAAATGATTGTTTGTGATGCTGGTAGTATACAAAGTCCTGCTGGAAATGTCAAACTTGCAGATACTTGCGTTCCTAGCACATGTAGGCCAGGTTCACATTTGTCCAATGAGTTAACACATGCAAGATAGTGCTTGTTGCGTTGTGCGGTGGCCCCCATTCACACTCAGCATGAGCATATACAAGCTATTTAGAGGCTCTTTTTTGCGTATTTGTACATTTGTACACCTGAATTGTAGTGCAGGAGAAGAATACTTTGTGTTTGGCCCCAAAGACACAACACTCACATGTTCCATTGAGAATAATGGAATTCCTCATTTTAAGTGTTGTTGTGCTTCTTGAATTGTGCAACAAAAGGCTCATAGGTGATTGGGGGCTAAATGTGTGTTGAATTAAGGCAGCCCATTTATTATGAATAGGCAACCAAAGCAACCCGGTGCAGCTAAAACCACACCTGACCCTTTTTGGGAGTGCAACACAAGACTGCACTGCAACACAGGAGCATTGTCTTGGTGCACTGGCATACAAAACAGTTACCATGAGTGTTACCGCAGCATGATAGTGTGCACCCGGCCTAATCGAATGCCCCGTACACACAATCGGACTTTCCGACAACAAAACCGTGGAATTTTGTTCAAAGGTTGTTGGCTCCAACTTGTCTTGCATACACACGGTCACACAAATGTTGGCCAACAATTATGAACGTGGGAACGCACAAGACGTACGGCGAGCCGATAAAAAGGAAGTTCAATATTCATGTGATATCTCCATTACGAACGCTAGTTTTACAAGACCGAGCGCCTCCAGCTCATACTTGATTCTGAGCATGCATGAACTTTTGTGCGACGGCCTTGTGTACATACGATCGGAAAGTCCGACAACAATGTTTTGTTGGCGGAAAATTTAAGAACCTGCTAGCCAACATTTGTTGGCGGAAAGTCCGACAACAAATGTTCGTGGAGCATACACACGGTCGGACTTTCAGCCAACAAGCTCACATCCAACATTTCCCGTGGGAAAGTCTGATCGTGTGTATGCGGCATTATACTACCAGAAAAGACAACCGATGGTGAAAATGATTGTGTTCACAAGCATATATCGTTGTTTTAACTATTGGAAACAGTCAAGCCCCTCTATGCCACTGCACATATTCAAAAAATAATTTTGGGCCTGAAGATTAGTTAATCCCCCCATATATATATATATTTATTTATACACACACACACACACACTCTGTATATACTCTATATAAATATATAATAGACCAAATGGAAAATTTCAAAATGCCACATCCAAATATTTTTAAAACCAAAAGAGAAATGTGAGATACGAACAAGGGAAGAATCCCCCTCCGGGCCACTATATAATAACTTTATTGGCACATCATGGGACCACCATAAATAAAATTAATGTTTTATTACAATCCAATTAAAATGTGAACAATACATAAAAATCAGAGCAAAACATGCCCACCAAATAAATGAATAGATTGCATATATTCTATATTGGATCGGTACACTGTTGGCCTGAACCTATTGCACAAGCATAACAGTATTACAGTATATATGATACAAATGGGTTGCCCCAAACCTGGCCCCCACACTCTACCCCCACTACCCCCCCCGGCACTCATTTGATCTATCGGGAAGGCGGTATTCCACTCTCACTACCCCCCCGGCGCTCGATCAATCGGAAAGGTGAACTAACATTGAGGCACAGCACACCGGAGCACAGGACATGAGGGCACAGGACATCGGGGCACAGCACATCAGGGCACCGGGCACATCAGGGCACAGGGCATCAGGGCACAAGGCACATCAGGGCACAGGACACATCAGGGCATAGGACATCGGGGCACAGCACATCAGGGCACGGGGCACATAGCACATGAGGGCACATAGCACATCAGGGCACGGGGCACATGAGGGCACATAGCACATCAGGGCACATTGGGGCACAGCAGGGCACATAGCACATCAGGGCACATAGCACATCAGGACACATCGGGGCACATCAGGGCACATAGCACATCAGGGCACATTGGGGCACATCAGGGCACATAGCCCATCAGGGCCCATCAGGGCACATAGCACATCAGGGCACATAGCACATCAGGGCACATCGGGGCACATCAGGGCACATAGCACATCAGGGTACATCCGGGCACATAGCACATCAGGGCACATCGGGGCACATCAGGGCACATCGGGGCACATCAAGGCACATAGCACATCGGGACACGGGGCACATCAGGGCACATGGCACATCAGGGCACATAGCACATCAGGGCACATAGAACATCGGGGCACATAGAACATCTGGGCACATCAGGGCACGGGCCACATAGCACATCAGGGCACATAGCACATCAGGGAATGGGATAAATCAGGGCAAATAGCACATCAGGGAATTGGGCACATCAGGGCGCAGGGCACATTAGGGAACAGGGCACATCAGGGCACAGGGCACATCAGGGCACATAGCACATCAGGGCACATAGCACATCAGGGCACATAGCAAATCAGGGAACAGGACACATAGCAAATCAGGGAACAGGACACATCAGGACACATAGCACATCAGCGCATGGGGCACATCAGGGCACATAGCACATCAGGGCATGGGGCACATCAGGGCACATAGCACATCAGGGCACGGGGCACATAGCACATCAGCGCACGGGGCACATCAGGGCACGGGGCACATGGCACATCAGGGCACATAGCACATCAGGGCACATAACACATCAGGGCACATCGGGCACATCAGGGCACATAGCACATCAGGGCACATCAGGGCATATAGCACATCAGGGCACATAGCACATCAGGGCACATCGGGGCACATCAGGGCACATTAGGGCACATAGCACATCAGGGCACATCGGGGCACATCAGGACACATAGGGGCACATCAGGGCACATAGCACATGAGGGCACGGGGCACATCAGGGCACATGGCACATCAGGGCACATCAGGGGGCACATTATGGGGCACATTATGGAATCGTTTACTAGCCTGGCCAGCATGCAGGAAGCGTCTGTCTGTAGTAAGTTCTCTCTCTCATGTCATGCAGCGCTGCTCGCTCCCCGGCGGCCCCTCCTCTCTTCTCGTCTATCCCCATTGGCTTGTGACATCATATGGGATAGACGAGAAGAGAGGAGGGGCCGCCGGCGAGCGAGCAGCGCTGCATGACATGAGAGAGAGAACTTACTACAGACAGATGCTTCCTGCATTACTCTGCATTCTGGCTCTCGATCTACCCGTCAGGCGCCAGCTGTCGGTGATTGACGGGTAGATCGCCCTGGACCTCCGAGGCAATAGGAGGCTGCTGAAACCGGCCCACTGAGCCATCGGCCCACCGGGAAACTCCCGGTAGTCCCGATGGCCAGTCCATCCCTGCTGGTCACTGGAAGTTCACCATGGCACCTCATGGCAAAGAACTCTCTGAGGATCTGAAAAAAAGAATTGTTGCTCTACATAAAGATGGCCTAGGCCAGTGATGGCGAACCTTGGCACTCCAGATGTTTTGGAACTACATTTCCCATGATGCTCAACTACACTGCAGAGTGCAAGAGCATCATGGGAAATGTAGTTCAAAAACATCTGGAGCGCCAAGGTTCACCATCACTGGCCTAGGCTATAAGAAGATTACCAAGACCCTGAAACTGAGCTGCAGCACGGTGGCCAAGACCATACAGCAGTATAACCGGACAGGTTCTACTCAGAACAGGCATCACCAAGTAGTTGAGTGCACGTGCTTAGCGTCATATCCAGAGGTTGTATTTGGGAAATAGACGTATGAGTGCTGCCAGCATTGCTGCAGAGGTTGAAGGGGTGGGAGGTCAGCCTGTCAGTGCTGAGACCATACGCCGCACACTGCATCAAAGTGGTCTGCATGGCTGCCGTCCCAGAAGGAAGCCTCTTCTAAAGATGATGCACAAGAAAGCCCACAAACAGTTTGCTGAAGACAAGCAGACTAAGGACATGTATTACTGGAACCATGTCCTGTGGTCTGATGAGGCCAAGATAAACTTATTTAGTTCAGATGGTGTCAAGCACGTGCGGTGGCAACCAGGTGAGGCGTACAAAGACAAATGTGTCTTGCCTACAGTCAAGCATGGTGGTGGGAGTGTCATGGTTTGGGGCTGCATGAGTGCAATGAACTGGGGAGCTACAGTTTATTGAGGGAACCATGAATGCCAACATGTACTGTGACATACTGAAGCAGAGCATGATCCCCTCCCTTCAGAGACTGGGCCGCTGGGCAGTATTCTAACATGTGAATGACCCCAAACCAGTGGCGTAGCGTGGGGGGTGCAGGGGGTGCCGTGGCCCCGGGCGCGATATTTAGGGGGGCGCCAGTATGTGTCACTGGCTGCCTCCTCCTAATTTCTCATTTTGTGTCCCCGGGCTCCGGCCGCCATGTTAAGTGTCCGTCGCCCTGTGATTGGGTGTATGGGGGTCATGTGAGGCGTAGGGCTGGCCTGTCCTCGATCGCTCCTGAAGTCCCACCTCCGCACATGACCCCCCATACGCCCAATCACAGGGCGCTGGATACTGAACATGGCAGCAAGCAGAGCGCAGGGGAGAGAAGAAAGTGAGCCGCCGCTGTGTTCTCCTCCTCATCCGGATCGATGCAGCCAGGATAAGAAGGTGAGTGAGAGTCTTGTTACTGGGAGGGGGGCGAGAGAGAGAAACTGTAGGCAGGACAATGTAGTGTAGTATAGTATGGAGGTCAGTGTAGTGGTCACTATGGGGGGCAGTGTAGTGGACAGTATAGTGTAGTATAGTGGTTAGTGTAGTATAGTATAGTGGTTAGCATAGTGGTCAGTATAGTGTAGTTTAGTATGGAGGTCAGTGTAGTGTAGTGGTCAGTGTAGTATAGTGGTCAGTGTAGTATGGTGGTCAGTGTAGTATGGTGGTCAGTGTAGTATAGTGGTCAGTGTAGTATAGTGGACAGAGTAGTATGGTGGTCAGTATAGTGTAGTGTAGTGGACAGTGTAGTGTAGTGGTTAGTGTAGTGGACAGTATAGTATAGTGGACAGTATAGTATGGTGGTCAGTGTAGTATGGTGGACAGTGTAGTATAGTGGTCAGTGTAGTATAGTGGACAGTGTAGTATAGTGGACAGTGTAGTATGGTGGTCAGTATAGTGTAGTATAGTGGACAGTGTAGTGTAGTGGTTAGTGTAGTGGACAGTATAGTATAGTGGACAGTATAGTATGGTGGTCAGTGTAGTATGGTGATCAGTGTAGTATAATGGACAGTGTAGTATGGTGGTCAGTGTAGTGTAGTATAGTGGTCAGTGTAGTGTAGTGGACAGTGTAGTATAGTGGTCAGTATAGTGGACAGTGTAGTATAGTGGTTAGTGTGGTGGTCAGTGTAGTATAGTGGACAGTGTAGTATGGTGGTCAGTGTAGTATGGTGGTCAGTGTAGTGTAGTATAGTGGACAGTGTAGTATAGTGGTTAGTGTAGTGGACAGTGTAATATGGTGGTCAGTGTAGTATAGTGGACAGTGTAGTATGGTGGTCAGTGTAGTATAGTGGACAGTGTAGTATAGTGGACAGTGTAGTATAGTGGACAGTGTAGTATAGTGGTCAGTGTAGTATAGTGGTCAGTGTAGTATGGTGGTCAGTGTAGTATGGTGGTCAGTGTAGTATGGTGGTCAGTGTAATATAGTGGTCAGTGTAGTATGGTGGTCAGTGTAGTATGGTGGTCAGTGTAGTATGGTGGTCAGTGTAGTATGGTGGACAGTGTAGTATGGTGGTCAGTGTAGTATGGTGGTCAGTGTAGTATGGTGGTCAGTGTGGTATAGTGGACAGTGTAGTATAGTGGACAGTGTAGTATGGTGGTCAGTGTAGTATGGTGGTCAGTGTAGTATAGTGAACAGTGTAGTATGGTGGTCAGTGTAGTATAGTGGACAGTGTAGTATGGTGGACAGTGTAGTATGGCGGTCAGTGTAGTATGGCGGACAGTGTAGTATGGCGGTCAGTGTAGTATAGCGGTCAGTGTAGTGTAGCGGTCAGTGTAGTGTAGCGGACAGTGTAGTGTAGCGGACAGTGTAGTGTAGCGGACAGTGTAGTGTAGCGGACAGTGTAGTATAGTGGACAGTGTAGTGTAGTGGACAGTGTAGTAGAGTGGACAGTGTAGTATGGTGGTCAGTGTAGTATGGTGGTCAGTGTAGTATGGTGGTCAGTGTAGTATGGTGGACAGTGTAGTATGGTGGACAGTGTAGTATGGTGGACAGTGTAGTATGGTGGACAGTGTAGTATGGTGGTCAGTGTACTATAGTGGTCAGTGTAGTATAGTGGTCAGTATGTCAGTATAGTGGACAGTGTAGTGTGGTGGTCAGTGTAGTATGGTGGACAGTGTAGTATGGTGGACAGTGTAGTATAGTGGTCAGTGTAGTATGGTGGTCAGTATAGTGTAGTATAGTGGACAGTGTAGTATGGTGGTCAGTGTAGTATGGTGGACAGTGTAGTATAGTGGTCAGTGTAGTATAGTGGTCAGTATAGTGTAGTATAGTGGACAGTGTAGTATGGTGGACAGTGTAGTATGGTGGACAGTGTAGTATGGTGGACAGTGTAGTGTAGTGGACAGTATAGTGTAGTGGACAGTGTAGTGTAGTGGACAGTGTAGTATGGTGGACAGTGTAGTATGGTGGACAGTGTAGTATGGTGGTCAGTGTAGTATGGTGGTCAGTGTAGTATGGTGGTCAGTATAGTGTAGTATAGTGGACAGTGTAGTATGGTGGTCAGTATAGTGTAGTATAGTGGTCAGTGTAGTATGGTGGTCAAGTGTAGTATAGTGGTCAAGTGTAATGTAGTATAGTGGACAGTGTAGTATAGTGGACAGTGTAGTGTAGTATAGTGGTCAGTATAGTGGACAGTGTAGTTTGGTGGTCAAGTGTAGTGTAGTATAGTGGTCAATGTAATGTAGTATAGTGGACAGTGTAGTGTAGTGGACAGTGTAGTGTAGTGGACAGTGTAGTGTAGTATAGTGTTCAGTATAGTGGACAGTGTAGTATGGTGGTCAGTGTAGTGGTCAGTGTAGTGGTAAGTGTAATATAGTGGACAGTATAGTATAGTGGTCAGTATAGTGGTCAGTATAGTATAGTGGTCAGTGTAGTGGTCAGTATAGTATAGTGGACAATGTAGTGTAGTGGACAGTGTAGTTCTCAGTGTAGTGGTCAGTATAGGAATCAGGTAGGTCAGTACTATTGTATTTGAAGGGACTCAGGGATAGCTAAAAGTCCGCAGGTTGGGGGGGGCGCAAATTACTTTCCTTGCCCCGGGTCCTGACAACCCACGCTACGCCACTGCCCCAAACACACCTCCAAGTCGATCACTGCCTTGCTCAAAAAGCTGAGGGTAAAGATGATGCACTGATCAAGCATGTCTCCAGACCTAAACCCTATTGAGCATCTGTGGGGCATCCTCAAACGGAAGGTGGAGGAGCGCAAGGTCTCTAACATCCACCAGCTCTGTGATGTTGTCATGGAGGAGTGGAAGAGGACTCCAGTGGCAACCTGTAAAGCTCTGGTGAACTCCATGCCCAGGGTTGAGGGTTAAAGCAGTGCTGGAAAATAATGGTGGCCACACAAAATATTGAAACTTTGTGCCCAATTAGGACATTTTCACTTAGGGGTGTTTTCACGTTTGTTGCCAGCGGTTTAGACATTAATGGCTGTTGAGTTATTTTGAGGGGACAGCAAAATGTGAGGGGTGTACTCACTTTTGTGAGATACTGTGTGTGTGTGTGTATATATATATATATATATATATATATATATATATATATATATATATATATTTATACATACAGGGCTTTTTTTCTTAGAGAATAGGTGCAACTCCCCCTTTCTGAGTCACCTTTCTTCGCCCCTACCCACCTATGAGCCCCACTCCTTGGTTTCACCCCCTACCCATCTCCCAGTACTGCCTTTTTTAGAGAATACAGAACCAAGTATCATTTTGTAATTTGTATGGAATTTTTATGGAATTTGGGAATGATAACAAGAGAAGCACTAAAATAGATCCCCTGCAGCCAGTAACAATAGAGCCCCCCCCCCCCAGCAACAATAGATTCCCCTATCAACAATGACCACCTGCAACAAAATTCCCCCCAAGCAACAATAGGCTCTTGGCATCAACAACAGATCTCTCACAGCCAACAACAATAGACCCCTCCCTCAACAGTAGTTCTCTCCCAGCAACAATTGACCCCCAGCAATATAAGACCCCCCTAAGCAACAATAGATCCCTCACCAGAAACAGTAGACCTCCTCAGCAACAATAGACCCCTAGTGCTGGAGGTGCCGGAACTGCGTTCCCCCGTGTTCCCGCTGAAAAAAAGCCCTGTATATATATATCAATATCTAAAAGAAAAGACCCTGGAGAATAAAATATTGGTAGTTTCAAGGATAGGATATTAGCACGGTCTATCAAAATCAAAATGTTTAATTAAAAAATACACTAAAGTTAATTTTAGGGCACACAAATGTAATATAATACCCAATTGTTATTGTAAAATATAAAAGATGAGGATGAGCCAAGAAAAAATATATCAAACATGTCAATCCTCAAAATTGTTTGCGCTCTTGAAATGAGAAATAAAATAAAAATGCGGTGCCCAAGATTGTCCATAAGCAATGCTTTAAAAGCCCTTACAGGTCATCAGTTTAAATCTAATCATGGGTAATGACCCTAGAATTATCGCTATCAATCAGGTGGATGCTATGATAAGTAACGTGTAGTGCAATCAACGTTTTCGTATGTAGATCCCTGATGTATCACCTGCCTTCCACTGAGGCTAATGGAGCTGAGTTTGCTCTCCATTAGCTTCTTCCCCAGCCACAGAGGCCAGTAAAAGTGACAGCTCATTGCTTCTCTGTTCATTCTAGCTAAGGGAGATTAGTTAATGGGTGTTTGTGAGTCTCCCTCCCCTTAACCCAGTTATAACCGCCATGCGGGTCTCAGGCCAACAGGTGGGACAGCGGATAACATGGAAGGGGATTGCCCCAGTTGGGAGATGTGGAAGTGATCTGGCAGCCGTACAGCCACCAGATCGCTGGTCTGGTGGACTGAATCAGCTCCTGGCTTCTTATATCTCTTGGATACACCAGTCGCAAGATCTCCCAGCCATAATAGCCAATTCTGCTCTGTATACCTGGTAGTTTAAAGTGTTCCCATCCATCTTTGCATCTTTCAATTACTTCTAATGCAATAAATAAAAAATCCAACAAGTAGTTTGAGGCCTCTTTATAGTGGGTCCATTTGATATCAATAAGTATCATGGAAAATTCCTATGATGCTTAGCACCATCTAGTGGACAAATGCACTATTTTCCTTTTTAATCAATTAAAAAAAAAAAAAAAACATTCCACCAGCAGAAGAAATAGCATAATAAAATTTGTTTTTTTTTACCCCTTTTGCACAGAACAAATGTACATGCACTTTCACTGGGCGAATTGCTATGCAATTTTATTTTTATAAATACACTTAATAATGGTAGGTAGTTTACACCTGGCTGATCTCATTTATATGTTGATCTGAAAAAAGAAT
This sequence comes from Lithobates septentrionalis, assembly GCA_037952835.1. NCBI lineage: Eukaryota > Metazoa > Chordata > Amphibia > Anura > Ranidae > Lithobates > Lithobates septentrionalis. The sequence goes on along the minus strand of JBBDGP010001990.1, from coordinate 466,750 downwards.
TAGATACTGTACATTACATTTAAAAAAACAACAGCCCCCTTTAAACTCATTTATTTTATTGTATTAGCACTTTACAAATATCGCAGTGTGCGTTTTCTCTCATCTGTGAAGGCGTGCAGAGATGACATTTCTGGAAATCTGTAAATGGCCTGTGTTGAAGACATATTTAATGTTTGCATGCATGACATATACAAAGGTTAGATGATTTGCCCTACAGTTTAATTCACATTTTTTTCCACGTCCTTCCACTGTGTGGTGATTCTTAGTAATGACATCCATATGTGGAGGTAAAGGGAACGAACGTCTGGTTCTCTCGCACACCAGAAGCTGTGAATTGGGGTCATGTAGGTTGAGTAAATATGTGATTTGTTACAATTCAGTAGAAAGCAGTGGAAAGACACCGACATTTCTGCTGACTTGAATAAATAATTTTCCCAGGTTTTATTCCGTTATATAACCCTATAGCAGCGAGAAGTGTCAGTTCACCTGCTACCATTTAGTGTATATATGTACAAGGATAGCTGATGTCAAGGTGTTGATAGGGTTAAATAAATGATATATATATATATATATGTATATATATACACACACACACACACGCGCGCGCGCACACGCTGTTTATATTGATGGTAATGGCATTCTAGGGTCCTTCCAGCCTTTTAAATCCACATAAAGAATAATACCATTTTAAAAATTCAACCAGTTGAGCAATGATCTTCATGACTATGGACAGTGGCAGTGGCACTTAGGGGTTGATTTACTAAAGGCAAACAGGCTGTTCACTTTGCAAGGTAATTTTCCTTAGTGAATGTGGTGAAATGTCACTATGTAAATAATACCCAATCACATGCAAAGGAAAAAAGAGCATTTGTGCTTATATGCTAATGGATAATAGAAGTCAGCAGAGCATCACCTCATTCACTAAGCTCTGGGGATAATTTCCTTGCAAAGTGCAAAGTCGATTGCAAAGTGAACATTTAATTTGTTTTTAGTAAATTTGCCCCTAAATCTTAATATCCCAGTTCAGGCATTTAAAAACAGTTCCTTAGCAGTAGTGGAGAATAAAAATGCACTTGTCTCTGCAATATTCAAATGCTATCCTATGCAGCAATTCCATTTGGCCACTAGATGTCCTCAGTACCAGCCCACAATCACTCAACATGGAAAACTGAGGATATACTGTGAGTACAGGGTGTCATAGACCTACCTCCTGAGGGGGTGTCACCCTGTGGCGCCCTGCACTCATAGTGTAATAATACAGGGAGCAGTGCATATTGTCATGTGAATGATCCTCTCTACATCATTGAGGACCGCCCATCACCAGGGAAAAAATCTGAAGAGCAAAAGTACATGCATCACATGGCCATCCCAAAGATTTCAGAAAAAGTAATGTAATAAAAATAAATAGGCATTAGGAAAGGGCCTGGGGAGGGGGGATGTAGAACACAGGTAGTGTGGGTAGGTAACTACAGGCATACCCCACTTTTAAGTACACAATGGGGTTTATTTACTAAAGCTAGAAAGTGCAAAATCAGGCTCACTTCGGCATAGAAACCAATGAGCTTCTAACCCCAGCTTGTTCAATTAATCTCTGGTAATAAAACCATTGGTTTCTATGCAGAGGTGAGCCAGATTTTGCACTTTCTAGCTTTAGTAAATAAACCTCATTGTGTACTTAAAAGTGGGGATTGCCTGTATATGCTCACTTTGCCCCTTCATCCTTATTGACATTCCACGTACTGCACATTTGTGTAATCAGCATGCTGCTACCACTGTTGTTGCCATTATATGGAAGCCCCTATATCGCCCATAACTATTCTGCAGAAGGATAATAGCACAGCAGCTGTAAAAAGAGACTGCCATAGAGAACCTACTGTAGCAGAAAACACACAATCTACCAGCTGCAAGTGGTAAATATAAACTATATATATGGCATATTTCACATTTACTTGATTAAAATGGAGAAGGTACATATTTTAAATTTTTTTTATTTTTTTTTATTTCTCAACTTGATGAAGAAAAAAAAAAAAGAAAAAAATCATGAAATGCAAAACAATGGAACTCTGTAGCTAAATTTAGAGATAAGAAGAACATCAGTGCGCAATCTGAGTGTAGTATTTTAAAAGATTTATTGTGGTGAAAAGACAAATGGCAACCCACATTGTGACAGTTAAAATCAGGCTCATCACATAGTAAGGGCTTCGGATGGACAGCCTCACAACAACAGGGAACCTCAGACCAATAGGAGTATTGGGTTGATGGATACACTGCAGGACCAAGAGAACACACCGGGGGCACCAAACTAAGTGCAGCATTAATAGTACTAAGAAATACTTGTAAATGAATAACTCCTAATAAAGTGGCCGGTGAGTGTATATAAATAACATTGATTTTATTGTTACAACGGCACTTGAAAGTCAGTGGGATATATTAGCCAAGTAAACGTGTTGTCCCTGAAGCTGACTTGTTGAAAGCAAAAAAATTGGGAATCGCAGTTTGTTATGTATAGGGCTGCGTATCCGCAGACCGGTTAGGGTACTCATGCTGACCCGTGTCCACAGCCAAATGAGCCTACAATGGCCACATGAGCATCAGAACTGGACCATAGAGTAATGGAAGAAGGTGGCCTGGTCTGATCAATCATGCTTTCTTTTACATCATGTGGATGGCCAGCATACTTACAAACAGTTCCTAATTTGCCAGGACAGTCCTGAAAATCCGACCCATGTCCCGCTTTTTTATTGTCCTGGCAGAAGTCCCGAAAATTGGCTCCGGTCCGCTCTGTCACCCCCCCACCTCCTCCTGGAAGTACTGCGGATAGGTCAGTGGGGGACATGGCCAGCTGAGATGATGCACCCATTAGCATAGCGCCGCAGTCATGACCTACACATGTAAAAAGCCACCGCCGTGGGACAGGACTCAGGGAGACAGGCAGCGGGCCACTGTGCTGTGTATATCTATTCTCCAGCGACAAAAGCTGTGGGCGACGGGCGGGGCATGAGCACCACTGCTGCTCTAATCCTACCCTTTGCCATGCTGCCTGTATGTTGGGGACGCCATTGGGGTAGGAGCTGCTGGGAGCGGTAAAAGGCTGTTTTTACAGCACGCGGATGGTGAGCGGAACTCGGCTGGCTAGCAGGTCCAGGTATGTGCTGCCTTCTCCCCATAGACTGTTCCTAAACCCTGACCTGGCTGTGGTGTTGCTCTATAAATAGAGAGCAAAGGATCACAGTGGCACTGGCATACATGTCAACACTGCTGATGTACACTGCCCTACAACCTGCTGACCTCCATACACTGCCCTGCAAACTGCTGACCTCCATACACTGCCCTGCAAACTGCTGACCTCCATACACTGCCCTAAAACCTGCTGACCTCCGTACACTGCCCTGCAAACTGCTGACCTCCGTACACTGCCCTAAAACCTGCTGACCTCCATACACTGCCCTGCAAACTGCTGACCTCCGTACACTGCCCTGCAAACTGCTGACCTCCGTACACTGCCCTGCAAACTGCTGACCTCCATACACTGCCCTAAAACCTGCTGACCTTCCGTAAACTGCCCTGCAAACTGCTGACCTCCATACACTGCCCTAAAACCTGCTGACCTACATACACTGCCCTGCAACCTGCTGACCTACATACACTGCCCTGCAACCTGCTGACCTACATGCACTGCCCTGCAACCTGCTGACCTCTGTACACTGCCCTGCAACCTGCTGACCTACATACACTGCCCTGCAAACTGCCAACCTCCGTACACTGCCCTGCAAACTGCTGACCTCTGTACACTGCCCTGCAAATTGCTGACCTCCATACACTGCCCTAAAACCTGCTGACCTTCCGTACACTGCCCTGTAACCTGCTGACCTCCGTACACTGCCCTGCAAACTGCTGACCTCCATACACTGCCCTAAAACCTGCTGACCTCCATACACTGCCCTGTAACCTGCTGACCACCGTACACTGCCCTGCAAACTGCTGACCTCCATACACTACCCTAAAACCTGCTGACCTTCCGTACACTGCCCTGTAACCTGCTGACCTCCGTACACTGCCCTGCAAATTGTTGACCTCCATACACTGCCCTAAAACCTGCTGACCTCCATACACTGCCCTGTAACCTGCTGACCACCGTACACTGCCCTGCAAACTGCTGACCTCCATACACTGCCCTAAAACCTGCTGACCTTCCGTACACTGCCCTGTAACCTGCTGACCACCGTACACTGCCCTGCAAACTGCTGACCTCCATACACTGCCCTGTAACCTGCTGACCTCCATACACTGCCCTGCAAACTGCCGACCTCCGTACACTGCCCTGCAAACTGCTGACCTCCGTACACTGCCCTGCAAACTGCTGACCTCCATACACTGCCCTAAAACCTGTTGACCTCCGTACACTGCCCTGTAACCTGCTGACCTCCATACACTGCCCTGCAAACTGCTGACCTCCATACACTGCCCTGCAACCTGCTGACCTACATACACTGCCCTGCATACTGCTGACCTCCATACACTGCCCTAAAACCTGCTGACCTACATACACTGCCCTGCAAACTGCTGACCTCCATACACTGCCCTGCAACCTGCTGACCTACATACACTGCCCTGCATACTGCTGACCTCCATACACTGCCCTAAAACCTGCTGACCTCTGTACACTGCATAGTTGCCAATCGTCACGATTTGACCTCCCCATTTTCTATCTTTCTCTCTTTCTCTCCTTCCTCCTCTCTCTCCTTCCCTCCCTATCTCTCTCTCCCTCTCTGTTTCTCCCTTTCTCTCTCCTTCCCTCCCTATCTATTTCTTTCTCTCTCCCTCTTTTTCTCCCTTTCTTTCTCCTTCCATCCCTCTCTACCTTCTCCCTCCATCCCTCTTTCATATCAGAGTCTAACCACACCCCTTTTAGCCACGCCCAATAGTCAGTTTAAACCACACCCACTTTTTTGCCATTTTTTTTCTCCCCACGTACACTTACCTGGGGAAGAAATGGCACCAGGATATACTATGGGAAGAAGGCAAGATGGTGGAGCCAGTGGGATGCTTTGGCCAATGTTCTGCTGGGAAACCTTATGTCCTGCCATTCATATGGATGTTTCTTTGTACCACCTACCTACACATTGCTGCTGACCAAGTACATCCCTTCATAGAAGTATTATTCCCTGAGGGCCATGGCCCCTTTCAGCAGGACAATGTGCCCTGCCACACTGCAAAAATGGTTCAAAAATAGTTTGAGGAACACAGCAACAAGTCTGAGGTGTTGACTTCAAATTCTCCAGATCTCAATCGAATTGAGCATCCATGGGATGTGCTGGTAAAACATCTTAAAAGGTCTTAATGGATCTGCTACTGACGGATTGATGCCAGATATCACAGCTTACCTTCAGAGTTCTAGGGGAGTCCATGCCTCGAAGGGTCAGGGCTGTTTTAGTGGCAAAAGGGGAACCTACTCATTATTAGGTGGGTGGTCATAAAGTTATGGTTGATCTCTGTATATATTCATTTAATGGTTAGTTGCCCTTTAGTATCGGATGGTTTGTCTCTTAGTGTTTTTTTGCTTACATGACAGAATTGAAATATAACATGCTTTTTCTGCAGGGAATAGCTGACATTCTACCCTGTGGCAGATATGAAGTAAAAGGATCTGAGTTCTCCCTAATCCCAAGGCAATATACAAAGTCATCTAGTGTCATCTACTTTCATTGCACCATGACCTGAGGTCAGTTATTGGAATAGAGTATAATAAGATGGATCACTCGGTACTGTTAAGTTCAGGTCACCAAAGAACCAAATGTGAGAATGTTGCTTATAAGTTAAGAAGAAATCTGACAAATCCTGTGGACGTGTGGTTTGCAGTTTAAACTTAGATTGTGCTGTCACCTATGAATAGTTTCTGAGTGACTGACCTGCAGTAAGTACCCAGCTAGTGAAGGCACCAGAAAGTCAAACCCTGATCCTTGTATGTGTTCCAGTTCAGTGACCCAAAACGTCAAGGGATGAAAATACAAATACTCGTTTCCGAAGAACTGATTACAATTTTTATGCCGCGTACACACGAGCGGAATTTCCGTCTGAAAAATCTTGGATGTTTTTTCCGACGGAATTCCGCTTAAGCTTGCCTTGCATACACACGGTCACACAAAAGTTCTCTGAACTTTCGACCGTCAAGAACGCGGTGACGTACAACACCATGACAAGCCGAGAAAATGAAGTTCAATGCTTCCGAGCATGCGTCAAATTTTTTCCGAGCATGCGTAGGAATTTTGTGCGTCGGAATTGGTACAGACGATCGGGATTTCCGATCAGAACTTTTTCCGACCGAAAAATTGAGAACATGCTCCCAATCTTTTGCTGCCTGGAATTCCGCCAGCAAAAGGCCGATGGAGCATACACACGGTCGTATTTTCCGACCAAAAACTCTCATCGGAGTTTTGCTGGCAGCATTTCCGATCGTGTGTACGCGGCATTAGATTGGAGATTTCACACGAAGGATGTGGTCAACAAAAAGTTTGATTTTGATTGACTTACATGAACTATTGCAGGTGAATAGAAAGGAGAGAAACTGGGACTTTAAATGAGACGTGTAACCCACAGATGGTAAAACTAAGGCACAATGGCACGCAGGTTTATTCATGAAGGCGCACATAAGAAAACATAGAACATTGAAGATATGAAGAGTATTAACCACTTCAGCCCCGGAAGGTTTTACCCCCTTCCTGACTAGAGCACTTTTTACAATTCGGCACTGCGTTGCTTTAACTGCTAATTGCGCGGTCATGCAATGCTGTACCCAAGCGAAATTTGCGTCCTTTTCTTCCCACAAATAGAGCTTTCTTTTGATGGTATTTGATCACCTCTGCCATTTTTATTTTTTGCGCTATAAACGGAAAAAGACCGAAAATTTTGAAAAAAAATGATATTTTCTACTTTAATTTATAAAAAAAATCCAATAAACTCAATTTTAGTCATCCATTTAGGCCAAAATGTATTCGGCCACATGTCTTTGGTAAAAAAAATGTCAATAAGCGTATATTTATTGGTTTGCGCAAAAGTTATAGCGTCTACAAACTAGGGTACATTTTCTGGAATTTACACAGCTTTTATTTTATGACTGCCTATGTCATTTCATGAGGTGCTAAAATGGCAGGGCAGTACATAACCCCCCCAAATGACCCCATTTTGGAAAGTAGACACCCCAAGGAAATTGCTGAGAGGCATGTTGAACCCATTGAATATTTATTTTTTTTGTCCCAAGTGATTGAATCATGGCAAAAAAAAAATTACAAAAAGTTGTCACTAAATGATATATTGCTCACACAGGCCATGGGCATATGTGGAATTGCACCCCAAAATACATTCAGCTGCTTCTCCTGAGTACGAGGATACCACATGTGTGGGACTTTTTGGGAGCCTAGCCGCGTACGGGGCCCCGAAAACCAAGCACCGCCTTCAGGATTTCAAAGGGCATAAATTTTTGATTTCACTCCTCACTACCTATCACAGTTTTGAAGGCCATAAAATGCCAAGATGGCACAAAACCACCCCAAATGACCCCATTTTGGAAAGTAGACACCCCAAGCTATTTGCTGAGAGGCATGTTGAGTCCATGGAATATTTTATTTTTTGACACAAGTTGCGGGAAAGTGACAATTTTTTTTTTTTTTGCACAAAGTTGTCACTAAATGATATATTGCTCACACAGGCCATGGGCATATGTGGAATTGCACCCCAAAATACATTTAGCTGCTTCTCTTGAGTACGGGGATACCACATGTGTGGGACTTTTTGGGAGCCTAGCCGCGTACGGTGCCCCGAAAACCAAGCACCGCCTTCAGGATTTCTAAGGGCATAAATTTTTGATTTCACTCCTTACTACCTATCACAGTTTTGAAGGCCAAAAAATGCCAAGATGGCACAAAACCCCCCCAAATGACCCCATTTTGGAAAGTAGACACCCCAAGCTATTTGCTGGGAGGCATGTTGAGTCCATGGAATATTTTATATTTTGACACAAGTTGCGGGAAAGTGACAATTTTTTTTTTTTTTGCACAAAGTTGTCACTAAATGATATATTGCTCAAACATGCCATGGGCATATGTGGAATTACACCCCAAAATACATTCTGCTGCTTCTCCTGAGTACGGGGATACCACATGTGTGGGACTTTTTGGGAGCCTAGCCGCGTTCGGGGCCCCGAAAACCAAGCACCGCCTTCAGGATTTCTAAGGGCATAAATTTTTGATTTCACTCCTTACTACCTATCACAGTTTTGAAGGCCATAAAATGCCAAGATGGCACAAAACCCCCCCAAATGACCCCATTTTGGAAAGTAGACACCCCAAGCTATTTGCTGAGAGGCATGTTGAGTCCATGGAATATTTTATTTTTTGACACAAGTTGCGGGAAAGTGACAATTTTTTTTTTTTTTTGCACAAAGTTGTCACTAAATGATATATTGCTCACACAGGCCATGGGCATATGTGGAATTGCACCCCAAAATACATTCTGCTGATTCTCCTGAGTACGGGGATACCACATGTGTGGGACTTTTTGGGAGCCTAGCCGCGTACGGGGCCCCGAAAACCCAGCACCGCCTTCAGGATTTCTAAGGGCCTAAAGTTGTGATTTCACTCCACACTACCTATCACATTTTTGAAGGCCATAAAATGCCCAGATGGCACAAAACCCCCCCAAATGACCCAATTTTGGAAAGTAGACACCCCAAGCTATTTGCTGAGAGGCATGTTGAGTCCATGGAATATTTTATATTTTGACACAAGTTGCGGGAAAGTGAATTTTTTTTTTTTTTTGCACAAAGTTGTCACTAAATGATATATTGCTCAAACATGCCATGGGCATATGTGGAAATACACCCCAAAATACATTCTGCTGCTTCTCCTGAGTATGGGGATACCACATGTGTGGGACTTTTTGGGAGCCTAGCCGCGTACGGGGCCCCGAAAACCAAGCACCGCCTTCAGGATTTCTAAGGGCATAAATTTTTGATTTCACTCCTTACTACCTATCACAGTTTTGAAGGCCATAAAATGCCAAGATGGCACAAAACCCCCCCAAATTACCCCATTTTGGAAAGTAGACACCCCAAGCTATTTGCTGAGAGGCATGTTGAGTCCATGGAATATTTTATTTTTTGACACAAGTTGCGGGAAAGTGACAATTTTTTTTTTTTTTTGCACAAAGTTGTCACTAAATGATATATTGCTCACACAGGCCATGGGCATATGTGGAATTGCACCCCAAAATACATTTAGCTGCTTCTCCTGAGTACAGGGATACCACATGTGTGGGACTTTTTGGGAGCCTAGCCGCGTACGGGGGCCCGAAAACCAAGCACCGCCTTCAGGATTTCTAAGGGCATAAATTTTTGATTTCACTCCTTACTACCTATCACAGTTTTGAAGGCCATAAAATGCCAAGATGGCACAAAACCCCCCCAAATGACCCCATTTTGGAAAGTAGACACCCCAAGCTATTTGCTGAGAGGCATGGTGAGTATTTTGCAGCTCTCATTTGTTTTTGAAAATGAAGAAAGACAAGAAAAACATATTTTTTTTTTCTTTTTTCAATTTTCAAAAGTTTGTGACAAAAAGTGAGGTCTGCAAAATACTCACTATACCTCTCAGCAAATAGCTTTGGGTGTCTATTTTCCAAAATGGGGTCATTTGGGGGGGGGGGGGGGTTTGTGCCATCTGGGCATTCCATGGCCTCCGAATCTGTGATAGGCAGTGAAGTGTGAAATCAAAAATTTACGCCCTTAGAAAGCCTGAAGGCGGTGCTTGGTTTTCGGGGTCCCGTACGCGGCTAGGCTCCCAAAAAGTCTCACACATGTGGTATCCCCGTACTCAGGAGAAGCAACAGAATGTATTTTGGGGTGTAATTTCACATATTCCCATGGCATGTTTGAGCAATATATCATTTAGTGACAACTTTGTGCAAAAAAAAAAAAAAAAAAATTGTCTTTTTCCCGCAACTTGTGTCACAATATAAAATATTCCATGGACTCGACATGCCTCTCAGCAAATAGCTTGGGGTGTCTACTTTCCAAAATGGGGTCATTTGGCGGGGTTTTGAACTCTCCTGGCATTTTATGCACAACATTTAGAAGCTTATGTCACACATCACCCACTCTTCTAACCACTTGAAGACAAAGCCCTTTCTGACACTTTTTGTTTACATGAAAAAATTATTTTTTTTTGCAAGAAAATTACTTTGAACCCCCAAACATTATATATTTTTTTAAAGCAAATGCCCTACAGATTAAAATGGTGGGTGTTTCATTTTTTTTTTCACACAGTATTTGCGCAGCGATTTTTCAAACGCATTTTTTGGGGAAAAAACACACTTTTTAAAATTTTAATGCACTAAAACACACTATATTGCCCAAATGTTTGATGAAATAAAAAAGATGATCTTAGGCCGAGTACATGGATACCAAACATGACATGCTTTAAAATTGCGCACAAATGTGCAGTGGCGACAAGCTCAATACATTTTTAAAAGCCTTTAAAAGCCTTTACAGGTTACCACTTTAGATTTACAGAGGAGGTCTACTGCTAAAATTACAGCACTCGATCTGACCTTTGCGGTGATACCTCACATGCATGGGGCAATTGCTGTTTACATTTGACGCCAGACCGACGCTTGCGTTCGCCTTTGCGCGAGAGCAGGGGGGGAAAGGGGTGCTTTTTTTTTTTCTTTATTAATTTTTTGATTTTTTATCTTATTTTTAAACTGTTCCTTTCATTTTTATTTTTTTTTTGCATTTTTATTGTTATCTCAGGGAATGTAAATATCCCCTATGATAGCAATAGGTAGTGACAGGTACTCTTTTTTGGAAAAATTGGGGTCTATTAGAACCTAGATCTCTCCTCTGCCCTCAAAGCATTTGACCACACCAAGATCGGTGTAATAAAATGCTTTCCCAATTTCCCAATGGCGCTGTTTACATCCGGCGAAATCTAAGTCATGAAATGCTCGTAGCTTCCGGTTTCTTAGGCCATAGAGATGATTGGAGCCATTCTGGTCTCTGATCAGCTCTATGGTCAGCTGGCCGAATCACCGGCTGCATTCTCAGGTTCCCTGTTGGGACAGGAGAGCCAGAGAAAAACATGGAAGACGGTGGGGGTGGGGGGGGAATCCCTCCCACTGCTTGTAAAAGCAGTCTAGAGGCTAATTAGCCGCTAGGATTGCTTTTACATGAAAGCCGACCGCTGGCTGAAAAGAATGATACCAAGATGATACCTAAACCTGCAGGCATCATTCTGGTATAACCACTCAAAGTCCAGCAACATACCAGTACGTTGCTGGTCCTTGTATTGTAAACTTTTTTTTCATGCAGCCTGTGGGCTGAACGAAAAAAAGATATTGATCGGTGGGTATGCCCACCATTAGAATACCTCCCTTCATCCGCCCACTTCTAATGATGGGCATACATGCACCATTTATATATGCCGAAGCATGGGGGCATCCTCCCGCAAAAGGCAGGAGCAAATTGCTCCTCCACCCACTACTGCCCCCACGCTTCGACATATATGCTGAAGTATGTAACTGTGGTGGTGAAATCACCTCCGACAGCGCTGGAGTCACGGCTTTATATATCGTGGGAGCAAACGCTGTTCCTGTCAAGATAAATAAATCCGCGCTGCAACTGAATGGCGTACCTGCTAAGCAAATGATGGTTAACAAAAAACAAAGTAACATTACAGTATAACAGTAATACTTACCATACCTGCAAAGCAAATACAAAAAAAAACATAGTAAAAAATAAAACATTTAACGCAACCTGTGCCTACCTAAAATATATATATGCCGAAGCATGGGGGCATCCTCCCGCAAAAGGCAGGAGCAAATTGCTCCTCCACCCACTGCTGCCCCCACGCTTCGGCATATATGCTGAAGTATGTAACTGTGGTGGTGAAATCACCTCCGACAGCGCTGGAGTCACGGCTTTATATATCGTGGGAGCAAACGCTGTTGCTGTCAAGATAAATAAATCCGCGCTGCAACTGAATGGCGTACCTGCTAAGCAAATGATGGTTAACAAAAAAACAAAGTAACATTACAGTATAACAGTAATACTTACCATACCTGCAAAGCAAATACAAAAAAAAACATAGTAAAAAATAAAACATTTAACGCAACCTGTGCCTACCTAAAATATATATATGCCGAAGCATGGGGGCATCCTCCCGCAAAAGGCAGGAGCAAATTGCTCCTCCACCCACTGCTGCCCCCACGCTTCGGCATATATGCTGAAGTATGTAACTGTGGTGGTGAAATCACCTCCGACAGCGCTGGAGTCACGGCTTTATATATCGTGGGAGCAAACGCTGTTGCTGTCAAGATAAATAAATCCGTGCTGCAACTGAATGGCGTACCTGCTAAGCAAATGATGGTTAACAAAAAAACAAAGTAACATTACAGTATAACAGTAATACTTACCATACCTGCAAAGCAAATACAAAAAAAAACATAGTAAAAAATAAAACATTTAACGCAACCTGTGCCTACCTAAAATATATATATGCCGAAGCATGGGGGCATCCTCCCGCAAAAGGCAGGAGCAAATTGCTCCTCCACCCACTGCTGCCCCCACGCTTCGGCATATATGCTGAAGTATGTAACTGTGGTGGTGAAATCACCTCCGACAGCGCTGGAGTCACGGCTTTATATATCGTGGGAGCAAACGCTGTTGCTGTCAAGATAAATAAATCCGCTCTGCAGCTGAATGGCGTACCTGAAAACAAAAAAGTGGTTAACAATAAAAAAACTAAGTATAAAAAAATTGCATACCTATAAAGCAAACATGATAAAAACATAACAATAAAACATTGCAGTATAGAATACAATAAAAAAGAGCAGAACAATAGAGAGAGAATAGAGAGAGAGAACAATAAAACGACAACTATTTTTGGTTTTTTTATTTTATATTTTTTTTGTATTTTTATTTTTTTATTTATTTTTTATTTATTTTTTTAACACTTTTGTTAGTAACTTTAACTTTTAACTGTAACTGTACCAGGTTTGGGTCTCTCAAAATGTGATGGCATCTTCGGAGACCCTGTGTTAGTGTGCCTAGTCTGTGCAGTGCTGAACCCTACGCTAATACTCCACTAGTGTATGGTAGCGTTCAAAACATTCACCAATGCATAGACCAGGATTGTCAGGACAGGAGGGACAACAATACCGGGTGTCACGCCTAAATCCGCGCTTGCTGCAGACACGACATCTTTTTTGGGGGGCTCGTTGGGTAGGGGTACTCTGGAGGACATAAGGAAAATGCCTCCCATGCAGCCGGCTTACTGCATTTGGATTGGGAAGGTGAGGTGGAGCACCGTCTGGATACAGAAGGGCTCTGACGATCTCTTCCTGGAATTTAAGGAAGGATCCAGTCCGTCCTGAAGCTCTGTATAGCACATGAGCATTCAGCAAAGCCAATTGAAATAAATAAACAGACACTTTTTTGTACCAGCGTCTGGCCTTACGGGCAACTAGGTACGGCGCCAACAACTGGTCGTTGAGGTCCACCCCTCCCATATTAAGGTTGTATTCGTGGACACAGAGGGGTTTCTCCACAACACCAGTCGCCGTAGGAATTTGGGTCGTCGTGTCTGCATGAAGAGAGGTAAGAATGAAAACATTCTTATTGTCCCTCCACTTCATAGCGAGCAAATTATTATACTTCAAGCAGGCTCTCTCCCCCAGCCTAAGACGGGAATCTACAAGCCGCTGGGGAAAGCCCCGGCGATTAGATCGCACGGTGCCACATGCTCCAATCTGATGATCAAACAAGTGACTAAAAAGTGGCACGCTCGTATAATAATTGTCCACGTACAAGTGGTACCCCTTTCCGAATAAGGGTGACACCAAGTCCCACACTATCTTGCCAGCGCTTCCTATGTAGTCAGGGCAGTTTATCGGCTCTACGTGACTATCTTTGCCCTCGTAAACCATAAATCTACATGTATAGCCTGTGGCCCTGTCACAGAGCTTATACATCTTGACCCCGTATCTGGCACGCTTGCTGGGAAGGTACTGTTTGAATGACAAGCGGCCAGAAAATTTAATCAGGGACTCATCAACGCAGACAACTTGATGGGGAGTAAACAAGTCTGCAAAACACTGGTTGAAGTGGTTTACGAGGGGCCGAATTTTGTAGAGCCGATCGTATCCAGGGTCTCCACGAGGACGACAGAGTTCATTGTCGTTGAAGTGCATGAACCGCAAAATCTGCTCGTATCGTGCCCTGGTCATGGAGGCAGAGAACACGGGCATATGGTGAATTGGGTCAGTGGACCAATATGACCGCAACTCACTCTTTTTAGTTATGCCCATGAGGAGGGAAAGGCCCAGAAAGGTCTTAAATTCGGAGACCGTAATTGGTCTACAATCTCTGGCAAGGGAGGAGTGGGGATTAGCGGCGATGTGTTGACCAGCGTACAAATTGCTTTGGTCTACAATAGATCTATAGAGATCTTCGGTGAAAAACAGTGAATAAAAATCCAGTGGCGTAAAGTCAACTGTTTCCACCTGAATTCCGGGTTGGCCAGTGAAAGGGGGAAGTACGGGTGCTGCAGAAGTGGTGGGTACCCAATTCGGATTGGCGAATGCAGCAGGAAGGGCACTATGGGCACGACGGGCCTGTGTTCGTCTTCTTCTTGGTGGCAGCGGGACACTACTTGTGCTTGCCACCTCGCCAGCTTGAACTGCACTTATGGGACTCGCCACGTCACCACGTGATACTGCAGTGCTGGATGTACGACCAGGGTGTACTAGGCCGCTGGTGCTTGCCAGTTCACCAGAAGGAGTAGCGGCACTAGTACTGCTCTGCTCCATACGAGAGCCCTGCGGTTCTTCCACTTCAAGGACAGAAGAAGTTCGGGGTCTGGTACGCCTGACCCTAGCAGGGACCACAACTCCGTCGTCAGAGCTATCTGTCATGGAGCCGCTGTCCTCTACAGGTTCGTATTATGAGCCTGAACTTGACAGATGAGTGACTTCCTCTTCACTATCTGTCATACTCAGAAACGTGTAGGCCTCTTCACTAGTGTACCTTCGATTTGCCATTTTGGGCTCTAAATTTAGGGGTACACTAGTGAGACTCACAGGCAAAAAAGCTCCTGACTGTTAGCGACTGATTCAAAACGCTACTAAAAAACTGTTAGCGATCGCAGAGATCAGGCCTGACTCTGCGAACGCTGCAGTTATGTGTGCTTAGTGTTTTGTAAGTGACAGTTATCGATCGATACTGCACTTGGGTGGGCTGGGCTGGGCTGGGCCGAGGGGCAAAACGAAGGTGCTAGCAGGTATCTGGGCTGATCCCGCTAACACTGCGTTTATGGGAACCCTAAACTGCTGGGGAGTATAGATCTGATCGGATCAGATATCGATCCGTTCAGATACTATAGCACTAAGGGAGGTGTATGCTGCGTGCACGGGTTTTAGCGGTACTGGCGCTAACCTGACGCTGCCTGGGGCGACGCAGACCTTATCAGATCCTAAAAACTTAACTTATATCACCGCCGGGCAATTAGGGGGTTAAACCTTTATAAGGTAATAAACGGCGGGTGCCCTAAAACTATAATAAACTCTAATAAACTCTAATAAACTATAATAAACTACAAAAAACAAACTAGCTAACCAGCGTCACCCGTAACACTTATACGGTGATCGCTGGTGAAAGGGTTAACTAGGGGGCAATCAAGGGGTTAAAACCTTTAGCAGGTAGTATATGGGGGTCCCTGTCGCTATAAAACACTGACAGCGAACCTATATACTTACCTCCCTAACTAGCGTCACCTGTGTCACTAATACAGCGATCAGAAAAACGATCGCTTAGCGACACTGGCGACGGGGGGTAATCAAGGGGTTAACTTTTATTAGGGGGGGTTAGGGGGGTACCCTAGACCTAAAGGGGGCTAACCAAACTGCCCTAACACTTGTAACTGACACAAACTGACACCAATGCAAAAAAAAAAAAAACTGCTATTGGTGTCACAGTGACAGGGGGTACAGGGGGGTGATCGGGGGTGATCGGGGGGTGACTGGGGGGTGAAAAGTGTGCCTGCGTGTTCTACTGTAAGTGTAGTGTTGGTGCACTTACTTGGATGTCTTCTCTCCTCTGCGCCGGGACGAAAAGACCGGCTCAAGGAGGGATGACATCACTTCCTTTCCCTCTGTTTACATTACAGAGGGAAAGGAAGCGTTTTCATTCGCCGGGAGCGATCGGGAGGGGGTGGCCAACAATGGATGGCCTCCCCCTCACCTTTCATCGCCCGCGAACGAGAGCCGACCGCCTATGGCACCGGGGGGGGGTCCGATCGGACCCCCCACCCGCGGGAAGCAGGTCACGTATGGGAACGTGGTTCTGCCTGCCCGTGCCATTCTGCCGCAGTATATCTGCGTTAGGCGGTCGGCAAGTGATTAAAGATTTTGTAAAGCCTCATGGTTTTTCACCTATGCATTAAGGTATAAAACCTTATGTGCTTCAGCTGCCCCCCCCAGACACCCCCCTTTTTATTCTTACCTGAACCCAATCGTTCCAGCGACGAGCACGAGCCCAGCGACTCCTGTCTCGGGTCCTCATTGGATAGACTGAGCCGGGGGCGGGGCCGTTTCTTGCTGTCTGTGTCAATGGACGCTGCAGCTGGACTTGAGAGCGCACCCGCGTGGGTGCCCCCATGGAAAGCGGCTCTCCGTGGGGGCACCCGATGAAGAGGAGGAGCCAGGAACGCCACCAGGGCACACCAGAAAAGAAGGATCTGGGCTGCTCTGTGCAAAACCCTTGCACAGAGCAGGTAAGTATGACATGTTTGTTATTTAAAGTTAAAAAAAAACAAACCTTTACAATCATGTTAGGAGCTGATATACATATTATAGACATCAATTTGTAGATTCATGATTGCACAAAATTCCATAAAGTTCATATATATGATCTGGATATAAATGCATGATTGTGTAAAAAAAACGGCATCTTAAAAGCTTGATGAGTTTCGTGGATGGAGTTCCACTTCCTAAGGTGCTATGGTCGCTATGAAGCTAAGTCGAAGAAGGTTAAGAATACGTCCCTGCCGAGAGTTGTGGGGACGTAGCTTGTGGACTGCCAAGGCAACATACAAACCACACTCGAGGGGGGGGGCAGGGCAGGACTTTGGGTGGTGGGGACCCCTGGGCTTGAGTCACTTTCGGGCCCTACCTTCTATACATTACTTTAAATAGAACAAAATGTTGACTGGTACCGTAGACAGTATTACATGTTAAAGAAACGTAATAATCATCTATTTATATGACCACTGATTGAAGCTTGAAAAACGTTTTTTCCAATAAATAAATAATGATTAAAAAAGTTCAAAGTGATCATGTGTTTACTGCAATGCACAAATGTCTTGGTCAGAATGAGAATAAAACACTTATTTACCTGGAAAACATATTGAAAAACAAACAAATACCTTGTAAGGTTGCAATCATAACAAATCAATTGCAAGAATATAGCAAAATAACTAATTGAACAAAGTGCAAGATAAATTGTGTGTGTGTGTGTAGTACGTAAGTGAGTGGGAAAAAAGGGACATCAATTTTACTTGGGTTACAATGTCGCACGACTGCGCAATTGTTGTCAGTCAGTTAAAGCAACGCAGCGTAGTATTACAAAAAATGGCCTGGTCATAAGGGGGAGGGGGGGGGGGGTGAAGGTTCAGGAGCTGAAGGGGTTAGGATTGAAGTCAAGACTAAAGGGGCATTTTTTTTTCATACATAATGACACACATGTATTTTGCTTTTTGACTTGACACATGAATTCATTCTTTTTATTTTTTTTACTCACATTTAGTCACTTAATTCGGTGCTCTGGTGGGGGGAGGGGCTCCCATGCAGGAGCAATGGAGTCCAGTTGGTTGTGTCCAGTAATTTCACTGTCAGTGTCCGCAGCCTTCTACTTCTTGTATCCACGCCGCTCTGCAGACTGCAAGGTGGAGGGAGGAGGTGGGTGGAGCCAACACTTGGCAGGAGCGGAGTCCTGCAGTCAGTGTGAGTGACTGTATGGACAAGATGGAGGAGGTGCTGCCGGTGGGAGGGGCCAATACACTCATGGGCGGCGCACAGGAGGAAGATTGCTGACCTCTGCCACACAGTACCAGACTGCAGCAACAACTGCCTATCAGCCCGGGAAAGACAGATACACTTAGGCAGGCTCCTCCGCTCCAGGCAGCTCCTGTCACGGTCACGTCGGCTCTGAGTCTGAGACTCCGAGTCCGACGTGACTGACTCAATGACGTCACACGTTGCTAGACGCCAGGCGGCCCAGGCGCTAGCAACGAGTGCAGGGTTGCCAAGCCAACGGCGCAGCTCCACCCACCTCCAGGCTCCTCCTGTTCCGTCCTGCGTAATTACACATTAGAGTCTCTTGGGCAGAGACTTGGGCAGAGCAGCGCTGCAGCCAAGTGAGGATCAGTGTGAGTCACCGCTGTTTCATCCGATCTAGCTGAAGATATTTGAAGATATTTAAAACATAAACGGGCGGGGCCCATGGGCTTGAGCTTGAGCCCAGTCAAGCTCAATGGTAAGTCCGGCCCTGGGGGGGGGGGGAGGGATTGGTGTCCATATTGTGGTTCACAGTAATGCTTGCAGAAGCTTCTGAATTTGTCTTGTAATCCCAATGCATGTGGTTGGAAATCCAAATGTGGTCTATAGAGTGCCCAGCAAGAAATGAGAGATTGCAGGTAGATATTTCATATGTATTATTTGCAGACAGTAGATGAAGCTATAGGGTAGCATGGTACTAGGCTACCTTTAAAGCCTAAGTGCAGCCAAAATTTAAAAAAATGAAAAAATCAACACAATGGACATAACTTACAGTTAGCAGGATGTGTCCATTGTGCTGATGCCTCCTCCATTAGTTTAAATCTTCTTCCTCTGATACTCCCACCCCCCGCTACCATAAACTTCCGGTGTGGTGGAGGTTAATAGAACTAACAGGCTGTCATAGGCTCTCATCAAGAACCCAACTGCTAACCAGAGGAGTAACTAGAATCCTCAGGGCCCCGGTGCAAGAAACCATGATGGGTTCCGCCTATCAGTGCCACCTATTATTGCTCATCAATGCTGCCTATCAGTGCCCATCATTGACACCTATCAGTGCTCATCAATGCCGCCTATCAATGCTCATCAATGCCACCTATCAGTGCCCATCATTGTCACTTATCAGTGCTCATCAATGCCGCCTCTCGTCCTCCCTCCCTCCCTCCTGTGGGGAGGGAGGGAGGACGGGAGGCAGTATTCCATAGAACACCGGCTCTGAGCTGTATGAAAGATGCTCTCAGCTCAGCTGTGCGACTAACAACCCGGCTGGGGCCCTCCCGACAGTTGCGGAATGCTAGGGCCCGATCGCAAGTGCAACCCTTTTTGCTCAAATGTTCCATTTATAGAAGCCGTACTACTGTACAGCTTCTATGAATTAAACGTGATCTCTGAATGGAGGAGGTGGACCTTTCAATCATCAATCATCCTCCATTCTTAGATCCTGTTTCATTCATAGATTCTGTAATATTATGAATGGTGCAGTTGGGCAGAATGGGCAGGCGTAGTCGGGTTCTTTTGATGAGAGTCTGTGGCAGCCTGTTTTATTAACCACAGGAAGAGTATGGGGGCAGGGGTGGGGGGAATGGATGGAGGAGGATTTCATAGTTACATAGTAGGTGAGGTTGAAAAAAGACACAAGTCCATCAAGTACAACCTACGTGTGTGATTATGTGTCAGTATTACATGGTATATTCCTGTATGTTGCGGTCATTCAGGTGCTTATCTAACAGTTTCTTGAAACTATCAATGCCCCCCGCTGAGACCACCGCCTGTGAAAGGGAATTCCACATCCTTGCCGCTCTAACTAATATCCTCCAGACCCTTTATTAGCTTTGTTGCCCTTCTTTGTACTCGCTCCATTTCCAGTACACCCTTCCTGAGGACTGGTGTCCAAAACTGGACAGCATACTCTAGGTGCGGCCGGACCAGAGTCTTGTAGAGCGGGAGAATTATCGCTTTATCTCTGGAGTTGATCCCCTTTTTAATGCATGCCAATATTCTGTTTGCTTTATTAGCAGCAGCTTGGCATTGCTGAGCCTATCATCTACTAGGACCCCCAGGTCCTTTTCCATCCTAGATTCCCCCAGAGGTTCTCCCCCCCAGTGTATAGATTGCATTCATATTTTTGCCACCCACATGCATTATTTTACATTTTTCAACATTTCAACTAACAGAGGAGGCATCAGCACATGGGACACATCCTACTGACTGTAAGTTATGTCCCTTGTGCTGATTTTTCAGTCTGCTAGCTGCATTTAGGACTTGAAGAGAACCTGTACTGTGTTATTTATGCTCAAAAAAGACAGGCTGAAGTTAAAAGACTAGTCACCAGTATTGCCTGCTATAGCCCTGCAGCTGATCTTCTCCCCATTACTAACTGACTGGGGTTGATTTACTAAAGGCAAAAAGACTGTGTACTTTGCAGTTGCTCCAGAGCTTAGTAAATGAGCAGAAGCTCTGCTGACTTCCATCATACAATCATGTGCAAGCAAAAATTCTATTTTTAACAATACCCGTATTTGTTGCAATATACAGCTTTAAGCAAGAATATTGGCCCGTGGTAAATTTTTGCCTCTAGATGTCCTCAGCCTGATGGTATGCATGATTCAACCTACATCCTATGAGTCCAAGTCATACTGGACCAGCCCAGCCCCAGCTTGTGACGGAAAAGAAAAAGAACAGTGATGAGCTCATCTTTCTATCCTTCTCCTCCTCCAATTAGCATGCTCCCTGGCAGCACATGAACTGATTGGCTCCTTGTGCTGCATCTTCCTCTCACACTCCAGTCTTGCTGTACTGGGACTACAAGAAGTTGATAACAGGTCAGATTCAGATTTTTACACTACTTGCATGAAAAATAAATGTAAAGAATTACATAGCTGTGTCTAGGGATGGGCTGAACACCCCTCCGTTCGGTTCGCATCCAGAACATGCGAACGGACCAAAAGTTTGCGCGAACATTCAAACACAGTTAAAGTCTATGGGACTCGAATGTGAGAAATCAAAAGTGCGAATTTTATAGGCTAATATGCAAGTTATTGTCCTAAAAAGGGTTTGGGGACCCGGGTCCTGCCCCAGGGGACATGTATCAATGGAAAAGAAAGTTTTAAAAACTGACGTTTTTTCGGGAGCAGTGATTTTAATGATGCTTAAAGTGAAAAAATAAAAGTGAAATATTCCTTTAAATATGCTACCTGGGGGGTGTCTAAAGTATGCCTGTAAAGTGGCGCGTATTTCCCGTGCTTAGAACAGTCCCTGCACAAAATGACATTTCTAAAGGAATAAAAGTAATTTAAAACTGCTTGAGGCTTTAATGTAATATAGGGTCCCAGCAATATGGATGAAAATCAGTGAGAGAAACGGCATGGGTACCCCCCCCAGTCCATTACCAGGCCCTTTGGGTCTTGTATGGATATTAAGGGGAACCCCGCACCCAAATTAAAAAAGAAAAGGCGTTGGGCCCCCAGGCCCTATATACTCAACAGCAGTATACAGGTGGTGAAAACAAGACAGGGACTGTAGGTTTGTTCTTATGTAGAATCTGTTTGTAATTTGGAACAGGTACATTTTGTAAATGTAGCTCCAGCCAAAAAATCTATTTTAAAGCTTTTTGGAAAACATAGGGAAGGGTTATCACCCCTGTAACATTTGTTTTGCTGTCTGTGCTCCTGTTCAGAAGATTTCACCTCACTTTCTGTCCCAATGACAATTGGATTTTGAAAATTTGGGGTTTTTAAGGGAAACAAGGATTGGTGATAAATCGGTGGAGGAGACACCTTTTTCCCATATTAACTCTTACAGGAGACAATTTCCCTTCCTAGGGGTAGATTTCCTCTTACTTCCTGTTGTCTTCCTCCGTTTGTAAGTAGGAGTCGTTTGTAAGTCGGATTTTTGAAAATAGGGGACCGCCTGTATATACTATATGGCCTGCCCTATACACTCTGTGGAAAATTGGGCCTTAGGTGTTGGTGGTACCAGAACACTGTAAGCCCTCACAGTTACTTTTGCTGGGTGCTGGAACGGGCCCTGCTGTGAAATAGTAGATCAAAAATTGTAATTACATGCCCCTGTTAAACAGGGGCAGAAAAATTGGGTCTTAGGCAGTGGTGGTGGTGCCACAACACTGCAACCCCTCACAGATACTCTTGTTGAGCGCAGGAACGAGCCCTGCTGTTAAATATTTGATCAAAAATTGTAATTACACGCCCCTGTTAAACAGGGGCAGAAAAATTGGACCTTAGGCAGTGGTGGTGGACCCCTCACAGATACTCTTGTTGAGCGCAGGAACGAGCCCTGCTGCAAAATATTACAGCAATAATTGTAATTACACGCCCCTGTTAAACAGGGGCAGAAAAATTGGGCCTTAGCCACTGGTGGTGGTGCCACAACACTTCAACCCCTCACAGATACTCTTGTTGAGTGCAGAAATGAGCCCTGCTGCAAAATATTACAGCAAAAATTGTAATTACACGCCCCTGTTAAACAAGGGCAGAAAAATTGGGCCTTAGGCAGTGGTGGTGGTGCCACAACACTGCAACCCCTCACAGATACTCTTGTTGAGCGTAGGAACGAGCCCTGCTGTAAAATATTACAGCAAAATTGTAATTACATGCCCCTGTTAAACAGGGGCAGAAAAATTGGGCCTTAGCCACTGGTGGTGGTGCCCAGAACTAAAAATGTTCTTAGAAGCTATCAACATGAACATTGAGGAGGAATAGGATAGTCACTCAGCATAACAGGATAGTCACTCAGCATAGGCAGTCTTCAAGGGATCTCACATTCATAAAAAAATTAGTCGGTTACATCAGCATCAGACGCTGGCAATGGTTGCTGGAACCGATCAGACCTTGGGACTTTGGACTAAAAAATTGTCTGAATGCATCGGTCAGACGGCCACCTTCTCCACCGCTCCTTCTGTGACTGACCGAAGCCTCAGCAACACGAGGAGGACCCGGAAATTGTAACCTCCCAAGCTCTGGAAACGCATCGCACAAACCTTTCTACAAGGCCTCCCGAAGATGTTTCATCTTCTACTCCCCCTTGCGACGGCTGGATAAGTTCCGCCACCTTACCCTTGTAACGTGGATCAAGAAGGGTTGCCAGCCAGTACTGATCCCTCTCCTTGATACCACAAATCGAGAGGCTTTACAGGATCAGGAAGGCCATCCAGCGTAGGTTTGCTGAGGCATTCAGTCCAGTCCTCTGGGTCACTAAGGACGACCTGAACCGCAGCCACCTCCTGCCAGCCACGTAACAAGTCCATGGGTTTCTGGGGCCTAAAAACGATCCCTTGAAGACTGCTGCTGATGCTGAGTGCCAGGCTCCACCTCCATGCTGACACAATCCTCCTCCTCCCCCTCTTCCTGTGTGATAGGCAGGCCTGCAGGAATACTGTCTGGATAAAGGGGGCCTTGAGAGGTATGGAAGTCCTCCTCTTCCTTCCTCTGTTCTGCCCCAAGTGCCCTGTCCATTATTCCATGTAGCGTGTGCTCCAACAGGTAGACAAGAGGGACAGTATCACTGATGCATGCACTGTCACTGCTCACCATCCTCATGGCCTCCTCAAATGGTGATAGGACAGTGCATGCATCCTTGATCATGAGCCACTGGCGTGGCAAAAAAAAGCCATGCTCCCCTGACCCTGTCCTGGTGCCATACTCGCACAGGCAGTCATTGATGGCTCTCTGCTGCGTGTGCAGCTGCTGCAGCATTGCCAATGTTGAGTTCCACCTGGTGGGCATGTCACAGATGAGGCGGTTCTTGGGCAGGTTGCAATCCTTTTGGAGGTCAGCCAGTCGAGCACTTGCATTATATGCCCACAGACTTTCCTGGCCTGACTCAGGAGATACTGTAAGCCCAGGTACCTGCCCAAGAACCGCTGCACCACCAAATTAAGGGCGTGAGCCAAACAGGGAACATGGGTGAAGTGTAACTGTCGGAGGGCAGAGAGGAGGTTGGTGCCATTGTCGCAAACCACCATTCCTGGCTGAAGCTGGCATGGCGTCAACCACCTCTGAGCCTGCCCCTGCAAAGCTGCCAGAATCTCTGCCCCAGTGTGGCTCCTGTCCTCTAAGCAGACCAACTCAAGCACCACATGGCATCTTTTTGCCTGAGTGCTTGCGTAGCCCCTAGAATGCCTATGGAACACCGCTAGTTCCGAGGACAAATCTGAACAGGAAGAGGCCATAGAGGAAGAAGAAGAGGAGGGGGTGGAGGAGAGAGGTGTGGCAGAATCACCTCTACCAGCATTTTGGAGGCGTGGTGGCGGAACAAGCTCCAACAATACTGCACCCTGTCCTGCATCCTTCCCAGATGCCAGCAGGGTTACCCAGTGTGCCATGAAAGAAAGGTAACGTCCCTGTCCATGCCTGCTGAACCATGAGTCAACGGTAATATGCACCTTATTACTGACCGCCCTGTCCAACAAGGCCAAGACATTGCCTTCCGCATGTCGGTAGAGAGCCGGAATGGCCTTCCGAGAAAAAAATTGGTGTTTGGGAACCTGCCACTGAGGTACCGCACATTCCACAAATTCTTGAAAGGCGGCAGAGTCTACCAGCTGAAAAGGTAGCAGTTGGAGTGCTAGCAATTTAGCCAAACTAGCATTCAGCCGCTGAGCATGTGGATGGCTGGGACCGAATTTCTTTCGCCGGTTTAACGGGGTTGGGAAATTTGCCTGCTACAATTGGATGTTGGTGTACTGCTAGCAGATTGCCCTCAAGTGCTTGGGACACCTAATTCTACACCTTCATTCCTCTCAGTGCAGGTCTCTGAGAGGACTGAAGTTATAGTGGTTTTGAAGATCCCAGCTGATGAGGAGCAAGGAGAGGTCCGCCTTGTTCTTTGGTGTGGGTCTTTTAAGTACTGTTGCCAATGGACTGCACGGGAGCACGACATATGTCTGGTCAAGCATGTGGTGCCCAAGCGGCTACTGTTTTGGCCACATTTGATACGCTTCAGACATATGTTGCAAATAGAAATGGTGCGATCTGCTGCACATGTCTCAAAAAAGGCCCACATCAAAGAACTTTTGGAAAAACGCGCAGAGTCAGCAGCGCCCTTCGCAAGCGGAGCTCTGCAGTGTGATGCGGTCGGTTGCCTGCCCTTAAGCTGGCCCCTGGAGGGCATCCTGCCTCGTTGGAGATGTGCCTCTTCCTCCTCCTCCTTTTCTATCTGGCACTAACGTAGAGTCAGTGACCCCATCATCCCCTCCCTCCTCGCCACTGGAGCAAACCTGGCAGTATGCTGCAGCTGGGGGAACAGGACTGCCAGTTTCTTGTCCTTCTTGGGCACCCCCTCTCTCTGGGCTCACATTACTGCCTTCATCCTCAACCTGGGTACCATCATCAGAGCCTTCAAAACGCTGCGCATCCTCCAGCAGCATGTTCCCTACACTGTGGTCGAACAGTTCGGGGGACTCCTCAGGGCATGATGGTGGGGCTAGGGAAGGAGTGACTGATGACATTGAGCCGATGGAAGAGGCCGCTTTGGCAGCTGCATTGGCAGACAAAGTTCCCTGAGCCTGGGTGACAGAGGATGAGGAGGATGAGGACGGCTTGGTCATCCACTCTACCAACTCTTCTGCATGTTTTGGCTCAACACGGCCAGCTGCCGAGAAAAAGGACAAGCGTGCCCCACGGCCATGTGCTGAAGATGCACCGTGTCCACGACCAGCACTGTTGGCTGTAGACACAGAGCCTGCTTGCTCTCTTTTAGAGGCCTGTGAGCATCTGCCTCTCCTTGGTGGCCTTCCAAACATACTGTACAATTAGATTAGCAAAACAACGCCTGAAGTTTACTAAAAACAGTACGCCAGGAAAGGCCTACAGTCAGGTATAGGCTTGACTAGACTATATATATATATATATATATATATATATATATATATATATATATATATACAAGCCTGTATATACAGTATATTAAATGAACTGCAGCTCAATGGGTCACCTGCCTGAAAGTGTCTTTGAACACGTACTCCAGGAATGGCCTACTGCCAGGTATAGGCTTGGCTGGACTACAATGCAGCAGATATATATTTTATGAACTGCACCTCACTGAGTCACCTGCCTGAAAGTGACTTTGAACACGTACTCCAGGAATGACCTACAGTCAGGTATAGGCTTGGCTAGACTATATATATATATAAATACAAGCCTATATATATATATATATATATATATATATATATATATATGAAATACACTGGAGCTAACTGAATCAACTGGCTGCCTGAAGTGTATTTAGAGATAGAAACAGTACAGCAGGGACGGTCTGCAGTGAGATCTAGCTAAACTGGATACAGTGGCTATATATATATATATATATATATATATATATATATATATATATATATATATATATATATATATAGCAGTCTGACTGTATATATACTATATATATATATATATATATGAAATACACTGCAGCTAACTGAATCAACTGACTGCCTGAAGTATATATATATATATATATAGCAGTCTGACTGTATATATACTATATATATATATATATATATATGAAATACACTGCAGCTAACTGAATCAACTGACTGCCTGAAGTATATTAGAAACAGTACAGCAGGAACGGTCTGCAGTGAGATCTAGCTAAACTGGATAATATATATATATATATATATATATATATATATATATATATATATATATATATATATATATATATCAGTCTGACTATATAAAGTGGGGACGGAAAGTATTCAGACCCCCTTATTTGTCACTCTTTGTTATATTGCAGCCATTTGCTAAAAGTTAATTTTTTCCTCATTAATGTACACACAGCACCCAATATTGACAGAAAAACACAGAATTGTTGACATTTTTGCAGTTTTATTAAAAAAGAAAAACTGAAATATCACATGGTCCTAAGTATTCAGACCCTTTGCTGTGACACTCAGGTGTGATATTTCAGTTATTCTTTTTTAATAAATCTGCAAAAATGTCAACAGCTCTGTGTTTTTCTGTCAATATGGGGTGCTGTTTGTACATTAATGAGGAAAAAAAATGAACTTAAATGATTTTAGAAGATGGCTGCAATATAACAAAGAGTGAAAAATTTAAGGGGGTCTGAATACTTTCTGTCCCCACTGTGTATATATATGAAATACACTGCAGCTAACTGAATCAACTGCCTGCCTGAAGTAGATTAGAAATAGTACAGCAGGAACGGTCTGCAGTGAGATCTAGCTAAACTGGATCAACTGCCTTCCTGAAGTAGATTAGAAATAGTACAGCAGGAACGGTCTGCAGTGAGATCTAGCTAACTGAATAAACTACCTGCTCAAAGTAAATGAAATGACACACTCTCTCTCTATCTATCTCTCTATAACACCAGCAACACACTACACAGGGCCGATGTGCGGGCGGCCTTATATAGTGTGGGGCGTGTACTTAATCCCCTGAGCCATAATCGGCCAAAGGCACCCTGCCTTTGGCCAATTGTGGCTCTGTTTGCTTACGGCGCTGTGATTGGCCAAAGCATGCGGGTCATAGTGCATGCTTGGCCAATCATCCGCCGGCAAACCACTGCGATGACGCAGTGCATTATGAGCCGTGAAGCGCCGCTCGAATTTGGCGCGAAAGGCCTATAATGTTCGATCTTCTGCGAACGATCGAACAGCCGATGTTCGAGTTGAACTCATGTTCGACTCGAACAGTCAGCCCATCCCTAGCTGTGTCTTTTACATACACTGTTAACCACCTGCTGCCTGCTAACAATATATTTGCTGCTAGTGGGTGGCATAGCCAGGCACCTTGACATACTGGTTTAGAGACGCACATGTGTGCGCCCCCTGCTGACTTGCGCTGTGATTGGACACACGTTTATTAGCAGGTTACAGCCAATCATTTTAGCTGTATACCTGCTGATCGGTTGTGGCCAATCACAGCACAGATCTATGTGTTTGTAAACACAGGCTCTGGTTGGATTTCTCCCTGCTGTTCAAAACTGAAAGCAAGGAAAGAATCAGAACTGTGAGTCTGGCCAGGTTCACATATGTGTGGCTGTGGTTTCCAGGCTGGGGTCCGGTGCATTTGTGTTCACCGGTTCAGGTGTGATTTGGGTCTGAATTTTTCCTGAATTCGCACCTGAACCGGACCCAAAAATTCACAGGACCTATTTGGAAACCGCACTGCGGCCGTCCTAGACCTGTGTGAACCGGCTCCATCGAGAGCCGGCCACATTCACATGTCATGCGAAATTCGCACATATGTGAACCAAGCCTAAAAGCAGTACACATACACTTGTAAGGCACACAGTTAACCCCATGACTGCCATGCCACTGTCACCCAGCCTGTGCAATTAGTACAGTGTCAGTGAATGGTATTAGCAGTGATCACAGTATTAGTGTCAGTAGCGAAATCAGAGTCAGTGATGCCCTGTACACACGACCGGACTTTCCAGCAGACTAGGTCCGACGGTCTTCCTGACGGACTATCGATGGACTTCCGACGGACTTTCCAAACGAACGGACTCGCGCACACACGACCGGACTTTCCAGCAGAATAGGTCAGAGAGTCTTCCCGATGGAGTTACGGCGGACTTCTGAACGAACGGGCTTGCCCACACACGGACTAAAGTCCATTAATTTTGAACGTGATGAGGTATGACAGGACTAGAAAAGGAAGTCAATCTCGCCACTTTTATCGTCAAGATTAACACCTTGCGAGCCCCGTCGTAGAGCATGCCAGGCCCTCAGGTCTGGTATGGATTTTAAGGGTGAACCCCCTACGCCGGAAAAACGGCTTGAGGGTCCCCCCAGAATCCATACCAGACCCTTATCCGAGCACGCAGACTGGCCGGTCAGGAAAGGGAGTGGGGACGAGCGAGCGCCCCCCCCCCTTCTGAACCATACCAGGCCGCATGCCCTCAACATGGAGGGTGGGTGCTTTGGGGACAGGGGGCGCCCTGCGGCCCACCCCACCACAAAGCACCTTGTCCCCATGTTGATGAGGACAAGGGCCTCTTCCCGACAACCCTGGCCGTTGGTTGTTGGGGTCTGCGGGCGGGGGGCTTATCGGAATCCAGGAGCCCCGTTTAATAAGGGGGCCCCCAGATCCCGGCCCCCCGCCCTATGTGAATGAGTATGGGGTACATCGTACCCCTAATCATTCACCTGGGGAAAAAAGTGTCAATAAAAAACACACTAGACAGGTTTTTAAAGTAATTTATTAGGCAGCTCTGGAGGTCTTCTTCAGAACTTCGGGGGGCTCTTCCGACTTCTCCGCTCTCTCCGGCCTCTTCTCCCGATGTCCGGTTCTCCTCCCGCTTTCCGGCCTCTTCTCCCGGTGTCCGGTTCTTCTCCCGCTCTCCGGCCTCTTCTCCACTCTCCGATTCTTCTGCCGGACTCCTCTGCTATCTTCTGCTCTCTTGCCGCTCTCTTGCTAGCCATGGCCCGGTCTTCTCCATCATCTTCTTCCCTCTTCTCTTCTTCTGATGTTGACACAACGCTCTCTCCCACTATAATGCTGTGTTCACGGTTCGCAACGACTTATATAGGCATGGAGCGTGGTCACCTGGGTGGTGAACCCCGCCCCTTATGACGGAACAGTCCCAGCATGCCCCTGGACTGTGACATCATAAGGGGCGGGGTCACCGGGTGACATCACCCGGTGACCCCGCCCCATGCCTATATAAGTCGTTGCGCACCGTAAACACAGCATTACAGCGGGAGAGAGTGTCGTGTCAACATCGGAAGAAGAGAAGAGGGAAGAAGACGATGGAGAAGACCGGGCCACCACTAGCAAGAGAGCGGCAAGAGAGCAGAAGATAGCAGAGGAGTCCGGCAGAAGAATCGGAGAGCGGAGAAGAGGCCGGAGAGCGGGAGAAGAACCAGACACCGGGAGAAGAGGCCGGAGAGCGGGAGAAGAACCGGACATCGGGAGAAGAGGCTGGAGAGAGCGGAGAAGTCGGAAGAGACCCCCGAAGTCAGAAGAAGACCTCCAGAGCTGCCTAATAAATAATAATAGGAAGACAGTCGTACAGGGAAAGGCCCCAGCAAGGCGCCACATCTGCACGTGCAAGATTGCTGTCTCCTATGGCAACAATCTTTAACAGTTCCTAACACAAGTTCAGCGGGTTACGGGGTTCAGCGGGTTACCCGTACCTGACGGCGAGGTTCCCTTTGCTTCACTACAACTTCTACTTGTAGTTCTTCAGCCTCTTGAGGTCCTGGTCTCTCACTCGACCTTCTGATTCACTGACTCTAAATCCCTGGAGCTCCTCAAAGCTTTGCGGTAGTATCTTCCTCAAGCGTCACCCACGCTTCCCTGCTGGGTCCCTAGCTTGGCATTTCAGATACTTCTCAAGCCATTCAAGAAAATCCCTGCCCATTGGCTGAGATACCCCATATACCCATAACCTGACCCTGGGTTGCCCTTCTCGTATCTATTACCAAGTACCCGGCCACTTAGCGGTAGAAGAGAAAAGTGCAACAAGGCCAAACTTAGGGAGAAATCAATGGATCTCTAACAATTTACCAGGGTAACTACTCCTGGCAAGTAAATTTGTGAGGAGCTCCCTGACTAAACCCCAGGGTGCTACATGACTTTTTAAATCCTATACTGGTTACATTAACAGATGTCTCAGTAAAAAAAATCCTTTAAATCCATTCTATTGGTTGGCTGATATCTTCTGGATATGCTTCTGGATATTTTCTGTGTACAATTAGGACTCGTTATTTACTAAAATTAACTAAGGCCGTAACCTAATTAAATCCAGACTTGATACAAGATCATTCATCTGTTTGCCCATGTTCCTGTTTACTGCCGTTGAATGTTTTTTGTGAGCGATGTAAATTAACATTTATTAGAGATAAGGATTCTTATTTGTGTGAGGGAAGCAGTACTATATTCTAGGTCAAGGTGACCGAGGTCCTATGCTACAAAGCTGCTGACAGAATCAGTCTCCAGGGAGTAATCTCTATCTCTCCCGGTGTAGCCACTGAATAGACTGTCTGCTCTAGGCTGCAGTTCAAAACCAGATCAATGGTTTCCATCATATCTAGACATGCATTGCTATTGTAATGGTGGGAAGCCAATTCAGTGCAAAAAAGGAGAAACTATTTTTAAATAGACTCGTCTTTATCCAAAGATCCTTGAGGTGAACCTGTACTACATAAAGCTATGTCAAAAAGCTTGCCAAGATGAATAAATACAGAATAATAGAAAGGCTGAAGTACTTATCTTTCCTGGAGAAAATGTTGCTTTATACTCCCTTCAGTGCTGTCCACATGACGGAAGACCTCGGCACTCACATGATCTCTGCTGAAGGGGGCCAATTAGAATTCTGGATCAGATCCCCAAGTTCCCAGGCTTTCTCGTACCTGATATGGCATAGCTCCCAACTGTCCCTGATTTCGAGGGACTGCCCCTGATTTGGAACAAAGTCCCTCTGTCCCTCTTTCCTAGTCATTTGTCCCTCATTTTAGTCTAATCTATATAGTTGTATATAAAATGCACTTTCTATCAGTGGCAGCTGGTGCTCAAAATTTTTGGGGGGGGCGCCACTGTGCCCATCAAACGCAGCCACTGTGCTATCAAACGCAGCCACTGTACCATCAAACGCAGCCACTGTACCCATAAATTGCCACCACTGTGCCCATTAAACGCAGCCACTGTGCCATCAAGCCCAGCCACTGTGCCATCAAACGCAGCCACTGTAACCATCAATTTGCCGCCAGTTTGCCCCATCAATTGCCACCAGTTTGCCTCATCAAATACTGCCAGTTCCCCCCCTACCCGGCACTTACCTGTCTCGGGTCAGCACATTCCTCCACGCTCCACGCTCCCTCCGAGTCCTTGATGTCTTCTCCCATCCTCTTCTGCTATGATTGGACACCCGATAGGCATCCAATCACAGCGCCTGTCGCTTCAGCCAATCAGGTGACAGGTAACCAGACCTGGTGCACCTGATTGGCTGAGAGGCGGGTCAGTGTTAGGGAAGCAATTTATTTGATTCCCTAACACAGCACTGTGTAAGCAGAGGCACTAATCATGACACCACAGAAAAGTGCTGCCCTTTAGCAGATACACAGCAGTGCCATTAATTGTTAATGACACCCTCATGCATTAGCTGAGATGTGCGTATTCACATGCACCAAAATTGAGGGTGCTGTGGCACCATGTTATTTTGAAGAAGGGTTCCACCTCCAATTTGCTTACCTTTGCAGAACAGGCTGTAACGTTATATAGTATTGTTCCACTTTAAATGTCGAGGTTGATGGGAACGTGGAATAAAGTATTACCGATAATTATGCATAAAAGAATTCTATGTTCTCTGACAACATCCCGTCATTAGTAGAGATCCATTAGTATTATTGTTATAAGGTCCTCAAGTGTAATAGTCTAGCCTGGAGCTTATTGTAACAAATTAGAACAATTATAGACACTCATTAAGTCATCTTTAAAACTAGTAAGAGAAGCTGATTTGGAACTGCAGAATTCATTTTGGTTTGTAGAGTTTTTCGGTCTCCGGCTCCTCCTTTGGTCCCCCCATATCCTCATTCGGTCCCATGTTCCCTGCTTCAGAGTATCCACCTGCATGAGAAGATGCATCCCAACCACCCCAGCCCTCAACCCCTATCCCTCCGACTACTCTGCCCTCACTTACCCCTATCCCCCCCACCCGTCCTCACTTACCTTACCCCCTACCCTGGTCCTCTCTCTTCCTCTGATCCTTCTCAGTCCTTTTCTCCTCTCTTCTCCTCTTCCAATCTGCTCTTATCGCCGTAATTTGTCTAGAAATCCTTTCTTCCCCTCTCCTTCCTTCCCTTTCTGCTTTCTTCTCTTTGTGCAATCTGCTCTTCTTTCCTCCTCTGCTCTTTCCTCTTTCTGTTCTTTTCTCTTTTCCTATCCTCCTCCGCTATCATCTCCTTTAAATGTATGAGGTAGACAGCATTCTCCTCTCTCCTACATTGCGCCTTCCTCTGCCTGCCCCTCTATTCCTCTGCTGCCAGGCCCCTCAGATGAATGATGTGGGCAGTTTTCTCCTCTCTCCTACATTGCCCCTTCATTTTTCTGTCCTTTTCTCTTTTCCTCTCCTCCTCTGCTGCCATCTCCTTTAAATGTATGAGGTAGGCAGCCCTCTCCTCTCTCGTACATTGCCCCTTCTTCTGCCTGCCCTTTCTCCACCTTTACTGCCAGGATCCTCAGACCATTCATGAGGGCAGCATTCTTCTCTCTGCTACATTGCTCCTTCCTCTGCCTGTCTATCTCCTCCTCTGCTGCCAGGCCCCTCAGATA
Source organism: Lithobates septentrionalis (assembly GCA_037952835.1). Taxonomy (NCBI): domain Eukaryota; kingdom Metazoa; phylum Chordata; class Amphibia; order Anura; family Ranidae; genus Lithobates; species Lithobates septentrionalis. Next base: position 433,394 of record JBBDGP010001990.1, on the reverse strand, counting down.
ATTGAGGCGGGAAACATTCTCCTCTCTCCAACATTGCTCCCTCCTCTCCCCGTCCCTCTCCCCCTCTGCTGACAGGCCCCTCAAATAATTGAGGTGGGCCGCATTCCATCTCTCCTACATTGCTCCTTCCTCTGCCTGTCTATCTCCTCCTCTGCTGCCAGGCCCCTCAGATAATTGAGGCGGCAAACATTCTCCTCTCTCCAACATTGCTCCCTCCTCTCCCCGTCCCTCTCCCCCTCTGCTGACAGGCCCCTCAAATAATTGAGGTGGGCCGCATTCCCTCTCTCCTACATTGTTCCTTCCTCTGCCTGTCCCTTTCCTCCTCTGCTGCCAGGCCCTTCATATAATTGAGGTGGGCAGCATTCTCCTCTCTCCTACATTGCTCCTTAATGTTTCTGTCCTTTTCTCCTCCTCTGCTGCCATTTCCTTTAAATGTAGGAGGTATGCAGCACTCTCCTCTCTCCGACATTGCCCCTTCCTCTGCCTGCCCTTCTCCACCTTTACTGCCAGGATCTGCCCGTCTATCTCCCCCTCTGCTGCCAGGCCCCTCAGAAAATTGAGGTGGGCAGCATTCTCCTCTCTCCTACATTGCCCCTTCCTCTGCCTGTCCCTCTCCCCCTCTGCTGCCAGGACCCTCAAATTATTGAGGTGGGCAGCATTCTCCTCTCTTCTACATTACTCCCTCCTCTGCCCGTCCCTCTCCCCCTCCCCTGCCAGGCCCCTCAAATAATTGAGGTGGGCATCATTCCCCTCTCTCCTACATTGCTCCTTCCTCTGCCTGTCCCTCTCCTCCTCTGCTGCCAGGCCCCTCAGATAATTGAGATGGGCAGCATTCTTCTCTCTCCTACATTGCTCCTTCATCTTTCTGTCCTTTTCTCTTTTCCTCTCCTCCTCTGCTGCCATCTCCTTTAAATATATGAGGTAGGCAGCACTCTCCTCTCTCCTACATTGCCCCTTCCTCTGCCTGTCCCTCTCCCCCTCTGCTGCCAGGCCCCTCAAATAATTGAGGAGGGCAGCATTCTTCTCTCTGCTACATTTCTCCTTCCTCTGCCCGTCCATCTCCCCCTCTGCTGCCAGGCCTTTCAGATAATTGAGGCGGGCAGCATTCTCCTCTCTCCTATATTGCCCCTTCCTCTGCCCGGTCCTCTCCCCCTCTGCTGCCAGGCCCCTCAAATAATTGAGGTGGGCAGCATTCTCCTCACTCCCACATTGCTCCTTCCTCTGCCTGTCCCTCTCATTCTCTTCTGCCAGGACCCTCAGATAATTGATGAGGGCAGCATCCTCCTCTCCTACATTGCTGCTCTATGATTTACTCTACTATCTCCTCCCCCACACACTCCATGCATTCTCTGTTTTCCATTCTTGTAAATTAAATTTTTGCAATTGTAAACAAAATGTCCAGATTTTAAAATAAAACTTCACTTAGAATCTCTTCTTTTAGTCTTGGGTGGAGTTTTTCCTCATCAGATTAGATTAATATAAGGCTATAAGCAATATTATGATGAATAGCCAAAGAAAAAAAACACCTGCTCTCTGCAAAGTCCTGTGACAAATGACAGCTACCAGCGGCTGGAGCTCCCTATAGCACCTTATGACTGCTACTTCCTACTGTGACGTCACAGAGCACACCCCTCAACCAATCACGTGACTGCAGTGTTTACCAACATGAGCCATGTGGTCATATAAGGCAATGTAAGCTTTGTGGGAAAAAAAACGGTGGCAATGAAGATTTGCCTAAACAGAGGGGGAGCCGCTCTCCTCGCCGCACTGATGCGGTTTCCAGGGCACTTTCTCCCTCCCAGCTCCGGTCTATCTGGCAGGCCTGTCAGCATGGAGGTTTCCGGTGAGTCTGCCCCAGGGGCGGACTAAGCCATGGGACATTGGCCAGGGGGGTGCCATGAGAGGCTCTGCAATACATGCAGTCTGGCGCCGGCCCCTGCTTCTCCCATCCACCCCCCTGGGACATGGTATCACCCGGGACTGACCAGAAGAGCGGGGAGCAGTGAGCCGTGTACAGATGTAGGCCCCATTCACACCTGAGCATTTTGTAGCTTGAAGCCTGAAGCTATAAAACACTGGAGGGGAAAAAAAAATTATTATTCTCTATGGAGATGATTCACGTCTCCACTCCAAAATGCATGAAGCCAGAAGCTCCAAAATGCCTGAAGCTCAAACAAGTTCTGGAACTTTTTTTTAGGCAGATTTGGGCGTTTTTCAGCTTTCTACATTGGTGACCTTTTGACCTGTACAAAATCTCTGCAAAAACGTTCTCAAAATTGCGACAAAATCGCAGTCTTCCCTGGGTGCCACACATTGGGGGATCATGATGCAGACACATTATTTTACTGTATTTCCACAAAATGAAGATGTGTGTCTGGAAAGGGGTAATGTATATCAGACCATTGTTTCTGATTAAAATAATCATTCATGTTCTGTTTTCTGTCTCTGGCACTAATAATGTTAATTAAGCAGAGCCTGGTATGTTTTCCCAATACTCATAGCCTTCAGTGTAATTGTAGCGAGAATGGAATCAGGTATTGGGTGCTGTATTTGTGTTTTGAAGACATCTGATATGACCTTGTAATGTATTGTATGCCACCTGTTAATAATTCTCTTTCTTCAGTACATGAATATTTGAGCAATGATAATGTGGAAAGCTCAGTAGAATTTTACCAGTCAGATCAGCAAAACATGAATTCTCATGCCCCTATGTTGTCCTGGATGGGCGATAAGGCTGCATGCATAGGTGTGCGCACAGGGTGTGTCAGGTCTGCCCAGGCACACCCTAATCACCCATAGTTGCTAACTGTCCTTTTTTTTTTTTATATACCGGTATATATTTTATTAATTTTAACAAGGAATAGAGTACATACGTAATTGGGATAAATGTACATTACAGGTAATAATAAACAAGAGAGCAGAAGAGAAGAGGAGACCGTAGGATAGAAGGAGGAGCGAAAGATGGAGAAGAGAGAAGGATTCAGTAGGGTTTGAGAGGGAGAGAAGGGAAACCAAGCAGGGACGTTTGGCGGACAGCCCCCTTGGTAGCTTCAGAAGAGACAAGGTAAATGACAATGATCCACACGAAGATCTTTGAGCCATATCGATCAACGCATTTAGCGGTCTTAAATAAAGTGGATACAACTGTATAATACCAGAAAGAGAGTTCTACCAAAAAGGCTTGAGGAAAATGTATAGGTGTGGTTATCCATGGAGGTGTTGTGTGCTTGACATGTAGTCACCTTTGTTAAACGAGAAGGAAGAGTAGCTTAAAGAGGATCGTTCGGTAGATGTCAGACATTTTTCGATAAAGGAAGACCATCTTTTTTTGAACTTGCTATTGACCCAGGTGTGTTGAAGAGTGGCATCCAGTTTTTCTTGGCAGTGCAAGGTTTTGAGATTCCTTTTTGTTTCGGATAAGGTAGGAGGTGTAGTGGAGATCCAATGTCTGAAAATGTTTCTGCAAGCTATGAGAAGCGAGAGGAGGATCCATTGAAAATTTTCTTGGGGTAGTATGGAAGAGGTAACTGAAAAGTTTTTTGGGTTTGTGTACCCGAATAGAAAAAGCATTGGGTCTTTCTCGAGTTGGCAATTAGTCACGTCCTGGATGACTGTAAGGATTGTAGACCAGTAGATGATGATCTGTGGGCAGAGCCAGAGGCGGTGGATTAGGGACGGTTTTTGGAGTGAACACCAGGGGCAGGCAGTTCCCATGGAGGAGGGATGTTTCGATGAGAACGGGTAGTAGGCTCTGTGTATTCGTTTAAACTGAGTTCCCCTCCAGGATTTGTTTGGAATAATGTCAACTGTCTTGAATGACATGCACATTATCGGGAGGAATCTCCTCCCCCTACCTCCTCTTCCAGCAGTTTCAGGCTCTCCTGGCTCTCAGGAGGACTGCAGGAACATGCCTAAGATGGACCCTGCCTCCTCCTTGCTTTCTTCTAGTACTGCAATTAAGTTTGAGTGGGCGGGATGGGGATGTGCCTGGTCTCAGAGATCACGATCAGCCCGCCTTCTTTTGGTGGTGTGTCACGTGTGCACTGAGCAGAAGAAGTCAAAGGGAGTGTGTGCTAAAATGATATACAGTATATATATATATATATATATATATACAGTGGCTTGCGAAAGTATTCGGCCCCCTTGAACTTTTCAACCTTTTGCCACATTTCAGGCTTCAAACATAAAGATATAAAATTTTTATTTTTTGTGAAGAATCACCAACAAGTGGGACACAATTGTGAAGTGGAACGAAATCTTTTGGATTTTTGAAACTTTTTTAACTAATAAAAAAATAAAAAGTGGGGCGTGCAAAATTATTCGGCCCCCTTGCATTAATACTTTGTAGAGCCACCTTTTGCTGCGATTACAGCTGCAAGTCGCTTGGGGTAAGTCTCTATCAGTTTTGCACATCGAGAGACTGAAATTCTTGCCCATTCTTCCTTGCAAAACAGCTCGAGCTCAGTGAGGTTGGATGGAGAGCGTTTGTGAACAGCAGTTTTCAGCTCTTTCCACAGATTCTCGATTGGATTCAGGTCTGGACTTTGACTTGGCCATTCTAACACCTGGATACGTTTATTTGTGAACCATTCCTTTGTAGATTTTGCTGTATGTTTGGGATCATTGTCTTGTTGGAAGATAAATCTCCGTCCCAGTTTCAGGTCTTTTGCAGACTCCAACAGGTTTTCATCCAGAATGGTCCTGTATTTGGCTGCATCCATCTTCCCCTCAATTTTAACCATCTTCCCTGTCCCTGCTGAAGAAAAGCAGGCCCAAACATGATGCTGCCACCACCATGTTTCACGGTGGGGATGGTGTGTTGAGTGTGATGAGCTGTGTTGCTTTTACGCCAAACATATCGTTTTGCATTGTGGCCAAAAAGTTCGATTTTGGTTTCATCGGACCAGAGCACCTTCTTCCACATGTTTGGTGTGTCTCCCAGGTGGCTTGTGGCAAACTTTAGACGAGACTTTTTATGGATATCTTTGAGAAATGGCTTTCTTCTTGCCACTCTTCCATAAAGGCCAGATTTGTGCAGTGTACGACTGATTGTTGTCCTATGGACAGACTCTCCCACCTCAGCTGTAGTTCTCTGCAGTTCATCCAGAGCGATCATGGGCCTCTTGGCTGCATCTCTGATTAGTCTTCTCCTTGTCTGAGCTGAAAGTTTAGAGGGACAGCCAGGTCTCGGTAGATTTGCAGTGGTCTGATACTCCTTCCATTTCAAAATGATCGCTTGCACAGTGCTCCTTGGGATGTTTAAAGCTTGGGAAATCTTTTTGTATCCAAATCCGGCTTTAAACTTCTCCACAACAGTATTACGGACCTGCCTGGTGTGTTCTTTGGTCTTCATGATGCTCTCTGCGCTTTCAGCAGAACCCTGAGACTATCACAGAGCAGGTGCATTTATACAGAGACTTGATTACACACAGGTGGATTCTATTTATCACCATCAGTCATTTAGGACAACATTGGATCATTCAGAGATCCTCGCTGAACTTCTGGAGTGAGTTTGCTGCACTGAAAGTAAAGGGGCCGAATAATTTTGCACGCACCACTTTTCAGTTTTTTAATTGCTAAAAAAGTTTAAAATATCCAATAGATTTGGTTCCACTTCACAATTGTGTCCCACTTGTTGGTGATTCTTCACAAAAAATTAAAATGTTATATCTTTATATTTGAAGCCTGAAATGTGGCAAAAGGTTGAAAAGTTCAAGGGGGCCGAATACTTTCGCAAGCCACTGTATATATATATATATATACATATATATTTATATATATATACACACACACGGTACACACACACACATACACAGGTTTATTTGAGCTTTGGGGTGCACACCCTAATGCAATAGGCTGCGCACACCTATTACTGCAGGCATGCTTATTCATACTCCTGACCACGGCACTCTGTAAGCTGTGTTGTATACTCATAGCTCCCAACTGTCCCCGATTTTGAGGGGCTGTCCCTGATTTGGAACAAACAAACAAGATATTTGGGGGGCACACCCTAAAAGATGCATTAAAGATGGTGTAGCCATAAGTCCATACAACAGAACAAAATATTACAGCGCACACATGCAAAAAAGAGCGACAGTGTCATAAACCAGATGTGACCAGAACTGTGTGACTGCGACAGAGTGAACCAGACATAAATAGGTGAAAGTAAGTTTATTAAAGTAAATGCATATAAATGTGAACACACCACCAATACAAACCGAGTGACCAAACTGAACAACCCAACAGTGATAATAAACCAACCAGCATATACAGCAAAAGGGAGTACCAGAATCGTAGTCAAGCCAGGCCAGGGTCATAAGGAGATCAGCAGATGGGGGGCCAGGAGTAAACAGACAGGGAACAAGATGGAAGGAATCAGGCTACAGGGGAAGAATCCAGGGATACAGGAACAGATACAAATAGGTTCAGGATACAGGATACAAGAATCAGGAATCAGGGTTCAGGATCAGGATAACAGATAAACAGGCTGCAGGTCAGGGCACAAGGACAATACCAGGGCAAGGTGTGTGTGCACTTGCCGGGTATTTATACACATCTCAATCAGACTCAGGTGATGGCTGATTGCAAGAGGTAATGTCGGCCCCACACTGCCTGGAACCACCCGCTGGTGGACGCCAGTACTGTGGCCCAAAGATCACATAATACCAGCAGGGAAAGGCTCTCCTGACAGTTCCAAACTGCCAGGAGACACCTGCTGATGGACCTCAGTAGTGCACGCCAAATGATAGATATTACCAGCGGAGGGAACCTTTCCTGACAGCCAGCCAGCACATACACAGCAACCCATCCTTCTGGGATCACACGATCGCAGTGAAGTCAGCATGTCGCTCACCCTACGTGTTTCGTCATAGGTTGACGTCGAAATTTGCCTAGCATTCAATCTAAAATGAAAAAAAGTTTTGGCTTTAAGTATACTAAAGCCTAATTCTAGGGAATTGCTCCTGGGGGGCATAGAAAAGTAGATTTACTTACCTGATCCTCTGCTCCTCCACACTGCTAGACCGGTCCCTGCAGCATCTTTTCCCCCATGCTCCAGTTCTCTAAGGTCCTGACATCATCAAGATCATCAAGATCCTGCATTGAGCAAGAGTATACAGAGGAACGTTTACCGCTGGAGCATGAAGGCACGCCATCTTCTGGGGGACCAGACAGGACCATCTTTAATGTTGATTGGACCCTAGGCAAAAATTTTCTTAGGGCCCCCCCATGCAATTTTGCTCTCCGCCTGCTCTGAGACATACAATAAATATCAGCAAGACTTAAAATCAGTTTACTGTATCAGATCAGGCAATGATTGCGATTAGTTGCCAGAGGTTACAGCATATCATTACCACTTACTGACTGGATGCTAGAGGTTACAGCACACATTACAGCTCACTGATTTGTTGCTATAGGTTACAGCACATGATTTCTTCTAGTTGATTGGTTGCTAGAGATTACTGTACAGTAATACTGCTCACTGGTTGCTGGAGGTTACAGCACATCATCTCTTCACTGCAGAGGGGCATGATATATATATGAATGCCGCCTTTATTTACATATGAATGCTGCAGGCCTCAGCTATTTACAAATGAATGCCGCCGCTATTTACATATGAATGCTGTTGTTATTTACATATGAATAACGGTTATTTACATGTAAACACAGGGTCTGCAGGTGAGTCATCTGTACACAACAATAGGGCAGATCTGGGCAGCATTAGTAGCAGCACTTCACACTGAGATATCAGGACACAGCAAAGGACTAAAACTTCAAGGGAATTTAAACTGGAATAGTTGGCAAGTATGAGGCAGCTGCTTTGGGCCCCACAACAATGACAGGGCTCAGGGCAGCTGCCCCTTTTGCCCTGCCTTAAAGACGGCCCTGGGACCAGAGGATCAGGTAAGTAAAAACACGTTACTCTCCCCTAGACCCCAAAGTGCAGTTAACCCCTGTCAATGCAAGCACAGCACTACTGCAAAGGAGAATGTTCTTTTTTTTCTGGAGTTGGGCTTTAAACCTATGAAAATACAGAATTACAGAATAAGAAAAGTGCACACTTTATTTTCCAATCAATGCTTTTCCACACCAGATTTTTTAAAGCAAAACTTTGCAGAACAGCCGAAACTTAGAGGGCACGATTTTTAATAAAACGGCTCATCGGAATTCATCCCAGTGCCTTTGTCTACAGCCGATTCAAAATAGCTGAGAGTGGAGGAATCACAAAATAACACAATATAAGGGAAAGTCTCAAGGGCAGCGGCAGTAGTGCGCAATTTCCATTAGACTCCAGCTAGGAGGATAGCGGGAGATGGGCTGAACTTCTCCTCTGTGAGGTTACTGCTTCCCATTGTTCTATAGCACAAACATCCGTCTTTCTGAAATATCTCATCCTGTGATCACTGATCTGTTTCTCAGGGTCTATGGTGGAGTAACAAATTATCAGCCAAACCAAAGGTGTCTGCTACATCGATAAATCTGCGAAAATCATTTGCTTGAATTCAACACAAATAAAATGGGAAGGCTAAAAAGAAATGCTTTTCCTGCCGAGCATTACGGAAATTATTGAATAAGAATAAAAAGCATTAATGACCATTATGGAATGTAGGCGGACTGTAAGTAATTATGGTTAGGACGATATTTTCTCAGCACGTTCAATATTTTTTTATTCAGTTGGAGGTGATCTTGAACAGGACAGAAGAGCTTCAGAGACCTAAAAATATGTTACTTGATGGCAGCCATGACAGCCTGGGAGAAAAGATTTGTATAGGACATAGGCAACCAGGGTAGTTTATCATGCTTGTGTTCAAGGGATAAGTTCCAGATAACAGAAAACAAACTAAATAGGATTAGGCAGGCATTGTTCTCTATAAAGTTGAGCTCCTGTCAAACATAAAAGGCACAAATAAATGCAGCCCAGTATTAAATGATACATCATTAAATGTATTATTAAATGCAACAGTAAAATCCAGTGGCGGCCACTCCTCAGGGCGCAGGGGCGCCGCCCCCCTAATCCATGCACCCGGCCCCTAAGCTACATGCAGGGTGCCGGGCGCATGGATTCCAATAGGTTTCCAATGGATTTCCAATGGGAAGCTCTAATTAGCTTCAAAAAGGGTGGGCTCGGGGTACAGAACACTGCGCCCGGAGCCCACTCAGTTGTGTGACATTAGCAAATTAATATTTGCTAACATCTTCCTGTTTCTCCTCCCGGCCAATCAGGAAGCGGGTCCTGGGACCCGATTGGCTGGGAGTCCTAAGACCTTCTTGATAGGGCTGGGAGGAGAAGCAACCGCCGGAACTCGGGAGGAGACGCGGGGGGGAGCTGCCAAAGCCATGACCTGGATAGGGTAAGTGCGGGGCTGGCAGGGGGCCTGGTGGGTGGCCTGGCGGGCGACGGACAAGCGATCGAGCTATGGGGTGGGGTTGGGGAGCGGCAATTGATCAAGCGCCTGGGGGGGTTTCTGTTATGTGGTTGGTTGGCTGGCTGGCTGGCAGGGGGGTGGCTCTCCCAGGAAAATTGAGCACAAACCGCCACTGGTAAAATCTCTGTCTTCGACCCTGAATCAGCCTCTTGAAATCCCTTCGTACAGCAAATCTCAGCCTTCGAGAGGGGGAAGCAGCACAGGTAGCCAATTGCTTGTGCTGTGATGCTCATGCACTACCGTAATACTCAACATGCTGAAAGGAGGAGAAAGCAGAGAGAACAGTTCACCAGTCTACTGCTTCTTTTTTTCCTCCTGTCCAGTCACAGCCTGTAGAAGGGGAGGAGAGCTTTTAAGCTGGCCAGCAGGGACCAGCTGAGATTCAAACCATGTATGGACAAGGTGATTGTACCCAAGTTGATTAACTTGGGTACAACCAGCCACGATCGGAAATGCCGCCAGCAAAAGACCGATGTGAGCTTGTGGTCAGAAAATGTGACCGTGTGTATGGTCCATCAGATTTTTGCTGGCAGAATTCCAGCCAGCAAAAGATTGAGAGCAGGTTCTCTATTTTTCAGTGGGAAAAAGTTCCTATTCGAAAATGCATTAGTCTGTATGCAATTCGGACGTGCGAAAAATCACGCATGCTCGGAAACAATTCGACGCATGCTCGGAAGCATTGAACTTAATTTTCTTGGCTCGTTGTAGTGTTGTACGTCACCGCATTTTTGACGGTCGAAAGTTCCGAGAACTTTTGTGTGACCGTGAGTATGCAAGGCAAGTTTTTTTCTGACGGAAATTCCGCTTGTGTGTATGCGGCATAAGGGTGGCCTGCTAGTATTTACGTAATTGTCCAATTACACACAGAAAAAAACTTATATATAAAAATATAGTATTTACGTGATTGTCCAATTACACACAGAAAAAACTTTATATATAAAAATACATAACTTTTATTGTACAGCCATTAAAAAACTTAAAAACATATAATTGGATCCACATATGAAACCATACAGAAAAAAGAAGAAAATCTGTGCAGTGCAAGGGTTCATTTATGCATTTCGCGATAACATGCCACTTCTTTAGATTGACAAATATGCTTGTGACAGTTAATTCAATAAGTATATCCGGAGGAAAAAAAATCGCACCATATATGGCCGGCTTTAGTGTAAGGCTTCTTTTACATTTATGATTGTGGGGTGGGGCATTTTTACTGCCCCCAACCGCTTCCTCTTAAGAAGATGGGAGTACACATATCGTGGTGTGGTAAAAATGATCCCTGTTGTCAAGTTTGGCATGCAGTACTGCCAACTGAACGTGGCCTATCCAGCTGACTGGGGCCGCTTCACAACCGCAAATAGTTACGGAGCAGTGGTGCAAAGTTTAAGGGGTTAAATAGGTGGAGAAGGCGGTAAGGAGTTGACATAATGCCTTGTCAAAAGCCCTCTGTAGAGCGATCCAACACGGATTGCTCCTCAGAGGACATCGCTAGTTTAAACAAGCCCTTACTGCAGTAAGCAAAATAAGGTGTAACGCTACCCCCGTAGGAGCCGCTGGTTGTGATGGTCCTCTGTTCTTTGCCTCAAACTCTTTAAGAACTTCAGACCCTCTGACACACTAGGTTGAGTGCAAAAAGCATGCAATATCTCAGAAAATCACGGAAAGTAATACTGAAGTAAGCATACTAGAAATGGATTGCCAATGGTAATAACACAATTTAGCAATTTACAGGGTGATTATTAATAAGGGCTAGGCATAAGATGATGCTTAGCCTCTAGATCAGTATAAACAGTAGCAAGGTCACCTAAAGTGCAGCAGTGGGCAGTAATAAAGCTTGAATACAGAAACCTTACTGCCAAAGTGCATTCATGCGTCTATGCTAGTGTCACTGTTCACTGTCCATGGAAATGAAGGAAATAGGAGAATGGAACAAAGGGGACTTGCAAGAGGGGGCAGTTCTTTGCTGTTCTTCTGCCGGCTATCGTTGGGGCTCTTTTAAAAGTGCTGGTGCACTTAATGACAGTTTTAGTAGACCAGAATGTAGTACAGGGGCAGTAAAGGTGAGTTATACTGAATGTTCTGCCTCCAGGACATCAGTCCCTGCTAGTACTGTGGATAATGGATAGTGTCCTCTCACCAGTCCCTGTTGTGTGGCTCTGAACTCTTGCTGTAGAAAGGGGGTGGGGTCCTCAGTCTCTCCACAGAATGCTTCAAACGATTCAGCAGCTGGAAGTAGAGGGGATGCAGATGCAATCAATGTGGTCTGTACTGCGCTGCCTCCAGTGTCTAAGCTGGTCTGGCCTTTCAGATCAATCTGAAGGAACCAATAACAAGTGTTGATAAGCTATGAGCTCATTTTCATTTGTCCCTACATAGATAGGTATTGATTTACTGGGTCTTGAGACCCTATGATTTTAACTCCTTAGACTGATTATATTGGAGTCATGAACTCACTTAATGAGCTTTATTGAATTTGATTGACCACTTAGTGTTATAGCAGTTGCAAAACTTTCTATTCGTTCCTCCTAGTGAATATGGCAGTTTACATGTTAATGGGTTTTAAAGGTTTTAACCATGGGGCTAGGGTATAAGGATACAGTCATTTAAATAAAGCATTGTAATACTTTGGTTAAAATCTTTTGGTTTATGGCTCGAATTTCGGTAATTGTGATAAAGTATTTTTCTTGATTTCTTCTTTTTGTTTTTTTGATGGGTGGTGGAGGATGCCTGAAGTTTCCTATTACCGTATTACCTCACTGAACAGGTTTGTTTACAGACATAACCTGGTTGGAGATCTTTCATTTAGTAGCGGTAGTTTTTTTTATGTCACTTTTAAAGGGTTAATTCCAACTGTTTTGTAACATCATATGAAGCTTTAAAGGCATCCCCCAAGCATATGAAAAGAAATAAAAAAAAAAACATGCATTGTATAGCAAGTGCACAAACAAAAAACAACCAATAAGCAGCAACTTTTCTGTGGGATATTAACACAGATCCAATACAGTATAACTTTATAAAGTTGTGCTAGATAAATAAACATTAAAAACATAAAGAACATAAAAAGTCCACGAGTGACGTATTCTAGTATTCCAGCACCATCCACCAACTTGAAGTGTGATCCTGTGCATCAACACCACCACCTAAGGCTGAAAGGCTCGCTTACCAAATTATGTGGACCTCTCATTACAAAAGGTCACAAACACTTGTGGCTAAGGACCCAGCCAGGGCCTTTTATACTTCAGAGGGTCTTCCAAGTTGGCACAAGTTGGGATCCTCCCAACACGATTATCATTGGAGTTCCCCAAAACAAAAAAGGCTCCACATAGTTTAAAATCTCAAAATGTATTGTACATAAATATAAATGTAGATGCAAAGAAAGCACCTTCATTTGTATGCGTATGCTGGCACACATACACAAAACCCATCTTTCCTGGACTCGAGAGTATTGGTGACATCAGAGCATAGCGTCGCATATGCATTTCGTCATACGTTGATGCTGTCCATATCATTTTATAGAATTTGTGCATCTTCAATCTTGCTCTTTAAGCCACCTTAAAATATGTTTTCCCTGCTGAAAAGTATTTTTTGTTTAAATTTTGTCCAGCTACCCATGCACTTTTTTTTAACAGAGCGTACAAATGAGTCTTGAAAAAGGCCAAAAAAAAGGCAAAATTTGAGTTTCATAGATTTCAAAAAGAATTGACAATATATTCTGGGTTTGCAGACTTACTGACAGGTTCATGGAATTTCCTGTAAACTAAACTTTGTTTGGTTGCTTGACGAATACACTCCAAGTTTCAGGTTCCCAGAATGCTTTCAACTAAAGGTGTATGTTGACACCACTAAGCAGAAGCTTTTAATGCTGAAATATACTACTACCAGGGCTTTTTCTCAGCCAGAGCATGCTGGTATGCTGTTCTGGCACCCCTGGCCCAGTTCAAGGGTGTAAATGTACTGATGCTTGGGGAATTAGCTAGGTCAGCAAGGGCTCAGAGGTGGCTCTCTAATTAGGCAAATTGGGCGGTTGCTTAAGGCCTCACGCTTACAGGGGCCTCATGACCGCCTAATTTTCCTGCCGTGTGTGTGTGTGGGAGGGAATGTCCCCTGGTTGGTGTCGCTGGGTCGGACTGGCTGTAGGGCACAATGGGAGCATGGGGCCGCATGTCCTGGCAAGAGCTGCCTTCCTACAGGCTCCCCTTTCACTCACGGTGTACTGCTCGGCTGCTTAAACACACTGCCCCGCCCACCACACACTCTGCCAATTGGAGGTTACATCACAACAGGACTCTGCAGCCCTGTTCCCTGTATCCAATGAGGGCACTGCTGACATCTCCCTCCTCACCCACCACGTGTGCCTGGCTCTCCCTACTGTGTGTGTGCAGCGAGTGCTCAGAGGAGCATGCAAATGCCATGAGGAGGGGGATACCAGAGATGACAGGGGAGGTGTGCTTAGGACTGGACACAGGTGAGCTTTGTCATTGCAGCTTATTATCATAGTGACTCTGTACAGCATTGTCTATGGGCGCTGTATAGAGTGTGCAGGGGACAGACTGAATCTGTTTTAGGACAGACCTGAAGTGTGGATATGGGGTGGGCACTTCAAACTACTGCTCTCCCATTTATTAGCTATGTGGGCATGAAGAGTCAGTTATGTACAGCTTGGGGCCCCCACCACACCATTTACTTGCCACAGTGATGAAAAAAAATGTGCAAGCTCCAGCTCATGTTAAGAGTTTCTGCAGGGCAAAGAACTCTCTACTTACCCCCACATGAAGGAAAGGTGAGTATAAGCACAATGGGAGAGTCATGTCTGCACAGTCACTGACTATTTCCTGTATCATGTCCGAACAGTCTCTGACCTTTCCTTGTATCATATCCACACAGTCTCTGACCATTTCCTGTATCATGTCCGCACCCTCTCTGACATCGCCTGCATCATGTCCCCACCCTCTCTGACATCTCCTATACCATGTCTTCACAGTCTCTGTGTCAAAAACCTTGAATCAGACCGAGACAGAGGTACAGTTAAATCACACTTGTTTAATAATAAAAGTAAATAGATCAAACATAGTCAAAACATAGCCAAAGTTCGGTCACCGGTACGCATAGTCAGACAAGCCAGAAAGTCAGGAAGCTAGGGAACAGCGTAGTGGAACAGCAAGCAGGATCTGGAGCCAGAAGGAATATCAGCCAAGCAAGTCTTTAACAGGAATGCAGGAGTGCAGTCTCTATGATGTTGACCAAGGCAAAGGCAGAAATCATCTGGGCTGGATGGCTTAAGTAGGCAGGACTGATGAGCAGGGTATCATCAACAGGTGAGTCACTATGGAAAGATAGGAGCTGGCAATTAGCCAACAACTGGGCAGCCAGCTCAGAGAAGGAAGGGCTGAGCCCAGCCCTGACACTCTGACTATCTCCTTTGTACCCCAAACATAGTGTAATTAGACATTTCCACAGATTCCATAACAAGGATCCCACTTTACTTACCTTCTTTGAAATAAACAAAAGTCATAAACAATGGCGAGGTTCTAACATCAAAAAATAGATTTCACAAAATCAAACACGTTGGATCTTTGAGTTAGACACCCTGACCCCTTATGGGTTGAACATCTATTTTTATTTCAATTGTTTTTGTTTCAATTGTTGAGACATATGATGTTTTGATTTATTTATTTATTGCTGTCATTTATTGTTGGTACAGTATCTTAAATTGTAAGAATCATCTGCTGATGGGTTAAAAATCATAGTATTGTTATCTGTTTATATCTGGCCCATATTGGTAAGAATCATTCTATTGGGCAAGTGTAATGTATAAAATTCGCAGAGTAAACACATATTGCCATGCCTCCTGATGAAGTCCTGGATGTGAGTAAACGCCTTCCAGTTACCATGTCACTTCCTTCTAGTGGAGCGCACGCTGGCTCTGGGGAGGAATGTAGCAGCAGCGCTGCAATGGCAGATTATTCCAGGTGCCGGGACAAGCACTAGATTTGTCGCTGGGTACATTTTTATTCTTTTATGGGTTTTATTAATTATAGAGTTATGCTATTATGTTTTCCATGTTTTTTCTTTTCTGAGTCCCTGTGGATACATGGATTCATAGTTCCTGGATGGTGATACAGCAGTGGTCTAAAGCCTGTTTGACCTACCTCATTGTACACTGAGGGGGTCAATATTTGGTGGGTGAGTGCATACCCTGGTGGGGGCACAGACGGTGGATTGGTGTGGAACAGTTTTGGATGCACAGAGCACTTTTGTTTAAAGCCATTTTTACAAGAATCTAATAGCTTCATAATCATTTTTGTTGGGCTTTATGCACTTTAATGTTTTCATATGCACTTTATTTGTTACTGATTGTACTTTATTGACAAATTTGGATATATGGTAATTATTAATGGTGTGGGTTTAGATTTTAATAGTATTTATTGGGTAGGGTAAGAGCAGCTCTTGTTTACAACAAATAACTTTGAAGTTGAAAAGGGGGACTGAGAACTTTCACATAAAGGAGGATGCAGAGGTAAAAGTGGGGCTCCTGATGTAAAGGGTAGGGATGGGTCGAACGGACCCCTATTCAGTTCGCACCAGAACTTTCGAACACCGCAAAAGTTCAGACCCAAATAAGGAACCCCCATTAAAGTCTATGGGACCCGAACGTCAAAAATCAAAAGCGCCCATTTTGAAGGCTTATATGTAAGTAATTGGGCATACAATGGTTATGGGGTCCGGGTCCTGCCCTGGGGGACATGTATCAATAAAAAAAGTTGTGAAAAACGTCATTTTTAAATGCGCGGTGATTTTTTTTATTTTTAAAGTGAAAGCATAAAAATGAAAAATTCCTTCCAATATAGTGCCTATGGTGTCCCCTTAGTCTACCTGTAAATTGGCAGATCTGTACCATGTCTAGAATCTGCTGCAGCAATAATTGCATTTATAAAGCCCAAAAAAAGACATTTTCCCTGCAAGCTGCCTTTGTTTTGCTCAGCAACAGGTGGAGAGCCAGTGTGTATGATGAGGCCACAATGTAGTGCACTGGGAGTAAGATTAGAGATTTTTTGGATACATTCTGGTGTCTCTTTGACTTTGGATAGAAGTAACGGGTGCGTAAAAATTGGCGCCTTTCCACCGTAACCCTATAGAGATCATCTTGATTAAAGTAAGAATTGGCCTTGCTGTCAAAAATTCCAATGATATGCACCTGTCAAACAGGTGCAGAAAAATTACTCTTTGGGTGTTGGGGGCACCTTCCCACCATAACCCTATAGAGGTGCTCTTGATAAAGGCAAAAAAAATTGCAATGATATGCATATGGTTGGTGTTCTTGCCACGTTTGATGTGCCTGAGACACAGTTTGCAGATAACAACAGTGCAATCTGCTGCAGATGTGCTGAAAAAGGCCCAGACAGCTGAGCTTTGGGGATTGGACCGGGCGGTAACAGCTGCAGAATGTGATGGAATATGGTGGCTGCTCTACTCTTTCTTGATGTTGGCCTTCTTGGGGTTGTGCCGACTCACCTTCAGTTTCCTCCTCTGCTCTATCTGGCAACCAAGTCGCATCAGTGACCTCATCATCATCACCATTTTTTCCATCTCCTCCATCTTCATCATTACCACTGGAGGCAACTTGGCCATACGCTGCGGCTTGGGGAACATGAATGCCAATTTGTCTACCAGTGTTCCTCCCTCTCTCTAGGCTCCTGTTCCTGTCATCCTCAACCTCAGAACCAACATCTGAATCCAGTAATAGCTGAGCATCATCAAGGAGCAAGTGGCTGATGCTGTAGTCAAATAATTCAGCTGACTCCTTAATGGCTGATGTTGGGGCTATGGCAGGAATAGATGTGGACAAGGAGGCAGGTTTATCCACTCTGGCAACTGCAGGGGACTGCACACTTGTCTCTGCTTGCGTGACAGAGGATGAGGAGGATGAGGAAGGTTTAGTAAGCCAGTCCACCACCTCCTCTGCATGCTGTGGCTGGATAGCACGGGCAAACTCACTAAACAGAGGAAATGATGCCCTGCCCGAGGACTGACCACCACGTCAACCTTTGCCTGTGGACACATTTGTTGCTGGCCCCCTTGCAGTGCCAAGAGAACATCTGCCTCTTCTAGTTGTCCTCCCAGACATTTTTGGGAGGGAGGGGGCGGTGCTTATAAGCAAATGTAAAGAAGAAGTTGAAATCTGTACGTAGATGCATTTTAATCAATGTAAAGAGGTGTTTGGTGCACTTTCATTTTTACTCACACTACACAGACACACTCTACAGACACACAGACACACTATAATATACTTCAATATAATGCGCCAAACGTACAGTGACGCACAGAACTATATGGCGTTAAACTGGCAGTAACGTGCACTAAAGTAAATGGCGTTAAACTGGCAGTAACGCACAAAATGATATGGTGTTAAACTGGCAGTAGCGCACACAGAACTACACTACCGTTCAAAAGTTTGGGGTCACCCAAACAATTTTGTGTTTTCCATGAAAAGTCACACTTATTCACCACCATACGTTGTGAAATGAATAGAAAATAGAGTCAAGACATTGACAAGGTTAGAAATAATGATTTGTATTTGAAATAACATTGTTTTTACATCAAACTTTGCTTTCATCAAAGAATCCTCCTTTTGCAGCAATTACAGCATTGCACACCTTTGGCATTCTAGCTGTTAATTTATTGAGGTAAGCTGGAGAAATTGCACCCCACGCTTCTAGAAGCAGCTCGCACAAGTTGGATTGGTTGGATGGGCACTTCTGGCGTACCATACGGTCAAGCTGCTCCCACAACAGCTCAATGGGGTTCAGATCTGGTGACTGTGCTGGCCACTCCATTACCGATAGAATACCAGCTGCCTGCTTCTGCTGTAAATAGTTCTTGCACAATTTGGAGGTGTGTTTAGGGTCATTGTCCTGTTGTAGGATGAAATTGGCTCCAATCAAGCGCTGTCCACTGGGTATGGCATGGCGTTGCAAAATGGAGTGATAGCCTTCCTTATTCAGAATCCCTTTTACCCTGTACAAAGCTCCCACCTTACCAGCACCAAAGCAACCCCAGACCATCACATTACCTCCACCATGCTTAACAGATGGCGTCAGGCATTCTTCCAGCATCTTTTCATTTGTTCTGCGTCTCACAAACGTTCTTCTTTGTGATCCAAACACCTCAAACTTGGATTCATCCGTCCACAACACTTTTTTCCAGTCTTCCTCTGTCCAATGTCTGTGTTCTTTTGCCCATCTTAATCTTTTTCTTTTATTGGCCAGTCTCAGATATGGCTTTTTCTTTGCCACTCTGCCCTGAAGCCCAAAATCCCGCAGCCGCCTCTTCACTGTAGATGTTGACACTGGTGTTTTGCGGGTACTATTTAATGAAGATGCCAGTTGGGGACCTGTGAGGCGTCTGTTTCTCAAACTAGAGACTCTAATGTGCTTATCTTCTTGCTTAGTTGTGCAACGCGGCCTCCCACTTCTTTTTCTACTCTGGTTAGAGCCTGTTTGTGCTGTCCTCTGAAGGGAGTAGTACACACCGTTGTAGGAAATCTTCAATTTCTTTGCAATTTCTCGCATGGAATAGCCTTCATTTCTAAGAACAAGAATAGACTGTCGAGTTTCAGATGAAAGTTCTCTTTTTCTGGCCATTTTGAGCGTTTAATTGACCCCACAAATGTGATGCTCCAGAAACTCAATCTGCTCACAGGAAGGTCAGTTTTGTAGCTTCTGGAAGGAGCTAGACTGTTTTTAGATGTGTGAACATGATTGCACAAGGGTTTGCTAATCATCAATTAGCCTTCTGAGCCAATGAGCAAACACATTGTACCATTAGAACACTGGAGTGATAGTTGCTGGAAATGGGCCTCTATACACCTATGTAGATATTGCACCAAAAACTAGACATTTGCAGTTAGAATAGTCATTTACCACATTAGCAATGTATAGAGTATATTTGTTTAAAGTTAGGACTAGTTTAAAGTTAGCTTCATTTAAAAGTACAGTGCTTTTCCTTCAAAAATAAGGACATTTCAATGTGACCCCAAACTTTTGAACGGTAGTGTATATGGCGTTAAACTGGCAGTAGCGCACACAGAACTATATGACGTTAAACTGGCAGTAACGCACACAGAAGTAAATGGTGTTAAACTGGCAGTAACGCACAAAGCTATATGAAGTTAAACTGGCAACACAGATGGCGTTAAACTGGCAGTAACACACACGAAACTATATGGCGTTAAACTGACAGTAATGCACACAGAAGTAAATTGCCTTAAACTGGCAGTAACGCACAAAACTATATGGCATTAAACTGGCAGTAAAGCCCACAGAACTATTTAGCGTTAAACTGGCAGTAACACACAAAACTATATGGGTCATAAGAGCCATATAGGCCCTCATATGACTATATGAGTCATAAGAGGGCCAATGAGAGCTGCAGAGCTGGAGATGTGTCTGTGTAAATCCAGGAAGTGTACAGGCAGCAGCTTAGCTGCCCACAGTTAAAATGGTTACATCCAGACTTAGTGGAGGGAGATTTCTGCAGCATATTTGGCAAGTACAGAATCACAGTATATATAAAATAATATGCAAGGGAAGCTTCAGAATGGCAAACATATTTTTATTTCAAATTATGTGAGCAAACTGCAGTTCATCTTTAATGTAGAACTATAGGCAAAACTTTTTTTTTTCCATTTTGGATAGAGTAAGGGAGGGTTATGATCCCTGTTGGTTTATTTTTTACCATCTCTGCCCTATTGGGTAGATTTACCTTCACTTCCTGTCCCA
This sequence comes from Lithobates septentrionalis, assembly GCA_037952835.1. Classification (NCBI taxonomy): domain Eukaryota; kingdom Metazoa; phylum Chordata; class Amphibia; order Anura; family Ranidae; genus Lithobates; species Lithobates septentrionalis. The sequence goes on along the minus strand of JBBDGP010001990.1, from coordinate 413,191 downwards.
GAGCCAAAACAGGAAGTGAAAGGAAATCCCTGCAAATTAAGGGAATCCATTGGTGACCCGCAGGCCATCAGAACTAGTGTCCTGGCCCTGGCCTCTAATAACCCTGACTCACATTAAGTGACTCAGGTTTATCCCTGGGCTAGACTATAGTTTGCCTACTCTCACTTCTAGTAGCACACACTAGAGGGTGGCACAAGTGGGTAGGGAGCCAAGACAAGGGCAGTGCTGAGAAGTGGGTAGGGGGTGGAGACAAGGGTGAGCCATGGGCGGGGAGAGAGTGGCTGTAACTATGCATAGAGACAAACAGCTCTCATTACTACACATTTGTTTAAACGTGTTTTTTACATTGATTTCATCTTTTATTCATTTGTATTTAATCAGTAAAATTTGGTTGAAAACGAATGGACTGGTCAATGCTGGTCGTAGAGATTACAGGTTGTATCAAAAGATTACAAATGCACTTTACACATTCTGCATTCAAGAAAAACAACCAGAATGAAAGTCATTTATACAGAGAAGAGTTTAAAATATGGATAATTGCAACAGGAAGCAGCTTAAGTTAATGCATGAGAAGATAATAAAGAAAGATTGTCAGGGACACTAAAAAGCACAGTGTATCAGAAGATCTCCGGCTCCTTAATGTACAAAGAGGTTGAGGCACTCATTCATTTTAACTGAAGGTTTAAATTATCGTCTTGTCATCTCATCTCATCATGAATATAGTTCTGGTGGAAATCTCCCGCATAGCGCAGTCTCCATTCCTGCAGATTAATGCAGCACGTCACACGGGCTTGGTACACTTCCTTTGTCTGCGAAAACTACTCAGGTGAAAATTGAAATCTAATGTGGATTCCCACCATTTTTCGTAAAAAAAAAACATAGTTTTGCAATTGCGATATGAATAAATGGCTAAATATGCTGGCTGCCTTTTCATATCTCATGGGCTGTCCCTGTATTTCTCTATAAATCTTATGTAGTAGTAGATTTCAATAGCTTTTAGTTGCCATATTGATATCTTTTTGCCAGTCAAACAGTGGGGTGATGTCTCCACGACCTGCTTTAGACAGATGAGTCATCTTACATGTAGGTGGTTTGCCGCCTTGGTTGACAAGCTCTGCACTGCAACCTGTAAGAGGAGAGTTGACTACATAGATTCCCGCATGATTATTATTGAGGGATCATCAAATTGAACCTGACAGTCTGATATCTCTAAAGGATGATAGAACATATAGTTGTATGCTCAAAGACGGGATTACTGGATTTCCTATGCCATACTGATATCTATTTTCAAACTACACTATATTGTTAAGAGTATTGGAACGCCTGCCTTTACACGCACATGAACTTTAATGGCATCACGGTCTTAGTCCGTAGGGTTCAATATTGATTTGGCCCATTCTTTGCAGCTATAACAGCTTCAACTCTTCTGGGAAGGCTGTCCATAAGGTTTAGGAGCGTGTCTATGGGAATGTTTGACCATTCTTTCAGAAGCGCATTTGTGAGGTCACTGATGTTAAACAAGAAGGCCTGGCTCGCAGTCTCCGCTCTAATTCATCCCAAAGGTGTTCTATCGGGTTGAGGTCAGGACTCTGTGCAGGCCAGTCAAGTTCCTCCACCCCAAACTCGCTCATCCGTGGCTTTATGGACCCTGCTTTGTGCACTGGTCCAAATCATTTGGCGTAGGAGGGATTATGGTGTAGGGGTTGCTTTTCAGGGGTTGGGCTTGGCCCCTTAGTTCCAGTGAAGGGAACTCTTAAGACATTTTGGACATTTTCATACTCCCAACTTTGTGGGAACAGGTTGGGGATGGCCCCTTTCCTGTTCCAACATGACTGTACATCAGTACACAAAGTAAGGTCCATAAAGACATGGATGAGCGCGTTTGGGGTGAAGGAACTTGACTGGCCTGCACAGAGTCCTGACCTCAACCCAATAGAACACCTTTGGGGTGGATTCGAGAGGAGACTGCAATCCAGGCCTTTTTGTCCGACATCAGTGCTTGACATCACAAATGTGCTTCTGGAAGAATGGTTAAACATTCCCATAGACACACTCCTTAAACTTGTGGACAGCCTTCCCAGAAGAGTTGAAGCTGTTATAGCTGGAAAGGGTGGGCCAACTCAATATTGAACCCTACGGACGAAGAATGGGATGCCATTAAAGTTTATGTGTGTGTAAGGGCAAGCGTAACAATACTTTTGACAATATAGTGTATGTCTCCACCGCCTGGGCTATAAAATGGGTCATCATACATGTAGGTAGTTTGCTTCCTTGGCTGACAAGCTCTGTACTGCAAACTTATAAGAGGAGAGTAGGTTTTGTGGACACCTACATAATCATCATGCGGGGTCATCAACTTGCATTTGACAACTTAAGAGCTCTAAAGGATGATGGGACATGTAGTTCAATATTCAAAAACAAAATTGTTGGCTTAATAATAAAAAAAATTGAATGCCGAATTGATATCTTTTTTCTATCCGAACAATGAGGGGATATCTGTATGCCCTGCATTAGACAAATGGGTCATCATACATGCAGGTAGTTTGCCAGGGATGATGGGACATGCTCTATTTTAAAACATGGAATTACTGGATTAATAATAAGATTTTCTTTGCAGTACCTCCTATTTGGCAGCCCTATGGAAGCTGATTGTTTGTAAATATTACAGCCCAACACTGGGCTAATTTTTTGTTATGTACAGTATTCTGAGTTTTTAAACATGGCTGCAATAATTACTTACCTTTAATCTACTGCTGCCTCCTCTCCTGCAGTACCTCCTATTTGCCACAAGGTGTCCTCAGTTTTCTGTGTCGAATGATGCTAAGCGTCACTTAACCCAGAAGACTAAGGAAAGGTTGTGAGTGCTGGGTGGGTTTCATGGACCTGCTTCCTGAGGAGCATGACACTCTGCACTAACAGTATATCTCCCCATTGCCTAAACACATCCAGTACATAAAAGTAAAAATGGCAGGATTTTCAAATTGGCACTTAGCACCTTGCATCATATGTCCTAGGACAGTGATGGCGAACCTAGGCACCCCAGATGTTTTGTAACTACATTTGATGCTCATCTACACTGCAGAGTGCATGAACATCATGGGTAATGTAGTTCCAAAACATCTGGGGTGCCAAGGTTCGCCATCACTGTCCTAGGACATCTTTTGCTCCATGATAACAGCTAGAGGAAATCTAGGAGGCATGGCATCCTATGTAATCAAAGGCAGATTACCGGACTGTACAGGACGTCATATGTTGGTATGGTGTCCTGTACACTTCTGCTCTGGCTAGCACGACTTTGAGAAACCAACAAGTAAACTGGAATCCAGTTGTGACAATCCAAGAAGATAAGGCTGCTGACAGGATTACTAGGTAATTTAGTGAGGTCAAAAGCATATAAAATAAAGGCCATAAATGTGTAGCGCTACCCTCTCAGGAGCCAGTGAGTATTCTGGGTACACTGTTCACTACTGAGCCCTGAGCAGAGTGTTGCCCCTGCTGACACCACTGAAATACCTTGACCAGGTGACTCCCAGGCTGTTACACAAAGAATAAACCCATATACACTGATGAGATAAATGTTTAACTTGTATTTATGTCACAGAAATGGCAAAACAGGCAAAAGAAAACAATTGGCTGAGTCTTCCAAATGGAAAACCACCAACAAGAAAGGTCAATGTAACCTAATACAGTGCCCTTTTAAGCCACTGCCACCCGTTCTGTAGGGCTGAAGAATTAAATGTGAGCTCCCAAACCAAGAAATTTTCCCCAAGTGAGTGAATGAGTTGAGAAGAAAAGATTTGCGGGCTCTCAGTGAGAAAAGTCAGGGTTTAACTCTGGAATTTAGGCAAGTAAATTTTCAGCAGATACCCCAAGCACATTAACTCTTCTGCCAGCAAGTTGGGACCCTGATGTTGGTGCACACTGAAATGTAGTCTCTTTGAGGTAAACATAGTTGTCCAAGGGATGGTAAAGTAGCTAACGGAATTCCTCTTTAATAAACACTGGTAGAGTGAAGATTCGCTTTATGAATGTCAGATGGTAACAGAGATTGCTTTAGAGGGAAAAGGGGAAAACAGATTTTGGCTGAAGTATGTCCCTTTAAATGGAAACCAGCACGTAAAAAGCTAATTTCTTACTTGCGGATAGCGCAAGTCTGAAGTGGGGTGTGTGTAGAATTCCTGCCTAGCAGGAATCTAGGTATCTTGTGGGCAGTGTTGATAAGGGCAGTAAGGAGATTAGACTGCAGCACTAGATGGGTTATAGCGTTTGCACCTAGAGATATAGGCCTGTACTTGCCTTAAGGTGACCCTGGATCCCCGGATTTAGGGCTACCGTCAGTTGACAAGCGGCCAATGCCACTTCATCGCAAATTTTCTGTATCCCTCTACTGAATGTTCACCCCAACCTGTTCCGGGGGTGTCCAAGAGACCAGTACACGCAACTCCCTCGGCTGATACTCTGTGCACCTGCACCTACCCCAGTAAGTTGGCCCTCATGCTCAGGAATTTAAATGGACCCTTGGGTTATCCCATGCGGTCGCCCAGTGGATAGCTAATACCACTAATAGTTACTTGTTTGTTTTACTTACTGCACTATACCCCTGTGCGGGTGAATGTTTTTCAAGATGTTATTCTTTTTACAATAAAAATTATTGTACTAGAAAAGATATAGGCCTGTACTGTATGGTCCACCTGCCCACAGGTTCCTCTGACCTGCCTCCTCAGAATGATCAGCTCCTCTCTGGCAGCTCTGCAACCTCCTGACTCTGCCCGATCTGGTGAGGGCCCACATGGATCTACTCTGCTCTCTCTAGTCCAGGCCTCCAACACAGTCTCTCCCATCTCCCCCGTGTTCCTGGGCTTTTCCCTTTTTAAATGCTCCCATCCCTTTGCCAGTCCTCTTGGGTGGTGAAGTTAAGCTTCAGCTAATTTGGATGAAAGAATCCTGTTTACAACATATAGGTCCCAGAGTAACCGGCATTCCTGTATGAGTTGTGTGATAACTAAAACTCTGCCATCTTGAGACCAAAAATAGCTTTGCATATCAGTAACATTGCACAGTGTTACACATGAATTTGTTAATGTTCATATGTGAAAACATTAAACAATACAGTATATGAGAAGCTCACAGTGTGCAGTGAAATTAGAGAAGCAATTTCAGTCCAGGAGAGGAACCTGTACAACTGTGTAATATTGAAGGTAAGGCTGGAGTTCAGCTTTAAGAAAGGACAGCCTGTAATCCTTGCAAAGGGACCATTCCCATTAAGTTGCGTTTTGGTGCATTGTCATTCATTTTTTATGGCACATAACACACCTCCTACAATGCAACTGCATTTCAGCGCACTGAAAACACGATGGCACACTACCACGCGTGATTGTGTGCTGTTTTTCTAAATATAGTACTGGTACTTTTTTTGTTCATTTGTGTACATTAGCAGCCAATTCAGATGAATTTAGATGCACCAGAATGCGAACAGACCCTTATTTCTCTAGGCCCAATGAAGCTGAAGTCGTGCTGTAGGTAATTGAAATGTTAGCTTTGGACTTAAGAGCTGGCCATGCATTGTTGAGGTTTGCTTACAGTTAGGGTGCCCTTTGAACAACAATCCATGGGCTGAATTAAAAAAACAATAGATTCCTCTCTTCACACAAACAAGGTAGATGGAGGAATCCCCTCCCCTGCCGCGACATTGTATTCTGACAGAGGCAACTACAGCGACTGCAGCTGATTGACTGCAGCCGCTGATTAAGAAAATTTTTCCAATATGTCCCTTTACTGAATCAAATGATTGACTTCTGTCAAGTGGGGAGGGATGGACACAGGGGCAGATTGGGGGGGGGGGGGGCAACGGGGCAATTGCGGGTAGGCCAGTCAGTGGGCCGGCGGTTGAGCGGCTGAACAGGCCAGTCGGCTGGTGAGCGGGTGGGCAGGCCAGTCATCGGGCCTGTGGTAGGGGGAGCAGAGAGATGTCATCGTCTCTCACCACCCGCCCTGCATCACCGCAGTTCCGCCCTCACTGTGCAGCCGCGGGCAGCAGAGAGATTACATCATCTCTCTGCTGCCTGCCTTCACTCTGGGACAAAGCAAGTGACAATCCACACCTTGAAGCAGGCAAATGACACAGCAAGTGACAATTCACAACGTGTGGCAGGTGATGTGGCAAGTGACAATATGCATCTGGTGGCAGGTGACGTGGCAAGTGACAATCCTTAACCACTTGCTTACTGGGCACTTAAACCCCCCTCCTGCCCAGACCAATTTTTAGTGCTGACGCACTTTGAATGACAATTGCGCGGTCATACAACACTGTACCCAAATGAAATTGTTATAATTTTTTTCACACAAATAGAGCTTTCTTTTGGTGGTATTTAATCACAGCTGGGATTTTTATTTTTTGCTAGACAAACAAAAAAAGATTTAAAATTTTGAAAAAAAAAAAAAGTTTCGTAGTTTGTTATAAAATTTAGCAAACAGGTAATTTTTGTCCTTCATTGATATGTGCTGATGAGACAGGCACTGGTGGGAACTGATAGGCTACACTGGTGGGCACTGATAGGCTGCACTGATAGGCACAGTTAAGGCGGCACTGATAGGCACAGATAAGGCAGCACTGATGGGGACAGATAAGGCGGTACTGATGGGCACAGATAAGGCAGCACTGATGACCACTGATAAGATGGCACTGATGGACCCTGATGGGTGGCACTGATGGGTGGCACTAATGGGCACTGATGGGTACCACTGATAGATGGAACTGATGGGCTTTGATAGATGGCACTGGTAGGTGGCACTGATAGGTGGCATTGATGGGCACTGATGGGTGGCACTGATGGGCACTGGTAGGTGACACCAATGGGCACTGATAGGTGGCACTGATGTTCAGCACTGTTGATGAGGCACTGATTGTGGGCACTGAAAGGTGGCACTGTGGGCACTGATGGGTGGCACTGTGGGCACTGATGGGTGGTGCTGGTGGGCACTGGTAGGCGGCACTGTTGTTTACTGCTAGGTGGCACTGGCAGGTGGCACAGGTGGGCACTGAGGAGCTGGCGGCAGCTCTCTGTGATCGGGACTGATGTCCCTCTCACAGCCGCCGGTGATCGGCTTTTTTTTTCTCCTCACACTGCCAGCGTGAGGAGAAAAAATAGTCGATTACCGGCTCTGTTTACATCACATGATCAGCTGTCATTGGCTGACAGCTGATCACGTGGTAAGGGGTCAGGATCGACCCCTTACTCCGATCTGTGATCCAGCGAATCTCATAGACTCGCTGATCACAGAGCGTGCCGTGCCTGCCCTGCAGGAGGCGCGCAGGCCGCTCGGGCACGGGAGGACATCAATAGACGTACTCCCGGCAAAGCAGGTCCGCGCTGTAGCCGTCATTCGGCTATAGCGCGGTTCTGAACCAGTTAACGTGTGGCAGGTGAAGTGGCAAAAGCCCATCTGCATCTGGTGGCAGGCGACGTGGTAAGTGACAATCCATCTGGTGGCAGGCAAGTGACAATTCGCAACTTGTGGCAGGTGATGTGGCAAGTGACAATCTCCATCTGGTGGCAGGCAAGTGACAATCCGCATCTGGTGGCAGGTGACGTGGCAAGTGACAGTTCGCATCTGAAGGCAAGTGATGGCATCTGGTGACGTGGCAAGTGACAAACTCGGGGCTCCCACTGATTCTGTATTATGGTGGGTTTAACTATTTCATTTTATATAACAATGTAATAATAGAAATAGTGCGCTTCAATCATCCTGACAACATATCAAACATGGTGCCATGATGATTGAAGCGCTAACACCAGCCATTGCCCCGATAAATTGCCCACAACAAAACATATTTTCTGGCAGTGCCCCTCCCAAGACTAGACTCTGGATCCGCCCCTGCATGGACAAACAGAGGGTTTAGTTGCACACATTTGCAAATACACATGGAAGCCAGGACAGTGGATTCTGGCAGGCAACTGCAGCCACTGATTAAGAAAAAATCTCCACCATGTCCCTTAAATGAATTAAATGATCAACTTCTGTCAAGCGGTGACAGCCACACACACTAGTGGGAATTCGCCCCGTCCCTGCTGAACCAGCCACTTTCTATCAGTGTATGGCCAGCTTTAACTTGATGATTTCTAGAAAGATGGAGATGGGTTCTCTATCCAAACAATACACCCTACCTCCGGGAGGCAGGTTCATCAGAATATTAGAGGACTGTTTTGTTTCCAGGAGTAGAAATTTTAATTTTCTCTTCAAGGTTCAAGATATGAGGAGTACTGTTACTGTATAGGTCTCTATCCAAACAATACGTTCTACCTCTACTGTAGGTGTTCTACAGGAGGCCTTCAACCTTGAGGCCTTTCATTCAATCTAGGCCTTGACAACAGTGAGAACCTAAAGCTCGTTCAGCAGAAAATTGGAGGATAGTTTTGTTTCCAGGAGTAGAAATTTCTATATTTTCTCTTCAAGGTACATGACATGAAAAGTACTGTATATAGGTTTGACGTTGACCCCAGCGTTCTCTCAGGAAAGAGAGCCAAGAAAAAGGGGTAACTTGACAAGGAAAAATTAAGGCATTGGAAATGTAAGAAATATATGAGTGCTATGAGTAATGGGGTCATGTCCAATGTCCCCTGGGTTCCATTAACTGAGCCTCATGTATTGTGATTCCATGCAGGGGCCATTTTGTTCTGAAGGATATCTGGAAGTGTAATTATTTCAGAGATTCAGTTGCTAAGCTATAAATGATTAATCACATGCAGGGATGGTGAAATACACATAAAAATCCACTTATAGAAACCTAGAGTGTTCTGCACTTCCATGCCTTGCAGGATTAAATTAACATTGCAATAGTTCAAATGGAGCAATTGCTTTGTATTCCACCATGGAGATACCATCCAAGCTGATATAATAAAGAAAAAGATGACTGTTCTTAGGATAAAGGATATCAGTCCTTCTCACTATTTATCTTGATGGTCTGGTCCGTTGAATGGCTCTTAGCCTGATTTATTGAAGTAACAAGCTGACCCTGCGACTCCTTCATAGTTCACAGAAGGAAAAATGCCTCTCTGGTTTGTAACTTTTGTCTGTATGTGTATTGCTAACAATCATTTCTGGTGTCCAGCCTTGGATGTCAACACGAGTGCTCTACAACGGCAGGCATGCACAATATTTAGGCCAAGAAACTGTTGGCAGCATTTTCTGTCGGAATGCAGACATTTTATGGAATATGACTTTGAGGCTTACTTTGCTCACACCGAGTTGCTTTTAATGAAATGCAAATATTGGCCAGAGATGATCAATTGCTACTTATTTACAACAGGGGTAGGAAACCCTGGAGAGGCGTCAATCTACCTGAACAACATGGAAGAGATTGAATATAATATAATGAATGACACTGTAAAAATCTAAGTGCGTTTCATCTATACTCTCCTTCCTTCTCTTTTCCCGGTCTACTGCCAAAAACTAATGGCTAACATACATGCTCCAAATTTTCATCTGATTGATGTGTGATTCAATCAAAATGATCAAATCTGCAAACAATTGAATAGCCATTACTTCCCTTTACATTGATTTAGACTCAATTTAGATACCATCAAACTATGTAGATCAGATGATACTTTGTTCATGAATATGATTGCATTTCGATTGATCAGATTATGAGCTTACAGTGCCTTGCAAAAGTATTCACCCCCCTTGGCATTTTGTTGCCTCACAACCTGGAATTAACATGAAGTGTTTGATGATTTGCATCATTTAATTTATAGAACATGCCCACAACTTTGAAGATGTTTTTTTTTTATTATTGTGAAGCAAACAACAAATAGGACAAAATAACAGAAAAAGTCAATGTGCATAACTATTCGCCCCCCTAAAGTCAATACTTTGTAGAGCCACCTTTTGCAGCTATCACAGCTCCAAGTCACTTTGGATGAGTCTCTATGAGCTTTCCACATCTTACCACTGGGATTCTTGCCCATTCCTCCTTGCAAAACTGCTCCAGCTCCTTCAAGTTGGATGGTTTGCGCTTGTGAACAGCAATCTTTAAGTCTGACCACAGATTTTCTATTGGATTGAGATCTGGGCTTTGACTAGGCCATTCCAACACATTTACACGCTTCCCCTTAAACCACTCAAATGTTGCTTTAGCAGTGTGTTTGGGGTCATTGTCCTGCTGGAAGGTGAACCTCTGTCCTAGCCTCAAATCACACACAGAGTGGTACAGGTTTTTCTCAAGAATATCCCTGTATTTAGCACCATCCATCTTTCCCTCAATTCTGACCAGTTTCCCAGTCCTGACTGCTGAAAATACATGGTGTTCTTTGGGTGATGTGTTGGGTTTGCGCCAGACAGCGTTTTCTTTGAACCAAAAAGTTCAATTTTAGTCTCATCAGACCAGAGAACCTTCCTCCGTATATTTTGGGAGTTTCCCACATGCCTTTTCGCAAACTCAAAACATGCCATTTTGTTTTTTGCAGAATATAATGACTTTCTTCTGGCCACTCTGCCATAAAGCCCAACTCTATGGAGCGTATGGCTTATTGTCGTCCTATGTACAGATACTCCAGTCTCTGCTGTGGAACTCTGCAGCTCCTCCAGGGTTACCTTAGGTCTCTGTGCTGCCTCTCTGATTAATGCCCTCCTTGCCCGGTCCGTGATTTTTGATGTGCGGCCGTCTCTTGGCAGGTTTGCTGTAGTGCCATGTTCTTTCCATTTGGTTATGATAGATTTGATGGTGCTCCTAGGGATGATATTTGGATGTTTTTTTATAACCTAACCCTGACTTGTACTTCTCAACAACATTGTCATTTACTTGTTTGGAGAATTCCTTGGTCTTCTTGGCAGTGTTTGGTTAGTGGTGCCTCTTGCTTAGGTGTTGCAGCCTCTGGGGCCTTTCAAAAAGGTGTGTATATGTAATGACAGATCATGTGACACTTAGATTGCACAAAGGTGGACATCATTTCACTAATTATGTGACTTCTGAAGGTAATTGGTTGCACCAGAGCTTTTTATGGGCTTCGTAACAAAGGGGGTGAATACATACACACATGCCAATTATCATTTTTTTATTTCTGAAAAATATGTTTTATGTATACATTCTTCTAATTTTACTTCACCAACTTATGGGAGGGGGAGGGGGGAACGGGTACCTGTTTTTTACAGGTCCATGTCCCCACTTCTGGGAGACGGCACCGCGGCGCCGTCCCTGAGAGGTTCGGCACACCCTCCTCCTTGATCCACAGCCGTGCCATTAGAAAGCGCAGCGCACTTAGCGCATGCGCAGTAGGGAACAGTCTGTGAACCCTAAAGGCTTCACTGCTGGTTCCCCTTAGTGGAGATGGCGGCGGCAGCACCTGACAGCCGCTCCGAAGATCGGCTGGGGTGCCAACATTGCGGGCTTCCTGGACAGGTAAGTGTCCATATATTAAAAGTTAGCAGCTACAGTATTTGTAGCTGCTTACTTTTATTTTATTTTTTTTTCCCCAGGCTGGGTCACCTCTTTAAGTTTCAATCAAATCTTAACTATCAATTGCAATCCGCTTCTCCGTGTGTGGCATATCAATGGTTTGGTTTGCCAACTGTAGATTGATTATTTCTATTAGAAGAGATAGATTTTAAAAGAAACTGATCATTTATTGAAGTGTGTATGACCACCATAAGGATATGGGGTAAATGATGCCATTGGTTGCTAGGAGGAATCCATCCTGCAATCTGTCAAGCTAGCGGTCTTGTTCCAAATTTCTTGCCCCAATTAACAATTAACAGAAACAGACAAAAATTTCCTAGAACAGTTACCAGCTAGCCTGCAAAAAAACAAAACAAATTGACCTTGTCTAACAATTCACGGAAAAATAAAAACAGAGGTTTTGGTTGCACACATTTACAAATATATATGGAAGCCACAGTGCCTAAGTCAAGGTTCCTCTTTGCACTGCAGGCCTAACTCTATAATTTTTGAGTTAGAGCACATATTTCTTTATTATTGGTACTTATATAGCGCAGTCCATTTACGCAGGACTTTACACATACTCCTTGAGGACGTTTAGTGACACCGCATCGTGGATCCTGATTTGCATCGCACCGCCAAGTCACAGCACCCATAAACACATATTGAAAACAGACTGCATGGCGGAGTTTCAATCCATCCAAGGCTGCTGTTAGAAATCATGGGGCCCCATACTGCTTACCTGACAGGGAGCCGCTACCCCCCCCCCCCCCACCACACCTCCCATAATATACTAAATATTTTCGCTAAAAATACACTAAAATCGTTATTATATGACATATTTACTGGCTCCTTTCCCCGCTCTCCATCCTGAAACATCCTCTTGTGTGCCCGCAGCAGCTGCTGGTGGGAGAGGAGAGGAGGGAACCCGATATTGTTGCAGGGAAGAGGGGTGCAGATGCTAGAACTGATCTCCTTGCAGCATAGCTCAGCAGGTGCCCGGGCCCCCTTTTCAACTGATGGGGCCTAGACCCAGTACAGGAGGGCTGGCTGCAGGGCCGGTACAAGGGGGGGGCGGAAGGGGCGGATGCCCTGGGCGGGACTATTTACTGAAGGAAAGGGGGCGCATGTGAAGTGCTGGCTGTGGGCTTCTAAAACTGTCTGGACACATCAGCCGCTAATACCTACGCCTGCAAAGATGTGCTGAGTGCGCTCCTGCACCCAGCACAAGCCTAGATAGGATAAGCGCTTCACCTATTTACTCCCCTGTCAGTGGAGATACTCCCCCTGACAGGCACTTGGTATTCCCTGCCCAGCGTCACACACTGAGAGGCTGGCCGGAGGCGGGATGGGAGCAGTGGCGTGACGTTGCTATGGGGATGGGGGGGGGCGACCGCACCTGGGTGACGCCATAAAGAAAGCTGACAGGTGTAGTGGGTGCTGTCAAGCCCCCCTCCCTCCACCCCCATCAGTGAAGCTCTCAAGAGCGGCGGTGTGACAGGGTAGAGGCGAGCTGCGGGATGTCAGAATGTTTCCCCCACTCGCCCCCCTCCTTTCTCCTGTCAGCAGTGCGGGAGGAGAGATAGCGGCTCTCTCATTAGGTTTGCCACCCAGCTTCCTGCCCGCTGTTTTCCCCTCCCCATTGGCCACAACGCAGGGCCAATCACAGCGACCCATTGCTCTCCACAGGGAAGAGACTACAGCTCTCAGCATGCACTCTGCTGGGGGAAAAAAGAGAGAGAGCCGGGAACCCAGAAACAAGCTGGGGGAATGAGTGCTATACTTTAACTGCTCCAAAAGACAGAAACAGAGAGAGAGAGGAGTGTACCTGGGGAAGCCAAACAGAGAGCCATGCTGCTAACCAGCGCCACCAGAGAGAGCCACGCTGCTAACCAGCGCCACCAGAGAGAGCCACGCTGCAAACCAGCGCCACCAGAGAGAGCCACGCTGCCAACCAGCGCCACCAGAGTGAGCCACGCTGCCAACCAGCGCCACCAGAGTGAGCCACGCTGCCAACCAGCGCCACCAGAGTGAGCCACGCTGCCAACCAGCGCCACCAGAGTGAGCCACGCTGCCAACCAGCGCCACCAGAGTGAGCCACGCTGCCAACCAGCGCCACCAGAGTGAGCCACGCTGCCAACCAGCGCCACCAGAGTGAGCCACGCTGCCAACCAGCGCCACCAGAGTGAGCCACGCTGCCAACCAGCGCCACCAGAGTGAGCCACGCTGCCAACCAGCGCCACCAGAGTGAGCCACGCTGCCAACCAGCGCCACCAGAGTGAGCCACGCTGCCAACCAGCGCCACCAGAGTGAGCCACGCTGCCAACCAGCGCCACCAGAGTGAGCCACGCTGCCAACCAGCGCCACCAGAGTGAGCCACGCTGAGCCACTACCAGGGTACAGACGTGCTACACTACTGACCAGAGTCGTCCAGGGTAACACAGAGTGAGCAAACATTTAGCTGGAGGGATCACTGCGGCAGTTTCCCTGGGTCTGGTAAGAGGGCCTGTCGGCCATTATCCTTTACTGATCCTAGGGACTGAGCTATTAGGAACTGCCTAACCTGCTATCCACTAGCCCTAATACTGCCTCTGCAGGCTAGAGGATAGCAGGTTAAGCAATTACTGACTGCCACAAAAAGCTCCAATGCTGTGCTGCTGGCTCGAAAATATTGTGTGTGTGTGTTTGGGGGGGGGGGGCGCAGTTTGCCATCTTCGCCCTGGGCACCAAATGACCTTGTCCCGGCACTGGCTGGCTGTAATGCCTTATCAGCGGCCCTGGATATACCAATCCTACATCTCTAGATCACCATCGACTTATTGCCAACCTAGGATTTACAGCCCTTTTCAACTGCTGTCATGGTTAGATATAATCGGATTGACTTACTGAAACTTGCAAAATCTGGTGCAGCTGTGCGCGGTAGCTTCTAACTTCAGCTTGTTCAATTAGGCCCCTTTCACACTGGGACGGGGGCGGCGTCGGCGGTAAAGCGTCGCTATTGTTTTAGTGGCTGAGAAAGGGTTAAAAACCACCGCAAAGCGCCTCTGAAGAGGCGCTTTGCCGGCGGTATAGCCGCGATGTCCCATTGATTTCAATGGGCAGGAGCAGTGAAGGATCGGTATACACACCGCTCCTTCACCGCTCCAAAGATGCTGCTAGCAGGACTTTTTTTCCCCTCCTGCTAGAGCACCGCTCCAGTGTGAAAGCCCTCAGGGCTTTCACACTGGAGGGACAGCAGCGGCTGTTTCGGGTCGCTTTGCAGGCGCTATTTTTAGCGCAATAGCGCCTGCAAACCGCCCCGGTGTGAAAAGGGCCTTAAGCTTTGACAAAAAACCTGAAAGCTGATTGGTTTCTATGCAGAGCTGCACCCGATTTTGCACTCTCGAGTTTTACTCAATATGTTTATTACCTATATCAAAGAATGAGAGATAAAAAAACTATGTTCAGTATCCCTCCCTCAGCGTACACAGAGAAAATATTGATAAAACAATAGTCAGCAGCTGCTATACTAAAATGAGATGCATCAAATATATGTCAAAGAAAAATTTCTAAAACACTAGCAGGGCTAGTGCAAAAATAGCAAATATTTAAAAATATCAATGAAATTGCTTAAAGTGGATGTAAACCCAATTTTTATTTTTTTTATCATACTGTAGATTATAAGATTTACTATCATTTGAGCTCAGTCTTGCCACACAGAGTTAATCCATCTCTGAGGAATCCTCTTTTATTGTTCAGTGAGACAATTCTTGACAAACTGAGAAAAACTTTGCCAAATACTCCCCCTTGCTGTGAGTGACAGGTGATTTACATCTTGTGCACTAGCCTAAGACACAGGCATTATTTTTTAATTCCCTCCCCCACTCCTTTCTTCATCAGCTCTGCAAGGATTGGCTGTTCCACACCTCAGTATGATTTGGCATGCTGAAGTCATGTGGTTACTTTCCTGTCTTTTCACTGGATGTTAGAGATCATAGCAGAAGTTCAGTGTAAGAAATACACAGGAGAAAATGCATATTGACATGGGGAGTATAGAGGTGGGTGGGGAGTCTACTGACATCACGACTCCACCCACCGAGCTCCAGACAACAGACCCGCCCACAGAATCTGCAGTTTTTCGGGTCTAATAACAGACAGAGGGGAGACATTTGACAGGTAAAGATACATGCAGAAGACATGTATATCCTTATAGATAACCCCCTATGGCAGTAGTTTAGAAAGGATGACATTGGATTTACATCCACTTTAAGAGTCCACTTAAACAAAGTATCAAATGGTGATCCACTCAGTGAAAGTCCATTAAGAAAAGGCAGGTGAGTATAAAGTAGACGATCATGGAAGAAAATATTAGCAGCGATCCCAAGTCTCCATCACCACACCACTTGTGCCACAGCCCTGTAGGTAATCCATTTACCAGACCCTGCTGATTAACATGCTTATCAATCAAAGGGATAATCGCTGTTCACTGAACACTTTTCATCTGTATTTTGCTCATTGCAAGCAATAAATAAAAAATTCCACATAGCGTAATCCAGTACAACAATTATTTATTGATTTAAAATTATTTCACAAAAAAAAACACTCACAATGTTTGCATAATATAAGGGTATGTAACATTAATACTATGTCAGTCGTGCGTTCCCCTCTAACCTCTCACCGCTCCCGCGGTGTTCCCGGGAAGGACAGATGAGAATAAGCCGACTCTGTAGATAGCTGCGTAGCAACGTCTGACGCGTTTCTGTCATCACTTTCATCAGAGGGCATCCTCCGGTTATCCCTTTGATTGATAAGCGTGTTAATTAGCAGGGTCTGGTAAGTGAATTACCTACAGGGCTGTGGCACAAGTGGTGTGGTGATGGAGACTTGGGATCGCTGCTAATATTTTCTTCCACGATCGTCTAGTTTATACTCACCTGCCTTTTCTTAATGGACTTTCACTGAGTGGATCACCATTTGATACTTTGTTTAAGTGGACTCTTAAGCAATTTCATTGGTATTTTTAAATACTTGCTATTTTTGCACTAGAGCTGCTAATGTTTTAGAAATCTTTCTTTGATATATATTTGATGTTTATTGCCTAAGGGAATAATTTATGGGTGATCATTTTTGTTGCCTAAATGTACAAGGCAACTAGCATTTTAAGAAAAAATTCAGCAATGGATTTTTTTTGTATATCTCTCAGCACAAGTTCCTTTTAAAGCTAATCTCTGTTATTCCCTCTCACACCCTGTCCTTCAACCCCCTCACTAAAGCCCCCCACCCACCCCCAAACATATTTTAAAAAAAATCCTAAATACATACTTTAAAGAGGAGTTCCACCCAGAAATGGAACTTCCGCTTATCCGGTCTAACCTAGGTATTTGCTCCCACTTCCGGCAAAAGATGGCCACAGTATCCGCAGCGATATACGCCATGTCCGGCCCCTCCTCTGCCCCCGCTGTCTTCTGGGAGACACACAGCACCCTGGACAGATAAGTGTTTTTATTTGAAAAGACAGAAGCTGCAGTATTTGTAGCTGCTGACTTTTAATTTATTTTTTTTTGCAGGCGGAACGCTTTAATTCCAGGTGATTTTGATTACGCACCACAAAGGGGTATGTACATGACAGCCTGGGCTTACAGGAAGCAGGATGAATTATGCTTGCCATCATTCTACCGGGGAGAAGATCACCATCAAGTGGACAAGTGGACTTTCTGCAAGGGACATTGCCTGATTGGTGAATATTCATCCAAAGCTGCTTTTTTTTTCAGTGCTTATTTTTTACAATTTTAATTCAGCCCTGAATTCTGCTTTAAAGCAGAACTACAGCAAACAATATTAAGATAAAAGTCATTAGCCCATTAAAAATGAATATAAATAGACAGCTTTTGCTGCAATATCCTCTTTTAATCCAGAGGTATCCCCCTTTCCCAAGCAGTACTTCTTTTCCACTGCTAAATGTTCACAGTTTAACAGTCAGCACCATTCAACCCACTTCCTCTGAGCCCAGAATGCCGTGGACCTACCCCACCTTAGACTGGACAGTGAAAAGCCTCGTACACACGATCAGATTTTCTGACGGGAAATGTGTGATGACAGGCTGTTGGCGGAAAATCCGACCATTTGTATACTCCATCGGACGATTGTTGTCGGATTTTTCGAGGACAAATGTTGGATGTCAGGTTTTAAAATTTTCTGCGGACAAATGTCTGTTGTCGGATTTTCCGAGCATGTGTACACAAGTCCAACGAACAAAAGTCCAAAGTACAAACACGCATGCTCAGAAGCAAGGACGAGCCAGAAGCGTTCGGTCTTGTAAACTATCGTTCATAATGGAGAGTTAACATTCGTGACGTGGCAAATTATGGAATCTGGAAATGCAGTGCACAATTCTCTTCTTCTTTAATGGGATAATAATGAAGCTGCTTTGCTGGTGATACTGATGGAGTTATTGCAAACTAAATTTCAAAGGCTTTTTTTTTCTAGTGATATGAAGAATAATATTATTATGCTTTTTTTTTTTTTTTTTTTTTGTGCAAGTTACCACAACACCATTATCCCGTAGTTTTTAAAATCAAAGATGTAACTATGTTGGTGTCCCTTGTCAATTTTACATTGTATTTGTTTAAATGTAACTGCCTACTCCCAAACTGTCATTTGAAGTAAAACACATAGCCAAGTATTATTCTACACAATTTTTTTATTGTGCATTAAAAAAAGAAAACAAATAAAATTAGACATGCTATCTGCCAATAGAACTTAACTAAAAAGTGTATTCTATGCATCCAAAAATATAGAAAATATACCAAATCAAATCATTATTCAACCAAAAAATAAAATAAAAGCCTCATGCATGTGTCCTGCTTCTTAATATAGGGGGTCAACAATGCCAAGAGTTGTTGAAAGCAGGGGTCCGTCATCCGGAGATAATTCCGAAAATCATCTGGATTATTCTCCTGGAGCTCCCGCAGCAAAGGCATATGACATAATAGGTCATCATTAATAAAGCAACCAATTTTTGGTCCAATAACTCCTCCTCCTCCTGTTCCTGGACTGAACTTGGGTCAAAGCAATAACTCCAAGGCCAATAATAAATGACACCTTATCTCATCCAATTCCGCAACATGTCTGTTTGATGAACGGCCATTCAGAAACTAACTGAAAAGCGCAAACTGAAAAGCGCTAAATGAAAAACACAAAATGAAAACTGCGAATCAACACTCACCAAACTTCTACTAACACAAAATTAGCAGAAGGAGCCCAAAGGGTGGAGCTAAAGAGCTGAAAAACCACGTAGTAAATCACTACGTTCGTGTTTGTTGGCCAACAATTCCTTGCCAAACAGAAAAGCGCAAACTGAAAAGCGCTAAATGAAAAGCGCAAAATGAAAACTGCGAATCAACACTCACCAAACTTCTACTAACACGAAATTAGCAGAAGGAGCCCAAAGGGTGGCGCTAAAGAGCTGAAAAACCACGTAGTACATCACTACGTTCGTGTTTGTTGGCTGACAATTCCTTGCCATTTGTATGCAAGACAAAATCCAGGCACACGCCTTCGGGCAAAGGTCAAAGGTTTTGTCTGCGGAAAATATGATCGTGTGTACGAGGCTACAGGAGCACAGTGATGAAATGCTTGCAATGATCAGCGTTACTTTATTAATGCAAAACCTTTATCCCAAAAGGAAATAAAACTGTTTGCAGTAACTGATTCTAAAGTGTTAGCTGGAGTTTGGCTTCAGTTTGTTAGCATATCTAGCAGATTTAACTCTCCCCTCCCCCCAGATTAACAATGCTGCTGTCCTTAGGTCTCTCTGTAGCGTGTGTTACTGGCCAGATCACCAGGTGAAAACAGAGGGGAAAAAAAGCCTAAAAAAGAAAGTGAATGCAGCCAACACACCTTATGGATCGGTAAGCTGCAATATATTCAGTTTTTGGCTTTGGGTTTATTACTGCCATAGGACAACATGAGGCAAGTTTCAAAACCTGCAGGCATCTCAGGCTATGAAACTTGCATCTTCTAACTGAAATCTATGACTGACATTTTCCCATCTGCTGGTTGAAACTTTTTTTTTATTTTAATTGTGGAGAAGCAGCATCTATGCAGTTAATATGCTTTAGTAGACCCATGACAGCTTTATTTCAAGCAACGTTAATGAATATGTGTGACTGTGCTGGAAAATGACCAAATTTTTAATGAGGTATTCCATTTCCTTCATGCTTTTCATGCAAATCACCGTCTTATACATTCTATTTCTGTGTCTGGCGCTGTTAGTCTATATCTTGCATTGTGTCACCTTTCTGTCACTGCTACTGTGTTAAGTTCTAAATGTCATCAGTAGGGGGCGCCCCAAGATCTACCAAATAGCCATACCAATGTTAACAGATTGAAGCTTTGACTTTTTTTTCCATATACATACTACAGAGTATTACTGACAAAAGTAATGTGTATGCTTAAAGCTTTGCAGCCCTTTTTTGTTGAGTTTTTCAGGCTCTCTCGACTTCTACTCGAGTTCTTCTTAACAGTCATGCTTCTAATTTTATCATTTGTTTTACCTGGTAGGACTACAGCATACATGCAGAGTACTATGTAAGGCAATGATGTAGTTATAAGTAGTAGAAACCATTACCTATCCTATGGGTGTATCTGCTGTTACCCTAATGGACAAAGCTTTACCTCTTACTACTGCATTTCAGCAAAGGCTGCTCAGCCACACTTGTGTATATTGATTTGAGCACAAAATGCTTCTTCACTTCAACCCCAGAAAATGTTTGTGCTCAGATGTTTTGTTATATAGTGCTATTTGTAATGATCTTCATTAAAGGAGTTGTAAACCCTTACACATACCCAATGAAGTGACTAGCCTCATGTGGCACACAGAGGTGAAACAAATCATCTTATAAAGTTGCAACTGCTTATCTGCAGCCCTCTTTTTCTCTACAGCCTTTCAAAGTACATAGACCAAAGGCTTTTTCTCAGCTCCAGAAGGCAGGGGACAGGATCTGATGCCACACACTGCACAGCACAGAACAGGGAGCTGAGTGTAATCTGAGACCTGAGTGGAGGAAATGGACACACTCCCCTCTACACAGTCTAATCGGGACATCTTGTTTTCTGGAGGAGGGAGTGGGGCCATCCCCTGGGATCCCATTGGTGTTTATTGATGATGTGACAGACAACAGAAGCAGCCAGATGAATTCTGCAGTGTTTAGAGACATACTGTCAGCCCAGATTCAGCCAAATGCAGCAAAGTTGATTGGACAGTGCTTCACAGTACAGATGGACAATGATCCAAAACACACTGCAAAAGCAACCCAGGAGCTTTTGAAGGAAAAGTAGTGGAATATTCTGCAATGGCCGAGTCAATCACCTGATCTCAACCTAATTGAGCATGGATTTCACTTGCTGAAGTCAAAACTAAAGGCAGAAAAACCCACAAACAAAGAACAACTGAAGACAGCTGTAATTAGAACCTGGTAAAGCATCAGAAAGGAGGAAACCCAGTCTTTGGTAACGTCCATGGGTTCCAGAATTCAGGCAGACATTGCCAGTAAAGGATTCTCAACAAAATATAAAAAATGAAAATTTTTATTATGAATATACTAATTTGTCCAATTACATTTGAGCCCCTGAAAATGGGGGGGGGGGGGGGGGAACTATGTATAAAAATGGTTACAATTCGTACTTGATATTTATGTTCAACCCCTTGAATTAAAGCTGAAAGTCTGCACTTCAAATTCATTTGGATTGTTTCATTTAAATTTTATTCTGGTGGCATATAGAGCCAAAAGTATGAAAATTGAGCCTGTGTCCAAATATACAGTGCATGGACCTAACTGTATATATGTATATATATATATATATATATATATATATATATATATATATATATATATATATATATATATGTATATATATATATATATGTATATATATATATATATATACATATATATATATTCAGCACTGAAATGCATGCTGGGTAGGCTATAAAGGGACTCCGCGTGGATCTGTGTGGAGGTATCCAGAGGAGCACAGTCTACACCCATTGCGGAGTGACCCGATCAGCGATCCTGCTGCACCTCAGTGAGCTTACCAGACGGTGAGGTAGAACTGGGAAGGATCAAGAGAAGGACATCTCGCTGAGCGGAGCGGTGTAGCAGCGTTGGCTGGGAAGAAACAGGACCGTGTGCACCGGAGCAGAACTGTTCTACCTTGCAGACCTGGTTGGGTGAGAGGGCTGCTGCCCAAAGTTTCATTGATGCACTTTTACACACTTGCATCTATAACATAGTGCTGCTGGGACCTGTAGTCCCGCATCAGAGGAGATTTAAAGAATTAAAGACAGAGCTTAATATAGGCCTCAAGCCTATCCTTCACTACAATTCTAACATTGTGTTATACCGAGTTACTTGCACCGGGGACAGTTGCAGTGCTGCCGCACTACAATAATAGTTCAACACCCATATTGCTTTGACCCAGGTTTGTTAACCACTGGATTACAATTTAACCTACACATAGCTAGCAGAAGACAGAAGAAAAGAAGGACTGTCTCTTTTAACGCAAGGCCTTGCATTTTATTTTTCTTCATATTTGTTGTAATATAAAGCAGTGGGAGCTCCCTAGGAATTGTGCTATGCTTTATTAAAATAGTACTTGTCTCTTTTACAGTGCCGATAGTGAAGTCAGTTTCACTCTGTCATTGGTCTCATTTTATAGATGCATTTCTAAGAGATTAATTTAAACAACTTTTATTTGTATAGTACTGTTGTGAACTAATTCTGTTGGCTGTCACACTACATTGGTCTGACAGTACAACTGCTGTAATCACTATCTTGAAGCAGATACAGTAAAATCTTATTCTTGTCTAAGTACTATTGTGTGGAGTGCTGTTTCCTTTGAATTGCTCACCAGGTGGAGAGCTGGAGGTTAAAGTAAAGACAAAAGGTATATTATATTATATATTATGGAATTGTCTTTAAGTTCCTGCTGCACACTAACATTACAACACAGCTGTGTCAAGGGGACTGAGTCAAATTAAGGGGGCGTGATAGCAGAGTACAGGCCAAATCAAACATCAGCACCTCCTTCAGGGGTCAGTGCTACATAGACTGTAGACAAATGAAACACTGCTGCCATAGCCCCAGTTAAATATGATAATTTAGTAGTTAGTTTTTAGTGAAGTATAACAATTTTGGCAATCAAAGCCCCATTCCGGGCACAAAAAAAAAAAAAAAACAACCCCTTACAGTAGGCCTCTCCCTCGTTAAGTCTAGAGGTAGAGGATTAAGCTGTGATACTTAACACATTCCCCTCTGGCCTGTGGTTGCATTGTTCTCTTCAGCGCTCTGGTCAGTGATTGCAATCTGAGGTCATCACATACAGTCCAATGTAAGACCAATAATCCTGCATTGTACATGAGGATGACAAGGGTCTACACACAACCAAGAGCACAAGAAGCCTGGTGGAGTGAGGAAACGGTAAGTATTGCATCATATTTCTCTATGCCTAGACTTAATGTCTACTCATCAGTTAAAAAGGGGGACAACTGAGGTGGAAAGAGGGACAGAGGGATTTAATTCCTAAAGACCGATAGTTAGGCCCTAGCACACAGCCACTGATGGCGTACAGTGTATAGAGACATAGCAACCATGCGGACACAATCAAAGATCAATGTTTCACAGGTATGCTGCATCCGCCCCTTCATGCCTGTGAAGGATGTGTATGTCACAGTATAGTCACTGACTGCGTCTGTATGTTTATTGATTTTATAGAACAGCAGCAAACTGGTAGTGTATAGTTGACAACTAAACTATGCCACCCACAGGTAGACTGTGTGCACCCAACCAGCATAACAGATTAAAATTCTATCCTTAGTATAAATCAAGACAAAACAAATGACTAACTAAAACCAGCAATCAGTGAGCATTTGACAGCTGGTAGGGAGAAACCACCAATAAAGCTGTGACAATGGTAGGGTGGGCATTGGTCAAGAAAACTTCAGATCAGTGTGATCTTCCTTTGAATCCACCTAAATACAGATGTACCTTTACTAAAACTTTCCCCCACCTTCCGTAAGATAAACTGTGGTAATCCTTTCCTTACCCAGCTGCTTGCTTACCTTAGTTTCAGTGCTGTGGCCACCTCTGGTTGTTTCATCTTGTCAGACAAAAATCTCTTCAATAATGTTTGCCTCTACCATTGACAAGAGATTTTGGTCCAACATGCTGAACCAGAGAATTCCATGGCTCTGAAACTATGATAAGTAAGCAGATGGGGGAGGGTTAGCGTAATTTAGTTTAGGGGAGGTGGTATGGGGAGATTTTGTAAAACTGGTAGTAAGGGTTAAGCTGTCTTTCCACTAGTCCTTTCTGCCTCACCACTTTTTTTTAAGCTAGCCAGAAATACTGTTTTTCCTTGCCAACCCACTTAGCATGGGCCATTAAGCACCTTCTCACCATATACCATGCTTTCATGAGTCAAGAATCCCTTTGACCATAGTTCAAAGACCTGGAGAGTTGTCAAGCTCTCAATCATGGGAGGAATACCTGAAGGTACTGGGCAAGGAAGAGGTAAGTATGTGTAGGAAGGGGGTATCAAACAAGAGACCCTGTTACTTTGTCACAAATAGGCAAAGTGCCAGATTTTCAATAACATATACTCTATCTAAACCCAGAACTTTTGAATTCATTTTTGGATAGAGTAGATAAGAAAGATTAAAACTGCTGTCATTTCTATTTTGCCATCTGTGTCTCATTAGGGAGATTTCCCTTCACTTCTGTTCTGTAGACTCAACAGGACATGATGGGCTATGATTCACATGTGAGGGAAATACCCTCTTAGTTGTCACAGGAACAAGTGTTCAAATTGGGTGATTTTTCCTCCATTACTGTTCTGATGACATTTTAAAATTTTGGATTTTCTTTCACTTTTTGGGCTCTTTCACATATGTGGACTCCGCCAGCAGAACCACTTGCTCAGCAAGGATCTGTCTGCTGATAACCACTAAGCAGGGAGATGAGAGGTCCATTCCGCTCCAGACACAGACCACTTTTCTATTTATATCCAGCTGACATCTAATCCGATTCCACCAGACGGATGTGGAACAGATCCCCCATCCTTCTGTTTTTAGCACATTGGATGTCGGCGGACACACATAGAGGGCAATGGATGGTACGATAAGGTCCACCTAAAAAACTGACAGGCAGACCTGATTGGTTCACCCATGTAAAACAGCCCTTATTCCTGGAGTCATTGTTGATCGGAGAAAGTGAATCTCTCGAACATGGATCTAACAAAGTTTGTAACCCCTCACCACTATCCAAAACTAAAAAAAAAAAAGCCTTTAGTTATACTTTTATTTTCTTTTATGTGGTTTCACTACTAATGAAAACTAGAGTTCATCTTTCTTATGTTTTATTAGTTCAGGTTTCTTCTATAAGGTTAGAATATTCAAAAATGATAGTGGGGCTCAGCACAGACCTGCAGATCCATCATGACAACGCACGTTACATTGATCTCTTCAGCTATCTCCTGCAAGTGTTGTGCAATGTGACAGGTCTGATAACGGACTTCAGTCTATTTCTTCTCCAGTGCACATTGCTGGCGGCTCGTTATATAACTATCCCAGAGCCACATGACCTGGAGTTCTAGACTCCTGCTCTAATAAAACATGTTCCGCTGACAAGTCCGAAAACTGATTTTAAGTGAACAACATTTTATTCAGCATTGTTCCATCCCTGAGACACAAGATGTGTCAGGACATTACTGTGCTGAAAGAGAAGAGAAAGAAGAGGAAAAGAAGGTGTTTGTGGAATCTAAATAATATATAGGAAGGCACAAACCAATGGCGGAATGGCCAGCCAACTTGGCCAATGCAGCCATTAATGAAAAACAAAAAAATGAAAGGGAACCTACATTTTTTTTAACTGGTTAAATTAGTGGCTCAATGGAACCTAAGCTTCTTGCTGAGGTTGCTAGGAGCTCTTTGAGCAATGCCAAATTTGTTCTCCCATCCACACCAATGCAAGGGGCACTTAACTGACTGCTAATTTTAGGGGTGATTCAAATTTTACTGTCTGTACTTTTTTCCTGTTAATAATAATGTTAATAATTTTATTTTCAAGATTATTACTGAAACTTTTATTGTATAGAATAGGGTGGTGTAAAATGATCTGCCCTGGGTATCAAAAAACCTAGATGTTCCATATTATTTGTTCTTATATTGAAAAACGCTCCATAACATACTGATCATGCTAATGCACTGCAAACTGTAGGTATAATAATATTATAGCAAGGGGTTCCCCGAGACCTGATAAATATTTTAAGGGTTCCTCCAGGGTAAAAAGGTTTAAAAGGCTGCGTTGGATACTAGACATAGCAAGTATGGTCAAGAATAGATGGCTGCTGATTATTTTACCACATTACCTATTACATTTTTGTGCAAAGTTCAGTAATTTAGTATCAATTAATTCAAATATAAATAAAAAAAAAAAAAACATGTCAGGAATTGTACCCACAAGCATCTCTGGTTGGTAAGCCTATTTAGCAGCTATGCACCTATTGGTAAGTTAATAGGCTTACCTTCCTCGGGCACTTGTGAATGTCTTTGTGTTTATTGCACAGCTGCAGTATTATTGCACTAGTTTGGCAAATATCTTATATGTTTTCATTGTTCTAATAAAAGAGTTCCAAAACCTTCAAGGCGATGCTATTATTATAGGAGGACTTTTATTTCTGCTGTTCAGATGATTGATGTCCTGTAACACTACCCTAACATTGGATCATGATTTATTCCTTAGAGCGGTTTGAACAGAATAATTAGATTTTTCTTCCAGGATTACTGTGGAAGTACAAATGGGGCCTGTACATGTCTTTTCATAGCCCCAAATCTAGGTGCGATTCAGGGACGTGCAGTGAGGTCAGTGGCTGGTGAGGCACTTGCTAGTATCAGAGCCAGGTACACACAGGTTACATACGCAGCGATCGTTAGAGCGAGAGTAAAAAATTCTAGCACTAGACCTTGTTTATAACACTAAACATGTAACCTGTAAAAAATTTGTAAAGCGTCGCCTATGGAGATTTTTAAGTACTGAAGTCTGGCACCATTCCACAGGTGTGCACAATTTTAAAGTGTGACATGTTAGGTATCTATTTACTCGGCGTAACATCATCTTTCATAGTAGACAAAAAATTTTTGCTAACTTTAGTGTTTTTTTTAATTTTTTTTATTCATGAAACAGTTTCTTTCCAAAAAAAAGCATTTGAAAAATTGCTGCGCAAATACAGTGTAACATAAAAAGTTTCAATGACCACCATTTTATTCCCTAGCGTGTCTGTTAAAACAATATATATAATGTTTGGGGGTTCTGAGTAATTTTCTAGCAAAAAAATTATGATTTTTACATGTAGGAGAGAAGTGTCAGAATTGGCCCGGGTGGCAAGGGGTTAATTACCATAAGTAATATACAAATAATTATTATTATATATTCTTTTTAAGGTAATTCACTATATTTTCTAAATCTGTACTCAAGCAGGTGGCTTAACGGACAAATTACTGAAGTTTGAAGTTATAACTTCAAACCAGTAATTTTACAGTAAATAGATAAAATATAATATATTATGTTATAAAATATAGCATAATAATATATGACTTAGCTATCCATTAAGCTCAGCTCAGTGCCTCTGACAAGAAGTGAGGAGAGGCACTGTGAGCTCATCCTCTGTCTGCTGCAAACAGAGTGGTGCCAGCTTGTATTTAAACTGGCCGCTCTGTATGTAGCTTCTGACAGGCTGCACAATACAATGACATTTTACACATATTACAAACATTACCTGCATTTCTTGCAACATTCGCACAAATGCAATTTTTTTAATCATAAATAGACCCCGCAGTAGGAATTAGGTCTCATGCATACAAGGTTACATACTGCCCAACATTTTGAGATAGGAATAAGGGACACCTACTAACAAACGTATGAAGGCATAGGACACGCCCCCTGCCACACCCCCTTAAAGGTTAATTAACCCCCCAAAAAAAGGTTAATTAAATCTACAAGTGCTTTTTTTACCACTACTATTCCTTTATATTGGCTTTTAAAATGTAAAAATGCAGCAATTTAGAAATTGGATGAAAGGTTTAGCACTGGGAAACACTTTTTGAAAGATAAAAAGTGCATTTTATATACAACTATATAGATCAGACCAAAATGAGGGACAAATCAGGAGGAATGAGGGACAGAGGGACATTGCTCCAAATCAGGGACAGTCCCTCCAAATCAGGGACAGTTGGGAGCTATGAGGATATACAGCTCCGGCTGCCCATAGTAATGAATGGCTGTATGCTAACTGTATATGGGTATATGCTGCGCTTACATAAACACACACATGGGAGGAAATCCCTGAACGTGGCTTGCGTGTGTCCAGATATTTACGCCCACACATGTGTTTACACAAGCACAATCCATACCCATGTGCAGCTAGTATACAGCCTTTCCTTACTACTGGCAGCTGTACACTGGACCTGTGCCACCCATGCATGGAAATAGGCCCACATTATAAGTGGTATGGCCTTACAGGGCCGCTGTTAGAAATCACTGGGCCTTGTACAGCCGACCTGATGGGGTCCCTTTCAACCACGCCCTTGGCCCTACCCCTAGCCCTGCCCTTGACTCCGGTTCAAAGCAAAATACGCTTGTTGCCGTTTACATATGCGTGCGAGGCCATAGTGTGCGTTCGCAATTACACATAAGCATAAAGGGGCAGTTTACATTTCTTTTAAATTGTATTTTATTTAATATAAAATAAATGTTACACTGTATCTTTAAATGTTTTCTCTTTCTTTTTTGCTTTGAACAACATCCCTTCTGATAGCATGGGTCATGACAGGTCCTTTTTATGGAGAGATCTGGGGTCTTTTAGACCCAGTATCTGTCCTCTGGCTTCCAAAGCATCTAAACAAACCAAGATCGGTTTGATCAGACGCTTGTTCAAGCCAGTAATGGCTTGTTTACATGAGACTGAACTGTAATTCTGCCTGGGCCCTGCTGTGTAGCTGATGGGGCCGGGCCTGATACAACAAGGTCGGTTGCACTGCCCTATCAGTGGCCCTGTGGCCTTATGCGCCCACCTCCCTGAGGCCGTATACCATTTAAAATTATTCACGCATTTATTTGCATTTAGAAATATCCGATAAATGCAGGTTTGTTAATGCCCTTGTAAATGAGGCCTAGGTATTTTACCATTTTATTTTTCCTTCTATGAGTTTAACCCTTTCCCACCCAGCCCCAGCATCCCTTTAACTAGATCTATACACCTGGGGATGGGACAAACTTTTGGCCAGACACAAACTGGCTGCAGCTAATCGGACGGTTTGTATGCAGCCAT
Organism: Lithobates septentrionalis; assembly: GCA_037952835.1. Classification (NCBI taxonomy): domain Eukaryota; kingdom Metazoa; phylum Chordata; class Amphibia; order Anura; family Ranidae; genus Lithobates; species Lithobates septentrionalis. The sequence continues at coordinate 384,396 of JBBDGP010001990.1, read as the reverse complement.
TGCACAGATTGTTGCATCTGAACACAGCGAACTATTTGCACCCATGCAACGTGCATGTGAATGCAGAATAAATAACAATGTTTATGCAACAATCAGCCACAGCAAAGCAAATGTTATACAGATATTCCAACCGCAGCGATAGAGTTGCAGTGCTGTTTGCTCTATCTTATACATAATTTTTTTTATGGATGGATGTCTCTTCTTGATATAAAATATTTAATTGCAAAAAGATTCTGATATAACCGAGGAAGTTACGGTAATTCATTTTCAAAAGCTATAGATTGGTCTGTATTAATCGATATTTAAGGTACAATTTTAACTTGGGTAATAGTCATTTATTTCTCCTCCCTTTTCTAATTAGTGCACAAGTGAAATGATTGCTTTAGACATATTGCAACTGCAGGCATCTTTATATATTTATACCAAATTGACATTGGTACTTTAAAGTGAACTTGTCAATGACACACAACATCATATTAAAGTAACACTGTCAGTCGCCCAAAAATATCTCGCTAGAAATTACATGCTACAAAGGTGGTAGCATACTTTATATATTACAGGTACTTATATATAGCACCAACTATTTACATATATATTCACATAGTCCTTGCCCCAAGGAGCTTACAATCTAAGGTCCTAACTCACATTCATACATGCACATACTAGGGCCAATTTGGGCAGGAGCCAAATAACCTACCAGCATGTCTTTGGAGTGTGGGAGGAAACCCTCACAGGCACAGGGGGAACATGCAAACTCCAGGCAGGTAGTGTCATGGTTGGGATTTAAACCAATGGTAGTGCTGTTAGGTGGAGGTGCTAACAATTTAGCCAATCAATACTTGCATTTAATTTGGCCTGCGTCTCCTACCTTTGCTTCATTCAGGTGTTGCAGAGTCTGCCAGACTTTTCAGCATTTAGCTCTTCCTGGAGTGCTGGGCATCACTCACTTTAGTTCCATCATGTCATCCTATGACCACACCCCCTTATGACCTCACAGTCCCAGCATGCCCCGGGACTGTGATGTCATAGGGGGCAGGGTCACCGCCTATATAAGTCATAGCGGAGCGCCCAGACAGCATTACAGCGGGAGAGAGCATCGTGTCAACATCGGAAGAAGAGAAGAGGGAAGAAGGCGATGCAGAAGTCTGGGCCACCGCTAGCAAAAGAGCTGCAAAAGAGCAGAAGATAGCGGAGGAGCCCGGCAGAAGAACCGGAGAGCGGGAGAAGGGGCCGAACACTGGGAGAAGAACCGAACATCGGGAAAAGAGGCCGGAGTGACCCCCGAAGTCGGAAGAAGACCCCCGGAACTGCCTAATAAATTACTTTAAAAACCTGTGTAGTGTGTTTTTTTTATTGACACTTTTTTTCCCTAGGTGAATGGGTAGGGGTATGATGTACCCCATACTCATTCACATAGGGTGGGGGGTTCCCGGATTCCGATAAGCCCCCCACCCGCAGACCCGGACAACCAATGGCCAGGGTTGTCGGGAAGAGGCCCTTGTCCTCATCAACATGGGGACAAGGTGCTTTGGGGGGGCCGCAGGGGGCCCCCCTCCCCAAAGCACCCATCCCCCATGTTGAGGGCATGCGGCCTGGTACGGCTCAGGAGGGGGGGCACTCGCTCGTCCCCACCCCCCTTTCCTGACTGGCCGGGCTGTGTGCTCAGATAAGGGTCTGGTATGGATTTGGGGGGACCCCCACGCCGTTTTTTCAGCGTTGGGGTTCCCCTTAAAATCCATACCAGACCTAAGGGCCTGGTAAGCCCTTGGAGGTGAACCCATGCCGGTTTTTTATTTAAAATTTGGCGTGGAGTTCCCCCTCAAGATTCATACCAAACACAGTGCCTGGCATTGGCGGGGATCCGGTGTGAACCCGGCTCGCAAGGTGTCAATCTCGCCGATAAAAGCATCGAGATTGACACAATATCAGACAACAATACAGAAGTTGACCAAAGGGTGGTGGTAAAGAGCTGAAAAACCACGTGATTTGGTGAAAGTTGGCTGGAAAAGTCCTGCCGTCTGTATGCAATACAAACTTATGGCCAATGCCCTTTGTACAAAAATCCACAGGAAAGTTTGTACAAAGACCTATCGTCTGTATGGGGCTTTAGAAGAAAACCTGTAAGTGTTTGCAAAAGACTTGAGATTGGGGCGGAGGTTCACCTTCTTACAGGACAGCGACCCTAAACATACAGCCAGAGCTACAATGGAATGGTTTAGATCAAAGCATATTTATGTGTTAGAATGGCCCAGTCAAAGTCCAGACCTCAATCCAATTGAAAATCTGTGGAAAGACTTGAAATTGCTGTTCTCCGGCGCTCTCCATCCAACAGAGCTTGAACTATTTTGCAAAGAAGAATGGGCAAAAATTGCAATCTTTAGATGTGCAAAGCTGGTAGTGACATCCCCAAAAAGACTTGCACCTGTAATTGCAGCAAAAGATGGTTCTACAAAGTATTGACTCAGGGGGGCTGAATACAAATGCACGCCACACTTTTCACATATTTATTTGTAAAAAATCTCAAAAACCATTTATCATTTTCCTTCCACTTCACAATTATGTACCACTTTGTACATAATATCCCAATAAAATAAATTTGCGCTTTTGGATGTAACATGACAAAATGTGGAAAATTTCAAGGAGTATGAATACTTTTTCAAGGCACAGTAACTGAGTCTGCAAAGGCATTTGATGTACACATTTTTGATTGATATAATTTGTGTGTACAGGGAATATATTTAACTACTTCCCGCAAAATCACATACCTGTGGTTATATCTAGGTGATGCCTGGTACCATTTTTTAGAGCGAACGGCCGGCTTTCATGTAATAACAACCAATGCGGCTAAGTAGCTGCTCGGCCGTTATCACAAGGAGCGAGAGGGGACGTCCCCCCACTCCTGCTGCCTTCTGCCACTCCCCCCGGTCTTCCGTCCAACCAGGAAACCCAACCGACCAGCCCGCGCATCCGCCAGCTGGCCGAAGTCCCGAACAAAGCCAGAATAGGCTTTGATTGGGTCTCCGATGTAGTAACCCGGAAGCGACGTCACAACGTAATTTCCAGTTTACTCGGCAGCCAATGGTGCTAATTTAAAAAAATCTGAGGTATTCAAAAATGCAGATTTTGGCATTTTGGATACTTTGAAGACCCCAGATCCTTCTATAAAGAGTACCTATCACCAGGGCCGGTGCAAGGTTTTTGACACCCTAGGCGAAACCTCATTTTTCTGCCCCCCATTGGACCACCCTGACTCCACCCCCTTTGCCCTGCCCCTGTATACCCCACCTTTTTAATGAAGTGCCCATCAGATGCAGCCCACCAGCGCCAATCAAATGCAGCCTCGCCAGTGCCAATCAATACAGCCTACCAGGGCCCATCAATGCAGCGTCACGCGCCAATAAATGCAGCCTACCAGCGGCCATCAATGCAGCCTCACCAGCGCCCATCAATGCAGCCCCACCAGTGCCTATCAAATGCAGCCTCACCAGCGCCCATTATTGCAGCCTACCAGTCCCCATCAATGCAGCCTACCAGTGCCCATCAATGAATGTTTGCTTGCTTCCATTCATTCGGGAGTTGGGACGCAGACACAGTCCTCTGCTGTGCCTCTCACACTATGTACGAACAGGGCAACGGCTGCCTGCTGATGCTGAGACTTAGTTGCTTGCTGCAGTGAAAAGAGAGTAGGAACACCGGTGGCCGCCGCCCTAGGCAGCAGTGTACGCCCTAGGCGGCTGCCTAGTTTACCTAGTGGTAGCACCGGCCCTGCCTGTCACTGCCTATTGCTGTCACAAGGGATGTTTACATTCCTTGTGACAGCAATAAAAGTGATCATACTTTTTTTTTTTTAAAGGAACAGTGTAAAAATAATAAAAAAAATTAAATAAATAAGAATAATAAAACAGTTTTTTTTAACCTAGTCCTCGTGTGCTTGTGCACTAAAGAAAATGCATACATAAGTCACGCCCACAAATGTAAACAGTGTTCAAATCACACATGTGAGGTGTCTTGTATCGCGATCATTAGAGCGAGAGCAATAATTCTAGAAAAAGCTCTCCTCTGTAACTCTAAACTGGTAACAGTTAAAAAATTTTAAAGCGTCGCCTATGGAGATTTTTAAGTACTGTAGTTTGTCGCCATTCTATGAGTGTGTACAATTTTAAAGCGTAACATGTTAGGTATCTATTGACTTGGCATAACATCATCTTTCATAGTATACCACACAAATTGGGCTAACTTTACATTTTGTTTTTTTTTTTAATTCAGTGAAGTGTAATTTAAAAAAAAAAATAGCATTTGAAAGGTCGCTGCGCAAATACCATGTGACAAAAAATATTGCAAGGATCGCAATTTTATTCTCTAGGGTCTTTGCTAAAAAATTATATATAATATTCGGTGGTTCTAAATAATTTTCTAGCAAAAAATACTGATTTTAATTTGTAAACAACAAGTGTCAGAAATAGACTTGGTCTTGAATTTGTTAAATAAAATAATTTTTTTGCACAGGTTTTGGTTTTATCTACAGTTTAGAATGCACAGAAAAATCAGATTTGTTGCCTGCAACAGGCACCACTATATATTTTACAAACACTAATGCCGCGTACACACGAGCGGACTTTACGGCGGACTTTGCCCGGCGGATTTTTCGACGTACTTTACGACGGACTTTCTGAATGAACGGACTTGCCTACACACAATCCACCAAAGTCCGTCGAATTCGTACGTGATGACGTACGACCGGACTAAAACAAGGAAGTTCATAGCCAGTAGCCAATAGCTGCCCTAGCGTGGCTTTTTGTCCGTCGAACTAGCATACAGACGGCGGACTTTTCGACTGGACTCGATTTCAACGGATAAATTTTAAACAAGTTTCAAATCTAAGTCCGTCCAACTTTTGAGCAAACAAAGTCCGCTGGAGCCCACACACGATCGAATTGTCCGACGAAATCCAGTCCGCCGGGCAAAGTCCGCCGTAAAGTCCGCTCGTGTGTACGCGGCATAAGATATAGAAGGCCATCTTTAATCTCTAAAAGCAAAACATCTTAAAATAGGCCAAACAAAGAATGAGTATAAAATACCATAGGTGGATTCAAACTGTGCGTGACTGCTTAGAGCCAATCAGTAATCAGTGGTGCATGTTGAAGGCATTTCTATAATACCACAGCAAGGTCTTCAGAATCACTGAATAGTTTGAAATGACTACTTATTAATTCAGGCAATTAACAAAGGCTCATCAAATGGCCTTAAGCTATTATTAGGCTGTAAAATAAGAGGTTTCATGTAAAAAAAAATGCAGGCAATGAGATGCTCTGTGTTTCCCATTGCAACCAATCTGGCTCCATTGAACAGTGAAAGCTTGCATTTGATTGGCTACTGTGAGAAAAACAATCTCCATTTACATTAATGAGACCCAGAATGACCATAACAAAAGTGTTGAGGAAATCTACAGACGACATCAACAGGGAGCAATAAAATAGGAAGATCACCGCCAGCTGATATTATTACATTATTTAGAACAAAATATATTCATTGTATGGTAGAACTCCCTTTATTTATGAGATAAATTATGTACAAATCTGATATGTTTACAAAAAAAACATTTTCTGCTAGCATTTTATACCTTGCTGTAAGGCTGGGTTCACACTAGTACGACAAATGCTCCGACATTGGGTGCTCATGTCAAATGATGTGTGAAAATCAGTGTTTCCCTATGAGAGCCGTTTTAGGCCCCTTTCACACTTGTACGACTTGTCCTATGATTTGGGACTGCAAAATCGCATGACAAGTCGTTCCCCATGATTTCCAATGACAACCATTCATATTAGTATGACTTCAAGTCGTGCCTACTTCAAAGTAGTCCTTGCACTACTTTGGTCCGACTTTGAGTAACACAGGCATTCCCTGAAATCGCTGCAAAAATTGCAGTAAAACTGTCTCAAAATCGCGGCAAAATCGCGTGACTTTAAAGTTGCGGTAGCGTGAAAGGGGCCTTAACTGGTCCGACACAAGTCAGTCCGACTTTGAAAATGCTCCCTGCACTAGTTTGGTCTGACTTTGGTCCTACTTCATCGTCCATTGAATATCATTGAAGTCGGATCAAAGTAGGATCTTGTCCTAACCATCCGACTTGTGAAATCCGAAATGGTGATTACAGCAGCAGTAAAAGGAATTTATGTCACTCTGGGATTGTTTTGATTGGTCAAAGGACAAGTCGTACTATCTCAAAGTCGGAGCAAAATCTTATCTTCTTCATTCAAGTCGGATGGAAGTAGGACCGAAGTAGGACCAATGTAGGACAGATGTAGCAGACAAAGTAGGATGATAGTCATACAACAGTCGTGTTGTATCAGTGTAAACCCGGCCTTAGACCCCTTTCACACTTATACGACTTGTCCCACGATTTTAGACTGCATGACAAGTCATTCTCCATGATTTTGAATGACTACCATTCATATTGGCACGATTTCAAAGTAGTTCCTGCACTACTTTTTTTCTGAAGTTGGATCAAAGTCGGGTTCCGTATTAACTGATCCGACTTTGGCATGCAGCTTGTGCATAAAGGGGAACTCCACGCCATTTATTATTTTTTTTAAAGAAAAAAATGGTATGGGTTCCCTCTTCATGAGCATACTGGGCCCTTCTGTCTGGTATGGACCCTTATCCGAGCACCAGCCTGACCGGTCAGGAAAGGGGGTGGGGAGGAGCGAGCGCCCCCCCTCCTGAGCCATACCAGGCCGCATGCCCTCAACATGGGGGGTGGGTGCTTTGGGGCGGGGGGGGCCCTGCGTTTCCCCACTTCAAAGCACCTTGCCTCCATGTTGATGAGGACAGGGGCGCCTTCCCGAGAGCGGGAGAAGACACCGGAGAGCAGGAGAAGAGAGCAGAGAAGTCAGAAGAGACCCCCGAAGTTGGAAGAAGACCCCGGAGCTACCTAATAAATTACTTTAAAAACCTGTCTAGTGTGTTTTTTTTTTTATTGACACTTTTTTCCCCCCAGGTGAATGGGTAGGGGTACGATATACCCCATACTCATTCACATAGGGTGGGGAGGTTGGGATCTGGGGGCCCCTTATTAAAGGGGGCTCCCAGATTCCAATAAGCCCCCCGCCCGCAGACCCTGACAATCAACGGCCAGGGTTGTCGGGAAGGGGCCCTTGTCCTCATCAACATGGGCGCAAGGTGCTTTGGGGTGGGGGGCCCAAAGCACCCACCCCCCCATGTTGAGGGCATGCGGCCTGGTATGGCTCAGGAGGGGGGCGCTTGCTCGTCCCCACCCAGTTTCCTGACCGGCCAGGCTGGTGCTTGGATAAGGGTCTGGAATGGATTTTGGGGGGACCCCACGCTGTTTTTTCAGCGTGGGGGGTCCCCTTAAAATCCATACCAGACCGAAGGGCCCGGTATGCCCATTAGGGGGAACCCATGCCGTTTTCTTTTTTTTTTAAATTGGCGTGGAGTTCCCCCTAATTATATGGTAATCAAAGTCGCGTCCCTGCTCATTAAAGTCGTACTTCAAGTCTTGGGGCAAAGTCGGATCCACAGTCGTATGACTATGTTGGCAAAATCGCGGCAAAATCGCGCGACTTTGGAGTAGCACAAGTGTGAAAGGAGCCACCTTGATTACGTGAAACAAGCACAGATGTGAACATTCAAAACAAACTTCCCCTGAGATCTTTCACAAATGAAGACACAACGTGTCAAGAGATTTATAATTTTCTGAAACGAGGTCCTCTAAACAAAATTTATATTAAGTCCTTGAACATTAAAGAGGCATATCACTCAAAAAATAAAACTTCAATTAAAGAGTGTACAATTTTTCTATGAAACTTGCCTTTGATTGAACATCATCTCCATCCAATGTAGTAGAGCTTGCTTTATTATATGGACCAGCCTTTTTCAACCTTCTAACCAAGAGGAATTGTCACTTAACCTTGGAATAGAGCCTGACGTGTGGAAGGAGACCTCTCTTACAGCCCTGGCTCAGGGACCACTGGAGTTGCGACAGTGGCCGCAAGAGGGCAGCGAGGTAGAAGTGCCTGCGAAATCTCTTGTTGAAGGTAGAGATGTGCAGCTGATATGGGTCGCCAGACCAGAATGGGTTGTGAGCAGCAGGTGGCAGCAGAATCAGCAGGTGCGGATGCAGAGCAGATGCAGGCCATCGTCACCGGTTAGTAGATGGAGCAGGATGGAGCAAGACTGGAGCAGGGTCAGACAAGCCGTGTCAATCACAGAAAATCAGATATGGCATAAACGGTAAGCAGAGATTGGTTAGTAGACAGGCAGAGGTTGGCAGCAGGATATCATAATAGCCGGTATAACAAGGTTAAGGCAAGCGGGGGTCAGGACTGGAGATAAGCAATAAGTCAAGAAAGCCAGGTCAAACATAGGTAATCAGATGCAGATACAGGAAAAGCTGCAGATCAGAAAGCACTTCACTAATGCAGCTGCTGTCTTCATATAGGCCATTTGGTGCCAGCATTAATTTGCTAACGTGCAAACATATTTTCGTGCATGTGCATATGCGTCTACCTGGCCAGATGCACATCTGCGCATGCGTATTTGCCTCTGCCTAGGAGCTTTGGCTGCACTATGGCCAGCACGTCCCTGACAGGAACCCTTGAAATAGCAGGTCTCAGGAAACCCCTGCTAAAATCAATTTATAGGGGAAAAAATACTACTTACATTGGTAGTAAGTATGAAGAATGCCTCCCTTTCAATGGTGGTCAGAATGCTACCCTTGCAGACAGCTAAAAAGATCGATATCATGCCGCTGGTTCTGCCAAGTAATGTTGGCCCTGGAACTATGCAGGCACCATCAGATGGGATGTCAATCATAGAACCACTCAAGGAACCACTAGTAACTTCTGAAGGAACACTAGTGTTCCACAAAACCCTGGTCGAGAATGGCTGATATAGACTGAGAATTCTACCTTTATTTTTCCATTAGTCCCAACTTAACCTACTGTAGGGGGTCTAAGGAGCCACAAGTATACTGGGATCCCCAATCCTGCACAGCCAGGCACACCAAATTTTTATTGGCACTCTTGAGTCAGAGAAGAGTCCGTGACTTTGTTTTTGTTTTTTTTACTGCGGGTAATAACTTGGATAGGGATGGGAGGTTATGGGATGCCCATTTGACTTCAACAACAACTTCAGGGACAACTCTTCCTATTTAGAGTCTTTATAAACAGCTCCTCCTCTTCCTCCAGCACACACATGCTTGCAGAACCCAGCAGGAACATTGTGTAGGGCCATCTTTAATATTGATTGGACCCTGGGCAATTATTTTCTTGCCCCCCCCCCCCCCACACAATTCTGAGACATACATTAGATGGCAGCTAGACTCAAAATCAGCTTACTGCAGCAGATCAGGCAGCGATTGCGATTGGTTGCCAGAGGTTGCAGCATACATTTTTTACTGCTCACTAACAGGTTACTAGAAGTTAAAGCATGGAATGCATACAAATGTTTTGTATACACAGTGCTGTTTTTATGATGCTCATGTGAGTAGCTTTGCACTTTACTTTTAATAAATGTGTTTTATGGATTTACACTGATGTGGGCATATCTGTTTTGATTCTATTAGGAATCTTGTGCCATCATTGTGGCCATATATACAGTATCATGAGGATCCGATGTAACCATCTGGGTCTCAGAACCGAATACTGGGATATTGTTTGCAGGCCTATCTGACTCCGTAATAGAGTCTATAGATTCTGGTAAGAATCCATCTAACTACAGGTGATGGTCCACGTGGTGAACATAGAAGCTTTCAATGACTTTTACTTAATTTTCTTCTGGTTTTCATCAATCGAATGCTACAGTTTCCAGAATTCAACTGTTTTGAGGCCTTTTGCTGAGAAAAAAAAACGAAACTTACATTTCTTTTTCATTTTAGGCAGATATTCAACCAGAACAAGTAACTTATTGGATCTGCACAGCAGTAGTGGAGAAAATGCAGTTTTTATCTCTTTTTACTACATTCTGAAATAGTCCAATTAGCATAAACCTGCATGGAGGTTTCAATCACCCTGCCACATAAAGTTACTCTCCACTTTAGTGCATTATAGCAGAGAGTGCATTAAAACACTGGCTGAACAGCTTGGTATACAATAGAATTGTTCCAATGTCTCACAATTACAAGTAGAAAACACATCAAGTTTTTTTTTTTTTCTCTTTTTAGTATAATGTCTCAAGCTCTCAAGTGTTGAGAATAAAGCAAAGAAATAATATCCGTTTTGCATTTAAAGACTCAATTGCTGCAACTTACAGAGAGTGTTGTTAAGATCTGGCAACTTTCCTTTCCTAGGGAACTGTTCGGCAGCTATAATGCAGATCGTGAGTTGGTCTACTTTCAAAACCAATTTCATTATCGAGCCTGGCTTCCTAAATATGCCATAGCTTCTTGGTAGCTAACATCAGCACGTACAAGCACAGGACATAACAAGCACAGGACAAACCAAGCACTTCACTATAGAAAGGTAACAGCATCTCCAAGGGCAGTTAGGTAAAGTTCACAAAGACATTAAAGGGGTATGTAAACCCTAACAATTAAAGGAAAGAAAAAAGCGCCTCTAAGTGCAGTGGTTAAAAGATTTATTACAGGCACAATGGGATTAAAAAAACTTACAAGATAGTAAGAGTTCCAAAGGCAAATAATGATTTGTCCTCATGCGGATCACTGTAATCCTCGTCTGTCTGGGGGAGAAAGAGAGCCGTCCTGCAGCTGTCAGAGTCCCTGGTGACGTGGATTGGCGGGAAGGGGAAGATGCGATGATGCGGCCCGGGTTCTGGAACCAAGCGGAAACGCAGGCGGCCGATGTGATATCAGGTGAAGGTGGTGTGCATTAACGTATGCACAGCTCCTTCGTCAGACCTGACAGCTGCAGGACTACTCTCTCTCTCCCCCAGACAGATGAGGATTATAGCGATCCGCGTGAGGACAAATCATTATATGCCTATGACCTCTTACTATCTTGTAAGTGTTTTTAATCACATTGTGCCTGTAATAAATCTTTTAACCACTGCACTTAGAGGCGCTTTTTTCTTTCCTTTAATTGTTGGGGTTTACATACCCCTTTAATGTCTGTGTGAACTTTACCTAACTGCCCTTGGAGATGCTGTTACCTTTCTATAGTGAAGTGCTTGGTTTGTCCTGTGCTTGGTATGTCCTGTGCTTGTACGTGATGTTTTAACCACTGCACTTAGAGGTGCCTTTCTCTTTCCTTTATGACCCTCCAGAGCTGCTTCTTCCCTACAAAGTGCTGCCTTCAGTGCCATCTCTCCACTAAGGACCGGATACCCAGCCTCACCAGAGCACCCTCATCTCTCCCTCCTTTCTGCAAACCCTAACAATTACCTTATCTTATTTTGTTCCTTCTGGTTTGTGAAAAATACCATTGAGTGTGTTTTTTATCTGTTTGATAACTTAAAATATAATATAAAGTGCACTGATATCATGAAATACGTTCAATAAATTTCTATAAAAAATGTATGATCATATACTCACTAAGGCACTTGGTATGAGCACTTACCTTAAATGTGCGTGATGCATTTCAAGGACATACCCTCTTTCTCACAGAGTGAGTACAAGACAATATATTTTTGAAAAAAAAAAAATTTCAGGATTTTACTTGATGTCAATGTGCTCTCCGTCTATTAGTGCCGTTCAAGGTTTTCCCAGTCTAGGTGCGCTGCATGGCCGTGAACTCTATCTTGTATTCACAACATCTCACATCAATCAATGCTAACCAGGCTTGAGCGTAACAATGGAGGACTCAGAACCATATTATGAATATTGAATCTGCCTTATTCTCCTGTAAAGCCAATTCTCTGTTTTGTACCATGGCACACTTTGTGCAGTGCCTTATATGTTTGGATTATTTTCAAAAATCAATAAAAATATAAAAAAAAAAAAAAAAAACCTGTTGAGACTTTCTTGAGCCAACAGGCACAGATATCTGACTGTCAAACCCGTACAGTTGAACGCTACCTTAGGGGCTCTTTCACACTGAAAATAAGTGGTGCGTTGACACTTTTCAACTGCCTCCATTCACTTCTACTGAAATGCACCACAACCGCACCTTAAACGCACTGTAAATGCGCCTACGGCATTTACAGTGCATTTACGGTGCGGTTGACAAGCGTAAAAAAAAGCGCGCAGTGAGTGAAGGCAGTTACAAAGCATCAACGCTTGCTAAACTCTGCAGGCAGCATTATTTTTGCCTCAAAGCAACGCTAACGCTGCAGTGTGAACACCTCCATTCGCTCCCTATTGTAACAATTTTGGGTGGCATTGATAGGCATTCGGTAAGCGTTAAAAACACGACCCAACCACCTGTTTTCAACGCCTGTTGTTTCACAGGCCCGTAAAAAACAAAACAAAAAAAAACAACACACAGGGCATTTGAGAAGTATTGCCTGATGCATCATGAGCGCCTGTAGAACACAACCTAAATGCTTATCAACACTATAGGTGCGTTAATATGCTTTTAGGCTGCTTTAAAAGTGAACGCAAGTGTGCATGGTACATTTCAATGGCATACCCTCTTCCTCAGACAGTGAGTACAAGATAAGATATTTTTGAAAAAAAACTAAAAAATAAGGATTTTACTTGAAGCAGGTGTGCTCTCTTTTAGTGCTGTTCAAGTTTTTCCCAATCTAGGTAGAGCTGCAAGGCCGTGGACTCTATCTTGTATTCAGCAGTCATGTTCAACACTTGAGAGTTAATGTTTTTTGTTTTTTTTGTTTTTTGTTTTTCAAAGTAAAATACTTTTCAGATATAACTTTTTTAGTGAAAAGTAGTACCCCCATGTTACCAATATGGTCTGTTTTTTGCGCTTCTATTTTTGATTGCATTTAGGCATTTGGCAAGCATCACAATTTTCCAATACCTGCCAAACATTGCAAGCAGGATCAAAGTCCAAGCAACGTGAAGCAACCTAAATGCTCTGAAACCTTATGGATTGTAATCACAGTATTCACTAATTAGAGGGGAGCAGTGAAAGCTTTTTTTTTTTTTTGGTGGCATTTTTGTTGTTTTCTGTTGTTTTTTTATTTATTTTTTATTTTCAGCGTACTAAAGCAACCTTTCAGTTTAGTCTGGTGGTAGGAGGCAGTGACAGATGACACAACCAGCTATTTATTGTTCCTACTCTGAATCTCCTGTCTTTGTGGGAGAAACTAGTGGGAAGGATGAAGAGTGATGAACAATCTGCTACAGGATCATTTTATAATTCTATGAACCATTGTAAACCGGTGCTTAAAGGAGAAGTACAGCCAAAGCTCGTTTGGCTGTATTTCTCCAGTGGATCACAGGAGTGCAGTTAGTTCTGCACTCCTGTGACCCGTTTTCAGCAGACAGTGAGCTGAAGACAGAGCCGATCCAGGCTGGGGAAAGATCGTGACCATATGGTCGAGATCCACCCAGAACCCTGGACTCAGCCTCTTAGCGATCCCGTTTGTTAATGGATACAGGCTTACATTATTCAGAGACACCTTTTGGCACTTCAAAGACCGCCTTTTCAAACAATTATAGATATTTCCCAACTCTCACTCATATAGTTGCTTTCCTTGTTGGTATCACCTCTGTGAGACATGTGCCTGAAATAGCAGCCTTGTCCTGTCAAGAACCTATCTGGTCTTACAAAAGGATAAGATGGTACTGAGTCTTTCAGCCTCCTTCCTTTCTAAGGTGGTTTCAGCCTGTAGGGTTAGGCGGGTGGACCTCTTCCATGTTCTCTTGGTCGTTGGGTGCCAAGTGTGGGCCACATGAGAGGCCTACCCCGTGTTAAGTTCTTCTGTGCTATGCTAAGCACCTAGAATGGGACACTGCCTTTCACATGGGGTACCTTTTACTTAAACAGAACTCTAGTTGACTCTCCTCATGTTAATATACACCACTACTGTCACTTGTTGCAATTTGGAGAGACATGCAGAGCCGATTCCCTCTCCACCTGTCCAGTGTATCTCCACTACCTCACTCCCAGTAATGGAATGGTGCCCCGCCGTACACCTAGTGTGGACTCCATGCACACACCCACTTAACTCTTCCTCTTCTGTGCCTGTGCTCAGGCTGAGGACCTCTATGACGCTGATCTGCTCCCATTGCTATGGTAGACAGTCTGTTTATGGAGAGAGTGCCGACAACATCTCCCTCACTGCAAAAGGCTATCCCACCTGCCACAGGCACAATTTTAGGACATGCTGCTGGAGAAAACATTTGTTACCCAAAGGCAAACTTTCCAAAACTTTACTTAAATAACTTAAGCATCAGAGTCAAACAAAGGCACAGTCTTTCACTAAATTAATCCCTAATTAAGACTTGTGGCGTCCCCAGCGTACCTGCACAGGTAAGAGTTCATCTTTGGCAAAGTCCAAGGTGGCAGTGTCCAGGATTGGTGTCTTAATGGCGGACTGCAGGTCCCAGCAATCCCCCTACACTGTGGAAAACTCCTAAAGCCAGATGTTAATTAGCAGGCACTCCAGACTCGGCATGATACAGCAGGCTGGCAACGGCATCAGCAGTGAAGACAGCAACGGCGATGAGCCCTGAGATCCAGACCCCTGCCCCTTTTATAATCACACAGGACCAGTAAGTGAGACCCAAGAAGACTACCAAGAAAAACAGTAAACATAAGTAACCCTAACCCTCCTGGCTGGGGCAGTACCTAACTAGGATGAAATAGGCAACCTGCATACAGTTTTTTTTACCTCAAACAGGGCATCCTTCTTTCAACTCTCTATCTGGATTCAGTTTATCAGAAGTTGATTTCCCATCACTACCTGGATGTAGTTCATGCCCTGCAGGTTTACCTCTCAGCCACTGATACCATAAGAAAGACTGACTCTCTTTCTAATTCCTGCACTATTTCTTGTGGATCATTGTTCAAATTAATGGTCTTAAAGTGGTTGTAAAGCCTAAATATTTTTTACCTTAATGCATTCCTTGCATTATGGTAAAAAATGTTTAGGTGTCAGCATCCGCCCTCATCTCCCCCTTTTTACTTACCTGAGCCCCCATTCGATCAAGCACAGTGCACATCTGCAGCTCTTCTCTCCCCTCACTATCGGGTCTTGCTGGCTTTGCTGGGGTGCCATTGGCTCCCAGTGCTCAATCAAAGCCAGTGACGAGGGAACTGGGGTGGGCCGAATCCCGCTGTCTGTGTCAATGGATGCAGCAGCAGGGCTCAATGCCCTGATGGGAAGTGGCTTCTTATGATGGCACTGGACAGAGGGGAGGGGCCAGGAGCACAGGCGGGGGACCTGAAAAGAGGAGGTTCACGTCCGCTCTGTGCAGTTCCATTGCACAGAGCAGGTAAGTATAGACATGTTTGTTATTTAAAAAAAAAAAAAAAAAAAAAGAATTTTACCTTTACAATCATTTTAAGCACCCTTTTCTGTCAAAGTTCATTCGGCTAGGTCTGTGAGTGCTTCTTGAACATTTTGGCATCAGACAACTGTTTCCCAGATTTGCAGGCTGCCACCTTGTTGCTTGCTTACGTTTGACCAGGTGGATGTTCAGCTTTGTGCATAACGTCCTTCAGGAATCTTTGAGCTGCAGGCTACTCCAGTTTTATAGTTTTTCAATATATGGGTTTCTTAGTGTTTTCTTAGTGTTTTGTTGCTGTCGCACACCCCTCAGTTGGACTGAATTTGGATGTCCCAGTTGTCTTTGAATATCATAATGCTGTGTCTCTTCATGAACAAGAAAGAAAGAAGATTTTTGCACTTATAAAATCAATTTCTTGGGGTTCATTAAAGGGCACAGGTTCTACCTATCTGTGAAGCTGCTGGGAGTGGGAGGGGTTATATCTGGTGGTGGGCCAATGGCTTTTTTGTTTGTCAATGTTCAGTTCATCTTGTAGCTCTCAATATAGCCCAGTTGATTCTGAATTTAGTATTTCTGTGTCCCTTTGTGAGCTTAATGAAAAGGGATTTTACAGTCAGTGCACAAATCCTGATTTAGCATATAATTCTACATTAGAAGAAGCCAAGGCACCCTTGGTTCTTCTAGCCTCACAGAAGCCTATTATGAGTTTATTAGGCATACTTGGCCCATTACTGTCACCTATTTGCTGAATTACACTGATGTGGTCTAGGCAGAGGCAGAGCTCCACAAATATAGCTAGCACCTCTGTTTATAGGTGGATTAGGGCAAAAGACTGGCTGAAGAATGGCAGGTGTCAATGCCTAAACATTCACAATGCCGATGTTTTATAGCTTATCAAAACTACTTTTTCAGTTCTTATGAGTGTCAGGAACATACTCCTGTATTTATATCCACACTTGTAGCACAGACACCTTAAACCAATCACCATAGGATGTGGCAAGGAAGAAGTTGATTGTCCAAGAACAAGACTGAAGGTGTGGAAGTCATGGAACCACCCTGTTCTAGGTACGATATTTCATCCTTGGTGCCATGAAGTCTGCATAGTTGTTAATCCTTCAATTCACATGGCTGAAGGTGTGAACTGTTATCAAATCACCAGGGTAAGTTGTTAAAACAGCATTATACGGGGAGGGCAAACAGTGTTGAAGACCTCGGTTTAAAGCTGGTTGTTGCAGTTTGACGTAGATGGCCCCTGGCATGCCTTTGGCTGCTGCCAAAAGCCAATCAGGAGTTTGAGGCGCTGGAGAGCCTTGACCTGTAAAATTTGCCCTCCTATGTTAGATTATTAGTTTGTTGAGAGATTGTTTTGTATCCTCAATGTACAGGTCTTTGCATTCCTCAATAAACTTCACTGTCTATACCAAATTACTTTTCTAGTGCTCGGGTGTTGTTTCCTTTGGATGTACAAGCCTCTTACCCAGTGTATTGCTGGACTTTAAAGCCACAGGGATGTGATGTTTGCTAAAGATCTGGGTTTTTCTGACACTCCAGCTCCTGTTACTCCAGTTACGACATGTCTAATTTACTCCATGTGTTCTGCTTCTCCCCTCTATTTGAAGGTCTTTTTATCACAACAGGGTGTGAATTTAGGGCTGTTGCCCCCCCCCCCCCCCTTTATGGCACACTGATACCTAATTGGACATCCTGGCGGGCCCTGTGGGTCCTTTGGAACCTTGATCACATTTGGGCAACATTGCATAAGGGTCCTACAAAAGCTCATCCTTCATGTTTTGGTTTTAAAACTGTATTGCTTTTTTAAGCATGTTTGTTTAAATAAAATTATGAAGTTTATATTATCAATTTGATTTGATTTTTTGGTACCTCAAAACTCCCAATCTTGTTTCTTTGCATTTTCTGATTATATTTAGGGGAGGCGGTACCTGTAGAGAATTCTCCAATCTTTGGCATTAAATTTATTTTTTTCTACATTCACCTCCCCCCTAAAAAAAATAGGCCCTGTCCTCATGGGCCGTTAGAAAAAAAAGGCTCTTAAGCCCAGGAGCAAGGGCATCCCATGAAAATAGGAGGGTAAAAGGGAATTAACAGGGTAACAGTGTAACATATGTATATTATGTGGCATACCACATGGACAATAATAAATAGCTGTACAAAAATAGGTATTTGAAATGTATAAAAATTTATAAACATATTGCATATACAGCGGGTAAAATAAGTAGTGAACACATCACCATTTTTCTAGGTAAATATATTTCTAAGGGCTATTGACATAAAAATACATACAAAGAAACCAAAACAATTAAGTTCAGAAAGTAAATTATATGTAATAAAATGGAATGACACAGGGAAAAAGTATTGAACACATGAAGAAAGGGAGTTGCAGAAAGGCATGGAAAGCCAAGACACCAGCTGAAATCTATCAGTAACTAGAGCAATCCTGCCCCTTGTCAGTGCAAATTAATATCAGCTGGTTCAGTCTCAACTGTGGGCCTATAAAAAGGTGTCTCATTACCAAGGTGTCCCCTCATGGTGGGTAAAAGCAATAAGCTCTCTCAAGACCTTTACAACTTTATTGTTGCAAAACATACTGATGGCATTGGTTACAAAAGGATTTCTAAACTTTTGAATCTTCCAGTGAACACTGTTGGGGCCATAATCCGGAAGTAGAAAGAACATCATTTCACCATAAACTGGCCATAACCAGGTGCTCCTCTCAAGATTTCTGACAGAGGAGTGAAAAAAATTATCAGAAGAGTTGTCCAAGAGCCAAGGACCACTTATGGAGAACTTCAGAAAGACTTGGAATTAGCAGGTGCAATTGTTTCAATGAAAGCAATAAGTAATACACTCAACCACCATGGTCTGTATGCATGCTCACCACGCAAGACTCCATTGCATGTTGAAGCTCGTTTAAGTTTTGCTGCACAACATTTAGACAAGCCTGTGAAATACTGGGAGACTATAGTCTGGTCAGATGAGACCAAAATGTAACTTTTTGGATGCCATAATACACACCATGTTTGGAGGTCAAATAGCACTGCACATCACCCCAAAAGGACCATACCAACAGTGAAGTTTGGAGGTGGGAACATCATGGTGTGGGACTGTTTTTCAGCATACTATACTGGCAAACTTCCTATCATTAAAGGAAGGATTGATAGAAAAAATTACCAAGACATTCCTTATAGAAATCTGCTGCCATCTACCAGGATGATGAAGATGAAATGAGGGTGGACATTTCAGCAAGACAATGATGCTAAACACAAAGCCAAGGGAAACTCTCAATTCGTAATTGAAAATAAAGCTGCTAGAATGGCCCATCCAATCACCTGACTTGAATCCAATAGAAAATCTATGGAAATAACTAAAGATCTGAATTCATGGAGGAGGACCACGGAACCTCCAAGATTTGAAGACTGTTTGTGTGGAAGAATGAGCCAAAATCACACCTAGCAATGCATGTGACTAGTTTCTCCAACAAAGGGTTTTGTACGAAGTATTAAATACATACATACAGTTAGCGTGTTCAACAGTTTTTCCCTGTGTCATTCCATTTTATTACACATAACTTAATTTCTGAACTTATTTTTATTTTATTTTTTGTATGTATGGATTGCATAAGTTGTTACCAACGTGTGGGGAAAATTTCATGTCAATAGCACCTTTAGAAATATATTTACCTAGAAGAATGGTGACGTGTTCAATACTTATTTTACCCAATGTTTATACCTAGATAAGCAGTGCCCTGCCACTAACTTACTACATATATAACATACACATGTACTCCTGAAAATGTTAGTGCATACATATATATATATATATATATATATACATAACAAAAGGAGGGAACACCATCAATGTGAGGGTGATCTTCCATCTTGAAACAATTAGCCTAGCTACAAAAGATACTGTTTAGAAAGTCTATGACCCTAATTAGATGGTGGACCTAGTGGTCAATTGTTGACACATAGATCCATTTAGAGCCCTGAAGGAAATACAAAGACATACCCTAACTAACTAAACTACCATACTATCTACAATGTTAACAAATGATTCTGCATGACAGGGGGTTACTTTCTAGCCAGCAGAACAAACTAATGACACTACAGCAACATTTATAGCTTTATACTTAAAGTTCGAGGTGATTGACTTCAAACAATTGTAGGGAATAGTCCCCCTAGCTGTAAGGTAATTTAGATTGAACAAACTCGACCCCAAACCATAATAACAGGAACATTAACTTGGGGGGGGGGGGGGTAGAGCCAGTTTCTATACACTAAAGAAGAGAAAAAGGAGGATTTGGACAATTTATTCCTATGGGACAGTGGGTAAGCCTATACCTGCAGAGAAAAGACATAGACTGGCTTGGTTGAGAAACAGGTGGTGGCCTGTTGAAGACATTTCGGCTGATCTGGAGATGAGATTGTAAGTAGTGGTTAGTTTCCCTTTTAGTAAAGCCCCTCGGCTGAATGGTTGGTGGGTGGAGTCGGCACCCCTTTTATAAACTGTACTGGGTGGAGCCCTAGTCAGATAGGAGTATGGGAACAGGTAACCCCTGACTTACATTATGTAGGTTTGTGACCTGGGCAGGAAAGTGAGCTCTTCTGGGCTGGACTGACAAGAGGCTGTGAAGACCAACAATAGAGGGACTTGCAGTGGAGCCATTGGAGAATTGGTTGAACTTTCTCAGCATTGGGTTGAACTGTACTAGTGGTCTAAACTGTGACTTTGACAAAATGGCTGTACAGACGGTTATCCTGTTACTTTACAGTAAACCGTTGGAAAGGCATGCTGTATAGACATTCTCTATTCAACATGGTGGGCCTAAGCCTTGGAGCATGTGTGACAAAATAATGCAGAGTTTCTCCTAAAGACAGGTATGTGCGTACTTTATCAGAAGATGACATGAGGTGGATGCCTTGGTTAGTATGACGGGAAGCTGTAGCAAATCCAAGTCGCTTACAAGATTGGTGCCTTGTAATCTGCAGCCCTGGTAATTTTTGGGTCCACGTGTTCAGCATGACTGTTAACAGACCAGGCCTTTAACCACTGAAATCTGAAGGGCCCCTCGTAAACAAGTGAGTGTGTGGTTCCTGATTGGCCCATAGGCTGAAAAGAGTGAAGCCAGAGCGATGGGGCTAAGGTTTAAGACCTTCCATCACCTAAATTACTGTAAGCCCCAGTGCTGGAACTGGCTCAGCAACCTTCCGCTAGGGGGCACTTATGCAATTTTCTAATCTTGACCCACATGTCACCCACATACCTGATTCAATAACGTCTTTATTTGAGTTTTATACAAGTTTTAACATCTCTACTCTGTTGATTTGACAGTCAAGGATGGGATTATGTAACTAGAGCAGGGTGGTTACACAACTTTCTCACCTTTCGTCTTGTTCTGCCTTGACACATTGCATGGAGATTGGATTAGGGTGTCTGTACTACCTGTATGGATATAAATGCTTCGGTATGTTCCTGAATTCATTGGAATGGAAGGCTTGAATAAGCAATAAAATATCTTCAACATTACAGAACAGGACCAGTTGAATGTGATTAACTTCTACTAGCTACCATTGCCTGCATAAATACCTTCATAGGCATTGACAACTGACTTTTCTTCCACTGCTGAAGGATATGATTGCTTGAATTTAGGTCCGCTTTAATGCCAGAGATCTATTGACTACCATTCAGCCCACAACATCTTTCTTTCCTCCTTTTATCATTCCTAAACAAACAATATCAGATTATTCCATTTTTAGAACGGAAACACTTGCAAAAGACTAGCAATCATACATCTTAATATAAGTCACTTATTTTGCCTGGCTAATAGCTGCTCCTGCAGTGCATCATGGTCTCTTGCTGACTTTCTGGCAAGATACAAACTCTTTTTATAGTGATATTTGTGGGAGATTTACAAGTCCTGGGACCACACACAGATGTCCTGGATTCCAAGACCGTAAAATCCATTGTGGATTGGGGGTATAAAGTACAAATTAAATACACAGAGAAAACATTAAAATAAATCCAAATAATAAAATAGTCAAAGGAACAGGATCAATGCTAAACTGCAGCTGTCTTCTCTATGTATTAAAAGCTTTTTTCAGTTACTTCGAGCTCCGAATCTTGGCTGTAGGGAAGATAAACAGGACAGACTGGCATAGAAGGGCTTGCAAGTCTGTCAGCTTATCCTAGAGGCAGCAGGCAGGACAGAAAATATTAGTTGGACATACTGAGACTTCTCAGTCAGCAGTCCTGGGGCTGAGCAGAGCCTGTGATTGATGGCTATGTCTAATGGAATAATAGCATGTGAGGCAGCTAGGGACTACAGCATGCCACACTGCTCTATTTACCTGTTTATCACAAGCCTAGAAACAAGATCTTAGCTCAGACTTTTCTAAAACTCCTCTGGCTGATGAGCTTCACATGGAATGATGGAAATTTTCCAGTGTGATGTTTGGGCACTTAAAATGCAGCCTATGTATCTGTAGCAAACTATATCTTGGAGCAAGGTAAGAAACATTTGCAGTGCTCTTTTATTAGTTTATATAGATTTTTGCACTATGAATGGGTAATGTTAGACTCCGCTTTTTGCACAATTGAAGAGGCTATGATGGGCTGTCAAACAACTCATGGTTGGAGAATTTGAGCACTCACACATAATGAGCCCTTGACTCTGGGCAGCAACCTTACAGATATAGGAGCAGGATAACCAGTGATTTACTATTATCTATAGGGCTTTATTTACTAAAGACAAATAGAGTCGTACTCTGCAAGGGCATTTGCTCCAGAGCTTATTAAATGAAGTGAAGCTTTACTTTAAAAAACAATAAACGTAAAAGCATTTTCATCTCTGTAGGAAAAGTAGCCTCCTCAACGTACCCCAGTAAACAGCATAAAAGATTACAAATATTAGGGATTTGAAGAAATATGCCAGTAAAGTTAGTGAACTCAAACCAATAAGCTTCCTTAGAAGGGCATTCCCAAACCATATGGTAAAATAGGCCTTCATTCCCAGTACATTTAGTGCAGTTGGGAGAAGAAAACCTGCTCATCCAAAAGAGAATATAGGGGGTATAAAAGCCCTGGCAAAAAGTATGGAATCACCACTTTTGGAAAATGTTCATTCAATTGTTTAATTGTGTAGAAAAAAAATTAATCACAGAAATGCCTCAAATTTTTTTTATTGAACATTCCAACCTTCTGGCTTTAACCACTTAAGTACAGATCAAAATCATTTTGAGATTTGGTGTTTACAAGTTAAAATCATTTTTTATGCTAGAAAATTACTTAGAACCCCCAAGCATTATTATTATTTTTATCAGACACCCTAGAGAATAAAATGGCATTGTTGCAATACTTTATGTCACACCGTATTTGCGCAGCGGTCTTATATTGTGAAAGATAATGTTACGCAGAGTATGGCGGCAAACTTTGACCCTTAAAAATCTCTGAAGGCGACGTTTAAAAATGTCTACAGGTTACCAGTTTTGAGTTACAGAGGAGGTCTAGTGCTATAATTATTGCTCTCGCTCTAACGATCATGGCGATATCACACATGTGTAGTTTGAACATTGTTTTCATATGCGGGCGCGACTTACGTATGTGTTTGCATTTGCACACAAGCTCGGTGGGACAGGCAGTTTATATATTTTTTTTCTTATTTTACTTTTTATTTTTTATTTTTACACTGTCTTTTAAAAAAAAAATTGTGTCACTTTTATTCTTATTACAAGGAATGTAAACATCCCTTGTAAAAGAAAAAAAGCATGACAGGACCTCTTAAATGTGAGATCTGGGGTCAAAAAGACCTCAGGGCTTATATTTACACTAAAATGCAATAAAAAAAAAATTAAATGTAATTTTTTTTTTTACAAAAAATAATTTTTTCCCCTTTTAGAGAAATTGGGCGGAAGTGACGTTTGACGTCGCTTCCGCCCTCCAATGCTATGGAGCCGAGTGGGGGCCATCTTCCCCTCACTCGGCATCCAGGCTGTGAGGGGAGCAGACACGATCGTCTCCGCCGCTACCAATGGCTCCGGTAAGCGGCGGAGATGACCGGAGAGCGGCGGGAGAGGGGCACCTCTCCCGCCCCCGATAAAAGTGATCTTGCGGTGAATCCGCCTCTGAGATCACTTTTATCTAAAAGCCGACCACCTGCTAAAGAAGAGGATACCAGGGTTGGGGCAGCATCTGCTGAAGCCTGGAAATGCTAAAAAAAGCAAACTGTAGTCAATTGCAACTATTTTTGCAGATCCAGCGGAGGAAGAAAATATGGAATGGCTCAGTTCTGAGGAAAATATTATAGAATCATTAAAAAAACATTATATTACACCACTAGTACTTTGTTGAACCACCTCTGGCTTTTATAACAGCTTGTATTCTCTGAGGCAAAGATTTAACTATCGAAAAACAGTATTCTTCATCAATCCAATTCCAACTTTCTTTAATTTTCTTTCATTTCCACCATAGATTTTGAATTGGATTAAGGTCTGGCCTATTTGCAAGTATGTCTTCTTGAAGTAAAGTTTTCCCGGTTTTTGCCTTATCCATTATCATCCTGGAAAATTATGTCATCATCACAAAACATCCTTTCAATTAATGGAATAAGAAAAGTGTCTAAAATCTCAATATAAACTTCAAACTATAACTGCTTTTATTGAATAAAAGAAGGAATCACCGCGCTATATCATATATACAGTAGGCAATCAAGTAGGTGAACAAATGCCAGACAATTGAAAAAGGAGAGCAGCCGCTTATATGTGAGATACACACATTAAACAATAGATAAACCAAAACAAAAAGAAGCAGCGCTGTATTTTAAATATAGATAAATCACAAATAGTGAATAGTGATAATAAAAGTCCAAAGCAATCAAGTGCCAAATAAAGTCCAATAAGTGAAAGGAAATCTTCAAAGTGCAATGGGTAACCGGGCAACTGAGCCCCTTGATCAGCAAAAAAAATGGAACTGGATGGACCTTCACCACACCACAGTGTTAGATATAAAATGGGCGCTTACCAGATGGCAAGCTTAAAAAGCTTGTGACCTTAACCCGGTCGGGGCCTTTCTTGAGAAGGGGACACCGTTTGGACACCTCCTCAGACCGTGGATGGCTCACTATCCTCCGTAAAGGAAACCAGGATGCCGGGAAGGCTATGCCCATAACCTGGAGTTAATCTCACAAACAATGCCCCAAAAAAGAAGGGAGAGCAACATAGCGTAATCCTGATTGGATATTTATTTAAAAGACTTTAAAATTACACTTACAGTGTGTTGGATAAAAAACAGCATGGAAAGCCGGCCGGCTAATACGAACACCCGTCCTACAGACGGTGGATACGGCACGTCAGCACGTCAGCACGCCCGACGTACGTTTCGTCACACTTCTGACGTCGTCTGGGGCACGGGCGACGCACTGACGTGTCGCACATATATACCAAACAAATAAAACCAAGCCTCGAAATCAACGTAGGCCGGAAATCATCTTGCGCTCCACCCAGTAAGGGCGGAAGATATAGAAACGCCATCTTAGTTAGGGGATCCCATATTTTAACGGGTCTAGTTCAATTAATGTAGTAAATGTTACAAATTAATGGGAATACGGGAGCGGACAAAAAAGAAACACAATAACACATATAGAAATGGATACCAATTTAAGTTAGATCAAACTGAATAAAAACTGAATTCAGTTGTATTGGTTATACTAGGGTCCAGATTACACCATGAGGGGCATACCTGGGCACAGTTATGATGTCAAAATCAATAGATAAATTAGGTAATCGCATTAATGTTGAAATAAGGGACAAATTCCAGATAGTACAGCCGGAGGGAAAGATGATTTCTCGGCCTCATATACCAAACAGTTCAAAATAGAGGTACTATTATACAGTAACTCTAATATTACATATTGAATGAATATATATGAAAACAAAAATAGAAATATGTATACACATAACAAATAGCAAAAAACCTCCATCATTTAAAGATTGGGGACAGAGCTTATAGTAAATTCATAAACAACAGAACCAGCCCAATGAGATGTGAACCAACCCAAAGAGAGCTTAAACCACACATATAAATTATAAGGGGTTGGAAATAATTGGAGGTCAAAAATTAGGGGGTCAAAAAATAAATAAAGAGAGTACATAAACACCAGAACCTACCTACTTGGGATAAGTAACAACCTAAAGAGTCATTCGAGGGAAGTGTAAGCCCATAGGGATATGAACAGCAATGGTTATTATCGATGATAGAACCAATGAACTAAACAAAAGAGTATTGTTAGGAGTTGTCAATAAAAGCATTGGTGTCAGTATCGACATTAAGTCCGTGTGGGACGTAACACCTGATTCTATGTATCCACAGCATTTCTAGTTTAGAGATGCTCCTAGTCAGGGAACTCCCCCTCCAGTGGGGCCGGTACCTATCAATCCCTAAAAAAAAAGTTTTAGAGGGATCTTTATTATGAGAAATCAAATAATGCTTTGAAACAGAATGTTTGGGAAAACCATTGATAATGTTGGTAATATGCTCGTTCAGGCGAACAGAAAGGGGTCGTCTAGTCCTACCCACATACTGTAGGCCGCAAGGGCACTGTAGTAGGTAGACGACCCCCTCTGTGGTACAGGTGATAAAGGGTTTTATATCATGCTCCTCTTGTGTGCTGGAGGAGGTAAATTTGAGGGTGCGTCTGGATGGCACAGAATTTAGCTTGCAGACCCGGCACCTCCCACATTTGTAGTACCCCTTCAGATTATCAAAAAGGCCTTGAATCCCCCTAACGGGGGGGTCAAGAGCATTTGGGGCTAATCTATTCCTGAGGGATGGTGCTCCCTTAAAAATCACTTGTGGCTTATCTGGGATAACCTCTCTTAAAATGGGGTCATTACCTAATATGTGCCAATGTTTTTTGAGCAAGCCTTTGATGTTAGCATGTTGAATAGAATAGGTGGTAATAAAGGGCAAGGTGACAGGATTCGCTCTAGAGCCCACCCTCTCGCTCAATAGTTGTCTCCTATCTATAGCTTTAACCCCCTCCAAAGCATGAGTCAGAGATTCTCTGGTGTACCCCTTTTCAATAAACCTATTGGTCAAAATTCCGGCCTGTTGTAAAAACTGGGAATCATCAGAACAGTTGCGTTTAAGTCGCATGAATTGACTCTTAGGTATAGACCGAAGCCAGGACCTATGGTGGCAACTACTTAAAGGGATATAGGAGTTACGATCTGTTTTCTTAAAAAACGTAGAGGTCATAAACTGGCCATCCTGGATGGTGATATTGAGGTCTAAAAATTGAACATTAGATTGGCTAGCCTCGAAATTAAGTACAATCCCCCTATTATTCTGGTTGAGTTCCTCCATAAAGAGGTCAAGATCGCTGCGATTCCCATCCCAGAGGAGGAGGATGTCGTCGATGTACCTAGCCCACAGCTTGAGCTGGGGCCTCTGGCAAACATGGATGACATCCTCCTCCCACAGGGCCATAAACAGGTTCGCAAGGCTGGGGGCATATTTAGCCCCCATTGCGACTCCACGGTCCTGTCGGTAAAAACATTGGTTGAACCAAAAATAATTATGGGACGCAGCGTATCTTAAAAGTATCATGATGAAATTGATTTGTTCATCATATAAACCTGAATCCCTTCTTAGGTAGTATTCCACTGCATAAAGACCTAACTCATGAGGAATGATCGTGTATAGGGACGTTACATCCGCTGTAACTATCCACATGGTAGAGGTGGGGGTGAAATTGGTAAGCAAATTGATAATGTATTTAGAATCTCTGACATAGGAGGGCATCTTACCCACCAAGGGTTGTAGGAAAAAATCGATATACCTGCCCACCCGGGACGTAAGGGAATCAATTCCACTTACAATGGGGCGTCCCGGGGGGCAGGTAGGGTGTTTATGTACTTTCGGTAAGTAATATATAAGGGGAGTGCGGGGGGGCCTTGGGTACCAAATAGGTCTTTTCTTTTTTGTTAAGAATCCCTTGGCTATACCCATACTCAACCACCTTTTTAAGTTCTCTAAGATATGGAATCTTGGGGTCTGATCCAAGGGGGGTATAAGTCTCCCTATCTCCGAGAATCCTATACATCTCCTGAAAATAATCTTCTCTATTAAGGACCACAATACCACCCCCTTTGTCCGCGGGTCTAATAACCAAATCCTTGTTATTGCAAAGGGAATCAAGGCCAGTAAGGAGTTCACGATCTAATTTAGCTCTTTTGACGGGCATCTTTTCTAGATCCCTCAATACCACCTCTTTGAAAACCTTAACCACTTCAGCCCCGGAAGGATTTACCCCCTTCCTGACCAGAGCACTTTTTACAATTCGGCACTGCGTCGCTTTAACTGCTAATTGCGCGGTCATGCAATGGTGTACTGAAACGGAATTTGCGTCCTTTTCTTCCCACAAATAGAGCTTTCTTTTGATGGTATTTGATCACCTCTGCCGTTTTTATTTTTTGCGCTATACACGGTAAAAGACCGAAAATTTTGAAAAAAAATGATATTTTCTATTTTTTGTTCTAAAAAAAATCCAATAAACTCAATTTTAGTCATACATTTAGGCCAAAATGTATTCGGCCACATGTCTTTGGTAAAAAAAATGTCAATAAGTGTATATTTATTGGTTTGCGCAAAAGTTATAGAGTCTACAAACTAGGGTACATTTTCTGGAATTTACACAGCCTTTAATTTATGACTGCCTATGTCGTTTCTTGAGGTGCTAAAATGGCAGGGCAGTACAAAACCCCCACAAATGACCCCATTTTGTAAAGTAGACACCCCAAGGAATTTGCTGAGAGGCATGTTGAGCCCATTGAATATTCATTTTTTTTGTCCCAAGTGATTGAATAATGACAAAAAAAAAAAAAAAAAAAAAAATTACAAAAAGTTGTCACTAAATGATATATTGCTCACACAGGCCATGGGCATATGTGGAATTGCACCCCAAAATACATTTAGCTGCTTCTCCTGAGTACGGGGATACCACATGTGTGGGACTTTTTGGGAGCCTAGCCGCGTACGGGGCCCCGAAAACCAATCACTGCCTTCAGCATTTCTAAGGGCGTACATTTTTGATTTTACTCCTCACTACCTATCACAGTTTTGAAGGCCATAAAATGCCCAGATGACATAAAACCCCCCCAAATGACCCCATTTTGGAAAGTAGACACCCCAAGCTATTTGCTTTGAGGCATGTTGAGTCCATGGAATGTTTTATATTTTGACACAAGTTGCGGGAAAGTGACAAATTTTTTTTTTTTTTTTTTGCACAAAGTTGTCACTAAATGATATATTGCTCACACAGGCCATGGGCATATGTGGAATTGCACCCCAAAATACATTTAGCTGCTTCTCCTGAGTATGGGGATACCACATGTGTGGGACTTTTTGGGAGCCTAGCCGCGTACGGGACCCCGAAAACCAATCACTGCCTTCAGGAATTCTAAGGGCGTACATTTTTGATTTTACTCCTCACTGCCTATCACAGTTTCGGAGGCCATGGAATGCCCAGGTGGCACAAACCCCCCCCAAATGACCCCATTTTGGAAAGTAGACACCCCAAGCTATTTGCTGAGAGGCATGGTGAGTATTTTGCAGCTCTAATTTGTTTTTGAAAATAAAGAAAGACGAGAAAAAAAATTTTTTTTTTTCTTTTTTCAATTTTCAAAACTTTGTGACAAAAAGTGAGGTCTGCAAAATACTCACTATACCTCTCATCAAATAGCTTGGGGTGTCTACTTTCCAAAATGGGGTCATTTGGGGGTTTTTTTTGCCACCTGGGCATTCCATGGCCTCCGAAACTGTGATAGGCAGTGAAGAGTGAAATCAAAAATTTACGGCCTTAGAAAGCCTGAAGGCGGTGCTTGGTTTTCGGGGTCCCATACGCGGCTAGGCTCCCAAAAAGTCTCACACATGTGGTATCCCCGTACTCAGGAGAAGCAACAGAATGTATTTTGGGGTGTAATTTCACCTATTCCCATGGCATGTTTGAGCAATATATCATTTAGTGACAACTTTGCGCAAAAAAAAATAAAAAAAATAAAAAATTGTCTCTTTCCCGCAACTTGTGTCACAATATAAATTATTCCATGGACTCAACATGACTCTCAGCAAATAGCTTGGGGTGTCTACTTTCCAAAATGGGGTCATTTGGGGGGGTTTTGAACTGTCCTGGCATTTTATGCACAACATCTAGAAGCTTATGTCACACATCACCCACTCTTCTAACCACTTGAAGACAAAGCCCTTTCTGACACTTATTGTTTACATAAAAAAATAATTTTTTTTTGCAAGAAAATTACTTTGAACCCCCAAACATTATATATTTTTTTTAAAGCAAATGCCCTACAGATTAAAATGGTGGGTGTTTCATTTTTTTTTTTTCACACAGTATTTGCGCAGCGATTTTTCAAACGCATTTTTTGGGGAAAAAACACACTTTTTTACATTTTAATGCACTAAAACACACTATATTGCCCAAATGTTTGATGAAATAAAAAAGATGATCTTAGGCCGAGTACATGGATACCAAACATGACATGCTTTAAAATTGCGCACAAACGTGCAGTGGCGACAAACTAAATACATTTTTAAAAGCCTTTAAAAGCCTTTACAGGTTACCACTTTAGATTTACAGAGGAGGTCTACTGCTAAACTTACTGCCCTCGATCTGACCTTCGCGGTGATACCTCACATGCATGGTGCAATTGCTGTTTACATTTGACGCCAGACCGACGCTTGCGTTCGCCTTAGCGCGAGAGCAGGGGGGACAGGGGTGCTTTTTTTTTTCTTTATTATTATTATTTTCTTATCTTATTTTTAAACTGTTCCTTTCATTTTTTTTAAAATCATTTTTATTGTTATCTCAGGGAATGTAAATATCCCCTATCATAGCAATAGGTAGTGACAGGTACTCTTTTTTGCAAAAATTGGGGTCTATTAGACCCTAGATTTCTCCTCTGCCCTCAAAGCATCTGACCACACCAAGATCGGTGTGATAAAATGCTTTCCCAATTTCCCAATGGCGCTGTTTACATCCGGCGAAATCTAAGTCATAAAATGCTCGTAGCTTCCGGTTTCTTAGGCCATAGAGATGTTTGGAGCCACTCTGGTCTCTGATCAGCTCTATGGTCAGCTGGCTGAATCACCGGCTGCATTTTCAGGTTCCCTGTTGAGACAGGAGAGCCAGAGAAAAACACGGAAGACGTTGGGGGGGGGGGCATTCCCTCCCACTGCTTGTAAAAGCAGTCTAGAGGCTAATTAGCCGCTAGGATTGCTTTTACATGAAAGCCGACCGCTGGCTGAAAAGAATGATACCAAGATGATACCTAAACCTGCAGGCATCATTCTGGTATAACCATTCAAAGTTGTGAATGGCGTACCTGAAGACAAAAAAATGGTTAACAATAAAGCACAGTAAACGGTAAAGTATAAAAAATTGCATACCTGAAAAACAAACATGATAAAACATAATAACAATAAAACATTGCAGAATAGAATACAGTAAAAAAGAGCAGAACAATAGAGAGAGAGAATAGAGAGAGAAAGAACAATAAAACGACAACTATTTTTTTTTTATTTTATATTTTTGTATGTGTTTTTTTTTTTTTTTTTTTTTTTTTTTTTGTAACTAACTTTTATAACTGTACCTGGTTCCAGGTTCGGGTCTCTCAAAATGCGATGGCATCTTGGGAGACCCTGTGAAAGTGTGCCTAGTCTGTGGAATGCTGTACCCTACGCTAATACTCAACTAGTGCATGGTAGCGTTCAAAATATTCACCAATGCAAAGACCAGGATTGTCAGGACAGGAGGGACAATAATAGCGGGTGTCACGCCTATATCCGCGCTAGCTGCAGACACAACATCTTTTTTGGGGGGGTTCGTTGGGTAGGGGTACTCGGGAGGACATAAAGAAAATGCCTCTCATGCAGCCGACTGCATTTGGTTGGGGATGTGAATGGGGGAAGTACGGGCGCTGCAGAAGCGGTGGGTTCCCAATTAGGATTGGCGAATGCAGCAGGAAGGGCACTATGGGCACGACGGGCCTGTGTTTGTCTTTTTGGTGGCAGCGGGACACTACTTGTGCTTGCCACCTCACCAGCTTGAACTGCACTTATGGGACTCGCCACGTCACCAAGTGTTACTGCAGTGCTGGTTTGACTACGACCGGGGTGTACTAGGCCGCTGGCGCTTGCCAGTTCACCAAAACGCTACCAAAAAATCTGTTAGCGATCGCAGGGATCAGGCCTGACTCTGCGAACGCTGCAGTTATGCGTTTAGTGTTCTGTAAGTGACAGTGATCGATCGATACTGCACTTGGGTGGGCTGGGCTGGGCCGGGCTGAGGGGCAAAACGCAGGTGCTAGCAGGTATCTGGGCTGATCCCGCTAACACTGCGTTTGTGGGAACCCTAAACTGCTGGGGACGCCAGTATAGATCTGATCGGATCCGTTCAGATACTATACCACTAAGGGAGGCGTATGCTGCGTGCGTGGGTGTTAGCGGTACTGGCGCTAATCTGACGCTGCCTGGGGCTGGTGCTTGCCAGTTCACCAAAACGCTACCAAAAAAACTGTTAGCGATCGCAGGGATCAGGCGTGACTCTGCGAACGCTGCAGTTATGCGTTTAGGGTTTTGTAAGTGACAGTGATCGATTGATACTGCACTTGGGTGGGCTGGGCTGGGCCGGGCGGACGGGAAAAACGCAGGTGCTAGCAGGTATCTGGGCTGATCCCGCTAACACTGCGTGTTTGGGAACCCTAAACTGCTGGGGACACTAGTATAGATCTGATCAGATATTGATCCGTTCAGATACTATACCACTAAGGGAGGCGTATGCTGCGTGCGTGGGTGTTAGCGGTACTGGCGCTAATCTGACGCTGCCTGGGGCGACGCATATCACCGCCGGGCGATCAGGGGGCTAAACCTTTATTCGGTAATAAACGGCGGGTGCCCTGACACTATAAAAAATAAACGAACTAACCAGCGTCACCCGTAACAGTTATACGGTGATCAGTGGTGAAAGGGTTAACTAGGGGGCAATCAAGGGGTTAAAACATTTATTAGATAATATATGGGGGTCCCTGTCGCTATAAAACGCTGACGGCGAACCTAAATATTTATGTCCCTAACTAGCGTCACCAGCGACACTAATACAGCGATCAGAAAAATGATCGCTTAGCAACACTGGTGACAGGGGGTGATCAAGGGGTTAAAACTTTATTAGGGGGGGTTAGGAGGGTACCCTAGACCTAAAGGGGGCCTAACATTCACTGCCCTAACACACTAACTGTCACAAACTGACACCAATACAGTAATCAGAAAAAAAAAAAAAAAAAAAAAAAAAAACCTGCTTGGTGTCAGTTTGTGACAGGGGGGGGGGTGATTGGGGGGGGATCGGGGGGCGATCGGGGGGGGGATCGGGGTGTAATGTGTGCCTGGCATGTTCTACTGTGTGTGTGTGTGTGTTGTGCACTCACATTACAGTCTTCTCTCCTCGGCCCGGAACGGAAAATACCGAGCCGAGGAGAGATGACATCATTTCCTCTGCCTCTGTGTACAATACAGAGGCAGGGAAATGATCCCATTGGCTGGGAGCGATCGCGAGGGGGGGGCCACGAATGGATGGCCTCCCCCTCACCACCGATCGCCGGGGGACATTTGCCGACCGTCGCAGGCACCGGGGGGGGGTCCGATCGGACCCTCCACCCGCGGGCAGGCAGGGACGTACAGGTAATGCCTGCCCGTGCCGCTTTGTCGACGTACATCTGTGTGCGGCGGTCGGCAAGTGGTTAATGGAAGGTGCCAGGGCTCCTGGGGGGTTAAAAAGGGAGGCATTAGCCAAACCTGAATGTTGGTAATCGCTGGGGAATGCGTTTCTCTCTTGGATAGGGTTAGATAGCATATATCTCTTGATATTAATTTTCCGAACAAATTTGTGGATATCCATATAGGTCTCAAATTTGTTTAACTTCCTAGGTAATGCAAATTTTAAACCTTTATCTAGCACCAGTTTCTCTTCCTGACTGAGAACCACGGTGCTTAGATTAAAAATTCCTGTCCCTGCTAGAGCTTTTTTCTTTTTTGCTCGATTGCGTTTGCCTCCTCTGGTACCTCTCCCCGCTCTGCTAGTCGTTTGGTGCCTTGACCTGGCCTGTGAAAACCCTGGGGGTTAGGAACCGGGGGGCCTGGATAATAGGATGAACCCATCCTGTCAATCATATAGGCTGATGATGGACCAGGGGTACCTCCTTCACCAGGGTAAGGGGAATCAAGTGGACCTACATCACCCTCTGAAGGACCAACAAGATCCCGTAAGGGGTAAAACCGATTTTGGGTAGTACCACCATAACCGAAATAGTTATCAGTGGTGGGACCATCCAAAGGACCATTTGTAGGAACACCTGACATATGAGAGTACTGATCATTATGGTAGATAGAGAAGTCAGTACTATTATGAAGGGGAGGAGCCTCTGACATTCTCCCATCAGAGTAATTCCCCAATCGGGGTGGGGGACCCCCCCTGGGGTTATACCCACCACTCGATTGTGGGGCAATTGAAGGGTAAGGACCCCAACTTTGATTGTAATTGGGTCCCCACTGTGTGTTGGGTGGATTCCAATGAGAATTGCGCTGAGGGGCATTGTGATTTCGACCACCTCTCTTATTATTATAAGGTTTGAAGGAACCTTTCGGGGGTCCTGATTGGTAATAAGGGGGTAGTGGTGGTCCCCCTCTGTTGGGGTATTGTTGTCTCTGAGGGTACTGACGAAAACCTTGTGAGCTAGTGTCTCTAGTCCTCTGTACATTATTAGGCACAGGCAATTTATTTACATTGGGATTACCAGAAGTGGAAACATCCATGGCGGTACTTTCTGAGGTGGTATTATCAGCATTGACTGCCAATAATTTTTTCTGCCATTCAAACACAACCCCACCCTGATAATCAGCAAGATCTCTGTTATATTTTTTCTTTTTTTTATAGGTTTGTTCCCTATCTTCCTTCTCTAGGAGATTTAATAATGATTGGGACTTATCTTTGTATTCTGTTGTATCCTGTAAAGGAATAAACTTTTCTCGAAGAGTTTTTATCTCTTCGTCTAACCTGGATAATTTCTGTAACTTCCTATCAATGAGGAATCTGAGGAGCCCAACCCCAGCCTCATTGAAATATTTATACCATTCATCCAACTGGATGTCACCCTTCTGGGGACTAACCTCCCACCTAAGGCTCCGAGGTACCATGTTAGATTTGACATAGGTCTCCAGGTAGGCCACATCCCATTTAGTGTGAATTTCAGAGATGGTGAGGTTCTTTAATCCAATGAAGAGGCCACCCAAGTCCCCTTCTTCATTTTTGTAGGGTTCAAAAACCCCACTAGTGTTGACCTTCTTGGAGACCCTATAGTCAAAAATATCCATTAAATGTTGTGAATAAAGCAGCAGTGTAGAAGTATCAAATATAACAAATAAAAGAAGGAATCACCGCGCTATATCATATATACAGTAGGCAATCAAGTAGGTGAACAAATGCCAGACAATTGAAAAAGGAGAGTCCACCTAGAAAAAAAATATTAAAAGCCAGCAGCTACAAACACTGCAGGTGCTGACTTTTAATAAACGGTCACTTACCTGTCCTGGAGTCCAGCGATGTCGGCTCTCGGCTGCTGCCGCCACCATTCTCTGTGAGGGAATCAGGAAGTGAAGCGTTGCGGCTTCATTCCCGGTTCCCTACTGCGCATGCGCGAGTCGTGCTGCGCATTCTAAGTGGTCCCCGTTATCTCCTGGGACCTGTGTGTTTCCCAGGAGACCACGGGGGGGGGGGGGTGTGACTCCCGAAGAAGTCTATTCCCGGAAATGGGTGCAGATACCTGTCTAATTCAGGTATCTGCACCCTCCTCCCCCCTGAAAGGTGCCAATTGTGGCACCGGAGGGGGCGGGGGAATCAGATGAGCGGAAGTTCCACTTTTGGGTGGAACTCCGCTTTAATGACTGTCATTTTCCCCCGTACCTTTACCTAAAATGCAACCCCATGTCATCAATAATTGCGGAAATTTGCATGTTTTCTTCAGGCAGTCGTCTTCATACATTTCATTGGAACAGCACCAAACAAAAGCTCCAGCATCATCACTCTGCCCAATGCAGATCCATGAGTTATCACTGAATATCACTTTCATCCAGTCATCCACAGTCCATGATTGCTCTTCTTTTGTCCACTGTTTTTTTCTGTTTAGGTATTAATGATGGTTTTTTTGGCTTTTCTGTATGTAAATCCTATTTCCTTTAGGCAATGTCTTACAGTTCGGTCACAGACATTGACTCCAGTTTCTGACCATTCGTTCCTCATTTGTTTTGTTGTGCATTTTCTGTTTTCAAGGCATATTGCTTCAAGTTTTCTGTCTTGACGATTTGATGTCTTCCTTGGTCTACCAGTATGCTTCCCTTTAACAAAATCTTTCTATTTGATTTGTATTTGGTCCAGATTTTAGACACAACTGACTGGGAACAACTAACATCTTTTGCACCATTCTTTGATGTCCACCAGACAGGAGTAGCAGGTGTGCAGGGCAAAAGGAGCTGTCAGAACAGTAGGATCACTGAAGCATATGGAGTTCGGGATGAAGCTCTGAAGAGCCGTTGCTCACATCCTGGAAGTTGACCACACCCATCCCTGTCTCTAAACTTTGGACTGTCTAAGCTTCTATCACACTATAATGCCACAGGACAATTTCTTTATCTCCCTAACCTCCTAAATTGTCTGTGCCTTCTGTATTATGGGTTTTAATAATGGTTTTCCATGCCATTTAGTGACAAGATCTTACTTAGCTGCCCCCTAAAATGTTACAACTGACCATAGTTGTTGTTTGCAATAAAGTTTGAGTTTGGTGAATTTTTTTAAAAATGTAATAAACTTGGACTGATTCATTCTAAAATGTAAATCTCAGGCCCTGCTTATTCTGTTTGACTGTTATGCTGCGTACACACGATCGGAATTATCGACAACAAATGTTCGATGGGAGCTTGTTGTCGGAAATTCCGACCGTGTGTAGGCTCCATCGGACATTTTTTGTAGGAATTTCCGACAACAAAAATTTGAGAGCTGGTCGGAAATTCCGATCGTGTGTATACAATTCCGACGCACAAAATTTCATGCATGCTCGGAATCAAGCAGAAGAGCCGCACTGCCTATTGAACTTAATTTTTCTTGGCTCGTCGTACGTGTTGTACGTCACCGTGTTGTACGTTACCGTGTTTTTGACGTTTGGAATTTCCGACAACGTGTGTATGCAAGACAAGTTTGAGCCAACATCCGTCGGGAAAAAAATCCAGGATTTTGTTGTCGGAATGTCCGATCGTGTGTACGCGGCATTAGTCTCAGGAGATTTGGAGTGAGATTTAGTGACGTCTCTGCTGTGCTGCTTATTGTTTTCCTTGCTGGAGTGAAAGCTGTACCTAAGGAGCTGCAGTACAATAATCTCCCTGCTTCAACCATTGTGTGGATCTGTGCTTCCTCCACCCCTTCTGCTATGTTTGGAAGACTACCATTTGCCAGATTACAAGTCATCAGGGGGTCAGCCCTGAAATGGGGAATAAAAGCCATGCCTCTACCAAGATGTCCATCTCCACACAGAGACACAAGGCAGAACAAGGTAAACTAAATCAGTAATGTTTAAAAGATCAGCTACAGGAAGCCTACAGGCAAGACTGGTGACTAGTCCTTCGCCCCCTGCATGCCCGGGCAAAGCTTCAATAGTACAGGTCCTCTTTAATGAATGTGGGAATACCTTGTGTTTTAAGAAGGCAAAACTGTCCTCAGATTTTATTTCTTTTAGCAGGACTTATTGATTCCATTTTACACCCACCACCCTATAACCTAATAGATGTGCTGCCAATTTAAATGTAAAATGTTCTTCTCTGTCTGTTTTTATTCATTGTAGCTACGTCCATTGACTTCAAAACATACATACAGCATGTTGTAGCACAGACTGAGTGATAAAATATAATAGATAGCTTGTGTATAAAGAGTAAGATATCAGAATTCAGCTTCTGCTTTACAAGCTGTGTGATCAAAGGCTGCCGGTTCTCTGAGCAGCAGTTCAGGCATGGTAAGCTCCTTACACAAGTCACAGAGCAGCGGCTATTTAAAACACTGACCAGGTGGCCGCAGCAGACGGCTTTCCGCGCACCAGGGAGAATGGAGGAAAGGTCGGTGGGATGCAAAAAAACATTTGGTAGCAGAATAATAGAGTACTCTAGGGCTTCTAAATTGTCTCTTCATCAGCTCTCTCTTGAACGTAAAAATAATAATGTTATCCTAGGCATATGTGCACCAGCACTTTGCCTAATAAAACATGCAGTGGATTTAATTGATGGATCCAAAATGTCTGTACACTTCAAAAGCAACCAATTAGATTCAAACATCCACTGCAAATTAGGGCATACAATCCCAGCTCTGTATATGACTGCAGATCAATACATAAAAATAGAAGTGTATGCACTTAAACTTGTTTGGTTCCAAAACCTTTCTCCAACAGCCTTTGAAGCCATACTGAGCTGTCACTTCTCTGTCGAGATTTTCGCCATGCACCTGCTCATAGATTATTTTATTTTAATATTCATTGTGGGGTCTGGATCTTTCCATGCATGGGTGCCATAGTCTCCACTCATTCCAATGACAAAGTCCATACTGTTGGGTTCACCTTCTGCCTATGCTTTACAATCTTGAGTCATTCCAAAGGAAAAATTGTATATGCTACTAATTCCCAGGTGAATCATTGACTATTGTTTTCTAAGCAAAATGAACTGTGCCTAAGAATGTTATCTATACATTGTGGTCACCGAGTGATTAACACACTACCAGGCTCCATTTAAGCTGGTAGCCCATTGCAATGTTGGATTACACAAGGTGCTTTTTCCTTTCTTGTACTTTCCTTCCCCCTTTCTTTTCCTTTCCTTTCATTTCCTTTCATTTTCTTTCTCTTTCCTCTCCTTTCCTTTGCTTCTCTTCTCTCTTATATAGTTACATAGTTACATAGTAGGTGAGGTTGAAAGAAGACACAAGTCCATCAAGTCCAACCTATGTGTGTGATTATATGTCAGTATTACATTGTATTTCCCTGTATGTTGCGGTCGTTCAGGTGCTTATCTAATAGTTTATTGAAACTATCAATGCCCCCCCTGCTGAGACCACCGCCTGTGGAAGGGAATTCCACATCCTTGCCACTCTTACAGTAAAGAACCCTCTATGTTGTTTAAGGTTAAACCTCTTTTCTTCTAATTTTAATGAGTTGCCACGAGTCTTGTTAAACTCCCTTCTGCGAAAAAGTTTTATCCCTATTGTGGGGTCTTTCCTTTCCTTTCCTTTCCTTCTCTCTTTTCTTTCATTTCCTTTCTCTTGCTTCTCTTTTTTCTTTCCTTTCCTTCTCTTTTTCCTTTCCTTCCTGCAGTCTTCAGTTACCTTGCACGTGCATAGAAGTTACTTGCATGCCAATACTGTACAATGTCTTTCTCTGTGTACAAAGACAGGACAATGCTAGCAGGAACTTTTTATGGCAGAAGAGACATACAAAGTCTCTTCTGCTACAAAAACATACCTGCTAGCAATGTTTCTAAAAAATATAAATATATTTTTGCTTTAACTTTTCAAACATGCCAATTTGTGGAAAGAAATTTTGGTTGCCTTCCCATTTCCTAATAGTGTCAAGTACAGCCGTTTGGCTTCTTGATGTGCAGTAATATTTTTCATTTTGTTTTATATTTCTTCTCATTTTATTTCTTGATTCACAAAGGACCCTGTTTTTTGATCAACCTGAAAAGAAGTTGTTCTTTGTTCACGATGAAAGTCTCTTTTTTTTTCTAATCTCAAGGAACGGCCTTGTATCATCTCTCGTGCTTTGGGAATGAAGGATTTCTTTGAAAATGATTTGCATTGACCTTGATTTCAGTACATATCTGTACAAGGTAATCCATCAACACACAATCTCTTTTTCCCATTCATATGAAAAAGAGACTAGACCAAAAAGAGAGGTGTTGCCATGTCCCTGTATTGATAACCACTACAGAATTGAGAAACATAGACATCAGTTGATCTCCATACAATGCCATTCTTGGGATACAACCTTGAGATTAAAATTTTGATCTTTCAGCTTGAAAATATTTGGCTGCAATTCCATTGATCTCTGTAATCATGTGCTGCTTTACTGCTGACAGCTCAAGTGCACTGATATAATTGTGCTGGGAGAGAAAGATGTAATGACCATCTGCCTTCTAATGAATTTGTGTCTAATTACTTTCCCTACTCATTTGCTTTACACCCCAGATAAAATTTAAAATAAGACTTAAAAAGCTTAAAGTGAGCACAGGTTACCTGCTTAGAACAACTTTTTATTTATCTGGGCATCGCGTTAGTGCTCCAGTCCACCCTGATTTCTTTTGGCGGTAATCTGGTGATCCTGGAACATGCTTGCTGGAACTCCTTCCTTGTTGCATCACTCAAACAGAAAATCTGTTGTAAAAAATTGTCAGTACTAAGAAATGTCTCACAGCTACCAATTATATTTTTACTGCAGGACTCCATTACAGAGATTTCTCTTTTCTTATTGTCCCATGGACAATGGTTTGACCAGACAGGAGGTAAAGGAGAATCTCCAATAGCATCATTGCTTTCTTTCAGTGGTGTATGGAAAGGCTAGAACCCCTGCCAGCTTTGTATTGTTTGAAGAGGTAGGTTGAAGCTGCTGGAGCCTTAGGTAGATAGTAGATATACTTAGGTGCTATGAATATATCTGACAAAAAGGGACTGGTAGTGTTCCAATGGGATGTCTAGGTGATACGTGGGCTAGTCTTGTGACCCAAGGAACTGGACCAGTAACCTTGGACTGTAGAAGAAGTATTTGAGTCTAAAAATCAAAGCACCAAACCAAAGTGCTGAACACTGCTCGATATTCTGAACCAAGAGTTTAAATAATTTTAAGTGCTTACCAACGGACACTTTATCCTAATGTATAAAAGGGGACCATTTGTGGCCCCCGAAAAGCATTGGCAGTAGCACCTTTTTGATGTTTGGAAAAAAATCTCGTTTAGGACTCTAATGCCCCGTACACACGGTCGGATTTTCCGATGGAAAATGTGTGATAGGACCTTGTTGTCGGAAATTCCGACCGTGTGTTGGCTCCATCACACATTTTCCATCGGATTTTCCGACACACAAAGTTTGAGAGCAGGCTATAAAATTTTCCGACAACAAAATCCGTTGTCGGAATTTCCGATAGTGTGTAGACAAATTCGACGCACAAAGTGCCACGCATGCTCAGAATAAATAAAGAGATGAAAGCTATTGGTTACTGCCCCGTTTATAGTCCCGACGTACGTGTTTTACGTCACCGCGTTCAGAATGATCGAATTTTCCGACAACTTTGTGTGACCGTGTGTATGCAAGACAAGTTTGAGCCAACATCCGTCGGAAAAAATCCTAGGATTTTGTTGTCGGAATGTCCGAACAAAGTTCGACCGTGTGTACGCCCTATAACACTTTGGTGTGGCACTTCAATTTTCAGACTCAAATAAAGCTTTGTACTGTTGTCTGTGTCACTGTTGCAGATTTGTCCTCACTTTTCGTTGGGCAACTATTGTTACTGGGACAGTAATTGAAAAGAAATCTGAAACGGAACTCTGGATTGCAGTAAAAACCTGACCCAAGTGTAAATTCTTCCCCACTCTATCCAAAAACTAAAATAAAAGGTTTCAGGTGGACTTGCACTTTTGAGAGACACTGGGCTCCATTCACAAAGTGGTATCTTACCGCATCAGAGTACGCATGTTTTAAAAAAAATTTGGGGGATTTACTAAAATACTCTACTAAAATACCGCATAAGTTATTTTATGAAGTCATGCAGTATTTTAGTAGTGAAAACATGCAGTAACGTAATGCCTGGCGGTAGCCAGCATATTTATTAACGTTAATAAATAGACGTTGTTAAGGAGCGGGTGGCCACTCATGTCCTTAACTAGCACTAAAGAACATGGTTGTTAAGGAATGGGTGGCCGCCGCATCCTTAACTACCGATCAGTCATCAGCTGTCATTGGTTGTTAAAGACGCTCCTTAACAACCAGGTTCTCTACTGGTTGTTAAAGATGCCAGTGGCTGCGGTTCCTTAAAACGTAACTCCACTTTTTGTTGAGAAAAAACATTCCCCCCTGGGTGATCTATGTACATTGCAAGGATTATAACAACCTTTGTTGCAGATTCCTACATTTTGTTATTCTGAAGAAATCCCTGTGTGTCTGTCTGTGCCTCTGTGCTAAGTGGGTCTAATGGGAGTGGTTTCATAATTATCTGTCAGCTGTGCAGCTTCAGAGCACTAATGAGGAAATCTGCTGGGCCTGCATTCCTTTAGACGTGTTCCTATTGAAAGTTTCTCTCCAAAAAGGACATTTTTGTTGCTGGGGATGGCTGAAATCTGATATCTTAGGCAGACTTCTGGGAAAATTGGTGAGCCAATCACACAAGCAGGAAATCGTGTTTCTGGGGGGTGGCCAGTATACACTCTGTGTACAGAACATCTCCAGGTAGCCATATTGCACTTCATTTACAGAAAATTACAGTGGCTGCAGAATGAAAAGGAAAGGTCATTTTTTAATAACATACAATTACAATATGACTTGTGTTGCAATTATATGCGCTATATTATTTTTTCTTTATATGCTATTTTTTTCCCCACGAAAGTGGAGTTAACCTTTGCATGCCGGGACCACTATTTATTTACCGCATGCAAATTTTTTCTTTTTGTGAATTGACTTTCATTCCAGTGTTATGCGGCAATTACTGAGTGTTTTTGCTTTATGTGGCAAATACCGCATAAAGCAGTAGTGAATTGACATTTTCAGGATCGCATGTGGTATTTGAGACAACACCTAAATATTGCATGCAATTGGGTTCTGTGAATGGAGCCCATTGTCACTTTGCCCATTTAGGTGTTGTTGAGCTTAGGAGGAGGAGTGGCATAATTCCTCTGTCATGGGGCAGTGCTTGGGCCTAGCGACTGGCCTCTAGCCTGGAGCACTGTCACATTGGAGGAGGTCACACAGTGGCATCACCCCCCTTTTCAATGCGCCCGACCCCTAATCTACATGCAGGGTGCTGGAC
The DNA here is from genome assembly GCA_037952835.1 of Lithobates septentrionalis. Lineage (NCBI taxonomy): Eukaryota > Metazoa > Chordata > Amphibia > Anura > Ranidae > Lithobates > Lithobates septentrionalis. Next base: position 341,895 of record JBBDGP010001990.1, on the reverse strand, counting down.
GCATGTATTGAAGCACATAATTAGAGCCTGAGGCTCTAATTGGCTTAAAAAAGGGTGGGCTTGGGGTGCAGAGGGGGGTGGTTTATTGTGCGAGTGAGGGGGGGGTAGGCTTGTTTGCCGCCCCCCCCCTAAAATATTGAGCACCAGCCGCCACTGAGGTCATTTATTCCCCTATACCCAGTAGACATGTGCACTGCAAAGAAATTAATTAGTTTTGATTTCATTCATTTTTTTTTTTAGTTTTTCGGGTCATTCGTTATAATCTAAATTTGTTATTTTTAATAAATTCGTAATTTTGGTAAAATTCTAATTCGTTATGTTCTATTCGTTTAAATGCGGTATTTGTCAATTCGAAAATTCGTAAATTTGATCATTCGTAAATTTGTAAATTTGAACATTTGAAATTTTGAAAATTCGGAAAGTCTGAAAACTGAAAATCTGAAAATTTAACTAACTAACTAATAATAACTAACTATTAAATTATAGGTATTGGAATTTCCTTTCAAATGTATCTGTTTAAGAAAATAACGAATACGAATGTATCTAAAGTTACGAATTACCGAAATAACGAATGCCGCATCTAAATGAATGAAATGTAACAAATTCATAATAGTAAATAATAATTATAATAATAAAATGTTTTTATTATTATTATTATTATTATTAATTTGTTACGTTTCATTCATTTAGATTCGGCATTCGTTATTTTCAGATAATTCGTAACTTCGGATAAATTCGTATTCTTTACGTTCACTAACGGCCAAATTTGAAAGGAAATTCCAATACCTATAATTTAATAGTAATAGTTATTAGTATTAGTTAGTTAGTTATTATTTCTGATTTTCAAATTTTCGTTCTTGTTTTTAGATTTTCACTCTTATTTGCGGATTTTCGAATTTTTGGATTTTCGAATTTCCTTATTTCCAAATTTCCGAATTTCCGAATTTTCATTTTCGGGAAAATTCGTTAAACGGGTTTTCGTTAATTAGAATATTTCCGAATTAACGAATTTGTCGAATTTCATCAAAAACTAATTTGGAACTAAATGAATTGCACATATCTAATAGCCAGGAGCACCAGTTGAGGCAGAGGAAGAAGCATAAGAAATAACTGGAAAGGAGAGTATCAGTGGGTCAAGAGTACCTTTTCACATTTACCTCAGCTTTACAACAAATGGGCAAAGTGGGCAGTGTCCCTTTGAGGTTAACTGAGTGGAAATTCTGATTTTAGCACACTAGTAGTGTCTATTTGCTAGAAGTAGAAGCTCAGTGATTACTTCTACCTGTTGTTTGAATCACTCTTTATGATAAGATCCTAAACTGGACTTAGAATGCTGCTCAAACATGGGAAGCACACAAAAGGGCAACGTATGCAAATCAAAACCAAAGTAATTCCCAGTTCAACTTAACGACCAGCCTGCAAACAACCAAATTATCCTGTCTAACAGTATGCGTTAAAAACAGGGTTTAGTCTGCACCCATTTGCAAATACATGCGTAAGCTACAGAGTCCTAACTCTAAATTTCGAGAGCCACCACAGTGGAAGTACATGCATTATAATGGATAGGCAGAGGGCAGGTGAGCCTGGTTCACTGTCAGAGTTGGTCTTCTGGCTGGAGGTCGTCTCTGCTGAGGCAGTTTCTCCTGGGTGTGTTGCCCCATAAGCCTGATTGACCCACTAGGTGTATATCTACTTGGGTTCAATCTCTCTAGTAAGCCTTTTGACTCTCTGGTGGTGGATCACGTATCAGCAAGTTCGGGCACTTCCTGTTGTTCTATACTACATGCTCAGTTTACCTTTCAACCACTTTGAATCACGTTTTGGATATCTTTATCCTTATATTGTTTAGTTCACCTTCACAGTTTGCTTTAAGTTAAGGTGACCAGATTTTTAAAATGAAATCCAGGGACATATTTTTTTTTTTACTAGTAATGGCAGCAATCGACGACTCTTTGCCCGTCTCTGCCGCCGCCGCCCAGCCTCACAGCCTGTCCAGTCTAAAGCCCCATACACACTATCAGATTTTCTGCTGATTTTTTCCTTCAGATTTACCAAAACCATATAATTTGAGGTCAAACCTTAGGAGTTTCAATTTGTATGCAATCGGGCAGGCCCTTGCACTATATGGTTTTGGTAAATCTGAAGACAAAAATCAGCAGAAAATCTGATAGTTTGTATGGGGCTTTATGCCGCGTACACACGGTCGGACTTTACGGCAGACTTTACGGCAGACTTTACTCGGCGGACTTTACGACGGACTTTCTGAATGAACGGACTTGACTACACACAATCCACCAAAGTCAGTCGAATTCGTACGTGATGACGTACGACTGGACTAAAACAAGGAAGTTCATAGCCAGTAGCCAATAGCTGCCCTAGCGTGGCTTTTTGTCCGTCGAACTAGCATACAGACAAGCGGACTTTTCGACCGGACTCGATTTCGACGGATTAATTTAAAACATGTTTCAAATCCAAGCCCGTCCAACTTTTGAGGAAAAAAAGTCCGCTGGAGCCCACACACAATCGAATTGTCCGACCAAATCCTGTGCGCCAGGCAAAGTCTGCCATAAAGTCTGCTCGTGTGTACGCGGCATTACTCTTCAGGCCCCGGCTACTACTGGGTGGAGAGCAGAGGAAGATCGCTCCACCAGGGAAGGCAAGGAGATGAGCAGGTAGGGGGCTGGCCGGGACACTTGAGCCAAGGCAGAAGAACATGCAAGTGGAGCTGAATGGGCATGCGCCCGAAACTGAAGAAATAGTCGTTCCGCTCCGACCAGCACATGATCATCAGAAAGGGGCACAGATAATGGAAAAAAAATAAACCTCCATAAGCTAGTAGGAGTGGCAGAGGAGGGGGGGGGTGGAATTCAGATTTTTTATTTTTATTCTGCACGGGCTGTCTTTGAAATTGCCCCAGCCCCTGTTCAAATCCAATCCGGGGACAAAACTACGGACAGATTTGGTCCGGGGACAGTGTCCTCAATCCGGGGACTGTCCCCAGAAACCGGGGATGTCTGGTCACCCTACTTTAAGTATTAGTGATTTGTTTTCTTTGGACATTATTTTTGAACATTAATGTACTCTGTGATTTATATACATTTTTTCTCAGTTCATTCTGAGATTATTCATTAGCGCTGCACTTACCTCCCATATGTTTTCTAATTTTTGCAAATGATCTTTTGCTGTGCTGGCTGCTTTTAGACCATCTCTTGTAGACAGCGCGGTATATTTGTTTTATTTTTTCACTACTTACTCCTGACTTCAGAACTCTCTGTGCTACTTACTACTGACTCATGTACTCTGTACACTACTCACTACTGACTCCTGATCTCTGTACACTGCTTACTCCAGACTTCTAAACTCTATGTGTTGCTTACTACTGACACCTGAAATCTCTATGCTACTTACTCCTGACCCCTGTACTTTGTACACTACTTACTCCTGAACTCCGTGCATTGCTTACTCATGACTCCAGAAATCTCTGTGCTACTTACTACTGACTCCTGCATTCCATGCACTGCTTACTCTTGACCCCTACACTCTATGCTTTACATTCTCTGGACTCATGGCAATATAGGCTCAGGTTTTTAGCCATACCCCTTGAAGCTCCACCTTGAAGCACCATACCCCTTGAAGCTCCATCGCAACCTCAATTCGCTGCAATCATGCTTCCTATCATCTTCTCATGGTATTTTGTCTTTACAGTATACCCTGAATGTCTACCCCTTGTTTCAAAAGTCTGTGACCAATTGTTTTAGGGCATGTCAAAAATATTGGGGTGATTTTGTTAATGTGGCTACAAATGAGGGTGTGTTTTTGTGGATGTAGTTAAAAGTATGGGTGGTAACCTTTGTTGTTTGATGCAGGAGGCAGTTCAGGAGCCAGTAGGTGGTAATTGGTAATAAAATGGTCATGTTTACTATTGCCATATCATGCCACTGGTGTATGCAAAGAGAGTCGAAGTGGTTTTTTTTTTTTTGCAAATTGCTCAGCTTATCGCAATGAGGTGATATAGACAAAAGAGTAGGGTACACCATTGTTCACATCCAGTTTGTATTCAGTGCCTACTGAAGTGAACAACAATTACTGGACATCAGTAAAAATTATTAGTAGAATTCACCACAACGCCAAATGTTGCTTGTTCTTCATTGCAAACGCACTCACACTTCTGATTAGGATAGAAAGAAAAAAAATTATAATTTCCAGAGTATTTATTTTCAGATGTTTATGTATAATTTCTCCTGGTTAACCTTCAAGCTACATTTCTTTATTGACCAGAAAAATAAAAAAAATTACGGCGCTTCACAAACACAGAAAATTATAAAGTTGCAGTCCCAATTTGTGAGGCATACACAAATAAACAAATCATAAAAATAAAAAATTAACTGCGCTAAACTAGAAATGAAATAATATACTTTGAAATATATATATAACAACCAATATCAAACAACAAATATCTGACAGTAATTAAATAAATATATAATCCTGAGGAGTCAGATAAAGTGACATAATAACAATATTGAAGTAAATAGCAATGTGTGAAAAAAAGTCCCAAAAAAACAAATGGTATCCAATAGTGATTAGGTTAAAACTCATCAAATGGCACCCAGTGAAGAATCCACCACCTGTAGCAATACACGCTTACCAGAGGCAAGCTACAAGACAGCTTGTGTTTAAATAGGATATCCGTTCAATGGAGGCGTCCCAATCCGACCTCACCGGGGGGAGGAAGACAAGGCAGGAAGGCTCTGTCCAGTGAATAAAGGTAGTCAGCAAGGGGGACTCAGAGGATTAAAAAATAGGATCTCCATAGTGTAAATCAGTAGATACAAGTTTATTAAAAAAGGGGGTTTACACTTACATAAACTGCATGAATATAGGCATAAACGAAGATAAAAAAACAGCCGGCCGGCCTGCAGTCACCCGTTCGGGACGAGATGACATCGATGACGTCAGCGCCTCAACCATCCGACGTACGTTTCGTCTTAGAAGACGTCGTCAAGGGAACGGGCGACTCACTGACTCATCGTTAGTTATAACACTCACGGAAACCACGCCTCGTTCTGAAGCTCAAGTGGCAGCACCAAAGCATCCTCATTGAGAATAGTAAGTACGTGAAACCGTAATGGATGCATTACAGGTAATGAAACTAAACAGAGAAAACGAATAAATAATAAAAAAAGGGGAACTAAAGGAAAGTCTGATGGGGCATAAATAGATATATATATCTAGAAACCGATATAAATTGTGGCGTTATAAAACACCAACCAAATAGAAACATAGATGTCCCGCCATGCCATCTAGTGGAAAAATGGAAGAAGACATCCATAGTAGATAAATAATTAAAAAATGTAAAAAATATATCAAGAGGCACTATAAAAAGGTGTCATAAGACCCTCCTACAGATAATAATCATAAAGACTTTAATATTTCAATACAGTGCCCCCAAAAAACTCATTTATTTTTTAAAATAAAAAAAATTAATGAAAATAATATTAAAAAAGCGATAATAAAAATAATATTCCAAGAAATGAACAAAAAAAAATAAATCATTTTTTGGATATTGCGGTATAGCCACCAAAGATTCACAGCAAGTTTACAAAAATTAAGAATAAGATATTCATGAATTATCTAAAAAGGCATTAAGATCTACCTCTACATTAAGCCCAAAGGGGGTGTAGCATTTTAATTTGTATATCCAGGCCATCTCCAGTCTAGAAATCCCACGTATTAGGGAACCCCCCCTCCAATGGGGGTTATATCTGTCAATCCCCAGGAAGATAGTCTTAGTGGGATCCCGATTATGAACCTCGAGATAGTGCCTGGAGACCGGATGTTTAGGGAAGCCTGTTAGGATGTTTGTTATGTGCTCGTTAAGCCTGACAGAAAGAGGGCGTTTAGTCCTCCCAACGTATTGTAGCCCACAAGGGCATTGGAGGAGATAGACAACCCGTTCAGTGGAGCACGTAATAAATGATTTGATCTCAAATTCTGCCAAGGTGCTAGTGGAAATAAATTTATGTGTTCTTCTATGTGTGCAACCACTAAGGGAGCACACCCTACACCTCCTACATTGAAAAAAGCCAGTCATATACTCAAAAAAACCCCTCTTACATTTCTTTATTGAAATGAATGCTATACCCCTTATTAAGATCACCGTCATGCTGAGCATGCCGCAATAGACTCCAAGTCTCAGAATGATGGATTTCCAGTTTACTGGATTTTTTTGGGGTTTGCAGAAATAACTTAATTACCAGCAGCAATCATGGAAAGTAATCAACATTTTCAGCTCTTTGATTTTAATTACTTTAATGGACATCTTTGCAATGTACTGTTCTTTTTTCCAAGTTGTTTTTTCCCAACATCTCTGTGTTTTCGTGCACAATTTAATTTGCAAGACCATGTCAATGCTGCTGTTAATTTGCTTCTTTAAAATTAAGAAATGAAATAGCAATTCTAGCAGTAGTTGAATTAAAACGAATCCTCCCCATACTTAGCATGATATTATCAGGAAACGAGACTTACTCAAATATTGTTTTTGACAATCAGGCTATGTAGGGGTGGAGTAATATTTTCCTTCAAATACAGAGATTTAATTTAAAGTGTATGTAGATTGTAGAAGAACAAAAATGTAATACAGTATCTCACAAAAGTGAGTACACCCCTCACACTTTTGTAAATATTTTATTATATCTTTTTATGTGACTACACTGATGAAATGACACTTTGCTACAATGTAAAGTAGTGATGGTACAGTTTATAAATGTGAATTTGCTGTCCCCTCAAAATAACTCAACACACAGCCATTAATGTCTAAACCACTGGCAACAAAAGTGCGTACACCCCTAAGTGAAAATGTCCAAATCGGGCCCAATTAGACATTTTACCTCCCCGGTGTCATGTGACTTGTTAGTGTTACAAGGTTTTAGGTGTGAATGGGGAGCAGGTGTGTTAAATTGGGTATTATCACTCTCACTCTCTCATATTGGTCACTGGAAGTTCAACATGGCACCTCATGGCAAAGAACTCAGGCCTCGCCATGGTCAACCAAAGAAATTGAGTGCATGTGCTCAGCGTCATATCCAAAGGTTGTCTTTGGGAAATAGATGTATGAGTGCTGCCAGCATTGCTGCAGAGTTTGAAGGGGTGGGGGGTCAGCCTGTCAGTGCTCAGACCATGCTCCGCACACCGCATCAAATTGGTCTGCATGGCTGTCGTCCAAGAAGGAAGCCTCTTCTCAAGATTATGCACAAGAAAGCCCGCAAACAGTTTGCTGAAGACAAGAGACTAAGGTCATGAATTACTGGAACCATGTCCCGTGGTCTGATGAGACCAAGATAAACTTATCTGGTTCAGATGGTGTCAAGCGTGTGTGGCGGCAACCGGGTTAGCAGTAAAAAGACAAGTGTGTCTTGCCTATAGTCAAGCATGGTGGTGGGAGTGTCATGGTCTGGGGCTGCATGAGCGCTGCCGGCACTGGGGAGCTACAGTTCATTGAGTGAACCATTAATGTCAACATATACTGTGACATACTGAAGCACAGCATGATCCCCTCCCTTCGGAGACTGGGCCGCAGGGCCGTATTCCAACATGATAACGACCCCAAACACACCTCCAAGATGACCACTGCTTTGATAAAGAAGCTGAGGGTAAAGGTGATGGACTGGCCAAGCATGTCTCCAGACCAAAACCCTAATGAGCATCTGTGGGGCATCCTCAAACAGAAGGTAGAGGAGCACAAGGTCTCTAACATCCACCAGCTCCGTGATGTTGTCATGGAGGAGTGGAAGAGGACTCCAGTGACAACCTGTGAAGCTCTGGTGAACTCCATGCCCAAGAGGGTTAAGGCAGTGCTGGGAAATAATGGTGGCCACACAAAATATTGAGACTTTGAGCCCAATTTGGACATTTTTACTTAGGGGTGTACTCACTTTTGTTGCCAGCGGTTTAGACATTAATGGCTGTGTGTTGAGTTATTTTGAGGGGACAGCACATTTACACTGTTATACAAGCTGTACACACACTACTTTACATTGTAGCAAAGTGTCATTTCTTCAGTGTTGTCACATGAAAAGATATAATAAAATATTTACAAAAATGAGGGGTGTACTCACGTTTGTGAGATACTGTATATTGCAGATTACTATTCCTTAGGTGTTGTGGCTGTATTTGTTTTCTTTTTTAATGCTTTTGCCTCTGTTTTTACCTGGTGACCTGCCATTAACACACCTCCTGTATTAGAGATCCCCCACTCTGGATGAAGGAGCACAGGGGGCACATTTGGACAGCAACATTGTCAGTTATTTTGACTTAGTGTCCCTGCCAGTGACACACTTCCCAGGAGGGGCAGCGCTCACTCACAGTACTATTCCTATGGCATAGAATCGTGTTACCCTAGGACAGCAAAACAAGAGAGCTTGGAAAAATGCTAAATGATAGTTGTCACCAGAAAACAGGAAGTTATGAGCTCACAACATTTCCTGCAGGATCAACATTAAACTTTGCACTTTTCAAACAGATATGACAAAACTGTTTTAATTATATATTTAATAAAGGGAGCAATCAAGATAAGCCATTGTTACAGCTTACGTACATTTTAAAAGAGATTGTTAACTTTATTGATTTAATAAATTTAAGTAAGACTCTGTGCTATTTACTTTTTTTTTTTACACGCCCCTGAGGGGAGCGTCACCTTGCAGGCTGAGCTCCAAGACTGAGCAGCGTTGGAGTTCCGCTTTAAAGCTTAACCTCAGTATTTTTTTTTTCTCAATCAAAACCAGGCATGGTACTTACAATGAATGAGTATCCCTTGTGCTGGTGGCCGCTATGTTTGTTGAAATCGCCATTCTTCTACCTTCCCGAGATACCCCCACAGCTGTGATCTTCTGGTGCTATGGGGGAGGGGGGGTTAATACCAGCTGCTGGTCCTGTCCCAGGCACTTATCCAAAGTGCTGTCTATGCCCAACCTTTCTGACTACCCCCCCCTCCCCCGCCCCCCGCTCCACTCATAAAAGCCATACTATTGCTTAACGCAATGAAATGCGTTCAGATGAATGAAAGCCCTCCATTCATAGAGAGATTTTAGTTGTTGGAAACCATATTTCAACTGTATATTCATATCTCTGCCCCGAGTTCAAATTGTAGGGATAAGCTTGACATTTTAGTGAACATGATTTTGCAGTGAAATTGCTGACCCAGCAGGTTGAACAAAAAAAAAAGTGATTTGATTCCCTCAACTCGGTGTTGATAGGGGAATCCCTCCCATGGAGCTTTTGTATTCTGCCAGCAAGAGAGTTCCCTGCCATCAGAATGCAATGATCAGTGTTGCCGGCTATAGCTGATGGAGAAAAATAAACCCTAACAGGCTGGTGTACAGTAATTATTCAAGAAATTGACTGCTGTACAACCAGCCTGCCCATAGTTGGATCGAATTTTGTCCAGTCCCTGCTGAACCGGACAAATTTCAATCCATTTATGGCCCACTTTAACCTTCTCAGATGTTAATGAATGGGATTTTTTTCTCTGCACACCCACTGATAAGATCATTTTGCCATCCCTGTTGACTACTAAAATTGGCCACTTTTGCTCATACCTATCAGCCTATTAGCTTCCATAATATAACGTTTTCAGTGTTATTTTGATAATAATTAGGGGTTGATTTACTAGGTAAACAGGCTGTGCGCTTTGGAAATGCAGTTGCATGCATTTAGCTTAGTAAATGATGTAAGGTTTCACTTTGCAGAGAATACAGTACTCAATCACATGCAAGGAAAATTTAATAAAAATGATTTTTGCTTGCATATGATTGGATAATGGAAGTCAGCGCTGCCTCCCCTCATTTACTAAACTCTGGAGCAACTGCCCTTGCAAAGTGCACAATCTATCAACCTCTTAGTATGCTACAAACCAGTTAAAGATTTAATTTTTTAAGATGTATTAATGTTTTTGAGTTTTGATTGAACTCCTAGTTCACCCATGGCATATGGCTCCTGTAAGTTGTGGGTTTGCTGAGCTAAACGCTAATTAGCATCTTGAGAATTAGCATCTTGAGATGCCGCTATGTCCAGTGCTCCTTAACGGCAACAGATGGACGAGAAAACCACCATTACTGGTAAAAATCACTTTATCACTTTATGCTTCTTGTTCATTATTTTGAAGCCAGTTGAAGATGTTTTAACATTACTTGCAGGCCTGACTTTCCCGGTCCACAGTAGATGTATGCATTATGCATAGGTTATCTGCTGGACCCTCCAGCATCATCTCAGATTGCATTCAAACTCATTTAACAGTTCCAGCCTGGAGATATAATAAATGCAAGAGAGGTCAGAAGGAGTATTCATTCTGCTTGTATGATTAGGCACTTGCTCTTCACAGCTACTATCCACCTCCGGCTGGAATTCACTAAATTTTTAGGTAACATTTAAATGCACGGTTTAAAAAGAACCACTACACTCATTTTAGTTGTGAATATGCAAATGAACAATCTCTTTACTTCTCTCTAATTGTTTTTGATACACCTTTATATTTGTTATTGTTTTGCAACAGAAAATGGAGCCAAAAGCCATCCTGGTATGTTTTGGACACCAGCTACTGTAGCATTTATACATAATGCAATAATATTAATGGCAGTAAACCTTCATCACAAACATTCTTATTGGTTGGCACTGTGCTTCTTGCAGTGCCTTACTAGTCTTACTAGTCATGCTATGTACAATTTATTTTTACAATTAGGGCCTGTTCACACTAGCTGGTGTGCATTGTGCATGAGGCATTTGATGTGTTGTTTACAACGTTTCGTTCTGGCGAACTTACACAGGACCTCCTCCTCACCCCCCCCCCAAGTCCCGCTGACCTGCAGCGTGGGGATCTCCTGTTCTGAGCCCCGGTATAGCCGCCTCATGGCTCCAGGGCTTAGAAATCCCCAGCGCTTAATCTCCTAAACGTACCCTGTCAGGAGGGACGTTTAGGAGCATTCTAATTGCTCAGTACAGTCACATGGGTGGCACGACCAATCAGAACCCGAGTAGCCCGCCCACTCAGCAGGGAAAAAGAAGAGTGAAAGCTGATGGGATTTCTAAGCCCCAGTGGCCTCCATAATCCTTAAATGGAAGACGTTTGGGACGACCAGAACCCTTCCTAGAGCTGGCCGTCCAGCCAAACTGAGCTATCGGGGGAGAAGAGCCTTGGTGAGAGAGGTAAAGAAGAACCCAAAGATCACTGTGGCTGAGCTCCAGAGATGCAGTTGGGAGATGGGAGAAAGTTGTAGAAAGTCAACCATCACTGCAGCCCTCCACCAGTCGGGGCTTTATGGCAGAGTGGCGTGACGGAAGCCTCTCCTCAGTGCAAGACACATGAAAGCCCACATGGAGTTTGCTAAAAAACACCTGAAGGACTCCAAAATGGTGAGAAATAAGATTCTCTGGTCTGATGAGACCAAGATAGAACTTTTTGGCCTTAATTCTAAGCGGTATGTGTAGAGAAAACCAGGCACTGCTCATCACCTGTCTAATACAGTCCCAACAGTGAAGCATGGTGGTGGCAGCATCATGCTGTGGGGGTGTTTTTCAGCTGTAGGGACAGGACGACTGGTTGCAATCGAGGGAAAGATGAATGCGGCCAAGTACAGGGATATCCTGGATGAAAACCTTCTCCAGAGTGCTCAGGACCTCAGACTGGGCCGAAGGTTTACCTTCCAACAAGACAATGGCCCTAAGCACACAGCTAAAATAAAGAAGGAGTGGCTTCACAACAACTCCGTGACTGTTCTTGAATGGCCCAGCCAGAGCCCTGACTTAAACCCAATTGAGCATCTCTGGAGAGACCTAAAAATGGCTGTCCACCAACATTTACCATCCAATCTGACAGAACTGGAGAGGATCTGCAAGGAGGAATGGCAGAGGATCCCCAAATCCAGGTGTGAAAAACTTGCATCTTTCCCAAAAAGACTCATGGCTGTATTAGATCAAAAGGGCGCTTCTACTAAATACTGAGCAAAGGGTCTAAATACTTAGGACCATATGATATTTCAGTTATTCTTTTTTAATAAATCTGCAAAAATGTCATGAATTCTGTGTTTTTCTGTCAATATGGGGTGCTGTCAATGGGAAAGACCTACTTAAACAATAAATACATAACAAATCCCACCCCACCTCAGACTATCCAGCAAAAAGTCTACAACACTCTATGAGACAAACTCCTACAATATTCCAGCAGTCCGAAAAGGTGGAATTAATTTATCTTCATAGATTTTTTAAGGGATATTGTTGGTAAATATTTCTGTCCCATTTAACCACTTAACCACTTCCCAGCCTATAGCAGATTGACAGCCGGGAAGTGGTTCTGTTATCCTGACTAAGTGTCATATGACGTCCAGCGTGATAACATGCCAGCGCGCGCCTGTTGGAGTTGTGAGTGCAGCGTGTCAGTCTGACAAGCCGCATCTCCGATCGTGGTAAGAAGCTTCTGACAGAGGCTTGCTACCACGTGATCAGCTGTGACCAATCACAGCTGATCATCGCGTGAACCAGGATGTGCCGGTAAACGGCATTCCTCGGTTTGGGCTGACAGGGAGAGCTGATCTGCGGCTCTCCCTGTCAGAGTGGGGTCTGTGCTGATAATCGGCTCATTGATTATCAGCACAGCCCCATCAGATGTGCCACCACAGCTGCCAAAAAGGTGCCCATCAGCTGCCAGTCAGTGTTCCCTCAGGATCGCCTGTCAGTGCCCAATAAAGTGACAATCAGTGACAATTAGTGCCCACCACAGTGCCAGTCAGTGCCCATCACATTGCTAATCAGTGCCCTACAGTAACACCTGCCAGAACCTCATCAGTACTTCATCATTGTTAGTGCTGCACTCAGTGCCACCTGTCAGTGCCAATCAGTACCGCCTATCAGTGCCGCCTGTCAGTGCCCATCACAGCTGCCTGTCAGTGCCCATCACAGCCACCGGTCAGTGCCCATCACAGCCGCTTGTCAGTGCCCATCAGTGCCCATCAGTGTCACCTATCAGTGCCCATCAGTGCTGCATATCAGTGCCGCCTATTGGTGCCCATCAGTGCTCCATATCAGTGCCACATATTGGTGCCCATCAGTGCTCCATATCAGTGCTGCCTATCAGTGCCCATCAATTCTACATATCAGTGCCCATCAGTGCCACCTTATCAGTGCCAACTCATCAGTGCCTATCAGTGCCACCTCATCAGTGCCCATCATTGTTAGTGCTGCACTCAGTGCCACCTGTCAGTGCCAATCAGTACCACCTATCAGTGCCCATCAATTCTACATATCAGTGCCTCCTCATCAGTGCCCATCAGTGCCACCTTATCAGTGCCAACTCATCAGTGCCCATCGGTGCTGCCTCAGCAGTCCCGTCAATGAAGGAGAAAACTAAATTTTATAACCAAAACAAGGAAAAACTTTTTCTTTTTCAAAAATTTCGGTCTTTTTTAGTTTGTTTAGCAAAAAATAAAAACCCCAGTGGTGATCAAATACCACCAAAAGAAATCTCTATTTGTGGGAAGAAAATAATAAACATTTAGTTTGGGTACAGTGTTGCATGACCGCGCAATTGTCATTTAAAGTGTGACAGCACTTAAAGCTGAAAATTGTCCTGGGCAGGAAGGGGCGAAAGTGCCTGGTATTGAAGTAGTTAAAGAAGCCTCTCTAACCCAGTCTGCAGGAAGGCCACCGTATTTCCTATGACCATTAGCCTGTACAAGATTAATATTGCCTCTTTCCATCCACTCCAGAAGGGAAGCTTTATTGTCCTTATCCAGAGAAGTCATCCAAACCATGCTCTCAGCGTCCACTAAGTGGTTGTCCATCATTATAGAATGATCTGCTTTCTCCATGGGCCATAATCAGTGGGTAGGAGACTTGCCCCTAGTCCTCTGCAAAATCCCCTGTCCTGATTGGGTCAGTCACAGGTACAACTAACAAATCAAAAGGGAGCAAACTAGAGAAGTCACTCTAATGCCCCGTACACACGATCGGACATTAATCGGACATTCCGACAACAAAATCCATGGATTTTTTCAGACGGATGTTGGCTCAAACTTGTCTAGCATACACACGGTCACACAAAGTTGTCGGAAAATCCGATCATTCTGAACGCGGTGATGTAAAACGCGTACGTCGGGACTATAAACGGGGCAGTAGCCAATAGCTTTCATCTCTTTATTTATTCTGAGCATGCGTGGCACTTTGTGCGTCGGATTTGTGTACACACACGTTTGGAAATTCCGACAACGGATTTTGTTGTCGGAAAATTTTATAGCCTGCTCTCAAACTTTGTGTGTCGGAAAATCCGATGGAAAATGTCTGATGGAGCCTACACACGGTCGGAATTTCTGACAACAAGATCCTATCACACATTTTCCGTCGGAAAATCCGACCGTGTGTACGGGGCATTAGAGTGTTCATAAATTGAAATAAGAACATTGACTTAACCTACTGAACATTGTGAAACTGTGCCCACCTTGAATGCCCAATCAAGGTAAACATTTATAAAATGAAAATTCCCTATTGATTTAGTAAATAAAGTAAAACTCTGTGCTATTTATTCTTTTTTTTTCTACATACCTCTGAGGAAGCATCACCGTGCAGAATTTGTGATTCATGGGTAATAACAGTGTGATTTTAATACATAGAACATTTGCACTTTTATACTTTATGCGCGTTGTAAAACGTATTTTACGGATGCTGGATTCAAAAGTCCCGTATGTATTGATATAGCTATTAGCCCTAAAAATGGAATTTTTAACACCAAGATTTTCCCCCCTCCATAGACTTCAATATGATTAAAAGTGGTGGCCCGCGCATTGTGGGCGCTTGGGCACGCCCCCCCATCCCTGACACCACCCCCTATCCATGAGCCCGGCCCCTTTCAGGACGCCGGATGCATGGACTCTTATGGCGGGGGTGTTTTTTTTTAGCACCTGATTAGAGCCAGAGGCTCTAATAGGCTCCAGAATAGGGTGAGCTCAGGGCCCAGAGAGTGCGCCCCGATCCCACCCAATTGTGTGATGATAGTGAATGAATTTTCGCTATTTTCACACTAACGTTCCTCTCTGCCAATCAGGAGGCATGTCGTCAGACCTGTTCCCCGATTGGCCAAAGTGTCAGGCGATCCTATTGGATCCCTGGCGCTTAGGAAGAGGAAGCAGGAGCAGAGGAGACACGCGCTGAACTCTAGGAAGCACACCTCCACAACCGGGGGGGTGCTGTCATTCCCTGGGGGAGGGGGTGGTTGTTGCTGTCAGTGCTGTGAGCCCTGCATGGGGGGGTGTGCTGTCAGTGCCGGTCTGTGCGGCTGAGCTGTATTCACTTATCTGTATTCACTTATCTGTGTGCTGTATACCATGATCTGTGAAGCTATATTCCCTGATCTGTGATGGTATATACTCAGATCTGTGATTCTATATACCCTGATTTGTGATGCTATATACCCTGATCTATGATGTTATATTCCCTGATCTGTGAGGCTGAGCTGTATTTCCTGATCTGTGATTCTATATTCCCTGATCTGTGATGTTATATTCCCTGATCTGTGATGTTATATTCCCTGATCTGTGAGGCTAAGCCCTATTCCCTGATCTGTGATGCTATATACACTGATCTGTAATGCTATACACCCGGATCCGTGAGGCTGAGCTATATACCCTGATTTGTGATGCTATATTCCCTGATCTGTGATGCTATATACCCTGATCTGTGAGCCTAAGCTGTATTCCCTGATTTGTGATGCTATATACCCGGATCTGTGAGGCTGAGCTGTACTGTATATACCCTGATCTGTGAGGCTGAGCTATATACTCTGTCCTGTGATGCTGAGCTGTATACTCCTGACGATATGGGTGGAGGTAGATTCACCCATCACTATTAAAAATAAATATATTTTCTATTACTTTTCAGTACATTTATCCTGTAATTTGTATTATTTCTTTATATTTAATAAAATAACATTTTACTAAATAAGAACATTTTCCTTGAAATAAAATTTCAGAGCAATAATGATATTACAAGGTATTTGTTTATCCTGCCTTTATTTCAGGTTCCAAACCTGATGAAAATGTCACAGAAGGCGCTCATTCAAAGAGAACTGCTGTAAATATCCTGCCGAAGACATGATAATAATGGAATGCTTCCATCAAAGGAATCATGAAAATGGCATCCTTGTTATAGGAATACACAAGCAGAAGCACAGCCAACGACAAAGAGATACGTTCAAACTCTTGTTTCAGTCTGCATGTTCTCAGCCAGGGGTTTTAAATCTCTCTGTTGTGGCCTGATTATGGCTTGTTCTTTTCCATGCTGTATTTATTAAGAAGAACAGAAGCATAAATAGGAGTTTAATAGGCTGCACAAACACATTAGACTGGTGTGTGTTTTTATGATATATGTACAGTGCGTGCTGGGATTTTAGAAAACAAAAGGGAATTAGAATCAAGTAAAACAAAGAGAGAGCCAATAAGGGGTCATTTAAGAGCTACAAAAATGTACGGTATACAATATGTCATTTTTATTAGGTATAGTCTCAAAACTGAATGCACATAAACTACTGCTGTGAAACAACAGCCACCTAAAGTCTGGGTGAGCCAACCCCCCCCCCCCCTCCACCACCACCACCAAATGCCAATTCCTAGCAGTTGCACGATATAGAAACAGTGAACAGTGCCTTTGTAGGGGTCCTTTTAGGGATACCACCTGTCTGGCTTTGATATGAACAGCCAAGTTCTGTAAGCCAACGTCTGTATGAAAGAGTAGCTGGTTTTGTGGGGTTACAGGCACATGACATGAATAGTGGTTCACTAGGGGCTTCGGAAACATGGCTTCTATGGCCTCACAAAACTGGATAACATGGTAGCTCCTAACATCATGTGGTGGCTGCATCATTCCACTTCAGATGCCTATGTCATTACTGTGTTCATTAGTGGCATAGGGGGTCAGAATGTAAGCAGGGCCATGATTTGCTCCCAGTTATGGTCATGCTGACCAGGGGGTCCTCCCACCAACAGGATTAGGGTAGTACACCAGGAATGTGGGGGAACGCCACCACATTTTCCTGGCCCAATGCCCACCTCCAGAAATAACGAATGTTGACACGTTTACCTTTTACTGCAACAGGAATAAAATGCACAGTTCTGTCCGGGCTTTATCCTATATAACCTAGGACCTGTAATGCTCGGATCACGAGACTCTGTGACGTTACATGGATAATCCTTTACAACTGAAGTGCATATCACAACTTAGAGTTTTTCTTGTAAAGATAGTTCTGTTTCCTTCATTTGGCACTAATTTGCGAGATTTGTTCGTATACTTGTAACACATTATAAGTTATGTTTTCTTAATTGCTGGAAATATATGCTTTCTCATGTATGTCATGTTAAAACAACAATAAAATGCTTTGAACTTAAAAATGCACAGTTCTTTGCCAAAACACAGCTTTGCCTTGGTCTCTTTACCCCTGACATCAGTAGCACTGTACAGTTCAAGTTTAACATCAACATCAAGTTGCCAATCAGCATTTCTAGTTCCTCATTGTAGGTCCCCTTAGGTGGGTTCTCCAACGGAGCTTGAACCAGGCCTACCCTGAAGGGTTCACTTCAAAAAAATGAAAAACTTACATAGTAGTATACTAGGGGTGGCCTCTTCCCATCAATCTCTGCCCAAAGCTCTTCTGGCTCTGGAATATAAGGGACTAATCTAGCCCCATCCACAATATGGGTATCTCTTAGTGTTGCTAACCCCTGCTTATGATAGGCTGTAACCATAGCACTCTTCAGAAGAAAGAGAAATTCTTAATCCGAGCAGGACATGCAGCAGTGTATGTAATGTGAGTGTCCAACACAGCCAGAGATTGGGGGGCAAGCCGGTGGCGTGTACAGCCACGATGTATGGGGAGCCAGATGTTAGATCCAGCCTGTAATGTTGGGGATTTAGTAGGTCTACTACATGTTTCAGGGACTCTGCCACCTTTGTCAAGCCACTTGGATAAAATGATTGTGTAAGTATAGTTAGGAAACCCGTATTATTATGCTGTACAGTGAAAGTGAATAATATTCTGTGTCAGTACAGGAACTGATCAAAGAGGAGGAGTGGCCTCTTAGTGGCTCTGATATGGTGCACTGTCGCATATAGTTGACCCTGGTTGTGGCCCCAATATTGTCTTTCCTTTACATTAAAGCAAAATGATCCTTTAGTTACCATCCCTATCCCAGTACCACCCAAATGTCTTATACTCACCTGTCTTTTTCCAGCCAGATCTGGAATGTATAAGTGTCACTTCACAATCTCCAAACCAGTCCTTTGCTTCTTGTTCATACAGACACAAAAAACAAAATTTCATTAACTCCGAAGGAGAGGCCGTCTATTATGCATCCTAACGAAAGACATCCTCTCCATAGGAACAAATAATTTTTTCTGCACATGCACAGAAGAATCGGGAGGTCGTCTGGTAGAATTTGCAATGGTATCTGTATGGCTTTCTGTGGATTATACAGCTTGAATCCAGCAGGAGAGTGGCGACTTGGCGAGGTAAGCATGAACTTTGGGGAGATCTTTGAAATAGGGACACATATAATATTCCTAAATGACCCCAAATTTGTTCATCAATAGAGATGGGTGAACTGTTCAGGCCAAGCATCGGTTCGAAGCCCGAACAGCGCCCGTTAAGGTTGTTTGCCGAACACCTGAAATTTAGGGGTGCTCAGCGGGATGTTTGCCCACCGAGTGCACCGCCGAGCGCACAGTGAATAGTTTCCGGTTGTTAAAAAGTGGGTTGTTAAGAAGGGGGCCGGGAAGCCAGCCGCCTGTTCTTAATAACGGATAAGTCATCAGCTGTCAGCGGGCTTCCCCGCTGACAGCTGAATAAAAAAATTTTGAAAAAACACGACGTGGGAGTCCCCCCAATCCATACCCTTGGGTCTGGTATGAATTTTAAGGGGAACCCCATGCCAAAAAAAAAAGACCCTTTTCTGAGCTTGCAGCCTGGCAGGCCAGGAAAGGAGGGGGACGAGCAAGTGTGTGTGTATGTATGTATGTGTGTGTATGTGTTTGGGCCCCATAGCAGTTGCATGGTCTGTTATATGTAAGCCATCGAGCATCACTGTCTACAATGCAATGTAGTTTGTATCAACAAATGAATCAATTGAATCCAAGGATGTGGATATTTCAGTCAAATGGGAAAGCAGGCCCATGCTAGTTAGATGTTCTGGGCTTCAGCTGCAGTACTTAAAGTGATTGCTTTCTGCACAAGAAATATATCATGTTTCTTGTTACTACATATTGGCGCAGACAAATAATTGCTCACTGGAACTTTACACCATTACATCAAATTCAACTGCCTTCAATAAATCACCCTACCATTCTGCAAGTTGATTTTTCCATCATTATATCCAACTCATTATACAGTGTACTCATATGCTAGAAGCACAGTATTTTTGCTGCTGTTGTGCCTTTAATCCTTCCCATAGTCTCCTTCACTCCCATCCTCTTAAATCCATATTTGTTTGTAGAACAAAGTGCTGGAAGCAATTCAGGATATGAATAATCAAGACTAATGCTAATCTCTTAAGAGAATCCCCAAAGGGTTTTCACTGTGCTCCCAGCCAGGCACATTGTGTCAATGTTTTGCGATCTCAGACAAAACAAGCTTGTGATTTGTGGCTGAGATAGAGCTTTATCCAGGATCTGAACCTCATAGATCACGCTCAAATTCCTGATTATTTACCGGTAGGATATTCCTGTTCAATATTTCTTGCTCATCGCTCAAACTCTGCTTTGCTTCTGGAATCAAAAGAAAGCTCAAATGAACTTTAAGGATGCTCAATGAACTTGGCTGGTTGTACAGAAGTTGATTGGTAAATCAACGATGTCTGTCTAACCAAGGTACACATACATGGATGGAAAATTCGGCCAGTTCCTGCTCAACTGGCTGAATTTCGATCCATATATGGCCGGCTAAAAGGCAAACATCTAAATACATAATAGGAAATAATATTTAACCTGCAAAAAATTTCAAATTCTGTTTAGTTTTCTAATCCAGTAACCGCTGCCAGACAATATAGAAAGCCCTAATCATCTCCTTTTCCCTTTTCTCCATTGTAGTCAAAGCAATACTGCTTGGTCAAGACCATGAATGAATAGAAAAAAAGCAGCAGCTCATTGATTAAACCATCTCTGTGCTCTCTACTGCAGTCAGAAAACTCCATTTGTGATATTCACAGCTCTGTGCAGTGCCATATAGCCTGATTTGCCCTGACCTTAGCACAAAGATTTAAGTACTAGTGTAAAATATATATTTTTAACTGTGATGCCAGCATGGGTGGTTGTTTTAACGGTGTCATCAGTGATGAACCACCCTGGCTGAGCCCACTTCCACCCACATACCTGAGGCTTAAATAGACTTTATTAAACAATAAATCCACGTAAGGATGGAAAAAAATGCAGCGACAGGCAACAAATGTTCCACATTTTGACATGTTACAAACAAAAACGTAAATGTATTCAATTGGGATTTCATATGATAGACCAACACAAAGAGGCACATAATTGTGAAGTGGTCCCCACCTGAACTCTGCATCCAGCTCCCACCTAAATTCTGTTCTCCCCCTGAACTCTGCACCCACCTGAACTCTGCACCCAGCACCCACCTGAACTCTTAACCCAGCACCCACCTGAACTCTGCACCCAAAAGGAGAGCAAATCAGCGCAGGTATGTATATAAAACACAGCAGCTGGACACCAGGGTCAAAAATCAAATCCCTAAGCAGAAAACAATAACAGATGGTGCAGCGCTAGAATAACCACAATAACAGTCCAAGAATATGCAGTCAATCCAATCGTTCAGGTGCAGTGTGGTTTCATGCTGACATCTCAGTGACTTTTCAGTGAACCCTCCACCGATACAAAGGCTGGCCTCTCACCTTATAGTGGGGACCCTTTGGTTATAGAGGGTCACAAAAGCATTCCCTTACGGGTCATATAAAGATGAAACACAGCAGATCCACATCCATCAGACAGAGGGGCATGAGCGGACATATGACAGCATAAAGACACTCTCCCAGCGTATTAGATGATATGGAACAGAAAAGGTACAAAATACTGCTCTCTGTATACCTTCATGCTGCACTCTTGGCATGAAGGTATACAGAGAGCACTATTTTGTACCTTTTCTCACAGGGGAGATCTGCACAGATAATCAGGGTACTGATCATCAGCTCCCCAATTATCAGTGTAGTCCCAACAGTGCCCAGCAGTGATGCCAATCAGTGTCCACAAGTGATGCCAGTCAGTGCTGCCTTTCAATGCCCAACAGCGCCTGTTCATTAGTGCTGCCAATCAGTGCCGCCAATCAGTGCCCATCAATGCCACCTATCAGTTCCCATCAGTACTGCCTATCAGTGCTCTTCTGAGCTGCATATCAGTGCTCCCTATTAGTGCCTCCTCATCAGTACCCTTCAATGCGGTCTCATCAGTGCCCATCAGTGCAGCATCTCAGTGCCCATCACTGCAGCCTCATCAGCGCATATCAGTGAAGGAGAAAAATCCCAAATTTTCAAAACATTTTAACAGAAACTAAGAAACACTTTTTGCACCCACCTGAACTCTGCACCCAGCACCCACCTGAACTCTGCACCCAGCACCAACCTAAACACTGCATCCACCTGAACTCTGGACCCAGCACCCACATAAACTCTGGACCCAGCACCCACCTAAACTCTGCACCCAGCACCCACCTGAACTCTGCACCCACCTAAACTCTGCACCCTGCACCCACCTGAACTCTGCACCCTGTACCTAGCACCCACCTGAATTTTGCATCCTGCACCCACCTGAACTCTGCACCCTGCACCCACCTGAACTCGGCACCCTGCACCCACCTGAACTCTGCACCCTGCACCCACCTGAACTCTGCACCATGTACCTAGAACTCACCTGATTTCTGCACCCTGTACCCTGCACCCACTTGAACTCTGCACCCTGCACCCAACTGAACTCTACACCCTGTATCTAGCACCCACCTGAACTGTGCACCCAGCAGAATGACTTCAGTGTATTTTTTACTGAAATGTGGTGTTTCATAAAAAATATGAACTATCACTATATTATTCTCCAGGGTGTTTGCTTTCAGACAATATATAACATATCCCGTCTGCCAAATATTGATGAGTGGATGACAGAAACTAAGAAACACTTTTTTATTTTCAAAACTTTCTGTCTTTTTTCATGTTTAAATAATAATAAAATAAATTAAATGGTGATTAAATACCACCAAAAGAAAGCTCTATCTGTCTTGAAAAAAATGATAACACTTTGTTTGGGTATAGCGTTGCATGATCGCGGCATTGTCATTCAAAGTGCGACAGCGCTGAAAGCTGAAAATTGGTCTGGGCAGGAAGGGGGTAAAAGTGCCCAGTAGGCAAGTAGTCAAACTAATCTTCAGTCCTAAATTATTTTTTTTGTAAATGTGTGTGCAAACCCTCCCCCCCCCACCCCCCAATCTCCGCAAAAACAGCTCTGGCAGTGAAAGGGTTAAAGTAATTTCAAGTTTGAAAGATCTAGTGAAAATGTCTCATTATGCAATTTGCAATTCTATAATTCATACATTAATTTTCTTTATTCGATTTTCATATATGCATGCAATCCTAGTACTTATTTGTCTGGACAGATTTTTTATTTTATTCTATGACAGAAGCTAACCCCAACTATTTTAACTTACTTTTGCATTCACTTTAATGTTTGCAAACAAAATATGGAAGTCCTGATCTGTATCTCTCTTAATTGATTGGAATATAAATCTACACAAACACAGCTCTAACTTCTTTCCCCAGAAATATACAACTTGGGAAATAGATAAAGGCTGCAGAACTAGCCCCAAACTGTATATTTATGATTTTCTTCAAACCAAGTCAGCTCTGTAATACTCACTGAGTCATCACTAACATAATTAATAAAAGGTCAGTTATGCCACAGTTCGCTAGCGATAACTTATCGGGAATTATTGATCAAATAATGTAAAACGCACATTACACAGAGAAACCAATTACTCTTCTTTCTTCTCTGAAAGAGCCATCAAAGGACTCCAAATCAATTTTTTTAACTTTAAAACTCACTTTGTGTTCACTGTTACCGAGGCAAATGCCCAGCAGTACCATTACTATAGTGCGTCAAAGCGAATGCCCGTAACAGTGAAATTCCTCTGACTCCTGATAATAAGCTATTCCATAGCTATACCTGTAAAAATGACCAGCCTGAAATAATCCAGCAGGACTTAATTTTCTGACTTAAGTTCCACTTTAAAGAAGACGTGTAGCCAAAGCTTTTTTGACTATACTTCTCCTTTAGATCATAGGAGTGCAGTTAGTTCTGCACTCCTGTGACCCGTTTTCGGGCTAAAGCCCATTGTCAGCTGACACAGATCTGGTCACAGATCTGGTCCAGACTCTGAAAAGCTCCAGACCATATGGTCGAGATCCACCCAGAAGCCTGGACCAGAATCTGGCTCAGCCTCTCAGCGAGCCGCCGAGAGCCTGATCCAGCCACTCCCCGCCCCTCCACAGCCCAGCGTTCCAGTGAGCGTTGGAGGGGCAGAGCAGTCACCAGCTCTCTGCAGGCTGAGGATCGAGAGCTGAGCAATCAGCGGTGATTGATCACTCAGTTCTCAGTCTTAGAGGTGGTGGGCTACAGCTTCAGCTGGGATTGGTGCTGCAGCTATCTAGGCGAGTATGATTTTTTTTTTTTTAAAGCCATACTGCAATCATAAACATTATCGGAACAATATCAGAATTATGAGTTTAATTTCATGAAAATTAAACTTATTGTGGATCTCTAATATTTTAGAATTCCAAGTTTTTTTTTCAGATTTTTTATTTAAGAGCTTTATTATAGTATGCCAGAATTCTGACTTTCAATCTTAGAGGTAGAGATCCTGTCTCAGAAACCTGACTTTATCTCAGAACTCTGACTAATTGTGAAACTTATATTTTCATAGTTCTGTCTTTTTATTTTGGAGCTCTATTATATTATGTTAGAAATCTGACTTTTATTCTCAGAGAATAATATTCTGCCTTAATATACTTTTTCAGAATTCTGTCCTTTTATTTCAGAGCTATTTAGTCTTCCTCTCAAAAGAGCTGCTGAGAGTAAACCCAGGTTGTAACGAGGCTGCCAGTCACAAACACAGTCCCATGCACACCGACAATTCAAGCTCAGTCTAGGGGATGTCTGTTTAGTATTTAGTGCTGAAGAACTTCAATAGAAGAGGCCATTTTTGGCCACATGATACTCCAAACCAATCAGTAGCAAAAATAGAAGGAGAACTTCTTTCTTATCTCCCTAATAGCAGCTTTTCTGGAGGTAACATCCTGGGAATAGCGAGTGTATGTAGGACCCTACAGCAGCCGTCTACTTAGCAATCTCTGGCACTTGCACAGCCAATAGTCCCCAGCAAGGTCTTTTCTCAGTGTCCCAGAAGCTGTCTGCCACCCAGCATCCCCAGGTAGATCCTTAGCGAGGGAGATAACAAGATCTTTCTCTAGGTCCAGGATTTCAGTGCAGTGCCCTTCAGCAAACATCCATCACCAATCTTCTCCAGGCCCTCAGCCCAGCAGCTGCTGAGGCCCACACTGCAATTTTTCGTCTCAGTAAAGCTGCCTCCAGGGGCAGTAGCCCTAAGAGACCAGGAACCCTCTGTGGAGGAAAAAAGAACACTCTGGTCAGCTTCCTATACATTTATCACCTCCCCAGCCACCTTCTGGATGCCCCCTTCCAGAGATTGACTGGAGCATGATAAATATTCATAGTGATCATTTGAATATCCCTGCCCTATATTCTGGAAGCTTCTTCCAGAAGCAGGTGGAAGGAATCAAATTCCCCACTCAGGAAACCCTGAACAGACAAAAACAATCAATCACTGCTCCACTCACTACAGTAGAGCCAAAAACGAAATTTAACCTAACAGCCCAACTACAGGAGGGTGCTACAGCTCTGATATAGCATGTCAGAAATCTACCTTTTAAGGGGTAGGTATGCTGTCTTGGAATCCTGACTTTTTTTCTCAGAGGTCTGAGATATTTCAGAGTTCTACTTTTAGAGTTCTAAATTATTATGTTAGAATTCTGACTTTTATTCCCTATGATGGATTTGCTTTTTCAAAATCCTGACTTTTTTTTCTTAGAGGTCTGGAATATCTCAGAACTCTGGCTTATAATGAAGTTTAGAATTCTGACTTTTCTTTGCAGAGCTCTGATATCTCTCAGAATTATGACTTTTTGTTTTCAGAGCTCTGATATAATATCTCAGAATTCTTTTAACGTTAAACCTCAAAGGTGAATATGTTGTCCCAGAATCTCAACTCAACTCTCTCAACTTTTTCTCAGAGGTCTGCGGTATCTCAGAACTCTGCCTTTTTTAATATTTCAGAGTTCAGATTTTTTTCATTTTAGAGATATAATATATCTCATAAAATAATCTGATATATTATCTAAAGAAAAAAAATCTCTGATATGCTACAGTATGTGTGAGTTTTGACTTGTTTTTTTTTTTTTTTTATCTTGTTTTAATATTTTAAAGAATATCAGAAGAATTTAATCAAATACAAATATAAATTTTTTAATCATAATAACCTATTCCTATTCCTGTCTGGGAAGACTCCCACACCCCAGCACACACAAGACAGCCACATCATCTCCAGATGAATACCTATGATGAATTACCCATAAATATATAGTTATAATTAGGTGACCACCCAAGCATCCCATGACAGCCATGCAGAACCCAAAATCGAATAAAACAAACAAAAAATAAATAAAACAAAAACAAAACAAGCAATCAAGAAACTAAACTTCATATCAAAGCTAACCTAGAACAAGGCAAAACAAAACAATCAAAAACAGCGAAGGAAAAATAAACCCCAAAACACACCCTACATGCTCTCCGCCTCGCTATGACAACCACCTCAAGAGGCAAAGATGGATTTCTGATGGAACTCCTGCGTTGTTCGATATCTGACTTGTTTTTTTCACTTTGGAGACCTGGTATGTTATCTTACAATTTTATCTTTTTATTTATTTTTTAGGTTTACAATAATAATTTAGAACAAGACTTCACTAATAATAGATTAGGTGCACCCAGACGGTCAAAAGCTTTTGAAAAATAAAGTTACATTTGCACTTCTTACAGACTATAACTCTTCAGGAGAAAATTAACCTTCCTGGAACAAGAAAGATTACAGAACATCTCATTTTGAACTTGTTTCATCTCGCTCAGTATTTAGAGAGCTAGTACTTTGTGCAATAAACAGATTCCTTTTTCTCTGCATACATGGTAAAATGGCAGTTTAGTCTTTTAAAGACTACTTGTAACAAGTGTGCTAAATGCCAGCGGGAGTCAGTGTTCTTCCTTTTTCTGAGTATATGCTCTTCACATAAATGAGTGACGATTTAGAATCCTCGCTTGACTCTGATGGCTGAAGATTCTGCAGTGCATCGCAGCCAATTATTGGGTACAGAGCAGTTGTGCGGAGGACAGAGAATGAATGGATGGCAGACATGTCATTCCCTTATTTTTACATCACTGAAATGGCAAGTCAGTGGCAATTCTAGATGATTATGTAGTTGGCAGCTTGCTGTGACTCATTGCTTTGGATAAATAGTTTTTCCTTTTGCTTTCCATATCCAGTCCTAAAATGGACATATTTTGTTAGTTTCCGTCCATTTCTTGTTTTGTAGATGGCTGGGTCACCTGTGATTGGAAGGCTATGTTCTCTCCCATTGTCTTATTTGTTGACTTGGATATTGCTATCAATTCTCCATGTGTCATATTTCTAGCTTGCTTATGGAAAGTAACTTAAAGTACATCTCCCATTAGAGAATTATGAAGGTTGCAACTGAGGGTCCTCTTCCCTCTGAAAATTACAATTGCCTGACTGCCACGAAGATGCTCTGCAACATTTGCTTAAGCACTACCCTGGAACAAGAATAGAAATAAGACATTTTGGAACTTTTTTCACTCATTTACCACATTTTGTTTTTGGTTTAATATTAAAACCAAAAAAAAAGCTAGAGAGCAAGAATTTTAAATTTTAGGAAAGAGGGCAACAGTGACTATCCTTGTACTTATTTCATGACAGGTGCACCTAAATATTTAAAGACTTCCTAGACATGGTTCTGGACTACTGTAATTACCAAGAGAGGAAGTAAAGGACGCTTATTTCTGCAGTGCTGTTTAAATTACCTTTGGGTAGACTTATAGGGGTTTATTTACTAAAGCTGCAGAGTGCAAAATCAGGCTCACTTCTGCATAGAAACCAATCAGCTTACAGGTTTTATTTCCAAAGCTTAATTGAACAAGCTGAGGTTAGAAGCTGATTGGCTACCATCCACAGCTGCACCAGATTCTGAATGCACCAGTTTTAGTAAATCTACCCCATTGACTGTGAATGGAGTCGCCATTGGACAACTCAATCCACAGACACAGTGTACAGAGCTCATCCGAGCAGCTCTGTATCTTGTGATTGCTGTGATGCCCAAATACAGTGATCAGAAATGTAAACAGATTTGTGGTTACATTGGACAGCACATTGGAGGAAGGGGGGGGAAGAGGAATCAGTGGCGTAGCGTGGGGGGTGCAGGGGGTGCAGGGGGTGCCGTGGCCCCGGGCGCGATATTTAGGGGGACGCCAGTATGTGTCACTGGCTGCCTCCTCCTAATTTCTAATTTTGTGTCCCCGGGCTCCGGCCGCCATGTTAAGTGTCCGGCGCCCTGTGATTGGGTGTATGGGGGTCATGTGAGGCGTCCCGCCTTCGCATATGACCCCCATACGCCCAATCACAGGGCGCCGGATACTGAACATGGCAGCAAGCAGAGCGCAGGGGAGAGAAGAAAGTGAGCCGCCGCTGTCTTCTCCTCCTCCGGATCGATGCTGTCACGTACCTGGTAGGTTGTGAGCCTGAAGTGCAGGAAAAGACCTCCCTTACAGCTCCCACTCCCGTTCCCCTGGAATGGAGACAGAGGGCCAGGAGTGAAGAGTGGTATGGGTGCCTGGCAGGATCAACGGTTGCTGAAAGTCCAGTAGTGGTGGCACCCTCTGGAGTCAGTAGTCTGAAGAGTAGACTGAGGACAGAGACTGGAATGCAGGACTGGAACCAGGAACAACAGCAGGTAATAGCAGACTGGAAGCTGGACTGGAACAACAGCAGAAGATAGCCTGGAACACTGGACTGGAACCAGGAACAACAGCAGGTAATAGACTGGAACGCTGGACTGGAACACAGCAGAAGATAGCCTGGAACGCTGGGCTGGAACACAGCAGAAGGTAGCCTGGAACACTGGACTGGAACCAGGAACAACAGCAGGTAATAGACTGGAATGCTGGACTGGAACACAGCAGAAGATAGCCTGGAACGCTGGGCTGGAACACAGTAGAAGGTAGCCTGGAACGCTGGACTGGAACCAGGAACAACAGCAGGTAATAGCCTGGAACGCTGGGCTGGAACACAGCAGAAGGTAGCCTGGAACGCTGGACTGGAACCAGGAACAACAGCAGGTAATAGCAGACTGAACGCTGGACTGGAACCAGGAACAACAGCAGGTAATAGCAGACTGGAAGCTGATGAGCACAGCGGAGGGTCAACAAGCCGGTGGTCAGTAACGTTCGGACAGCAAAGGTACCAGGGGTAATGCAGAGGGATGGTCAGGCAAGCCAAGAGGGTCTGGTGCAGGCAGATAGCAGGATCGTCAAACAGGAAGCCGGGTCAGATAACAGGAAACACAGATCAGATAACACTCACAGAACGCTGTAGAGCAGACAGCGGGGATGGAGTGTGACAGGCAGGTTTAAATAGCCCGCCTGACACCAGCGGGAGTGCGCGCGCGCGTTCCCGTGCGTGACCGCACCCGTGAACGCGCGCGCATGCGCAATGGGACCCGTGGCCGGGTTCCCGTGCGCCTGGGACGCCGGTTACTGGCAGGATCTTCGTGACATTGCCACCCCCCCCAAGGGGCAGCCTCCGGATGCCCCTTTGAAAAAATTTCTCTGGATGAGCTGTTTTAAAGGCTTGTAACAGGTCTTCAGCATGAATATTATCCTCTGGTTCCCAAGAATTCTCCTCTGGGCCAAACCCCTTCCACTTTATTAAGAATTGATTTTGGTTACCTCTTTTCCTGTGGTCCATGATAGCCTCCACCTTGAATTCCTCTTCCCCATCTACCAGGATTGGATCAGGAGGATCCGTACTTCGACCTGGAAATGGGTTAGTAATAGATGGTTTAAGCAAAGACACATGAAAAACTGGATGTACCTTTAGTGAATCCGGAAGTTCAAGTTCATATGCAACTTCATTAATTCTCCGTTTAACAGGGAATGGTCCAAGAAATTTGGGACCCAATTTCTTGGAAGGGCAGGCCAACCTGAGGTTTATGGTGGACAACCATACCTGATCCCCAGGTGCAAGTAAGAGCTCACCTCGCCTCTTTTTATCGAAGGTTGCTTTGTTGTACTCCTGGGTTCTGGTCATGGTGTCCTGTAAAATTTGGTTGTTAGAGGTAAAGAAATCCAATTTCTCCTGGACTGCGGATACTGTGCATTCTGGAAGAGAATTTGGTAAAAATGAGGGGTGGAAACCATAATTTGCAAAAAACTGAGTTTGCTTGATAGCGGAATGAATAGAATTGTTATAAGCGAATTCAGCCAATGGTAAAACAGCAATCCAATTATCTTGGGCAAAGGAAGAAAAACAGCGCAAGTATTGTTCAAGGGTCTGGTTTGTTCTTTCTGTTTGCCCATTAGTCTGGGGGTGATAAGCCGATGAAAATGAGAGTTCAATGTCCAAGGTTTTACACAAAGCCCTCCAGAATCGAGAGGTAAATTGTACCCCTTGATCTGAAACGATGTTAACTGGTACCCCATGGAGCCTGACGACCTCTTTAATGAATGCTTGTGCTGTTTCTGTAGCTGAAGGGGTACCCCTCATTGGGACAAAGTGCGCCATCTTCGACAACCGGTCCACTATGACAAAGATTGAAGTGAAGCCCCCGGCCGGGGGTAGTTCTACAATAAAATCTATTGAGAGCATTTTCCAGGGTCTATCTGGGACAGACAAGGGTTTTAGTAGACCCCATGCCTTTGTTTTGTGCCCCTTGTTCCTAAGGCAGGTGGTACAGGACTCTACAAACTCTTTACAATCTTTGCGCAGCTGAGGCCACCAGAAGGTGCGCTGAACCAAATCAGTGGTCTTAGCCACACCGAAATGCCCAGCCAGCGCATGATCGTGACAAAGCTCTAGTACTGGAACTCGTAGTGTTTCAGGTATAAAGATCCTACTCTCATGCCACAATAACCCATCCTTAACCTGGAGCTCTGTCTTAATGGAGGATTCTATTTCTGCGGAGGCCTGTTTAATCTGGGAAAGCAGGTTTCCCTGAAGTAGAAGAAAGTTCCCTGGAGACAAAATGGTGTCTGGAGGGGAAATCTCTTGAGGTTTGTGAAACATCCTAGACAGGGCGTCAGGTTTGGTATTCTTGGAGCCAGGACGGTAAGTGACATGGAAGGAGAACCTGGAGAAAAAGAGAGCCCACCTGGCCTGACGTGGCTTCAACCTCTTTGCAGACCTCAAATACTCCAGGTTCTTATGATCTGTAAAGATTAAAACTGGATGAGCGGCACCCTTCAACAGATAGCGCCACTCCTCCAATGCCGACTTGATTGCCAACAACTCTCTGTCACCTACATCATAATTTCTCTCTGCCGTGGATAATTTACAAGAAAAGAAAGCCACAGGATGCAGCAGGGCTTTGGTCCCCTGTCTTTGGGATAATACTGCTCCTACAGCAATTTCAGATGCATCCACTTCTAGAATAAATGGCAGAGAGGAATCTGGATGCTTCAGTACAGAGGCGGAGGTGAAAAGGCCCTTGAGAGTCTCAAAAGCCTTTTGAGCCTCGGCCGACCAATGGAAGCGTGTACCCTGTTTGGTAAGCTGTGTGATGGGTGCAATGATGGCTGAGAACCCCTTAATAAATTTGCGGTAAAAATTAGCGAATCCAACGAATCGCTGGATTCCTTTCT
Organism: Lithobates septentrionalis; assembly: GCA_037952835.1. Lineage (NCBI taxonomy): Eukaryota > Metazoa > Chordata > Amphibia > Anura > Ranidae > Lithobates > Lithobates septentrionalis. The sequence continues at coordinate 310,827 of JBBDGP010001990.1, read as the reverse complement.
TATCAGTTGGGACTGGCCAATCTAGAACAGCTGTGACCTTCTGGGGGTCCATTTTAATGCCCTTATTGGAGATGACTAACCCTAAAAATGGAATACTTTCCTGTTCGAATTCACATTTTTCAGCCTTTGCATATAGACTGTGTTGTCGAAGTCGGCCCAAAACACTTCTGACGTGCCTGCGATGGGATTCAAGGGAACAAGAGAAAATCAATATGTCGTCTAAATAGACGATGACAAACAGGTCTAGAAAGTCACGTAACATATCATTAATAAGCAGGCTTGAATGGAGGAGAAGATTTGGATGCCGCACACCGGATGTAGTCAAAAAAACTTCACTTTATTGAAAAAATGGGATCATCAAAATAACAAGACTGTCATGCAGAAAGTACAGGTAAGCTGACGCGTTTCGCACTCAGGACTGAGTGCTTACTCATAGCTCATTAGCTATGAGTAAGCACTCAGTCCTGAGTGCGAAACGCGTCAGCTTACCCGTACTTTCTGCATGACAGTCTTGTTATTTTGATGATCCCATTTTTTCAATAAAGTGACGTTTTTTTGACTACATCCGGTGTGCGGCATCCAAATCTTCTCCTCCATTCAAGCCTGCTTTGCCTAGCATTCAGCCAGCACCTGGAGCTCTTCTGCTCTGAAACTTCCACTTACACCTGGGTCAGTGTCAGCCTGAGCGGTGGAAACACTTTCTTTGCTTGTCTACATCATTAATAAAGTATTGAAATGTGGCAGGGGCATTACACAGGCCGAAAGGCATCACGAGGTACTCAAAATGTCCATAACGGGTACGAAAAGCGGTCTTCCATTCGTCTCCATCCCTGATACGAACTAAATTGTAGGCCCCACGGAGATCAAGTTTGGTGAATATGGTAGCCGTCCCCAGTCTCTGAAACAACTCGGGTACTAAGGGGAGAGGGTACCGATTCTTCACAGTAATTTTGTTTAGTTCGCGGTAATCCACACACGGCCTGAGGGTTTTATCTTTTTTCTGCACGAAGAAGATGCCTGCACCTGCGGGGGACGTGGATGGCCGAATGAAGCCTCTTTTGAGGTTTTCGTCAATGTATTCCTTCAATGCCCCTTGCTCCACCTCAGTCAGGGGAAATATTCTTCCAAAAGGAATTTCAGCACCAGGAAGTAACTCAATGGGACAGTCATAGGCCCGGTGAGGGGGTAACACCTCTGCCCTCTGTTTACTAACTACGTCCAGGAAATCATGATAGGCGGAAGGAATGGATTGAAGTAGACTAGGATCTGTATCTAGGCACAACAGAGTAGAGTTCTCCTGGATGTTCTGGGTTCTGCAAAACTGTTGGCAGTAAGGAGAGGGAAAGGTCACCTCACCCGTGATCCAATTTATGTCCGGATTATGGGCCTGTAACCATGGCATGCCGAGTATTATGGGGAACAGGGGTGAAGCGATAATGTCCAGGCGCAGCTGTTCCTGATGGGTGTTGGAAACGAAAACGGGTATTGGCATAGTCTCTTGGGTGACAGGTCCAGACTTGATAGCGGTCCCAACAGCTAGATGGATAGAAAGTCCATGGGCTTTAGGTGACAAGGGTATTTGGTGTTGGATGGCAAAACGAGAATCTATGAAACAGCTGCAAGCTCCTGAGTCAATAATGGCGTTGATTCGTAGATTCTTCCCTGGAAGCTGTAGCAGAAGAGGAAGAGCAAGGTGAGTGGTATTTTTAACCAGGGATGTCACATAGTCAGTAGATAGGGATAAACACTTACGAAGTTTGAGGGGACAGTTCCTGACATAGTGCCTGGGCTCCCCACAATACAGGCACAAGTTATTTGCTCGACGACGTTGTCGTTCCTCTGGGGTGAGTGAAGGCCGCAGGACTCCTAATTGCATTGGCTCAGGTAAGTTAAGCGTGGAGGTAGGTGGTGTTGATGATGGGTGATGGGGAACCTTAGGGGTAACCCAAGTTGGACGAGAAGACCCCATAGCTCTCTCAGACCTGCGCTCTCGTAGGCGTCGATCGATCTGGATAGCTAGATCGATTAAAGTATTTAAAGTCTGTGGTGTACCCACCCTGGCCAGTTCATCCTTCAGAGGATCAGAAAGTCCCAACCGAAATTGATAACGGAGAGCCGCATCGTTCCAGTTAGTATCCGCACTCTACTTCCTGAATTCAGCCACATAATCCTCCGCTGCTCTGCGACCTTGTTGAAGGGTGTGTAGAGCCGCCTCTGCAGTTACAGATAGCTGGGGGTCATCATATAACTGGCCTAGTGCGTCAAAGAAAGTGGAGAGGTTGGTCAGAGATATGTCCTTTTGCTCTAAGAGGCGATGGGCCCAGGTTTGGGGGTCACCAGAGAGTAGAGAAATCACGTAGCCCACCTTTGTAGCCTCCAGGGAAACGGTACGTGGTTGGAGAGCAAAAAACAGTTCGCAGGAGTTGCGGAAAGCTCTGAACTTATGGCGATTTCCAAAGAAACGTTCAGGTGTGGGAACCTTAGGTTCCGGAGGGAGCATCACCACCGTTGAGGAAGGCCCAACTGAAGGAGCAGGAGCAGAGGTAGCTCCCTGGGCCCCAATGGGGTTAGACAGGGTTAACACTCGTTCCTCCAGTCTGGTGTATCCTTGCTGCAGATTCTTGACTGCTTCAGTCAATCCTGCCAGGTGTGCACAGAGTTCCTCCATGGGAGACGTTCCCTGCTCAGGCTCAGACATGGCTGTCTGCTACTGTCACGTACCTGGTAGGTTGTGAGCCTGAAGTGCAGGAAAAGACGTCCCTTACAGCTCCCACTCCCGTTCCCCTGGAATGGAGACAGAGGGCCAGGAGTGAAGAGTGGTATGGGTGCCTGGCAGGATCAACGGTTGCTGAAAGTCCAGTAGTGGTGGCACCCTCTGGAGTCAGTAGTCTGAAGAGTAGACTGAGGACAGAGACTGGAATGCAGGACTGGAACCAGGAACAACAGCAGGTAATAGCAGACTGGAAGCTGGACTGGAACAACAGCAGAAGATAGCCTGGAACGCTGGACTGGAAACAGGAACAACAGCAGGTAATAGACTGGAACGCTGGGCTGGAACACAGCAGAAGGTAGCCTGGAAAACTGGACTGGAACCAGGAACAACAGCAGGTAATAGAATGGAACGCTGGACTGGAACACAGCAGAAGATAGCCTGGAACGCTGGGCTGGAACACAGTAGAAGGTAGCCTGGAACGCTGGACTGGAACCAGGAACAACAGCAGGTAATAGCCTGGAACGCTGGGCTGGAACACAGCAGAAGGCAGCCTGGAACGCTGGGCTGGAACACAGTAGAAGGTAGCCTGGAACGCTGGACTGGAACCAGGAACAACAGCAGGTAATAGACTGGAACGCTGGACTGGAACACAGCAGAAGATAGCCTGGAACGCTGGGCTGGAACACAGTAGAAGGTAGCCTGGAACGCTGGACTGGAACCAGGAACAACAGCAGGTAATAGCCTGGAACGCTGGGCTGGAACACAGCAGAAGGTAGCCTGGAACGCTGGACTGGAACCAGGAACAACAGCAGGTAATAGCAGACTGAACGCTGGACTGGAACCAGGAACAACAGCAGGTAATAGCAGACTGGAAGCTGATGAGCACAGCGGAGGGTCAACAAGCCGGTGGTCAGTAACGTTCGGACAGCAAAGGTACCAGGGGTAATGCAGAGGGATGGTCAGGCAAGCCAAGAGGGTCTGGTGCAGGCAGATAGCAGGATCGTCAAACAGGAAGCCGGGTCAGATAACAGGAAACACAGATCAGATCAGGTAACACTCACACTCCCTCCACTCAGGATTTACACGACAGCAGTAGGAGCCAATGGCTTCTGCTGCTGCCTCTGTGTACTGTGAGAGCAAGGAGAGAGAGAAGAGTCACTGTATAAGGGCACAGTGCTGGATCAAGTGAGGATTCCGTTAAGTGTTTAGGGAGGTGGGGGAGGGGGGGGGGGCGGCAAATACAGCTACTCGGACATTTTTTACTTTAATGGAGGAAATGTATTAAGGTCAAACATTTTTGACTTTAGAACCATTTTAAGGTTTTTATTCTTTAAATTCCTTTCTTTTTTTCAGACACACTATTATTGCCCATTTGCATCTACACTATATTACCAAAAGTATTGGGACACCTGCCTTTACACACACATGAACTTTAATGGCAACCCAGTCTTAGTCCGTAGGGTTCAATATTGAGTTGGCCCACCCTTTGCAGCTATAACAGCTTCAACTCTTCTAGGAAGACTGTCCACAAGGTTTAGGAGTGTGTCTATGGGAATGTTTTCCATTCTTCCAGAAGTGTATTTGTGAGTGGGGGCGGGGCCAAGCTGCATTGTGCGTCTATGGACGTACACATATCTGGTGAGGAGACAAGGGTAAGCCGCTCCAGGTGAGAACATTTTTTCTCTCCAACCTTGTGCAAGTCAAGTCCGCGATCTGGATGAGAAGTCAATAGAACAGGAAAAGGTTGAACGCACTCGCAGGGGTGAAGCAATAGTGAAAACTTTACTGAAGATAAAAATCCATCAAAGTGACTATATATGACATCATAAAACATCAATGCAGACCTGACAGAGATTAACGCGTTTTACGAAACAAAATTTGCTGACGGCGGGGAGGGGGCGGGGGTGGGGGTTTGCTGCCGGCAGAGCAATCGATCGATTGATCTAGGGGGTGGTTGTTTGTCACCTCCTCCCAAAGAAAAAACATCAGCCACCACTGGTAGCTATAGATAAAAAGATGTCAATGATCAATGATCTTGCCTTCCTCAAATCCACTGCGCCTCTGCTGAAATGAACATGACCAATAAATAGCACACATCTGTTTAAAGTGACTGAAAAAAAAGTTTAACTTGAAAAAAAAAACCTATCAACATACAATAAAAAACAATATTTCCCTCAAAATAATAAAAAAAAAAGAATAAATAACTTTAGCAACCTTTTAAACAAAAGCCCAGTTTTTAGGGGAAACGTGCTACAACAAAAAAAACAGTTTAACCTAAAAGAAAGACTCTTGTAGTATAAAAAACACATAAAAAAACACAATATATCCCCCCCCCCCCCCCCCCATGAAGACCCCAAAAATACCATCCCTTGAAACAAAAGTTTTGTGTTTTTTTAAAGAGAAACCTTGCAGTAAAAAAAGTTTGCTGTTGATGGGACAGAAGCAAAAAGTCACAACTGACCTCAAATTCCATTCCAAAATAAACATGAGGACAAAAAAAGCCCTCAATAATAAGAACGAAAATAGCAGCAAATTCGTTATTTTGCTCAAAGAGCTAGCAATCAGATTTAAAGAACAGTTTTTTTTAACTGACCCCAATCTCTCCCTATGCAGTTTGTCAGCTTTCCTTATCCTTTCCCCACAGTAGTTTCCAATTCCGTAACACTATGGTGTTAATTTACTAAAGGCAAAATAGACTGTGCACTTTGCAAAGAGTAGTTGCACGCTGCAAAAACAGTTGCTCCAGAGCTTAGTAAATGAGGTAAACTTTGCAAAGAATATCCAATCATGAGCAAGTGAAATAAAAAATATTTGCTTGCACATGATTGGATGATGGAAGTCAGCAGAGCTTCTGCTCATTTACTAAGCTCTGGAGCACCTGCTCTTGGAAAGTGATCTTTGCAAAGTGCACAGTCTATTTGCCTTTACTAAATCCACCCCCTATGTCTGCTCTCTGCCCCACCTTTTTAAGGTGGCTGGGTTATCCAAAAGCCCCCATATTGGCTCCTCTAAGCATGCTGACCATAGTTCAAAGGCCATTCAATGTATTCTCATTTTTTTTTTTAAATTGTCCCAGACAAATCTGCACATAAAATCTTCAGGACTGTGAATCTCAAACCAACTGGATTCTTCTTGAACCCATGGTAGTTGTGAGCCAAACCTGATCTTTACTTGCATTCCCTGTACAGCAGGGCTGGAATATGAAGGAAGAAGTAGTACACGCTGACAAGAAGCATGCTGATAGTATATGTAATCTTAGTGGCAGGAAAATGGGCTACAACAAAAATGGCAGGTGCCACTCAAGGCTCCACCAGGTCCTCTTACATGACAAACCACTAGGAGTGCCGACAAGGGCAGAGTTTGTTCCAGCCCAAAACATCCAGTAGGGAAAGAAAATCCTAAAAGTTGCACATCATGGCAAAACACTGTGAGGAGGTTCTGACAGCCTTAGTCCTAGCTGCAACCAGGCACGCCCCCCAACATGGTTCACTCCGGCAGACGGGGTGAAACGTGTGGGGGACTGGCCTGGTTTGGAGCTCAGACTGAGGCTGTCACACACCTTCTCTAAAGAGTTTTGCTGTGATGTGCGACTTTTAGGAGAAATTAGCTAATCACTGCACTTCTCCTTTGATTGTCCAATCACAGGCTAGGGGGGTTCCAGGCAGGGGCGGACTGACCATTGAGCCACTCGGGCACTGCCCGAGGGCCCTGGGCCACTAGGGGGCCCCATCAGGGTTGCCAGCCTCAGTAAAACCAGGGACAGTATGGACCAGGGACAGCCAATAGACAGTATGGACCTGGGACACTGTGTATACTGTGTGTACATGTATGTGTATACTGTGTGATTGTATACTGTGTGTGTGTATACTATGTGGCCCCATAATCTCTGATTGCCGGGGGGCCCCATAATCTCCTATTGCCCGGGGGCCCCATGAGTTGTCAGTCCGCCCCTGGTTCCAGGCCAACCTGTGCTCAGACCAAGTTGGTTAATGATAATGGCCATCAGCCTGAGAACCTCTAGGGGTGGGATAGAAACAACTGCAGGGGTGAACTCTGAATTGAAGGCTAATATTGCAGCTAAAACTAGTTTTATCTTTTTTTTCCGTTTTATAAGCTATTCATTTTTCACTTGTTATTTTCTTGCTTGATTTCTGCAAAATAATTCTGAGTGAGGAATAACTTGACCACACAAAGAAACCTCACACAAACACAGAGAGAACTTCCAAACGTCACGCCGAAAGAGTCACTAGTTGTGAGGGCCGTCTTTAATATTGATTGGACCATGGGCAAAGAATTTTCTTGGGCCCCCCCCCCCATGCAATTTTGCTCTCCACTTGCTCTGAGACATACAATAAATTGCAGCTAGACTCAAAATCAATTTACTGAATCAGATCAGACAGTGATTGCGATTGGTTGCCAGAGGTTACAGTGTATCATTACCACTCACTGACTGGTTGCTAGAGGTTACAGCACAGCAAACATTTCGGGTCACTGATTAGTTGCTATAGGTTACAGCACATGATTTCTGCTTGTTGATTGGTTGCTAGAGATTACTGTACATCAATACTGCTCACTGATTGGTTACTGCACATCATTACTGCTTACTGATTGATTGCTAGAGGTTACAGCACATCATCTCCTCACTGCCTGCACACCATGGACTGGACCTTGCTCACCTGTGCACCCCAAACTGTAATTCCTTCTCTGCCTACCTCTGCACACCACATACTACCCTCCGCCCACTAATTTGCTTACCTTTGCAGAACAGGCTGATGTTAGGCTTAATGACCACAGTTGTAGGCAGGACTTTCAAGCATACCCCTTTATCTCCCCAGTGTGTAGCATTCAGTATAGGTGATGGTGGATATGACCTCAGGGGGGCATGATATACATATGAATACCACCTCTGTTTACATAGAATGCTGCCGGTCTGCCACTATTTACATATAAATGCAGCTGCTATTTACATATCAATGCCAGTATTTACATATAAACATAGGGTCTGCAGGTGAGTCATCTGTACACAACATCAAGGCAGAGCTGGGCAGCATTAATAACAGACCTTCACACTGAGATATTAGGACACAGCATGAAACCAAAACATCAAGGGACGAGGGAATTTAAACTGAGATAGTTGGCAAGTATGAGGCAGCTGCTTTGGGCCCCACAACAATGACAGGGCCCAGGGCAGCTGCCCCTTTTGCCCTGCCTTAAAGACGGCCCTGCTAGTGGTAACTGAACCCTGGAATCCGTATGACCACTAATTCACCCATCCTGCCCTTTTTTTTTAAACATTGGCTGTCAGGAAATACTTTGACATACAGTTTTCCCACAGTCTGGCAGCTGCAGTTTGCCCAATCCCAATGAAAAAATTACATTTATCAACAAAGTCAAAGTGAACCTGTGACTCTGATAAGAATGTCAAAATAATGGCTCCGCTATGGAAGAGACTGTTATAAAGGGTAGGAACTAATTCTGTAAAGAAGTATAGAAAATGTTGGTGATATGTAAATGTAAATGTGTCTCTTAACAGGGAAGAGAGCGGTATTTGCAAGATATTTTTCCTTTTACTAGTTGTAAATTAAACCAAGCCAAGGGCACTCTCCGTAATAACATATACTGTAAAATGGTGCTGTATGAAAAAACAATGCCTTTCAAGGCAAAAAATGTCATAAGTGGCGAGCAGAAACATGAAGCATTTTGTAAGCGGACTACAGAGGAACATAACTCATGGATGTCTGCAAGGGCCTTCATAATTCATTAGGAGCAGAAATGGAGCCTGTTGGGTTTGCAGAGCACATAAAAATATACAGAAGAGAACACAGATTGAAAAAAAAGAAAATGCCAGAGAACAGTCTGTATTGTAATAACTATATAACTTAAGTGAATTGGTTTGGGTGGAAATATTGGAGCTGCCAAGGCTGGCTTGATTATAAAGCTAGAAGTCCTCGGGGTGTCCTTCACTACTAGCTACTGAGTCACAAACAAGGAGCCAGTAGAGACTGCAATGCCTAAACTCATATCGTGTGTGCTTGTTTTGGGTCAATAATGTTCTTTGTAAAGATGACAGCCTCAGAGCATGTATCTCTAAACCCCAAGTCAGCAATAGCAAATGTCATATCCCTATTTATACAGGTTCCTTTAAAAGGGTCAGCTGCGGGTGAAAGTTAGTAGACTCCATCACCCATTAGCACCTTTCATCTCTCAAGGACTCGAGGAGTGAAGAAAACTGTCTGCCAGATTAATCTTTTCTGTACTACCATGAAATGGGATCTCAATCCCAGCCCTTTCGCTGCGGCGGGAAGAGCCTCAGTGCTCCTGGCATATCCTCTCAATGTACAATAAAGGAATAATCCAAAAAAAACAAAAAAAACTTAGGGTCTCTCATCATTATCCTAGGAGGTGGTCAGATCTGGGAATTAAGATGCTGAGATTATGTCGAGCTGCCCCTAAAGGAACCTTGTGGATGATCCGTGGTTCAAACTGTAACTGTGCAGTCAATCTGGGGCATCACAAATACATTAAAGGACTCTGGTGTATGGTATATAGGGATGAGCCGAACACCCCCCGGTTCGGTTCGCACCAGAACCCACGAACGAACCGAAAGTTCGCACGAACGTTAGAACCCCATTGACGTCTATGGGACTCGAACGTTCGAAATCAAAAGTGCTCATTTTAAAGGCTAATTTGCATGGTATTGTCCTAAAAAGGGTTTGGGGACCCGGGTCCTACCCCAGGGGACATGTATCAATGCAAAAAAAACTTTTAAAAACGGCCGTTTTTTCGGGAGCAGTGATTTTAATGATGCTTAAAGTAAAAAAAAAAAAAAGTGAAATATTCCTTTAAATATCGTACCTGGGGGGTGTCTATAGTATGCCTGTAAAGTGACGCGTGTTTCCCGTGTTTAGAACAGTCCCTGCACCAAATGACATTTTTAAAGGAAAAAATCTCATTTAAAACTGCTTGCGGGTTTAATGTCATGTCGGGTCATGGCAATATGGATGAAAATCAGTGAGACAAATGGCATGGGTACCCCCCAGTCCATTACCAGGCCCTTTGGGTCTTGTATGGATATTAAGGGGAACCCCGCACCCAAATTAAAATAAGGAAAGGTGTGGGGCCACCAGGCCCTATATACTCTGAACAGCAGTATACAGGCGGTGCAAACAAGACAGGGACTGTAGGTTTGTTGTTAAGTAGAATATCTTTGTAATTTTGAACGGGTACATTTTTAACGTGTTTAGCTCCAGCCAAAAAATCTTTTTTAAGCTTTTTGGAAAACATAGGGAAGGGTTATCACCCCTGTGACATTTGTTTTGCTGTCTTTCCTCCTCTTCAGAAGATTTCACCTCACTTTTTGTCCCAATGAAAAATGTTTTTTGAAAATTTGGATTTTTTTGTGGAACAAGGATTGGAAAGCATCAGTGGAAAGGAGAAATTTTTTTCCCATATTAACTCTTACAGGAGAGAATTTCCCTTCCTAGGGGTAGATTTCATCTCAATTCCTGTTGTCTACTTCCGTTTGCAAGTAGGAGTCGTTTGTAAGTTAGATGTTTGAAAGTAGGGTCCTGCCCTATATACTCAGCAGAAATTTGGGCCTTAGGTGTTGCTGTGGCCACAACACTGTAAGCCCTCACAGGGCCCTGCTGTGAAATATTAGATCAAGAATTGTAATTACATGCCCCTGTTGAACAGGAGCTGAAAAATTAGGCCTCACAGACACTCTAGTTGGAATGCAGGAACGAGCCCTGCTGCAAAGTATTGCATCAAAAATTGTAATTACACGCCCCTGTTAGACAGGGGCAGAAAAATTGGGCCTTAGGCACTGGTGCTGGTGCCACAACACTGCAACCCCTCACAGACACTCTAGTTGGAATGCAGGAACGAGCCCTGCTGCAAAGTATTGCATCAAAAATTGTAATTACACGCCCCTGTTAGACAGGGGCAGAAAAATTGGGCCTTAGGCACTGGTGCTGGTGCCACAACACTGCAACCCCTCACAGACACTCTAGTTGGAATGCAGGAACGAGCCCTGCTGCAAAGTATTACATCAAAAATTGTAATTACACGCCCCTGTTAAACAGGGGCTGAAAAATTGTGCCTTAGGCACTGGTGGTGGCGCCCAGAACCAAAAATGTTCTTACAAGCTATCAGCGTGATGATTGAGGAGGAAGAGGATAATTACTCAGGGATAGTCACTCAGCATCAGCATAGGCAGTCTTTGAAGGGATCTGAGATTTCAAAAAAAATTATTCGGTTACATCAGCATCAGGTGCTTGGTAGCTGGTGGTGATCCAAGACTGATTCATTTTTATGAAGGTCAGCCGATCGACCGAGTCGGTGGACAGACGCACCCTGTGATCGGTTACCACGCCTCCAGCAGCACTGAATGTGCGTTCCGAAAGAACGCTGGATGCAGGACAGGCCAGTAGCTCAATTGCATACTGTGCAAGCTCTGGCCAGTGATCCATCCTCAAGACCCAGTAACCCAGAGGATTTTCGGTGGGAAAGGTGTCCAAGTCTGATCTTGCCCCTAGGTATTCCTGCACCATGTAAAACAGACGCTGGCGATGGTTGCTGGAACCGATCATACCTTGGGGCTGCGGACCAAAAAATTGTCTGAACGCATCGGTCAGACGGCCACCTTCTCCACCGCTCCTTCTTTGACTGACCGAAGCCTCAGCAACACGTTGTCCAGAAACAGGAGTTTGTAACCTCCCAGTCTCTGGGAACGCATTGCACAGACCTTTCTGCAAGGCCTCCCGAAGATGTTTCATCCTCTGCTCCCTTTGCGATGGCAAGATAAGGTCCGCAACCTTACCCTTGTAACGTGGATCAAGGAGGGTTGCCAGCCAGTATTGGTCTTTCTCCTTGATACCAGGAATATGAGGATCCTTACGCAGGCTTTGCAGGATCAGGGAGGCCATGCAGCGTAGGTTTGCTGAGGCATTCGGTCCGGAGTCCTCTGGGTCACTAAGGACGACAACGTCCGCAGCCACCTCCTCCCAGCCACGTACAAGTCCATGTGTTTCTTGGGACTGATCCCTTAAAGACTGCTGCTGATGCTGAGTGCCAGGCTCCACCTCCATACTGACACAATCTTCCTCCTCCTCCTCCTCCTCCTCGTCCTCTTCCTGTGTGATCGGCGGGCACGCAGGAACACTGTCTGGATAAAGGGGGCCTTGAGAGCTAAGGAAGTCCTCCTCTTCCTGCCTCTGTTCTGCCTCAAGTGCCCTGTCCATTATTCCACGCAGCGTGTGCTCCAACAGGTGGACAAGGGGGACAGTGTCACTGATGCATGCACTGTCACTGCTCACCATCCTCGTGGCCTCCTCGAATGGTGACAGGACAGTGCATGCATCCCTGATCATGGCCCACTGGCGTGGGGAAAAAAACCAAGCTCCCCTGACCCTGTCCTGGTGCCATAGTCGCACAGGTACTCATTGATGGCCCTCTGCTGCGTGTGCAGCCGCTGCAGCATGGCCAACGTTGAGTTCCACCTGGTGGGCATGTCACAGATTAGGCGGTTCTTGGACAGGTTAAACTCCTTTCGGAGGTCTGTCAGCCGAGCACTGGCATTATATGACCGGCGGAAATGCACACAGACTTTCCTGGCCTGCCTCAGGACATCCTGTAAGCCCGGGTACCTGCCCAAGAACCGCTGCACCAGCGGATGTGAGCCAAACAGGGCACATGGGTCATTTGTCCCTGTCGGAGGGCAGAGAGGAGGTTGGTGCCATTGTCGCAAACCACCATTCCTGCCTTAAGTTGGCGTGGCGTCAACCACCTCTGAACCTGCCCCTGCAGAGCTGACAGAACCTCTGCCCCAGTGTGGCTCCTGTCCCCCAAGCACACCAGTTCAAGCACCGCATGGCATCTTTTGGCCTGCGTACTTGCGTAGCCCCTTGAACGCCTACGGAGCACCGCTGGTTCCGAGGAAGAGGCCATGGAGGAAGAAGAAGAGGAGGGGGTGGAGGAGAGAGGTGTGTCACAATCAGCATTTTGGAGGCGTGGTGGCGGAACAACCTCCAACACTACTGCACCTTGTCCTGCATCCTTCCCAGCTGCCAGCAGAGTCACCCAATGCGCCGTGAAAATTAGGTAACGTCCCTGTCCATGCCTGCTGGACCATGAGTCAGCGGTAATATGCACCTTACCGCTGACCGCCCTGTCCAGCGAGGCATGGACATTGCCTTCCACATGCCGGTAGAGAGCCGGAATTGCCTTCCGTGAGAAAAAGTGGCGTTTGGGTACCTGCCACTGAGGAACCGCACATTCCACAAACTCACGGAAGGGGGCAGAATCTACCAACTGAAAAGGCAGCAGTTGAAGTGCTAGCAATTTTGCCAAGCTAGCATTCAACCGCTGGGCATGTGGATGGCTGGGAGCAAACTTCTTTCGGCGGTGCAGCAGCTGGGGCAGGGAAATTTGCCTGGTACAATCTGACATCGGTGTACCAAAAGCAGATTGCCCACAAGTACTTGGCTGTGACACACCTAATTCTACACCTTCATTCCTCTCACTGCAGGTCTCAGAGAGGACTGGAGGTCTAGTGGGGTTGGAAATCTCAGCTGATGAGGAGCAAGGAGAGATCCTCTTTGTTCTTTGGTGTGGGTCTTTTAGATACGCTTGCCAACGAACTGCATGGCAGGTCAACATATGTCTGGTCAAGCATGTGGTACCCAAGCGGGAGATGTTTTGGCCACATGAGATACGCTTGAGACATATGTTGCAAATAGCAGCGGTGCGATCTGATGCACTCGTCTCAAAAAAGGCCCACACCAAAGAACTTTTTGAATAACGCGCAGAGACTGCAGCGCCCTGCACATGTGGAGCTTTGGGGTGTGATGCAGTCAATGTGCTGCCCTTAGGCTGGCCCCTGGAGGGCATCCTGCCTCGTTGGTGATGTGCCGCCTCCTCCTCCTCCTCCTCCTCCTCCTCTCTCCTATCAGGCACCCACGTTGAGTCAGTGACCTCATCATCCCCTCCCTCCTCATCACTGGCGCAAACCTGGCAGTATGCTGCAGCAGGGGGAGCATGACTGCCAGATTGCTGTCCTTCTTGGGCACCCCCTCTGTCCGTGCTCATGTTACTGCCTTCATCGAGCTCAGTATCATCATCAGAGCCTTCCAAACGCTGGGCATCCTCCTGGAGCATGTACCCAACACTGTGGTCAAACAGTTCAAGGGACTCCTCAGGAGGACATGGTGGAGCTAGGGAAGGAGTCACTGATGACATTGAGCTGAGGGAAGAGGCTGCTGCTTTGCCAGACAAAGCACCCTGGGCATGGGTGAGAGAGGATGAGGAGGATGAGGACGGCTTGGTCATCCACTCGACCAAGTCTTCCGCATGTTGCGGCTCAACACGGCCAGCTGCCGAAAAAAAGGCCAAGCGTGTCCCATGGCCACGTGCTGATGAGGATGCACCGTCTCCACGACCAGCACTAGACACAGAGCCTGCTTGCCCTCTCTTATTGGCTTGTGACTGTCTGCCTCTCCTTCTTGGCCTTCCAGACATACTAATGGCCTGTAGCTGCACTAAGCTGGGATAGAACACCAGTAATTTTCTTCAGGTAGCTTTATATACTGTAACCAGACAAGCCTGCCTGTCAGTAGGAAGATAACAGGAACGGATCTAGCTGAACACTGTGAGCAGGACGCACTGTACTAAATGTAAATAGTCTAGCTGCCTGACCGTGGTACTAATAGGATCAAATAGAACACCAGTAATTTTCTTCAGGTAGCTTTATATACTGTAACCAGACAAGCCTGCCTGTCAGTAGGAAGATAACAGGAACGGATCTAGCTGAACACTGTGAGCAGGACGCACTGTACTAAATGTAAATAGTCTAGAAGATAACAGGAACGGATCTAGCTGAACACTGTGAGCAGGACGCACTGCACTAAATGTAAATAGTCTAGAAGATAACAGGAACGGATCTAGCTGAACACTGTGAGCAGGACGCACTGCACTAAATGTAAATAGTCTAGAAGATAACAGGAACGGATCTAGCTGAACACTGTGAGCAGGACGCACTGCACTAAATGTAAATAGTCTAGAAGATAACAGGAACGGATCTAGCTGAACACTGTGAGCAGGACGCACTGCACTAAATGTAAATAGTCTAGAAGATAACAGGAACGGATCTAGCTGAACACTGTGAGCAGGACGCACTGCACTAAATGTAAATAGTCTAGAAGATAACAGGAACGGATCTAGCTGAACACTGTGAGCAGGACGCACTGCACTAAATGTAAATAGTCTAGAAGATAACAGGAACGGATCTAGCTAAACTGAATACAGTGTATATATATATATATGCAACACCTGGGATGCATATATATACACAATACACTGTAAGTGCAGCTAACTGACTGACTGTTCTGCCTAATCTATCTAACTCAAATGAAATGACACTGTCTCTCTCTATCTCTCAGCACACCAGAACACACGCTACACAGGGCCGCCGTGCAGGCAGCCTTATATAGTGTGGGGCGTGTACTAAATCCCCTGAGCCATAATTGGCCAAAGCCACCCTGGCTTTGGCCAATTACAGCTCTCTCTACTGACGGTGCTGTGATTGGCCAAGCATGCGGGTCATAGTGCATGCTTGGCCAATCATCAGCCAGCAATGCACTGCGATGCCGCAGTGAATTATGGGCCGTGACGCGCCACGCGAATTTGGCGCGAACGGCCCATATCGTTCGCAATTCGACGGACGGTCGAACAGCCGATGTTCGAGTCGAACATGGGTTCGACTCGAACACGAAGCTCATCCCTAATGGTATAGTCCACCAGCTGTGTCCATATACTCTGCTTCATGGGTCAGACAGTTAATGCATGCAGGCTCTTGGGCAAACCATGAGCACTGTGAGCTTCTAGTTGCAATTATTAAGATTGACGTACAACGCAATAAAGCAACCTATAGTATTTATTTACTGAACCCTACTAACAATAATTGTCTATTGTAAATTGCCAACCTGATGTGAATAAGTATACTATGTTTCTCAGAACAACAAAAACTCATGAGTCTTAATTCTATGCATTAAAGTGCTACTAAGCCCACAACAGTAAAATCAGTCTGTATATGCAGTAAAGCATGCTTGTTATACTGTGGAACCAAAGGGGTTAATCCTCTGCATTGTGTAAAAAGGCTTTTTGATCCTGTTTGCACAGATCCTCCTCTTCTTGCATTGTCTCCAAAACATGTTTAGATAAGACCGTTAGTAGATTCAGCCTGCACATGCTCAGTTGGGTGTGTATTGCTAGAGAGTATTTTTTTCCTTGGAAGGGTGTATGTGATCAGCACAGAGCCAATTAGCACTGTCCAGACAGAGGGTCAGGGGTCCTGCATCCTGATAGGACAGCCAGTGAAATATGAAAACTCCTTCTACACGCTTTAACCAGACACTGATAGAAGACACAAGACTGCCATAACTGCTGATGAGAAAAGGTATTTAACAATTTATATTTACTAAAACTATTGCATTTCCATGTTCTGTGTACTGTGGGAGACCAGATATAATGAATGCAGGGTCCTGGGTTTAGAAACACTTTAAGATAAAAAAAATCCTTCAGTGTGCAGCAGCCCCCTTCAGCCCCTCTAATACTTACCTGTGCCCCATCTAGATCCAGCAATGTTGCGCGAGAGTTGTACGGGACCCTCCCTTTTGATTGGCTGTAACACAGGTGCTGGTGCCATCCCACTGCTGTCAATCAAATTCAGTGAGCCAATGAGGAGAGAGAGGGGCGGGCCCAAGCTTCAGCTCCGTGTCTGAATGGGCAAACAGAGCAGCAGCTCGGTTCGGCTGCCCCATAGCAAGCTGCTTGTTGTGGGGGCATTCGGCAGGAGTAGGGGGCCAACAGCGTTGGCGAGGGACCTGAGAAGAGGAGGATCCACCGCACAGAGCAGGTAAGTAGGACATGTTTGTTTTGTTTTTTTACGGGAAAAAAAAGCAAGACTTTAATATCACTTTAACCTCCCTGGCGGTATTCCCAAGTGTGGTTCGGGGGGAATTTTCATTACCAAAAGTGGTAACCCCGAGCCACACTCAGGATCGCATCGCAGGATCCAGGCAAAGTTACTTACCTTGTCCCCAGGATCCTGTGATGTCTCCCCGCTGTGTCCGCGGGCTCTGTACTCCGCTCGATCTATCACAGTGCCGGGCTCCGTTCCCTGCGAGCGTCGCGACACACGGGGGCGAAGCCCGGCGCCAAATTTAAAAAGTGAAAAATACAGAACACATACAGTACACTATAATCTTACATTTTACATTACTGTATCAAATTATTTCACATCCCTTTTGTCCCTAATGCTTTGTCCAGTGCCCTGCATGCAGTTTTATATTATATACAGGCATATCCCACTTGTATACTGTTCTTTCTGCCTGGAAACTTGAGATTGTTCATAGCAACCAAAAAGTGTCCCTTTACGTCAAAAGTGGTTTTAGACCAGCTAAAAAACAGCAATAATAAATTAGAATCACTTGCAGAATTGAGTGATAGTGAATCGTGGGGATATTAGTCATCAAACACTGAAAGCGACGACAGCAACAATTCTGCAACTGAGAAAATGTCAGTGTTTGATTACATTATTGATTGCATTTTATTATTATTATATTATTATTTTTTATAATTATTTATAGTTATTTATTATATTATAATTTATGATTTCGTGTTTCAAATTTTATTCTACCCGGGATGTCTACTAGACTCTTGTTTGGACAAATTTAAGTGTGTTATTTTATTACTAAGAATTACAGGCCTACAATATAAAATGCCAAATTTCCATGCAAAACAATGTACTGCTTTCAGCATCAAAAATCTGACATAATCATACCGCCAGGGAGGTTAAGTGCTTTCAGTGTGTCTATGTATGTGAACCTGTGCTTTGCCCATGCAAAGCAAAGCCAGGGGTTCACTTTAATGCAAACTTCCACAGCAGCATATACTTAAAGTGTTTGTTAAGGCTGAAGGTTTTTTACCTTTATGCATACTTAGAGCTTAGTAAATGTGGTGAAGCTTCTCTTTGTAAAGAATACCCAATCAGGTTCAATGAAAATAAAAAACAGCATTTTTGCTTGCACAGGATTGGATGATGGAAATCAGCAGAGCTTCGCCTCTTTCTCTACACTCTGGGGAAAATGAGTGTAACTGCACTTGCACAGAGCAAATTCTATTTGTCTTTAGTAAATCAACCTCAGTGTGATGGTGTGTGAGCAGCAATACCAGAACGTTAATGTACATCTAGGACCAAAATCTCTTTAAGCTTTGGATAGTGTGGGGCGAAGTAAAAACCTCTATGAGGATTTTATTTATTTATTAATTTTTTTGTAGTCTATCCTATTGAGGAAATTTTCCTTTGCTCCCTGCCCTGTAGACACAACAGGATCTCAAAGGAATTCTCTCCAAAGTGAGGCAACACCACTCTATTTCTGTTGCAGTGACAACTTATAGTTGTGTATTGTTCCACACTTTGAGTCCCAGTGACAATGGCTACAGGGACATATAGGGAGGGTGAATTTCCCTTTTGGGGGCACAGCAATAAAAAACCCTGATGGAGTCCTAACTGTTCCCCACCGTATCCAAAAGAAAAAAAAATCTTTTAATATTCAAATATATAAAATTGACTGAAAAGAATATGAATTTACCTTAAAGTGTTTATAGTCAAAATTATTTATTTTAGCTTTAGATAGAATAGGGAACATACAGAACCCCTGTCAGATTTTTTTTTTTTGGTCTGCGTCCTGTTGGAGAGATTTTCCTTTATTTCCTGTTGTGGAGGCATAACAGGAAGTGAGTGTACTTTTCTCCAAAGTGAGGAGAGGTTATCTTTAAACGCTTCCCATCACCTTCTGTACTGGTGAAAATGGTCACAGACAGGCAATGAAAACCTTAAAGTGTTTCTAAACCCAAAAACAAAGATGTAATATATTGCAGCTTTGATGTGCTGGTTGCAATAATTTTCAGCAAGTGATCAACTTCACATCAGAGGGAATAATCTCAATGACAAAGCAGGTAGATCAATGTTAATCATGGATGTGTTTATTGTTCATAGAGCTATATTACCAATGCGTTTCAGGGCAATTGCAGAGTTCCTTCGTCAGGGCTGCTTGTATGAAACTGGTGTTCTTGAGGCAAGTGTAGCCACCCTGTCTCCAGAGGTGTCTAGTAAATTTTATCTTTCCTGGGTAGTTTATTTGCCTAGGCAAATTTACATTTTTTATCGCTTGGTTTCTCCTCTAGATTTAGGATTGCTGCAGTTCCCTGATGCTGCCACTGGGTCACTGGCACTTGGGGCAATAGTTATGGGGACAGTAACAATCTTGTGCTATTGAGCATTTATGATCCCTCTGGCAACCTCTCATGGGGTTCAAGATAGTGGTGCATGCTGGGGGAGCATATAAAAGCTTGGGAAGTGAGTGGCTTGGATGCAGGTTTGGGGTGGATATATGCAACAGTTTGTGCTGCGTAGGCCAGAGTCTGCTTGAGGCCTAGCTCAAGATTCCTCAAGCTGCCTGGTCGAGGTGGGTACAGCTTTCAAGGTAAAACAGCCAGAATGTGGAAGTCCTGCTGGAGGGAAATTGGTGTTCACCCTCAGAGGATCCTGGCACTCCTTGGGTAGAGGACAAGGCTGGAAGAGTCTGGAGCCCTGTTGCTAATGAAGACCAGGGCTGGGACAAGGAAGGGGCAGGAGGGGCAGCTGCCCTGGGCCCAGTGATTTCATATGGAAGACTGCCCTGTACTCTGTATGTGGGTAAGAGAATTGGGCACACATAATAAAGCAAAGAGGTGCAATTTGGCATCTTCGCTCTGGGAGCTGGGTGACCTTCTCCTGGCACTGATGGAGACCTATACCTTAATGGTCTATCTCTATGAATGGAGCAATGAAACTGAGAAAGGGGACTTGATTGACTGCACCCTACTTTGTCTTGACTATCTCCACTGCGACCATGGATCCCCCCTGGGCTAATGTCAGCCCTCTCCGTGTGCTGGAGGTAACCCATCCCCTACATAAGATAAAGGGATTTAAAACTGATCCCAATTTAATTAGGAAAGATCATATACAGTAGGTACAACTCAGAGCCATGCAAATGGAGTCTCAGAACAAACCTATAGGTTTTTTTCTTATTAAAGCGGAACTCCACCCAAAAGGGGAAGCTACGCTTGTTCGCACCCCCCCCCCCAACCCACTTCTGTGTAAGATCGCCGCAGTGATCTCCGAGTATTTCTGGCCCCTTCTCCTTCCCCTGATGACTTCTAGGACACATACAGGTCCCAGAAGACGGAGGGACCATTCAGAAAGCACATCGCGACTCGCGTGTTTCCCTTAGTGGAGATGCTGACTTTACATATTTTTGCCCAGATTGGAGCTCCTCTTAAGTACTGTTTTGATTTTTATTTCTTACTAAAACTTACTAATTGCATCACTTAGTAACATCCTGTGATGTTCTCTATTTTTTTTAACTGCTTGCCGATCGGCTCACGCTGATATACGTCGGCAGAAGGGCACGTACAGGCATAATAACGTACCTATACGTTGCTCCTGAAGAAGCGGTTTGCGGGCGCGTCTGCCGCGAGCTCCGTGAGTGTGACCGCGGGTCCCGCGGACTCGATGTCCACGGGGATCCCCGCGATCGTCTCATGGAGAGGAAGAACTTGTTTACATCAGCATTTCCCCGTTCTGCCTAGTGACAGGACACTGATCACCGCTCCCTGTAATCGGGAGCGGTGATCAGTGTCGTGTCACACGTAGCCCAGCCCCCCCACAGTTAGAATCACTTCCTATGACACACTTAACCCCTTCACTGCCCCCTAGTGGTTAACCCCTTCACTGCCAGTCACATCTACAAAGTAATCAATGCATTTTTAATTGCACTGATCGTTGTATAAATGTGAATGGTCCCAAAATAGCGCCAAAAGTGTCCGATCTGTCCGCCATAATGTCGCAATCATGATACAAATCGCTGATCGCCGCCATTACTAGTAAAAAAAAAATTATTAGTAAAAATGCCATAAAACTATCCCCTATTTTGTAGAAGCCCTAACAATCAATAAACGCTTATTGCGATTTTTTTTACCAAAAATATGTAGAAGAATACGTATCAGCCTAAACTGAGGCTATTTTTTTGTTTATAGCGCAAAAAATAAAAACCACAGAGGTGATCAAATACCACCAAAAGAAAGCTCTATTTGTGGGGAAAAAAGGACGTCAATTTTGTTTGGGAGCCACACGACCGCGCAATTGTCAGTTAAAGCGACGTAGTGCCGAATCGCAAAAAGTGCTTTGGTCTTTGGCCAGCCAAATGGTCCGGGGCTTAAGTGGTTAAACTGATCACAGTATTCTATCTATCTAAAGCTAATTTCAGTTCATAATGTACATCTATTAAACCCTTCACACTTATATTTTTCTAAACATTATCTGTGTTTTTCCTTTTTTTTTTCTCTTTCCAACCTGAAGTAATCTTTATATTCCAGTGACAGCCACAATGACTAACGCAATATTGTAATTGCAGCTTATTTTGTAATTAATTTCAAATGCGCTTTCACTCCTATTTCTAAGGCGTTTTTGTCAGCATGCAAGCTGCATTGTTATCTGGCCAAAGGTTGATGCAAGCTATTATGGGGTAATTCTGAGAACTAATATTGTAGATTGTGATATTTAGCCATTATGATACACAGGTGGAGCATTCATTTTAACTGTCAATTTCTGGAAGCAAAGTTTTCTTGGGTGTTAGAAAGTTTATTTTAAAAATTCATCCATAGGATTATTCTGTCTTCGATTATGCTGCAGTGAGTCTCAAAAAAGAGCTAAAAGTCAGATAGAAAACCCAAGAATAGTGTAACTGCACTGGCTTTAGTAAATCAACCCACTGTCTTTAGAGTTTTTATATTTTCCCCAAAGACTAAAAGCATAAGTTAATCAGCTTACACTAAGATAGCATCTGTATACCTATATGTGGGTATGACCCCTTCTGGACTGCTCCACGCAGATACACTGTGGCAGGGCAGCCCTCCTGCACAAAATCAAGTACCTGTACATGATTTCGTGCACTGGGTCTGGGGCGAACTTGCGCCGCCGGCAACTCGCTCCCACTGTGAGTGGGAGCCAATCAGCGGGTCCGACTGACCAGATGTGCGCTGGCACCTCGCGATCGTTCTCAGGAGAGGCAGAACGGCCGTCTGCCTATATAAACAAGGCAGACTGCCATTCTGTGTGAGGGGAAGATGCAGATCTTGTGTTTCTGCTAAGCAGGAACACAGATCTCTGTCTTCCCCCAGTCAAAGCACCTCCCCCCCCCCCCGCACAGTTAGGAAGCACTCCCTAGGAGCACATTTAACCCTTTGCTCTCCCCTGATGTTAACCCTTTCCCTGCCAGTGTCATTAGTACAGTGACAGTTTTTAGCACTGATCACTGCATTGGTGTCACTGGTCCCCAAAAAGTGTTACTTACTGTCAGATTTGTCCTCCACAATGTTGCAGTCCCGCAAAATAAATAAGTAAATAGATCGCTGCCAAGACTAATAAAAACAATAACAATTCCATAAATATATCCAATAGTTTGTAGGCGCTACAACTTTTGCACAAACCAATCAATATACGCTTATTGGGATTTTTTTTTACCAAAAACATGTAGCAGAATACATATTGGCCTAAATTGATAAAAAAAAATTCGATTTTTTACATTTTTTTATGGGATATGTATTATAGCAGAAAGTAAAAAATATTGTTTTTTTTCAAAATTGTTTGTCTTTTTTTTGTTTATAGCGCAAAAAATAACAAGCAAAGTCCAGTTACAGAGGCCCCTGAGATTTATCACAATGCAACATTTGTCTTGGTGTCAGAGACCTTATAACACACTTT
Source organism: Lithobates septentrionalis (assembly GCA_037952835.1). Taxonomy (NCBI): domain Eukaryota; kingdom Metazoa; phylum Chordata; class Amphibia; order Anura; family Ranidae; genus Lithobates; species Lithobates septentrionalis. Next base: position 288,250 of record JBBDGP010001990.1, on the reverse strand, counting down.
TTGCTACAGGTAAGCCTATAATAAGGCTTACCTGTAGCTACCCAGGATATCTCCTAAACCTGAACGTTTTAGGAGACATCCCCTGTATTTGCATGTGGCAACGTCATCGGCACATGTGCACTGAAGCAAACTGAAGCAAGGGCACGTACGTGCTGTTGCTTCACTTAGACTGTGCCGTTACCAGCGTCTCCCAGTGCCGGAGCCCGTGATACCCGGAAGTAACTCTGGGAGAGATGTCGCCGGCTGGAGTGGTGATCGAGGACCGCTGTGGGGGCTTCAATCGAAGTCAAGTAATACATAATGAGCTAGTATGCTATGCATACTAGCTCATTATGCCTTTGTCTTGCAGGTTTTTTTTTTTTCTCGGGTTTACAACCACTTTAAGGCTGGGTTCACATCCAAGCCACATGCAGCTTACAGCAGGGGTCCAGTGTGTCCCTGTTCACCTTTTCAGGTCCGATTTCATCCTGAATTGTTGGCTGAATTCAGACCTGTATATATAGACCAAAAGACGCACAGGACCAAATTCGCACCAGAGCCGCAGCAGAGATATGTGAACCGGTTCCGTAGAGAGCCAGTCACAATCTCCTTCTATTGCAAATTGGATGCGGGTTTCGCATTAGTGTGAACACAGGCTGAGACTAGGTCTGCAGTGATAAGTACACTCTCCAGCCATTGTCTAACCAGACTGGAATACAGCAATTAACCAACTGTAGTGTGGCACTGGAACTTAGACTCAGCCTATCTACTCTTCTTTTATTTCCTAGTCTGTCATGTAACCGGACAGCCAGAAGTGACCGTTGGATGCCTAACATGGCTCTAGCCTATGTTAGTTATTTAGCCCTGAGTTAAAACTAGCTATAGACTTCCAGACCATAAGGGACAAGGTTAACCAAACTTATGCCCTGTACACACGATAGGATTTTCCGATGGAAAATGTGTGATAGGACCTTGTTGTCGGAAATTCCGACCGTGTGTGGGCTCCATCACACATTTTCCATAGGAATTTCCGACACACAAAGTTTGAGTGTTTGCTATAAAATTTTCTGACAACAAAATCCGTTGTCAGAAATTCCGATCGTGTGTACACAAATCCGACGCACAAAGTGCCACGCATGCTCAGAATAAATTAAGAGAAGAAAGCTATTGGCTACTGCCCCGTTTATAGTCCCGACGTACGTGTTTTACGTCACCGCGTTCAGTACGATCAGATTTTCTGACAACTTTGTGCGACCATGTGTATGCAAGACAAGTTTGAGCCAACATCCATGGATTTTGTTGTCGGAATGTGCGATCAATGTCCGACCGTGTGAACAGGGCATAACAGGAGCTGCATATAAATTATATTGCAATAATACATTTTATGTACTAACATACAGCTAGATGATCACTACATATGCACACTGTCACAAACCAAACTATCTGGTAACGAGTATGTAAGATAACAAACAATGGAATACATGTATCTCACAGTCGTAGAGGGTACTGAAAGTCTGCAGGAGCCTGACATTGCACCCACAATCTGATGATTCTCTCAAAAAAAAAGAAATGCATATTTTCTAACCTGCCAAAAACTTGCATTTATTTTATTTATTCTTTGTACAAAAGTGAACTTACCTCTTAAATATTTGCATATATACACCCAGAAGCACTGGGCAGCAATAGTACATAATTACCATAGGAAAACGTGGTTAACCTCTTCCCGTCCGTGATATAGTCGCATGACGGCTACAGCGTGGACCTACTTTGCTGGGAGGGCGTCAATAGACTCAGTTGATCACAGATCGGAGCCCGACCCCTTACCACATGATCAGCTGTCAGCCAATGACAGCTGATCATTTAATGTAAACAGAGTCAGTAAGGAGAAAGAAAAAATCCGATCACTGGTGGCTGTGAGAGGGACATTAGTCGCGGTCGTGGAGAGCCTCTGCAGAGTCATCTGTGCCCACCAGTGCCAAATACCAATACACAACAGCGCCACCTACCAGTGCCCACAGTACCATCCATTGGTGCCCACAGTGCCACCTATCAGTGCCACCTATAAATGTCACCAATCAGTGCCTCATCACCAGTGCTGCCCATCAATGCCACCTACCAGTGCCCATCAATGCCACCTACCGGTGCCCATCAGTGCCACCTACCAGGGCTCATCAGTGCCACCTACCAGGGCCCATCAGTGCCGTCTTATCAGTGCCATCCATCAGTGCCATCTTATCGGTGCCGTCTTATCCGTGCCTCGAAAATTTAGCTATCCTTTCACTGGGCAAATTTGGAGCTGGAAGTAGTGAGACATTTTGTGGGCCCCTCTCATCACACCCTCCTATTGATATGAAGCAATGTCGAGAGAATTGACAAATGTGTTGGGATTCTCCAATACTGTGAGCCATGTAAACAGAAAATCATCACTCCAAGGGCACATCTGTACTCTGAAACACTACTGGGCACTAGCTTCCAGAGGGCCTGTCCTGCCTGATACAATGTTATAACCAAAGACCGACTTCAGCTTGTCCCCTATCTAGCCACACCCCACTAACGCATTTCACCAGCTCGCGGGCTTAGTCCTAGAGGTGGGAGTGACAGCCTGTCTCCAAATGTTATGCATCATCAGCCGTTGAACCAGAGCAGACTCATTTAGAGCACAAAGAATGGAGCAATACATTAAATTGAGAGCACTGCTTCATAGATACACATAATGTGCTGGAGCTTAGAATCGGAACCAAAAAAAATTAAAAATTTTGAATTTCACACGTGAAAGATCATAAGGCTCCAACATAATACACTTATGAAGAATAGTGCTCAATTGAATAAGTCAACATAAACAAAAAAAAAGTAAAAAGTCCACAAATACATTAAAGAAAAAATGCATTAATTATTCTTATTAAAAAAAAATAAGCTCCACCACAGTATGTAAATCTTTGCATTTAATAGAGGTGGTTTGCTTAATTCTTTGTGTCCAAATTCATCCAGCTGGGTCCGATCTAGCGGCTGATGATGCATAAAATCGAGAGACAGACTGTCGCTCCCCCCTCTAAAACTAAGCCCGTGAGTGGGTGAAATGCATTAGAGGGGCTTGGCTGGGGAGGATACAAACTGAAGCTGATCTGGCACTCTATAGACTGAGTGGTTTCTCAGTGTGCCGTACCACGTTCTTTGGGATTCTCAAACAGTTTGATAAATACGCCAATAATTTTTTTCTGATGACTCTTGGCAACATATTTTCTCCAAAGGAAAATTCTGTTTGTTCTTGTCTTAACCAGCTTGCACAGAGCGGTAAGGACCTTTCTAGTTGCAATGAGTAAAATGTCAGAACAATGAAGCACGGACTGATATAGTGATCTGTCTCTTAATGGAGACTGAGAGGGCCGTGTGTGCCTCTTGTCAAATAAAAGCATCAGGGAATCCAAAAACATGAAATGAATCATCCGCAGTTGGATAATGGACACTCTAGTTAAGCAATAATTGACATGAGATACATAACACGAGCTGATGAGTCACTGTTCAAAATCTGTTTCCATCCTCTCAATCCCGGAATTTCTAGACTAGATCGTAGATGTTCTCTGGCAGCAGCAAAGTAACATCAGCAGATTTTACCAAAATTATTAAAAGGAACAGACCTGCAGAACAATGACTAATGAGCACAATTAATGTGAACACATTTAGCTGATATGTAGCAAATTGCTGTCCTTATTGAAGCCAGATTTCCAATATTTTTAAAGGTACAATACAATCAAACATTACAATTTACTATGCAGAGCCATAGATTGGGCACCGCCTACCTGTCCGGTGCTGTTTTCCATTTTGGCTTTGTTTTTATACAGTAGGCTGCTCTCTCTGCTGTTAGCTTGTGTCCTCTAAACACCCAATCTTCGGGCAGTTCTGCAATGTAGGGGTTCCTAGCCCTGTCCACTAATGACTGTACACTTGGCAAAGCCTTAAATGAACAAAGCAAGTCTTGATTCTCTAGTACAGTGATCTCCAAACTGCAGACTTTTGCATGCTTTAATCCTGCCCTTGTGGCACTATTTCATCCACTGACACCAACGAAGGGGCATAATTCCTCCCAATGACACCAACAAAGGAGCGCAGTTCCTCTCAGGGACACCAACAATGGGACACAATTCCTTCCAATGACACCAATGATGGGGTACAATTTCTCTCACTCACTCACTCACTCACTCCAAATAGACACGTGCACACTGAAATATTTCTTTTTGGAATTTCGTTTTCGTCCAAAAAATAAATTTATTTAGTTACTCCCGAAATTAGTTTTTATTCATTTTGTTTCGTTAAAAAATGCATTCGTCCGAAAATCCAAAATAATTAAGGTCGAATCTGTCATTGAAGGCTTATGGTGTCTGTCGAATGTTCTAAGAAGATTCGACGGAGCAGCTAAACTATACGACGCCGCAATCGTACATTTCCGGTCGAATGTTCTACCTACAAGCTATAGTAGAATTCTAATGTTGTATGACACTAGTAATAATTATATTTTATAATTATTATTACTAGTCAACCAACATTAGAATTCTTCTATAGCCTATGGGCGGAGCATTTGACCATAAACGTTCGCTCGCGGCGACTGCTTCGTCGAATCTTCATGTCGAATCTTTTCTCTCTATGTCAAATAATCTTGGACAAATAGAGTTAGATTAGGCACATTCGACCTTTTTTGCTATTGTCTCTATAATATCGAATCTCTTCTCTCTATGTGGAATCTTTTCTCTCTATGTAGAATAATCTTGGACTAATAGAGCTAAGGTTAGGCACATTCGACCACAGGTTCGAATGTGCCTATTAGTGACACAGATCACTATTGTCAGCGTCATGTCAAATCTGCTATCTATATCGAACTGTTGTCGCAACGAAAATGAAAATAAAGGATTTGTTTATGCCGGATCTTTCGGTTTTCGGATTCTGCATGTTCGTTATCGTTTGTTAAAACAATAACGAAAATACCCGAAATTCTAAAGAAAATGCATTCTGGCAAAAACGAATGCAGATGTCTATTTTCTACTGCCGATGACCACAGTCCGGAACTCTGAATGTCTGAAGGACAGTAGACTGGCCCTCTGTTTAGAAAGTGTGGAGACCTCTGCTCTAGTACATAGGCTGCTTCTGGCCCCTCCCTCCTGTCAAGTGCCAGCAAGCAGCTTGCTATGGGGGCACCTGAGCCGAGCCACAGCTCCCAGTGTCCATTCAGACATGGAGCCGTGACCTGGCCCCGTCCCCTTTCTCTCCTCATTGGCTAACTGATTTTGATTGACAGCAGAGGAGCCAATGGCACCTCGCTGCTGTCTCAGCCAATGAGGAGGGGAGACCTGGGTAGCCAAGACAATCCTACAACATTGCTGGATCTAGATAGGGCTCAGGTAAGTATTAGGGGTGCTGAGGGGGGCTATAAAATGCATTAAGATAAAAAACCTTCTGCCTTTTACAATCACTTTAAGCCTAAAACAATTAGATTGAGAGGGAACAAACATTTTATGGCACCATTTTATGGCACCACATGCAGTTTACATAAAAATGGAGGAATCCCCCATGCCGAAGACAAGAAATGGGGATTCCTCTATTTTAAAGCCTATGCAAAAAAGTATCTGGCAGTAAAAGGATATGAGTTATGAGCAGAGACCTAATGTATTTGGCTCTTGGCTGACAATATTGGCACATAAAATTCCAAAAAGACCTTTGTGGATGTCTAAAACTGTTTCCTGTTGCTAAAAGAAGGGACCCTCCTCTTATTTTGCAGCAACAGTCCTTGAAAATCAGCATACTTTTCCATTTTCTTTTTATTGCAATTTAATAGTATTCTATGACCCGAGAAGAGGGTCTTTCTGAGACCAGAGAATGTCAGGGGAGGGGACTTCCTATTGTTGAAGCAATGGTCCACTTTTCATTTGAAGTGCAAAAACCCCTATATGTAATGGCCATTTCTCATTTAAAGAAACTACAATATATGTATTGATTGATTCTTGCGACTGTAGAAAACCATTCAGCTGGCTAATTCACTGACATTTCCATCCACATTAAATTTGACTTTACTGGCGTTGGATTTACCATACAAAACAATATTCCTTGCTGCTGGCAATATTCATTTAGGCAGAACAGTAGGTCTGTTACAATGGCTGTTATAAGACACAAGCTCCCTTGCACAGCAGCAGATTTATTTAGGATGAGCGTGCCAAGGTGTGCTTCCTGCTGTCCCATTTCTCTTACTGAGTGAACTGCCTCTTAAAATGGAAAACTATCACAAATTACTTATGATTTTGCATTTAGAGTTGATGCTGGACAGCTTTCTTTAAAGCACACCTGCACTGTGCCCATGCAGGTTAAAGAAACAAGTTCATTATATTACCGACCAGTATAGATGCCCATACTTTGCTTCCCCACTGCTCTGTTCAGCTATCTGGAAAAAAAAATCAATTCTTTTTTATTTTTTTTTTAATAGAGAAGAGCAGAGAGATTTTTAAAAAATTAGTTTTGCTGTAAAATTACCAATTTTACAAAAAATTTGCTTAAAATTCCACCCTGCACCCTTCTTAGGCGTAATTTGATTCTACCTTTAAAACTGTATTAAACCCGAAAATTAAAAAAATCAATATATTGTAGCTTACCGATTCTTAGATGTGGCAACTACATTCGGGGAGGAGAGAGCTTTTATTTTTTTGTTTTACAAATTTAATTGGGTAACAAAATAGCATACATCATATATAACTAACTTTGGAACAGATTTAGGTTCTTGATCATAAAACATTAAACAACTAATAGGAATTGTGCTAAATATATTCAAAAAGTGAATTTTGTAATACAAAATGTATAGCAAGAACCGCCGCTTCACCGGTTCAGGGATTTGAAATCCCAGTGGCTTAATCTCCTAAACGTTCCTTGTAAAGGTACATATAGGAGGCATTCTAATTGGCCGGCGCGGTCACATGGATGGCGCCAACCAATCAGAACCCGCCTAGCCCGTCCTGTCAGAAGGGGATAAGAAGAGAGAAAGCCACAAAGATTTCAAATCCCCAGACCGGTGAAGTGGCAGCCCGATGTCTCACAGTGGGTGATCGCCGGCCTCAGGTACAGCGGGACCTGGGGGAATGGGGAGGGGGTGCAGTGTAAGTTCACCTTACAGATTATTTGTAAAGGTGAACTTCGACTTTAAGCATCTCTTCCCCAGGGAGAATAAGTTTAATGTTTATAGTCTTTCCTCATAAATGAGGTCTTCCAGCTCCCTTATTAGCTTTGTTGCCCTTCTCTGGACTCTTTCCTAATAATGGACATGCTTCCTGAGAAATTGAATTGGTGACTAAAACTGGACGGCATACTCAAGATGCAGCTGAACCAGAGTTATGTAAAGTGGTAGATTTACCATTTTATCTCCTGAGTAAATACCCTTTTCAATGCTAATAGTCTGCTGGCCAGGCTTGCTGCAGCTTGGCATTGCCTGCTGAGTCTGGGACCTACTAGGACCTCCAGATCTTTCTCCATCCTTGTTTACCCCATAGGTTCTCCCCCTAGCAAGTAACTTGCATGCATAATTTTAGCTCCCAAGTGTATAACTTTACTTTTTTAAATATTAAACCTTATCTGCTATATTGCTGCTCACCCTTTTAATGTACTAGGTCTTCTCATAGCTTTGCATATGCTGTGGTGAAGTTATTGTCCTGCTGACTTGCCTAGTAAGGGAGTGGCTCTATAGGGACTGGTAAGCATTCTCTAATCCATCCTGACTTCGGTAAATTGTCTGCCTGCAGCCGACTGATGATATACGCTCAGCCTAGGCAAAGTCACTTGGCTGGAGCTCAAGAACTGTTTTTAATGCCCAATTAAACTTTCAGTTAAAATCAGCTAAATACTATTCCAGGTCCATCAAAACCAAAGATATGCAAAGTCATACGCCCTGTACATACTGCCGTGCTTCAGTAATATGCAGTAATGCTGAATACCATCCTAACACAACTTCTTAATGCACTTAATAATTTGGATACATGCACCCTTTTGGTATGTTTTGGTGCATTAGGCAGTCCATACAAATAAATAGATTGTCTTAAAACCTTGCATGTTAACACGTAGCATAACATTTGTCAATGCATGTGCACCAAGCAGCCAACAGCAAGGGCTCCAGCCTCACAGTTTGTATTCTGTAGACAGTAGACACATCCTGAGTAGAAAAGGCTGTCTGGGCCAGCATGCTGCAGGGAAGGTCCCTTGTTTTCTATGTGGAAGCAGAGGTTTCTCCACAATAGTCCAACAAGTCTTCTGCAAAGTCCCAGCTACACCATTCCAATGAGCAAGGGATAGGCAATTTGCTAAGCTCTAGCTTTGACTTTGCAGGGGGCATGTTGGACCTCTGCAGCGAGATCACTGCATCCACACAGAGAGAAAGGGTCCATCTCTACAGCAGGCATGTCCAAAGTCCAGCTCGCAGGCCAATTGCGGTCCGTGTTCTGGTTTCATAGCCCCACTGGCAATTTGGATATACCGTATTTATCGGCATATAACACGCACTTTTTTCCCCTTAAAATCAGGGGAAAGTCGCAGGTGCGTGTTATACGCCGATCCCCTGCGATCCCGAGCTGTAACAAGTTCAAAATCGCCGACCGCGATTTGAAAATGGCGCCGCAGGCGCCGAAATACACAGAGCCGGTCCCCGGCTCTTTCTGGCGGCTCTCGTTCACTTTCAGCTCCACTCGTAGTCCCGAACGGAGCTATCCGAACCTACTCGGCTAGGTTCGGATAGCTCCGCTCGGGACTACGAGTGGAGCCGAAAGTGAACGAGAGCCGCCGGAAAGAGCCGAGGACCGGCTCTGTGTATTTCGGCGCCGGCGGCGCCATTTTCAAATCGCGGTCGGCGATTTTGAAGCCCAGGATGGCAGGGACAGGGGATCGAAGGCTGCACTGGGGCAAGGCTGCACTGGGGAAGGCTGCACTGGGGAAGGCTGCACTGACAAGGCTGCACTGACATGGCTGCACTGACATGGCTGCACTGACATGGCTGCACTGAGAAGGCTGCACTGACATGGCTGCACTGACATGGCTGCACTGACAAGGCTGCACTGACAAGGCTGCACTGGGGAAGGCTGCACTGACAAGGCTGCACTGACAAGGCTGCACTGGGAAGGCTGCACTGGGAAGGCTGCACTGACAAGGCTGCACTGACATGGCTGCACTGGGGCAAGGCTGCACTGAGAAGGCTGCAATGATGGGCATTTAAATGTAAGTTTTTTTCCCTTCAACTTCCCTCCTAAAAGTTTTTTTTCCCTTAAAATTCCCTCCTAAATTGGGGTGCGTGTTATACGCCGATAAATATGGTATATCTTTTGTGGCCCCCAACAAAAAGGTATATACCGTATTTATCGTTCCTTGGAGGGGACAGGGAGGGGGCGGATTACATACAGGAGAATCTCCTGTTTACTCGGCAGCCTCTGTAATAGGAAGTCCCGTCTCCTGGGCTGGCATTGGACGACTGTTCTGTCCATCATAGGAGGCGGGACTTTGTATTAAAGAGGCCGCCGAGTAAACAGAAGATACTCATGTATGTAATCTGTTGGCACTCGTCCCACCCCCCCGTCCCCTCCCTATCCCCTCAGAGGCTGCAGATGAGTATGGATCAAGTTGCACTGATAGCAATGGCGAGGCTACATTCATGGCACTTGTGAGTCTGCATTCATGGCAATGGTGAGGCTGCAGATGGGCACGGACCCTTATTTTGCTTCACAGCTCTTTATTTAAAATTTAAGTTTTTTCCTGAAACTTCCCTCTTAACATGAAGGTGCGTGTTATAAGCCGATAAATACGGTATATCCAAATAACACGCCCAAGCTCATCCTTAGTCCTGAGCGGCGCTCGGGGATTCATTGGGGGCCACACAAGATATATATATCTCCAAATAAAAAACCCGAGCTCATCCTTAGACTCTTCACCACACACAGCCACAAAGGCAAGAGAATTCTTGTTGGGCAGTGTATTAGTTAATTTGCTAATCAATTTTTAGTTAACTGTTAATTTAATTTTTGGTTCAAAGAATGTCAGACAAAATGGTCGGCTCTCACACGTGTTCACTTCACTAAATCTGGCCCTCTTCGAAAAAGGTTTGGACACCCCTGATCTACAGCATTCTGGCAGGGGAGAGGCCTTTCTCAGCTGAAGCTGTGGCTTCTTTTGATAAAATGAAAGTTTGCACATCTTTTGTTTTGATGCACCTGGAGTGTGCTTGGCCAATTTAGAGGGACATTTATGCTGCCCTTTAATGGTAAAACGCACAGCCTTTCTGAAAAATTATGTTGATATATATTGCATTTTTTTTATCATTGAGACTTGTAAAGTTACCAAGAGGTCCACTTAAAGTGGTTGTAAGCTCCGAAAAAAAACCCTGCAAGACAAAAAGGCATAATGAGCTAGTATGCATTATGAAATACTTACCTTAGATCAAAGCTGTTGCAGCGGTCCCCGCACACCGCTGTGACCAGCGACATGTCTCCCGGAGCTATCTTTCCAGGATTCGCAGGCTCCGGCGCTGTGATTGGCCAGAGCCGCGATGACGTCACTCCCACGCATGCATTTTTTTTTTTTTTTTTGAAAGCCTATGGCGTGCAAAACACACCCAAAAAACTTCACCCGGTGCATAAAAAATGTGCACACACATAAAGAGTGCTCACAAAAAAGTGCCACGGGTACACAAGACGTGCCAATTCCCTGATCCCCCGGGGCGTTAGGCTCCAGACGGGGACAAAGGTACTTACTGTGGTCCATCTGGCCGAAACCAGACAGACCCCGTTCTCTGGAGGGCCTGCCGAGGCAGGACCCACCCAAGTACTAGGTGGGGCTCCCCCAAAGGGAGACCCCATGAGAGAGGGCGAACTAAGCCAAAAGGCCATGTCCACCCCTTCCCAAGACGTTCAGGGCTGGCCCGAGGACCCGCATCCTTACTAATCAAACGTGCAAAACGTGTAAAGACAAGACGTGACAAACATAGGGTTTCAATCAAGAAAAATAAATAAAAAGTGGGGGAAGGGATAGTGGAGAGGAGAGTGAAAAGAAGTGGCCATTGTGTGACACAATGACCAGGCCCTCCGGCCAGGAATAAAAAATTCCTCTGGTCCTAGCCAAAAGGCCCGGCCCAAGAGGCAGGTGCAAAAAAAAGCGTGTTATGGTGCAGTGACCGTGGTGCCTCAAATCAAAGTGACTGCCACTCACAGTGATCTTACGGCACCCCTGGACTGCCACTCCAGGAGCACTACTCCATAGGCTTTCAAGACCAACCCTGGCCCACGCATGCATGTGGGAGCCACAAGTCACAGCACAGCACCTGAAGAAATGTCACGAGCGGGCCGTTACTTCAGTGCGCATGTGCCAATGACTGTGCAAGTTTGGGAGATATTCACGGTACCCACAGGTAAGTCTTAATATAGGCTTAGCTGTAGGTAAAAGTAGTGTAATAGGGTTTACAACCACTTTAAAGAAATTAGACATAATGCAGCCCTGTTCTTTCTAGATCTGAGAAATATCAGCATACCATCCCAGTGAATTGCATTGTGATGAGGCAGATGAACTCAGGCGCATAGACTATTATTAGCTATAAAATAACACTTCGTTCAGGCTCACGAGTGGCTGTGAATTTTGTGTACCTGATCATGCAGTGTTTATGTAACAAAACCTCACCAAGGAGCCATGCTAATTATCATACTCAGGCTTCATGTTAACTCAAAATGTAAACACGTTAGGCACAAAGGCAATTATTTCTTCATAAAGACACTAAATCCCCAGTGCACTGTAAGAAAATGCCAGCTTCTACACAAAGAGGAAGGTTTAAGATATAGCGTATTTGTAGGAATTACATATTTGGAGCCACGCGTTTTGCTTCAGGTGACAAAACTCCCAGATGTAAACAGGTGTCATTGAAATGAATTGGATTTTGCTTGTTGGGCGTTATTCCAGGCGTTTTTTGGGTGTTTTACAAGCTGAAAATGCTCAGGTGTGAATGCAGCCTAATGCCCCGTACACACGGTCGGACATTGATCGGACATTCCGACAACAAAATCCATGGATTTTTTCCGACGGATGTTGGCTCAAACTTGTCTTGCATACACACGGTCACACAAAGTTGTCGGAAAATCCGATCGTTCTGAACGCGGTGACGTAAAACACGTACGTCGGGACTATAAACGGGGCAGTAGACAATAGCTTTTGTCTCTTAATTTATTCTGAGCATGCGTGGCACTTTGTGCGTCGGATTTGTGTACACACGATCGGAATTTCCGACAATGGATTTTGTTGTCGGAAAATTTTATAGCAAGCTCTCAAACTTTGTGTGTCGGAAATTCCGATGGAAAATGTGTGATGGAGCCCAAACACGGTCGGAATTTACGACAACAAGGTCCTATCACACATATTCCATCGGAAAATCCGACCGTGTGTACAGGGCATAAGTGTTTATCCTTATGTCAGAGGATTTTTTTGGCATTAGGCTGCCAATCAGACTGCGTAGAGGGGTGTGTCCTCCACTCAGGTCTCAGATTACACTCAGCTCCCTGCCTAATGTGCATTTGGATAGAGTAGGCAGGGGCGGGCTGGGCCGGGGGGCAGAGATGCAATTTCCCCCCAGGCCGCTCTGATTCCCAGTAAAAAAGGCAGATGTGGTGCCAGCTGGGAACTGAGCATGTGCAGTTGGCCCAGTGTTACTGCTCGGGTGACTCCAGATTGAGACTGGCAGGGCTGGATAACAGTCCAGAAGCTGCAGGAACGTTTGTGCTGTGATCGGACATCTGTCCTGTCACAGTGCTGTTCCCGGCTTCTGAGCTGACAGTTCTGTGTCCATTCAGAGCACAGCCGAATAGAAGAGGGTGGATCCGCTCTGCCTCCTCCAGCCCCCTCTCTCACTGTGCCCGCCCACACTCCGGGCAGCCCGTGTGCTGCTTCTGTGAATAGAACGTGTGGGCGGGAACGTTCAAACTGAGATCCGTCGGAGTTCTGTATGGGACGCTGATAACTGAGCCTTCTGCCTGCTGACTTTCAAGTGAGTGATCTGTGACCGGCCTCTCCCCCTTCTCTCTCCTAAATTCCTCTCCCCCCTCTCTCTGCAGATAAGGAAGTTTCTATCAGCAGCCTGTACAGTACCTGCTCCTATGTACTATGATGTGGGCTCACACTGGTCTGCTGCAGTGTTGGTGATCTCACTGTCTTCCTGCATGTCCCATAGACTTCTATTAGTTTGCACATTTTTGCTGCATTTTCTGAACGTGCACAAAAATGGCTGCATGCTGCATCTTTGGTGCGCTATAAAAAAAACTGCAGCAAAAACGCACAACCTAAAAGAAGCCTATGGGACTGCAGCTAAGGAAAACTGTACATAAGCACTGCGGCCAAACCGCAGCACACCAGTGTGTGTCCAAAGGCTTGGACACACTTGCAGCAGGCACTGCCACTCTGAAAAGTGATCAATGCTCAGGTCACTTTTGCTCATGCTCAGCGGCTCCAACCAGAGCTGTCAGTTTTTTTGTTCAACTCGCTGGATTGAGCAAAAAAAAAAAAAAAACTAGTGGTGTGTACAAGGCTTTACTATGTTGATAAAGGAATGAAGCAATTTTCTTTAGTGGTCTCTCTGTGTGTGGACAATTTGGAGCGATGTCTCTCTCTGTCAGTGGTGGCTGGTGCTCAAAATGTTTTTTTTTGGGGGGGGGGGGGGGTGGTTCAAACTAAAAAATACTGAAACAAACCCATCAATTGCAGCCTCACTCTGGCATTAAATGCAGCCTTACTGTGCCCATCAAATGCAGCTACTGTGCCCCATCAAATGCAGCCACTGTGCCCATCAATTGCAGTCATTGTGCCCATTAATTGCAGCCTCACTGTGCCCATCAAATGCAGCCTCACTGTGCCCCATCAAATGCAGCCTCACTGTGCCCCATCAAATGCAGCCTCACTGTGCCCCATCAAATGCAGCCTCACTGTGCCCCATCAAATGCAGCCTCACTGTGCCCCATCAAATGCAGCCTCACTGTGCCCCATCAAATGCAGCCACTGTGCCCATTAATTGCAGCCTCACTGTGCCCATCAAAGGCAGCCACTGTGCCCATCAACTGCAGCCAATGTTACCCCCCTGTCAGCATTTAACCAGCACCCTACCTCGCCCGCTGTCTGACCGGCACTTACCCCATCTTGGTGGTGGGTCAGGCAGCGAGTGACGGCAGGGAGCTGTGGGACAGGCAGCAGCTCCTGTGTTTTCTATGCTTCCTCCATGCTTTTCCTCCTGCTAGACATCCAATTGGAGTGCCTTTTCTTTCAGCCAATCAGGTGACGGGTATCAGACCCGCTCTTCCTGATTGGCAGAGAGGCGGTTCAGTGTTAAAAAAGCAAATATTCATTTGCTTTTCTAACACAACCGGGTGGGCTCTGAGCGCAATGCTCTGCACTCTGAGTCCACCCTATTTTGAAGCCTATTAGAGCCTCTGGTCAAGCTGCCTGAGGTGAGGTTGGGAGCAGTGAATGAATTAGAACATATGTGTGTCATGGGAGCATGGGCCAGCAGCAGAGGAGGAGATCACATCCTTAAATCTCAGCCAGGGTTCATGCTGGGACTTGTAGTCCTTTACTTTTGGGGATGTGACACCCCAAAAGTGAAGGACTAAAGGTCCCAGCATGAACCCCTCAGAGCTCAGGATGTGTCACACACCCCTGCCCCCCACCCAACTAGTGAAGGACTACAGGTCCCACTGTCCCAGCTTAAACCCCTCAGAGCTGAGGATGTGTCACCCCCCCCCAATTAGTGAAGGACTACAGGGCACAGCATGAACCTGTGGGATCTAAGGGGACACATCTTTAGATCTCAGGGGTTAATGCTGGGACTTGTAGTTCGTCACTAGTTGCGGATGGGGGGGTCAGGTCCTCAGCTCTGAGGGATTCATACAGGGACTTGCTTGCAATTTTTAGTTCCTGAAGGCCATGGTAGTACAAGTCCCCCACAGGCCCTGGAGGGCCACATTGTCCTCCCTGCCTCCCCCCCCCACCTTTGTGACCATGAAAAACCTTAGAGACCGTTTTCCCGATCCATCACTTTGCCACCACCGGTTCTATGGGCCACTTGACTGGACTTGCCCCCCAGGCCTAAGGCTGCCAGCCCTCCCCTGAGAGTAGGGAAGGATTAAAACCTCTGTCACTGTCCCTTTCAGGGGGTTTAGGGGTTCTCTTCACTTCCTGTCCCTGAGGAAAACACTCTAACCTGGCCATACACTGTTATGCCCCGTACACACGATCAGACTTTCCGCCAACAAAACTGTCGATTTTTGTTCGAAGGATGTTGGCTCAGACTTGTCTTGCATACACACGGTCACACAAATGTTGGCCAACAATTATGAATGTGGGAACATAGTGACGTACAAGACGTACGACATAAGAAAAAGGAATTTCAATAGCCAGTACGACTCCTTCTGCTTGATTCTGAGCATGCGTGAACTTTTGTGCGTCGGACTTGTGTACACGCGATTGAAATTCCAACAACAAAGTTTTGTTGGCGGAAAATTTGAGAACCTGCTAGCCAACATTTGTTGGCGGAAAGTCCGACAACAAATGTTCGATGGAGCATACACACGGTCGGACTTTCAGCCAACAAGCTCACATCCAACATTTGTTGTCGGAAAATCCGATAGTGTGTACGGGGCATTAGAGTTTTGGCCATTTCAGAAGAATCAGATGACTTTCTTATGCTCTGTACACACGATCGGACAATCCGACAACCAAACCTTGGATTTTTTCAGACGGATGTTGGCTTAAACTTGTCTTGCATACACACGGTCACACAATTGTTGTCAGAAATTCAGATCGGCAAGAACGTGCTGACGTACAACAGCACTAGAAAAAAGAAGTTCAATAATCAGTGCGCCACCCTTTGGGCTCCTTCTGCTAATCTCGTGTTAGTAGAAGTTTGGTTAGAGACAATTTGCGCTTTTCAGCTTCGTGCTTTTCAGTTCGTTACTGCTCTTCAGTTTGTGCTTGTGGGTTCGTATCTGTTTTTCAGTGCATGTTGTCAGTTCATATCTGTTTTTCAGTGCGTTCTTGTCCGCTCGTTTCTGATTTTCAGATCATACTTCTCAGGTTCTTTCTGATTTTCAGTGCCTTCTGTTAGTTCGTTCTGACCAGCTGACCGTTTTCTAGCCATGTTGCGGGTACGTACTCGTCATAGAGTTCGTGCTGTGCAGGGGCTTGATGTTAGGGTTCTTGCTTTGACCCAAGCCCAGTCCATGAACAGGGTGAGGAGGAGTTCATGGACGAAGAATTGGTTGCTCCAGTGTGACCAATTCTTTCACAGGCCTTTGTTGCGGGAGATCCTTGAGAATAATCCTGATGATTTCAGGAATTATCTCTGGATGACGGACCCCGTTTTTCACCGTCTGTTGGCTTTGTTGTCCCCTTATATTACCAAGCAGGACACCTGCATGCGGCAAGCCATCACTCCCGAGCAGAGGCTCGTCGCCACCTTGCGGGACCTGGCGACAGGGAGAAGTCTGCAGGACATCAAGTTCTTGACAGGCATCTCCCCCCAGGCTCTGGGGATCATTATTCCAGAGACCTGTTCTACCATCATTCAGGTCCTGCAGAAGGACTATATAAAAGTAAGTTTTATCCTTTAACATCACATTCTATGTATTTAATGTTTGCTAATGTATTGTATTTATTTCATTATTCCCTAATTACCATGATTGTAATATGCTGTGAATGTCCTCTGTGTCCTCATGCCGGAAGCTTTTAATGCTCCTTTTTTGTCCTTCATGCATATTTGCCTTCACTAACCTCCCCAGCCTGCTATCCTGGGCCCATACACACCTAGCCTAGTCACTTAACAATGTATTTTGCCTGCTTCATTGTAGTGCTTACCATAAATACCCCCTAAAATGTGTCCAAATGTTATTTTTGTCCTTTAATTTAGGCAGAGTGCAAGAGGCTTTTTTTTTGGGGGGGGGGGCAAAACTCATTTGGAACCCTCCCCCCCAACCGCTAAGTCAGCTGATACCAATCCTCTATCTGCTGACTTTGCCAAACCCATACACACTATACCCTCCTCTTTGTGGTCAGATTTATGGATGAATTCACCAAAGCATGTGGTACAAGGGCCTGCCTGAATACTTTCAAATGGTACTGTTTAAAGTTTTGTTCTCCTATTATCTTGATAGATAATTGCAGAATGTGCTTCAATTTGTACAGTGCGTATTTATATTTTTAGATTATGACACTTCTTACCTGTCCAGTGGACTGCCAATAGTGTAAATAAGGAGGGGCTGGCCAAAGCCAAAGTAACACACATTATTTATGCATTCAGCTCTCAATGAAGTGGAGAGGGTTACCTGTCCAAAACATCCCCCCCCCCCACACCATAAAATTTTTACAATGGGCCATCAGAGGGGGTGAGGAATCTGATAAGTGGACCTCATACTTTTGTCTTTAAAGACTCATTTCAATAAATGTTATACTTATGTTGGCCAAGAATGTTTGTGTCTAATCTGCTTGCAATGTTATGTGCAAAAGTACTATTTTTTTGCTTGTTTCAATCCACAGTTTCCTTCAAACCCACAGGAATAGCAGACTGTGGCATCCCAGTTTGCTCAACAGTGGGACTTCCCAAACTGCGGAGGGGCAATAGATGGGAAACAAGTCCACATCGTCCCACCCCCCAACTCGGGATCATACTATTATAATTATAAGGGGTTTAATAGTATTGTGTTGTTGGCAGTGTTGTCAGGGACATATGAGTTTTTGTATGTGGACATGGGGAAGAATGGCCGGATGTCGGATGGTGGAGTCATCGCCCAATCAAAGTTCTACAGACGGCTCCAGAATGTTGGCTTGGGCTTGCCACCTGCAGAAGACAACATGGCTGGTCTTCTCTTTGTGTTCGTCGCTGATGAAGCGTTTAGGCTAGGTGACAATTTCCGATGAGGACCCTCTCACCCGACCAGAGGGTTTTTAACTACCGGCTGGCCAGAGCCAGAAGAGTGGTGGAGAATGCCTTTGGAATAATGTTCCGCCTATTTCTGACACCGATCCACATGGTGGGATATATACTGAACCATATTGTGCTTGCCTGCTGCATTCTACACAATTATCTCCGCAAAAATGCTACAAACTATGTGGCCTCAGTTGGAGCTGAGGCCGGATTACAAAATAGTTATTTGATGGCACTTGAAGCTGGCCATCCTGGCTTGCCCCCCCCCCCCCCCCAAAGCGCCCACGAAGTGAGACAAAATTATCTGGAGTACTTTGCGGGTAGGGGGGCCATTAATCTGCCAGCGAATGTGTGAAACATTTTAAATAATTTTTTATTATAAACTGAACTAATATTTAATTTGATTTACTGCTTGTGTTTATTTTAGCTGTCTCCTAGGTTCTCCAATGGGCTTTTCTTTTTGGCCATTTATTTCAATAGTGCAAACGTAATTTATTTGATAAAATGCGTACATTGATATCCCATGATGGCAGATAGTACATGTTGACACACTGTGTGCATCTTCAAAATTTGGCTTTAAAATTACTTTAAGACTTGATTTAAAAGAACAAATTCCACAACAAAACGGTACAATTTTTGTGAGTTTTAGATTCTGCCTAAAACATCAATGATGTTCATTTTTTGTTGAACATCATTGATGTTTTCCTTTATCTTTTCTAAATCACGATTGCACACCATGATCTCCCCGATGAGGACGTGTGCACTTGCACTGGTGAAATGAGTTTCTTCTTCCACAACATCCACATCACCCAAAATAAAAAAAACACTCCATGTATTATTAATATGCATGCATACATCTATTACCTGAAGCTGTGGTCTCAGACACTCACCTGTTGTGGTCACTATTTTGCCCACTTCATGAATCCACATCCTCAGGTTGTGGTGTGGGGATTTCCCCATCTTTAGGAGGTGTGGTGTTCTTGGTGTCCTCTGATGTCCCGAGTCTTTTCTCCCCTATGTGAATAAAAAATAAGGTATACTTAGCACACAGATATTTGAGGCAAGAAATAGAAATATGAAACTTGGAAGTGTCGTACAATTGTCTGTTTTGGCAGAGTTCCAAGCTGAAGACATGATTTTTTCCCTTTCTTAAAGCTGGAATACTTACCTTTTTTGGTAAAGTTTCACACATGGAGACACCCCTAGTATCCACTGGAGCACCTGTGTGGAACACCCTAAAAAGTTTGTTCTGGTGTCCCACACTAGAGCTCCTGCGTCCAGATGTGTAAACAACTGCTGAGTGTCCTCTCCTTACACTGAATCAAGTTTGCATTTCATTCTAGTTACAAACCTATCTAGACAACAATGTAATAAACTTCTTTTAATACAAATAGGCCTGAACAAATGTACGTAACCTGCATCTGTCAAAAACATCGTATTAGTTGGCGAACGAATGATGTTTACTACGAACGATTACTGTCCCCACGAACTGGAAACTTGCCATTTTAAACTATACAACAGTAAAGAAAAGCACATGGAGCAGCATGCAAGTAATAATAAAATAGGATCATACGAAAAAAATACTTACTTTATTGCAGCACTCTCTTGATCCTTCTGTACTGATCTTGCTTCCTCAATTTGAAGTCTGACCATCGTCTCCTCAGTTGCTCCTTGGATCGTCGTACCCCAAAATTCTTCTGCAGACTTTTCACAACAAGTCATGATTTTGGCCTTTCTCACATTTGGGTTTCTGTACGGTCCTTATTTCCCATCATAGTCAGCCCTCTTCAAGATGTCCACCATCTCCACCATCTCAACAAAGAAAATATTTGATGCCTTAAATCTCCTCCTGGATCAGGACATTTCTGGCTCCGGGCTTTCCTCGTCGTTGCTGCTCTCCTCTGCATGCACCTGCTCTGTCTTCGCCATGTGCTCACCCACTGCGCTGACAGAGAAGGGGCGGGGAATATACTAGAAAGAAGGTCAGGGGCGGAGTTTCATGCATGCGCAGTGTATATAAAGCATAACACGCGTGCGTTGTATGTACGATTTGTGAGATGAGGACGGAGTAGAGTAAGCGCCGATTGTGCAAACGAAGGTACCAATTTAACTTGGGGCATCAGTGGCCTATACTGCTTATAGATTAAGGCCTATATTAGGACAAGAATAGGAGAGTTTAGCCTAACATTAGGGTTTGTCTTGTGTTGTGTCTTGCAGAGAATATGGATAAATTTAATGACCATGACTTCCTCCCTAACTTCATTGATAAATACAGGGAGCTTCCCTGTCTGTGGCAAGTGAAACACCCATTTTATAATAACAAACTAAAGAGGAAGGCAGCGATTGATCAACTGTTGGAATTGGTGAAGCCGGTGATTCCCACGGCAAACATCAACTATTTGAAGTGCAAAATTGGTGGCCTGAGGAGCACATATAATAGGGAGCGCAAGAAGGTCCAGGATTCCATGAGATCAGGAGCAGCAGCAGATGACGTTTATGTCCCCAGGCTGTGGAACTACAACAGACTGCAGTTTTTGTCAGACCAGACTGAAATCAGGCCATCACTCTCAACCCTTCCTTCCACTCTTCCTTCCACACTTTCTTCCATCTCAGACGAGGCTTCCGACGTACAACCTGGGCATTCCACCCAGGAAGATGTGGAGGAGCCCAGCTTGAGCCAGGTATAGCATTGTTCAACATATTTCTTGACCAAAAATTTATGATGTTAACTAGATGTTATTATTGATAACTAATTTCAGATTTAATAAAGTGGTTTACATATCAATAGACAGTAGTAGCCAAAAATGATTGGGACAAGAATGAAAAATGCTAGGGTCAGAAGGATAGTCTTTTCTATTTGTTAACATTTAATTTGCTACAGTCATGAGCTCTAAATTGTATGTGATTGATGACCAAAAACCTAAAACTATGTCCCATTTTCATACACAGGAAAGTCTCAGCCAGAAGGAGGCCGTGGAAAATCTTAGCCAGGAGGTCGCAGGGGAAAGTGGCAGCCAGGAGGTGGCCATGGAAAGTGGCAGCCAGGAGATGGCAGTGCCCAGTAGCCTGACTGAATCGCAGGTTCCTCCCCTCAACCTTCCAACAAAAAGGCCCAGGAAGGGGAGGAACGTGGAGAAGTCAGTGCTTGGTTTAATTCGGCAGGCTACTGCCGTCCTCACAATCAGCCCTAATGTCCAGGAGGCCTT
This sequence comes from Lithobates septentrionalis, assembly GCA_037952835.1. Classification (NCBI taxonomy): domain Eukaryota; kingdom Metazoa; phylum Chordata; class Amphibia; order Anura; family Ranidae; genus Lithobates; species Lithobates septentrionalis. The sequence goes on along the minus strand of JBBDGP010001990.1, from coordinate 267,115 downwards.
TGCGTGTATGACGGCCAGTAAAATTCAGGAAATAGAGGTGGGCCAACGCCTCATCAGTGAGGATCTCATATTTCAGGTCCTAAATAAGGGGGTGAGGTGGCGAACTCACCAAGAAAAGTCACATATGTGAGTTGGACCATAATCCTCCTCCACCACCTGTCACAACTCTAACACCACAGCCACAGCCTGGAAGGAAGCGTGCAAGGAAGTCTTAAGAGTGATGGCCTGGGTTTGGTGTGGTCTGGCAAAAGACGCAGACTGTTGTACAACCACAGCCTGGGGACATATATGTCATCTGCTGCTGCTCCAGATCTCTCAGAGTCCTGGACCGTAATATGCTCCCTAATAAATGGACTCTTCAGGTTACCAATTTGGCCTGTCAAATAATTGATGTCTGCCCTGGGGTACAAAGGGGTACAAAGGCTTCACCAATTTCAACAGTTTATCCAGCGTTGCCTTCCTCTTTATTTTGTTATGACCCCTAATAAATTACTTTTTTATTTTTACAAATCCTTGTCTATGTGTTTTAGTTCAAAAAGGACAGTTTTTTCCCCTATTTTGTAGATGCTATAACTTTTGCGCAAACCAATCAATATACACTTATTGCGATTTTTTTTACCAAAAATATGTAGAAGAATACATATCGGCCTAAACTGAGGAAAAAATATTTTTTTTCGATAAAAAATGTGGGATATTTATTATAGCAAAAAGTAAAAGATAGTGTTTTTTTTTTTACAAAATTGTCGCTCTTCTTTTGTTTATAGCGCAAAAAATAAAAACCACAGAGGCGATCAAATACAACCAAAAAAAAGCTCTATTTGTGGGAGAAAAAGGACGTCAATTTTGTTTGGGTACAGCTTTGCATGACCGTGTAATTGTCAGTTAAAGCGACACAGTGCCATATTGCAAAAAATGGCCTGGTCATTGAGCAGCCAAATCTCCCGGGCTGAAGTGGTTAAACTACAATAGTCCAGTAAAGGGGGATTTGTGCATCCAGGCCAATTACTGTATGTGGATGGAGAAATCTATCAGTGTATGGTCAGATTAAGATAATGTTCTCTGAAATCGATGTCCCCATCGGATGATTTCCTCTCTGTTAATTTTCTTGAGACAGCTGTAAAGTGCAAAAACATCTATCAATCCTGCCAGAAATCCACTGCTGTCCTGTTAACTGTGTGAACAGCACTCGCTCAATGTGCGGAAGCTACAGAGGATCAGCATTGTCACCCGAAGACAGGAAGTGCATTAGGACTATAAAAGACCCCACTTCCCTTGTTATTGAGATTATAAGAGGGGGAGATTTTCTGTACTCTCAACACACTTCCTGTCCTAAGGTGACAACACTGCTCCTCCATAGATACAGTACAGTCAGTGAGCGCCTACACTCTTATGCCCCGTACACACGGTCGGATTTTCCGACGGAAAATGTGCAATCGGAGCGTGTTGTCGGAAAATCCGACCGTGTGTGGGCTCCATGGGACTTTTTCCATCAGAATTTCCGACACACAAAGTTTGAGAGCTTGCTATAAAATTTTCCGACACCAAAATCCGTTGTTGGAAATTCCGATCGTGTGTACACAAATCCGATGCACAAAGTGCCACGCATGCTCAGAATAAATTAAGAGACGAAAGCTATTGGCTACTGCCCCATTTATAGTCCCGACGTACGTGTTTTACATCACCGCGTTTAGAACGATCGGAAATTCCGACAACTTTGTGCGACCGTGTGAATGCAAAACAAGTTTGAGCCAACATCCGTCGGAAAAAATCCATGGATTTTGTTGTCGGATTTTCCAATCAATGTCCGACCGTGTGTACGGGGCATAAGACCGGAAGTGTGTTACACTCAGCCAGTCAGTGCAAGGATTTTTGTCTACATGGGTGACAGTGCATTTTGTTCCTCCTCCTTGACACCATCTGCACCGCATAGCTCAATAAATGTAACTTCTTTTGAGCCACACTGGAGACAGATTGACAAAATGGAGCTGCGCTAACCGAAATAAAAATGTATTAAATCTATAATGAGACATAAAGTTAATTGGTAGTCCTTAAGATCAGTCCATCAAGGTAAAAAAGTGAATATGAGTATGTCCCTTTAATTCCTCGTGACAGTGAAGTACATACTTTATACACAACGACAAAAATGTGCAGCTCCACCACATAGATTATTCACTTACCAGATGGCAAGCTTAAGGAAGCTTGTGGCTAATACCCAGCCAGGTTGTTTATCCTAAAGGGGGGAATCTGATGTCGGCTCACAGACAGACCTCAATCCAAACAGGGTAAGGCAGGGCAGATATCCTTAAAATCTCATATGGACGAGGAATCAGCTCCGTAGTCAATGGGCATCAGTATCAGGGTAGCCAAAGTAACCCAAAAAAAAGTTAGCCATAGTTTAAAAACCAACTATACAACTTTAAAAGTAAAGAGGTAAAGCACTTACAGCAAGGAGTAGAATAAAAAGCATTGGTTAAAAGCTGGCCGGCTTGCATAGACTATCCGTCCTTCCGGGATCGTAGCAACGCAGTGACGTCAGCACATCCCTCTTACTGACGCGTTTTGTCACAAGCTGACGTCGTCATGGGGCACGGGCTGTATGCTGACTCACCCCTTATATAAAAGACAAAGAAACCACTCCTTGATCTGAGTCTCAGGTGGCAAGCCTAAATCCTCCATATTTAAAGAGGGAAACACATCCGAGGATGACCAATCATTAGTCAAAATTTGATTACTCTAATCCTCAAAAAAACTAACGTTATCCACTAAAACGGCAAAAAGAGCATATCGGGATCCATAGTACCTACCGGTAGCTAAATTGGTCCACTAGTGCCCCTACTATCTAAGAAAAATAATTATTTCCCCAACCAGGATCAACCAATTAGATCCCCAACCAGGAATTTGTCCTGAAAAAAATAAATAAAATAAAAACCAGAAGATTAATGACTAAACATTATATCCCTTTCCATGGTTACCTCTAAGGGACTCTTAATAATTGGTAACCAAAACGGGAAAACAAAACAAAAATTTGTTTCATTATTGGATCTCATCTAGCGGAACTACACCAAAAGGTCACCGCGGGGACGCCAATAGAAGTTGATCGACAGTGGCTCCCAGTGGTCAAATCGGAATACCAACAATTATTTAAGGAGGCTAAGGACCTCTCAAATATCAATAAGTTACAATAAGGAATAATTGATTATTCATTATAGGTTGCTATAAAAAAATATTCGTATGAGAATTATGCCAATCAGTTTATACAAATTCCTATTTGGTAAAAAATATTAAATTAAGAAATAATATCATATATCATATATTAAATATATTTTCTAACATAATTTAATTGGCAAAAATGACTAATTCGGCCTCCTAAAAACCTAAATCCACAGGTCTCATCCAAAAAATTGTCTATGCACCATAAGGGCACAGATTGCTATGCGTTTGCGACCTGCTTTTGGGGTGTTAACTGTGAATTGACACCCGCAGCAAAACTCGTTGCAATGCGGTACGGAAAAAGCACAGGGATTCCTGCATTTCCTGCACCACATATGTGTGAACTGGGGCTGAAACTGTGAAGCAGTCCTATGCATGCCGGGATGTTAGAGCAGGGAACTCTGTCAGGGCCCATTCAAACTAGAACACAGTGCAGAAAACCTACTTTCCCTGCCCATTTCCTGCACCATATTCCAAATGCACTGCCCTTGCGATCTGCAGCTGGTGTCAGTGCAATGTTAATGACACCCCAAACGCAGGTCACAAATGCAGTGTGTTTGTCTTCGCCAGATCGCATGGTACTTCTGTACCAGTTGCAGTGTGTTTCAAAAAGTAGTGCATGCACCATTTTCGGTGCAGCGCAGTGCAATTTCAGACCATTTAAAATGAATGAGCTGAAATCGCACTGCAATGCACTGCACTGCACCCAGCTTGCATGTGATTAGCATTCGTGTGGGATTCATAGCGTGAATGGGCCCTCAAGCTGTGAAAAACAAAAAAGGAACCCAGCACAAAAGGAGCCTGTAAATGTAGCATAACAAAGAAAGAATTTATATTTAAAAGAAGATCTAAATTCACAAAATGAGAAGAGATTAGTCATTAAACAAAAGGTGTGCAGAAGATGACACACTGCTTTGGGATCACAACCTAAATTGGGAGGAGAGCCAGCCAGAGAAGACAGCAGATCTCCCGCCGTGACTCACACCACTTGGAGATGAGATGCCGACCGCTTTCAACCAAGGTTCCGCCTCCTAGATTGGCTCCTATAATGGACGTCACACTGGTTCAATTTCCCGGCATTGGATCAGCGTGCCATCCATCATAAGAGAGGATCCAGAAGGCGGGACCTTGTTTGACAGCAGCCAGTTCTCCTTCCGATTCAGGCTGTGATCCCCATGCAGTGTGCTTTGTTTAATGCCATAAATCTATGGCATTAAACAATGCCATGGCTTTCTTTAATGCTTGATAGCTTCTCCTTTTCTGAGTGCATTTAGCTTTTGTTTTTTATAAATGTAGCACACCCCACGTAGGAGCTGCTGGATTAGCATACCCTACTGCTGCACAACCAGGCACACAGCATTTCCTTCATACACAACACAGAAAACAGTCCTTGGTTTGTTTCTTTTGTTGTTTTATTGATAACTTGGATGGGGTAGGGAACTTATGGGAAGCCCAATTTGAAAAATGTCCAGAAGTATTAACAGAGTGGAAAACTTCCTCACTATGTACTCTGAAAATCCTCTTCTTCCCTCCTCCTGGCTCACATGTGTAGCTCCTGCTGATCACTCCAGGGGAACTAACAGTCTTTAGTGTTAATTCAGCAACTGCCCATTACAGGCTAGGAACATCTGTCCCTTTGTGGGTTAAATAGCACAATGTGAAGTGAACAGCATCTCCTTCTGCCTTCCTGTGGATCCTGAGCCCAGTTCTATTGCTGCAGAATATACCAGCACACCTAGCTGCTTGCTTCCCCAGTCCTTTTTGACTGGCACACTACCCCAGCACTTCCTGACTGGCACACCTGCATGGAGATTCCCCAGGGCAAGGATGAAGACTTAGCACACTGCTGTCTTCAGAGAGCACTGCTACAGCTGACAGTATCTCCCCTTGTGTTGTCCCTGCACGGTGCTGATATTACTCACTGACTTTGCTTGCTCTTTCCTGTTGCCTCTTCCGACATGAATCCTTCCAGTTGCCTCCTATGATGGGATCCTTCCAGGCCAGCTATCCCGAGCTCCAGTCCGAGGTAAAACTCCGCCAGGGGTCCCTCAAGAACCACTGACAGCCTCTCCTCAGCACTCCATCTTCCACCCGACTCCCACTGCTGGCATGGCCCATGTCTATTTATAGGATTGTCGCAGTCCCCTGCCAGCCCACTTCTGAGGATTGGTCCCACAGATATTCATGGCAGCTCCTCTCAACCCCCTCCCTCTAGTTCTAGAAAGTTCTCCAACCTTCCAGATACCACGGTGAGGCACCAGAGAGCTGCCAGGATGAGTCATCCAGCCCTGACCTCCAGTAAACCCTGACCCAATTAAGACTCACAGGCTTTAAATTACATTTTAGTTTTTTAGTTTATATCTTAGTCAGGTTTAAATGCTATATATGACCCCGCAGAGGACATTTCTCTTCTCTTCCTAGTCTACAGTATCTGACACCTATCACTTGGATAAGAAGTGAAATCTCCCCACCCTATTCAGCCTGGCTGAAGTTGGGTTATAAAAAAAAACATACTAATACATGTATATATTTTATTACTACTACATCTATTACATTAATAGAATCTGAAGGACACAGTATTATCCTGTCTTTTCCTAGGCAGCCATAAAAGATGGCACGGTGACTGCATCTCTTTAACCAGTTGAAAACCAGGCATCTTCTGGCACTTTTTGTTTACATGTAATAATAAGTTTTTTTTAGAACCCCCAAACATCATATATTTTTAAGCAGAGGCCCTAGAGGATAAATTGGTGGGTTTTGCAACTTTATGTCACACTGTATTTGCGCAGCGGTTTTTCAAACGCAGTTTTTGGGAATTATTTTTTTTTTAAATCACACTTTTTAAAATTCTAATGCAAAAAAACCCCCACAATACATAAACCAATTTTTTGCTAAAATATAAAAGATGATGTCATGCCGAGTAAATAGATATCAAACATGTCATGCTTTGAAATCGCGCACAACCGATGATGTAAATGATGTATGATGAATGTAAATGATGTAAATTTTACTATCCATAGGCGATGCTTCAAAAGCCTTTACAGGTTACCACTTCAGATGTACAGAGGAGGTCTAGTGCTAGAATTACAGCCCATGATCTGACATTCATGTGGGACGATCGTGGTTTGTGTGCACTCAGGGCCGACGCACAAATTTGCTTTTGTGCGCTAGCACAGGAGGATGGGGGTACTTCAAAATTTTTTTTAATTATTATTTTTTATTTCACACCGTTGCTTCAAATTTTTTTCTTTAATCACTTTTTTTGCTGTCACAAGGAATGTAAACATCTCTTGTGACAGCAATAGACAAGTGACAGGTATTCTTATGGAGGGATCGGGGGTCTATAAGACTCCAAATCGCTCCTTTGCACTTGAAAGTATTCAAAAAAGCCAAGATCTGCGTTTTAGAATACTTTCCATTTTTTAAAACTGGCACCTTTAAGACTCCAGTAATCCCATCATAAGATCGCTGCTGGGTTACTACATCCGAGACCCGAACAAAGTCGATTCCAGCTTTATTCGGGTCTTTCTTCGGACGTGCTGGCTGGTCTCTTGGGTCTCCCGGTGGGATTAGGAGAGTCGGCTGAGTGGCTGGAGGCAGTGGGAGGTGGAGTCCCCTCCCGCTGCTTGTAATAACAACCGAGTGGCTGCTTAGTCGCATTGGTTGTTATTACAAGAGAGCCGAGCCGGGCTCTAAACAACGGTACCGGTCATCACCCCGGGACAACCACTTGAAGTCAAATGACGTACAGGTACTTGATTTGGTGGCAAGTTTCACTGATAATGTACCGTATTTATCGGCGTATAACACGCACTTTTTTCCCCCTTAAAATCAGGGGAAAATCGCGGGTGCGTGTTATACGCCGATACCCTGCGATCCCCCGCTGACCGTGAGCAGAGCGATTGCCGGCCGAGTTTGAAAATGGCGCCGCCACCGCCGAAATACATAGCCGTGACTTGCGGCGTCTCTTCGGCCACTTTCGGCAACACTCGTAGTCCCGCCCGGGATGGGCGTGACTGTGAGCGGAGCGAGCGCCGCCCATATACAGATAGCCGAGTGTACTCAGCTAGGTTTGGCTAGCTCCGCTCACAGTCACACCCAGTCCTGCCCTATGATAGACACAGGGACTGGGCGTGACTGAGCAGAGCTAGCTGAACCTATCTAATCTGTATATGGGCGGCGCTCGCTCCGCTCACAGTCACGCCCATCCCGGGCGGAACTACGAGTGGAGCCGAAAGTGGCCGAAGAGACGCCGCAAGTCGCGGCTATGTATTTCGGTGCTGGCGGCGCCATTTTCAAACTGCAGTGACACTGACAGGTCACTGCAGTTTAACTGCAGCCTGGGCAAGGCTGCAAATGGACACAGACAAAGCTGCAGATGGGCGCTGACAACGCTGCAAGGCTGCAAATGGACACTGATAAGGCTGCAAATGACACCATGGCTGCAGGGCTGCAAATGACACCAAGGCTGCAAATGACACTGGACAAGCATGCAGATGGACGCTGTGCAAGGCTGCATTGATGGGCATTTAAATGTAAGTTTTTTTTCCTTAAAGCGGGGCTTCACCCACACCGCCAAAAAAAAAAAATATTAAAAGCCAGCAGCTACAAATACTGCAGCTGCTGACTTTTAATACATTGCCACTTACCTGTCCCAGGGTCCAGCGATGTCGGCAGGGGACGCCGAGAACCCGCTCGGTTCTCGGCAGCTGCCGCCGCCATCCTAGGTGAGGGAATCAGGAAGTGAAGCGTTGCGGCTTCACTTCCCGGTTCCCTACTGCGCATGCGCGAGTCGCGCTGCGCGTCCCTAGTGGTCCCCGCTCTCTGCTGGGAGCTGTGTGTTCCCAGCAGACAGCGCGGTCGGGACGGGAAGAGGCATAGACTCCCATGGGAGTCTATGCCGGAAGTGGGTGCAAATACCTGTCTTTGACAGGTATCTACACCCCCCTCCCCCCTGAAAGGTGCCAAATGTTACACCGGAGGGGGGGAGGGTTCCGAAAAGCGGAAGTTCCATTTTTGTGTGGAACTCCGCTTTAAAACATTTTTTTCTTAAAATTCCCTCTTAAACTTGGGGTGCGTGTTATACGCCGGCGCGTGTTATATGCCGATAACTACGGTAAGTTCAGTTGACCGCACAGAGAGCCTTTTACTTGTCTTTGACTAGTTCCAGGGATGGAATACCATCTATGCATTTGCACAAGGGTTTCTGAGGCTTACAGGGCCCATATAGTGGGTCAGATCGGTGCAGAGACCCTCTCCCACTATCATGTAGATTTGGAGACTGCTCACTAGTTGTCAATAGATATATAGTAAAGTGTTTTTACATGGCCAGCAGTTAAATTAAAGTTACGCTTTAATGAAAGCTGCAAATTTAACATTATTGAAAATGATTTGTGACATTACACTAAAACATTTACATTTATATAAGATTTTGTTGATTGGGTTGCCATCTACTTTAGACCTTCTGAACTAAATAGTTTATCTGATTATTGGTTTATTGGATGGCTTCTATTACATAGCTAACGTCTAGTGTGTGTGTGCATATAGCAATATGTGCCTTTCCTTTTTACTGTTTGGTTCTGTATTCTTCTTTATATCACTAATGTGATTTATACTGGATTATGTGTTTTTTTTTTTTTTTTTTTTTTTTTTTTGCTATAAGCCGGTTCCAGAGCACAAAGATCATAAAACATCAGCACATACCGGGTATTGTCAGTGAAGACTAAATGAAAGTACTTGAACTGTTGCACAGAAAATAGTTCTTAGGAAAGTCACAAAATCCTCAACATAAATCAGAAATATTTGGAGATAAACAGGAGCAAATCCTTGGCATTTCTTTGATTCTGAGCTTCGGGATTGTGTGTGAAAAGCATTGAGAGATGTTTTAATGTTTTCAGCAGCACTGTGCATTCTTTACTAAATAGCTAACATTTAAAAAAAAAAAAATGTAAAAAGCGTCTTTTTCTAATGGATTGGGGGTTTTTTTTCTCTACAGTATCAATTACTTATAATTAATCAAATATATCTATATATTGCTAATGGCGTGCCCTGTGCACAACCTAATTCTCTGAGGTTTTGGCTGGTTTTATTAAACAAATGAGAATCCAGTTTTTTATTTCCCTCTGTATCAAGTCACCTCTTGTCCATTTCATTAAAACTGTTTAAAAATGTATTTTTAATTTTCTGTAGCAATAAACCTCCTCAGTCTTTCCTCACAGGGTCGTTCATCAATGTCAGTATTTTCAATGTACAATTACGAGCTAATTCAAAGAATCTTGACCTACCGCAGGCAGCTTGAAGTTATTACTTCGGGTTGGAGAGTCTACTGCTGTACAGAATTTATTCAGTACTATTTTTGCAGGTTGTTTAGTCCCAGCTTGTATTCCCAACCCAACCACTCATGTATCTCCCAGGTTGCTTTGTCTTCTACTCCTACCAAAAACTCATTCACTACACACAGCTCTCAGAGGAGACCTCCAAGCAAGGGTACAAAGTATTAGCTACATCCTCATGATAAATTTATTAACTTACTTTATTAAAAAAAGATGTATATCTTGCATAATTAATATTCCAGATATTAATTTTAAAAAGATAATTGTTAGGATTATTCTTCTCCTGTGATCAGTCAAACTCCAGATGTATTGAAAAGCAGACAATTTATTTCAGATGTGTGGACACAAACGGGCTATGCTTACAAGCCAAATAAATCACACAGAGGGATGTACATCCCCCCTTCTAATACTTACAATAATACAGCTATAACGCTTCAATTGGCAGAGGAAACACTGATAGCCTCCTGGTTCATCATGGTACATACTTTATTTGCTAATCAGCGTTCCCGTACAATCTGTTACCATATATGGTTATGCCTAATCATTCTATATTTTACTATGGGGTTAGTTAAAACAAAAGATACAACATGTGCCTTGAAGTCATCTTAAAAATCAGTCTCATGTTTTTTTAATAGTCACACAATAAACATTTAAAACTTTTCTAACAATAATCTTGTGTTAAAGCGCATTTGTGGTCTAAATGTAAAATTGAAATATTCATTTTTACATTGTATTTCAATTTATTTAGGCTACATCTATTATTCTGAACGATCTTGAAGTTTGTAAATGTATTTTGTGAAGATCCCCACATATTTCCTTCTGTGAATTATGTGGCTTGTATTTACTATGCCTTGTGAGCAGGGCCACTGATAAGGCAACACAGCCAATCCTCCTGGAAAAGGAGACAAGGTGCGCCAATCTAAGTGCAGTATCAAAACAACTTTAATGGGTGGCCAAATGGCTACTCACAATTTCTCAATAAGAATTAGGCATGTAGAGAGGTGTATAGTGTCCATTATGGAAGTCCACGGCTGTTCACAGTGGAGCGTCCCAGCGATGTTAAGGAAGGCTGTTCAGATGGTGATGGAAAATGTTAGGGCGGTCTGTGGTCTTTCGCTGGTGCCGGTGGGAGTGTAGCTGTTTGAGGGTACAAAAGGACCTGGATGTCAGCAAGGCTACGCGCCGTCCATTTCAAAACACCAGAAATCGGAACCGGAAGGAGACCAACGTGGAACGCATAACTCACTGGAGACTAAGCAGTGGAAATGACATGTGGACGTGTCAGATGACGCGTTTCAATGCATCTGCATTTTCTTCAGATCTCTCCTGTACTGGGCTCAAAAGTTCAAAAGGGAGGCCAGGTCATCTGTTGTGCAGGAGCTCTTGCTGCACTGTCTTATTGCGGACACCAATCTTCTTCTGCCTCCTCTTGCAGGGCTGCCAGCTTCTCCTCTTCTTTCCTCCTCCATCTGCACTGCAGGGCGATTGGCTCTAACACAAGCACCCCTTTCATCTGCTGTCCAGACCAGCCTGTGTGCCCCTTTCCCTCTTCTCTCCAGCCAGCAGCTGCTGTAGACACACAGGGGGATGTTTCAAGAGTGGAGGAAGAGGCTGGTACCAATCAGTCCTGGGTCAATTCATCACTGAAGCATAGTAAACTGTGGGAAAATGTGGTAAAAATAGATGGCGAACTAGTGAACCCAGATAAGTCTTGCATTTACCTGTACTTCATTGTAGAAAGGGATCTGCTGTATCGCGTTGCTCAAGGGCGGAAGAAACCATTGAGCAACTTGTGGTGCCCAAAACTTACAGGAAGTTGGTGTTGGAGTTAGCCAACATTCTTGGAGGTCATTTGGGGCAGAGAAAACCCGAGAGAGAGTATTGCAGAGATTCTATTGGCCTGGGGTCATGAAGGAAATAGGAAATTATTGTTCCTCCTGCCCTGTGTCAGAAGCCGGTACCTATGCCACATTTCCGTAACCCGCTGGTACCTCTTCCCATCATTAAGGTCCCCTTTGAGGAGGATCGCAATGGATTTGGTAGGTCCGATAATGAAGTCCGCTAGGGGACATCAGTACACTTTGGTTATACTGGACTATGCCACCCGCTATCCAGAAGCGATTCCTCTTTGAAATACCTCTGCCAAGACGATAGCCAAAGAGCTATTTCTTGTTTTTAGCCACGTGGGTATTTGTAAGGAACTGCTTAGGGACCAAGGTTCACCCTTCGTGTCCCGGGTTATGAAAGAGCTATGCAGGTTGTTCAAAGTGACACAATTGTGGACATCCGTGTATCACCCCCAAACAGACGGGTTGGATGAAAGGTTCAACAAAACCCTTATGCAAATATTAAAGAAGGTGGTGGATAGAGATGGAAAGATTTGGGACTGTTTAATACCCTATTTAATGTTTGCCATCATTGAGTTGCCACAATCCTCTATAGGTTTCTCACTCTTTGAGTTACTCTATAGGAGACACCCAAGAGGGCTGTTGGACATCGCCAAGGAAACTTGGGAAAGTGAGAGTTCTCCCCACCAGGGCCAGTGCTACCACTAGGCAAACAAGGCAGCCGCCTAGGGCGCACTGCTGCCTAGGGCACCTGGCCACTGGTGTTCCTACTCTCTTCTCTCTGCAGCAAGCAACTAAGTCTCAGCCTTAGCAGGCAGCCGCCGCTCTGTTCACACATAGTGACAGAGGCGCAGCGGCACCGGAGGACTGTGTCTGTGTCCCGACTCCCGAATGTATGGAAGCAAGCAAACATTCATTGATGGGCCCTGGTGAGGCTGCATTGATGGGCGCTTGTGAGGCTGCATTTGATGGGTACTTGTGAGGCTGCATTTGATGGGTGCTGGTAGGCTGCATTTGATGGGCGCTGGCAGGCTGCATTTGATGACCGCTGGTAGGCTGCATTTGATGGGCGCTTGGGAGGCTGCATTTGATGGGTGCTGGTAGGCTGCATTTGATGGGCGCTTGGGAGGCTGCATTTGATGGGCGCTGGTAATCTAGATTGATGGGCGCTGGTGAGGCTGCATTTGATGGGCACTGGTGAGGCTGCATTTGATGGGCGCTTCATTAAAAAAGGTGGGCAAGGCAAAGGTGGTGGAGTCAGGGGTGGAGCCGGGGGGGGGGGCGGCAAAATGAGGTTTCGCCTAGGGTGTCAAAAATCCTTGCACCAGCCCTGCTCCCCACAGGAGTGTGATTGAGCATGTCGCCCAGATGCAAGATGGAGTTGCTTCAACCAAGAGTTGCTTCTTCACTGGGCTGCCTTCAAGGTGCTACATTATGGACTAATTGGACTTATCCTAGTCACTGATTTTAAATAATTCTTTTTAAAGTTCCCCCCTATGTTTCAGGTATTTATCAGTTCGGTGGTTCCACACTGAGGCTGGTGCAAGTGCCAACTTTTATCTCTGTGAAGCAGATCCCCCTAAAAGATGATGCAGGCTCATCTGAGGTGCAGGGTCTAAACACTAACCAGTAATTACCGGAGCTCCTGCTGGTTGAGATGGGGTATGCTATGTGCTAATAGCAGGTCACAGTACTCAGGTTTGCTCCACCAGGGGGTGAGCAAGCTGGGGTCCAGTAGCAGATATAGCAGGTAGGGATTAAGCAGAGGCATAGTCATTAAACAAGCCAAAGGTTAGTATTGAGTATGTAGCGCTACTCCCGTCCAACAGGCTTTACCCCACAGCCAGCTACACAGGCTCATTCATACATTCTTCAATGGCCAGTCTAGGGGTGTGTTTTTTGTTGTTTTTATTTTTGGAGAACTTGGATGGGGTTGAGGGAAGTAGGTGGGATACTAAAAAAATAAGAACTACGTACACTTGAGGACTTGGGTATACGCACAGCTATATTAAAGCCTGTGCATGTAGCAAGAAGTACACTTCAGCATTAAGGTAGTAGTAGTAGTAGTAGTAGTAGTAGTAGTAGTAGTAGTAAACTGTAAATTCCTTTCATACAGCCACAAGAGCAGAGTTCCTTTAAGTGGAAGAATATACATACAAAGATCTACAGGACACCAGCCTCTGTCCCCTTTAAATAGACCCACAGCTGACTTTCTCTAGCACCAGAGGGTGGCAAAAGCACAACAATCCCACAAATCCCACAAGCATCTGTATTCACACAGGGCCCAAGGACAGCTGGTTGTCTCCTTCCAACTTACAAGCAACACCTTTCCCTGGTGATACCAGACCAGATCTTCGGTGGACAACCTCCGTTTAATCAGCTTTCTTTAGCACCAAGGTCTCAGCATCCCGGCCCTCAGGTAGCCCATCTGAGGCCTCAGGACAGCAGACATAACAGCCACCTTGCCTGGGAGGGCAGCGTGCTCTCCAGGCTGGACTAATCCTCTCTGGGAAAAGACCCAAAGCGAAGTGTGTTCACAGAATATGTACTGTCTCCCAGCATGCCATCAGAGCCCACCTCTCTGGGATAGGCCAGGGCTGTATCAATATTCATGCTGCCATCTGCATAGCTCCACACCTATCATCCAGAAACTTTTCAAGTTCCCTGGATACAGAGGAAGCTATAGATCAGAAAAACAGCAGATAAACACACTGAGCAGGCCTGACTAGCAGACTGCAGCACTGTACAGTGCGCAAACTATGTTTTAACCTAACAAACAAATTACAGCCACACTGACTACAGTGTGTCAACTAAATTTACCTATCAAAAATACACACTAATTCTATCTGTGTGGTAGCGAAGATAAGGACAACAGGTTTGCAAGGAGCAAGATATTGACTGGAGAGAGCAGAATGATCTGGCAAACAGGAAATGCAGAAACATTGTTTAAGTTCAGGAAGTTCATGGAAGGAGCAAAGGGTTCAAGGTTCAAGAGAAACAAGACACAAGGTAAGATTGTCCCAGGAATCAGGCAGGGAGCTGTCCAGAATCCTTGCCACCACAGTGAGAAGAGCCCCATAAAAAAAAAAACAACTAATAATTGTCCAAAATGTGTCTGTAATAAAATGTCCATACAAAAAAAAAAGTCAACTGTGAACTAACAATGAAATAATCTTCATATAGTGTAAAAAACAGTCCAAGTGGAAAACCAGAAACAGAGAAACTGTGGAAAAAAAATAAAAATAAATAAAAACTACACACCGTTCTGGGAACGCTGTTTACTCTGTAATGGAGCATCTACCCTGCTGTAAGTTGTGCAACTTTGATGCAGTAGCACAGCAGTTGGTACCATTGAAACCTTGATCTATAGCAATCACAAAATAATTAAAATCATTCATGTAGAGCATTGTCGTGCTCTACATAAGGGGAGGCTCAGGCTAAGGCTTTCTCGGTCAGGAAATTTATAATAAACAGCACCTTTTTCCTGTCAGAAGTAATTGCAGCAGGTTGCTTCTGAAAGTACAGTATATATGACATATGACAAACCATTGAATTTGAGCAGCAGAGACATTTGTGTTTTAGTATCTACAGCAGCAGTATCTTGGAAACATAAGTCCCGCAATTGTTTATGTAGATCAAAGACAGCCTCTTGTAGCCCTTTCACCTCAATTTGTAATTCAGAAAATCTTTCCTGGTTGTTAACATCAAAGACCCGCATGTCAATGATTTGCTGCAGAGGAGCCACAGCAGCTGCTACAATGACCTACATGTTTTGGGACAGAATATTCTGTCACAATCTGGGGTCAGGCTCAGTGGCTGTAGTAGTTGAGAAGTTCACAGGTAGTCAGCTGGAAATGTGCAAGCAGATACCCCTAGTGGGTGACATGGGCTCATCAGTAATGTAGGGTCTAAGCACTAACCATTAATCACCAGACTTCCTGATGGTGGAAATGGGTTTTTCTGCATGCTAGTACCAGGTTGCCGCACTCAGGATCACCCACCAGGGGATAAGACAGACAGGGTCAGGTAGCAGATATTGAAGGTAGGGATCAAACAGAAGCATAGTCAGTAAACAAGCCAAATAAATGCAACAAGTAATAGCTGGATAGGATCAGATGAAAGCATAGTCGATAACAAGCCAAGGGTTGGTAATGACCAGTAGCGAAGATAAGGCCAGCCGCAGATTTGCAAGAAGAAAAATATCCGCTGGAGAGAGCATGTAGTAAATCTGGAAAAAAAAATTGCATAATAAGGATATCATACCCCTTTTATTCAGTAATTGAATTGAGGTGGAATGTATACAGCCTGCCTTGTGTGTGTATATCTGGTTTTAAAGTGGTTGTAAACCCTTATTATTTTTAAATAAAACTAACAAAAATACCTATACTTACCTTCTCTATGCAATGGTTTTACAAAGCTCTGATCCTCTTCTTCTGGGGTCCCCCACCGGCGCTCCAGGCCACTTCTCTTCATCAGGTGCCCCATGGAAAGCTTCTTTACCCAGGGGCACCTGTGCGGGCTCGCTCCTGAGTCCCGCTGCTGTGTCCATTGAGGTAGACAGAAGGACTCGCCTTCGCCCCCTGCTCCCGTGTCACGGGATTTGATTGGCAGCAGCTGGAGCCAATGGCTCCTTCTGCTATCAATCTGTCCAATGAGGAGAGAGACAGCAGCTGGAGCCACTGCGCTCATGCACATCGCTGGATCGGATTCAGGTAAGAGAACGGGGGGGATCTGGGGGGCAGCTGCAGCACAGAAGGTTTTTCACCTTAATGCATAGATTATAATAATAATAACCATAATGCATAGCCCTCTACCAGGAAATTCTAGAGCACTTCATGCTTCCCTCTGCTGACCAACTTTATGGAGATGCTGATTTCATTTCCGGCAGGACTTGTACTGCTCCCCAAACTGCCATAAAGTACCAATTTTCTATTTTAATGATCAAGGTATCACTGTGCCTAACTGGCCAGCAAACTCGCCTGACCTAAACCCCACAGGGAAACTTTGGGGTATTGTCAAGAGGAAGATGAGACACCAGACCCAACAATGCAGACGAGTTGAAGGCCGCTATCAAAGCAACCTGGGCTTCCATAACACCTCAGCAGTGCCACAGGTTGATTGCCTTGCCATGCCATGCCACGCTGCATTGATGCAGTAATTCATGCAAAAGGAGCCCCAAGTATTGGTATAGTGCATACTATAACATACATAGTCTTACATTTCAGCAAGCCAACATTTTTGTATTAAAAATCCTATTTTTTTTGGTCTTATGTAATATTTTACTTTTCTGAGATACTGAATTTTTGGTTTTCACTAGCTGTAAGCCATAATCATAAAAATTATTATTTTTTGAGATGCACCTGTATATACAGTGGGTAAAATCAGTATTGAACACGTCACCATTTTTCTAGGTAAATATATTTCTAAAGATGCTATTGACATTATGTTCACCACATGTCGGTAACAATCCATGCAAGCCATACATACAAGAAGCCAAAACAAATACGTTTAGAAATTATCTTATGTGTTATGGAATGACACAGGGAAAAAGTATTGAACACATGAAAAAAAATGGGAGGTGCAAAAAGGCATGGAAAGCCAATACATCGTCTGAAATCTGTCAGTAATTAAAAAGCAATCCCGCCCCTTGTCAGTGCAAATTAATATCTGCTGGTTCAGTCTCAACTGAAGAGCTATCTCAAGACCTTCACAGCCTTATTTTTGCAAAACATATTGATGGCATTGTTTACAGAAGGATTTCTAAACTTCTCAGTGTTCCAGTGAGCACTGTTAGAGCCATAATTCAGAAGTGGAAAGAACATCATTTCACCATAAACCAGCCACGACCAGGTGCTCCTCACAAGATTTCTGACAGAGGAGTAAAAAGAATTATCAGAAGAGTTGTCCAAGAGCCAAGGACCACTTGTAGAGAGCTTCAGAAAGACCTGGGATTAGCAGGTACAATTGTTTCAAAGAAAACAATAAGTAATGCACACAACTGCCATGGCCTGTATGCACGTTCACCATGCAAGACTCGATTGCTAAAAGAAAAGGCATGTTTTAAGCTTGTTTAAAGTTTGCTGCACAACATTTAGACTAGCCTGTGAAATACTGGGAAAATATGGTCTGGTCAGATGAGACCAAAATTGAACTCTCTGGATGCCATAATACACACCATGTTTGGAGATCAAATGGCACTGCACATCACCCCAAAAACATCATAGTTTGGAGGTTGGAGCATCATGGTGGTTGGCTGTTTTTCAGCATACTATACTGGCAAACTTCATATCATTGAAGGAAGGATGAATGGAAAAATGTACCAAGACATTGAATAAATAAAAACCTGGTGCCATCTACTAGGGTGATGGAAATGAAACAAAGGTGGACATTTCAGCAAGAGGATGATCTCAAGCACAAAGCCATAGAAACTCCTAATTGGTTTCAAAGAAAAAAAAAATAAAGCTACTAGAATGGCCCAGCCAATCACCTGACTTGAAGACAATAGAAAATCTATGGAAAGAACTAAAGATCAGAGTTCATAGAAGAGGCCCATGGAACCTTCAAGATTTGAAGACTGTTTGTGTGGAAGAATAGGCCAAAATCACAGCTGAGCAATGCATGCAACTAGTTTCCGTACAGAAGGCGTCTTGAAGCTGTCATTACCAACAAGGGATTTTGTATGAAGTATTAAATACATTTCAGTTAGCGTGTTTAATACTTTTTCCCTGTGTCATTCCATTTTATTACACATAACATAATTTCTGAACTTATTTGTTTTGGTTTCTTTGTATGTATGGATTGCATGGGTTGTTACAGACATGGTGAAAATTTCATGTCAATAGCACCTTTAGAGCCCATTCACACAGGGGCAACTTTGGATCCGACTTCAAGTCGCCCCAAGTCGCCCCTAGTCGCCTCAAGTCGCGCTACATGAATAAATCAATGTAAGTGAATGGATCTGTCCTAATGCACACTACTGCAGTCGCTCCGACTTCAGAAAAGGTTCCTGTACTACTTCAATCCTACTTGAAGGCAACTTGTACCCATTGATTTCAATGGAAGTTGCCTCCAAGTCTGATCACTGTTCATACTGAGGCAACTTTACAGGAAGCAGAAAGGAAACATAAAGTAATTTCCTCCACTAAACAGCCAGCCCCCTCCTTCTCACACACAGCTGATAAGCTCTGATTGGCCACTTGTAAAGTTCCCTGTCCTGGAGGCGACTTCAAGTTGTGTTGTAAGTTGCCCCAAGTCGTGCTGTGATTCATACTCAAGTCGTGTCCAAGTTGCCTCCCAAAGTCGTGCTGGAAGTCGTGTTGCCCCTGTGTGAATGGGCTCTTAGAAATATACATACATACTGTAAAGGACTAGTGTCAAATGTAGAGCTTTAAGGACATCACCACTTGCTAGTTCTTCTTAAGGGCTTTGTTCACCCATTTTTATTAAAAGCAAGTTCAGCAAACATAGGTTCCCCCTCGCAGGGGTTTTCAGCATTCCTTTTTCCATCAACAAAATCACATTCAGCCTAGTTGGCTCTCACTTGCAGCATTGCTGCTCTGGCCCTACACTCCAGGTAAGAAGGCATATGCCGCGTACACACGATCGGAAATGCCGCCAGCAAAACTCTGATGAGAGCTTTTTGTCAGAAAATGCGACCATGTGTATGCTCCATCGGTCTTTTGCTGGCGGAATTCCAGCCAGCAAAAGATTGAGAGCATGTTCTCTATTTTTCAGTCGGGAAAAGTTCCTATCTGAAAATGCGATCATCTGTAGCAATTCCGACGTGGAAAATTCCTACGCATACTCGGAAACAATTCAATGTATGCTCGGAAGCATTGAACTTAATTTTCTCGGCTCGTCGTAGTGTTGTACATCACTGCGTTCTTAACGGTTGAAAGTTCAGAGAACTTTTGTGTGACCGTGTGTATGCAAGGCAAGCTTGAGAGGAATTCCGTCGGAAATATCTTGGATGGAAAATCCGCTCGTGTGTACGGGGCATTAGGCTGTATGAAGTCAGCAGCACAGAATTCTCCTTTGTTGTCACGGGCAACCACACCTATCTGCTCACTCCTTTCACTGAGTGATGGTTTCCCAGACTCAGATGCAGACTTTGATTGACTGTATGGGGTTCGTTCAGGTGGTAACAACCCCTCCAGCCACAGAGCTCTGTCTCTCATTTCAGCGATCCTTGCTTCTTTGAGCTTTGATTGCCTCATACTCAGTTACTTCACAACACTTTTGCATAGTTCAGCAACAAATTGAAGCACTGTCTCTTTAAGGCTGGTTACCTTTCTCTTGTAGGTTCTCCTCACCTGCACCCACAGATTATGCAGTCTCATGCATAGGGTTGCCACCTCATCCCTTTAAACCTGAACACATATGAATTACACAGGTTCTGAGGCTTATTTTATTGCACATAAGGCACCAAGTGAGTTTAATTACCACCTTAATCAGCCACAGAACCTGTGTAATCAATATGTGTTCGGGTTTAAAGGGATGAGGTGGCAACTCTACTCATGCACCAAAACACAGTTCACATAACAGTTGAACTTACTTGATTGCAGGAATCTCAGATTGTGCACAAAGCACTTCTCCGCTACATATAAAGGACTAGCGTAAAATGTAGAGCTTTAATAACACCGCCACTCGCTGGTTCTTCTTTTTAAGGGCTTTGTTTGCCCATTTTTATTAAAAGCAAGTTCAGCAAACAAACATAGGTTTTCCTTGCAGGGGTTTTCAGCATTCCTTTTTCCATCAACAAAATGACATTCAGCCTAGTTGGCTCTCACTTGCAGCACTGCTGCTCTGGCCTTACACTCCAGGCCCTTGTCTGTCTCGTACAGACTGTTTCACCAACCACATTGGTGCATATAGCTAGCAGCCTCTTGCTGCACTGGCTCCCACGTGGAGCCCTCCTGACTCCTGGTACTCAGACTTCCTATCTGCCGGGGTGGAGCCCAGAACCATGGTCAGCTATTACTAAAAGCCCAGCACACACCTGACCCATCAGTATGCTGGTTGTTCTGAATACTTGGATCCAGGATCGGAGATTTCAACCCACCCAGATCATTTTGAAATCTCCAGGCTCCAGGTCCCAAAACAAACTTAAAGTGATGGTTTTTTTTTTTTTTTTTTTTAATTTAAAATAACAAATATATCATACTTACCTCCACTGTGCAGCTCGTTTTGCACAGAGTGGCCCCGAACCTGCTCTTCTGGGGTCCCCCGGCAGCTTTCGTGGCTCCTCCCCAAATCAGATAACCCCCTAGGGGATAGAGTTGCCACCTCATCCCTTTAAAACTGAACACATATTAATTACACAGGTTCTGTGGATGATTAAGGTGGCAATTAAACTCACTTGGTGTCTTATCTGCATTAAATTAGCCTCAGAAACTGTGTAATTCATATGTGTTCGGGTTTAAAGGGATGAGGTGGCAACCCTACTAGGGAAAGCGCTTCCCCGAGGGGGTTACCTTGCGGGCGCGCTCCTGAGTACAGCATTCAGCGTCCATAGCCACCGAATGTAGGACTCGGCCCGCCCCCCGGCGCCCGCGTCATTGGATTTGATTGACAGCAGCGGGAGCCAATGGCTGCGCTGCTATCAATCTATCCAATCAAGAGCCAAGAACTCCAGGCAGAGAGACGTGTCCCCGGCAGGTCAAGTTCCAGGGCTCAGGTAAGTAAAATGGGGGGGGGCATTAGGATGCATTAAGGTGAAAAAACACGAAGGTTTACAACCCCTTTAAGAAAAAAACTGAGAAAACTAACAAGCCAGTTTCCTCTTCATTTCACAAACTCCCTGGAGCCCCTCAACCCGTCTGGTTGAGAATTCTGGGTCACAACCTCCTCTTAGAACCTGGCAGGGCAAAGGTATGCCACAATATATATTTACATAAATATATACAGTATATATATATATATATATATATCACTTGTGTATTTCACTGTATGTTGGAGTTCTACTTTAATATATTTGGGTGCAGTATGTCCCATTTAATTGTGAAATTGTTACATCCGACCTCTACAAGTTGGCATAGGGTTTTGCATCCTAAGCTGCCGCAATCCGAAACTGCTTGGCATGATTTATCTGTGGTATTAAAGCAGACAATGGGCGCTCGTCCACTGACCAATTACCAGGATGTACAATATAAACAAAAAACACTTATAGGTCAACAGTTCAAATCCTAATTAAGGAAACATATTATTCCTTCACAGAGGATGCACTTACATTAAAAATAGAAGTCGTTTGCTGAATCACTCGGAGAATTGCAAGTTATCACACTAACTGGAATATCATTACATTGTTTGCCACTGATGACCATGTAAAGATTTTAAATGTTTTTCTAAATATGACATGATTTT
Source organism: Lithobates septentrionalis (assembly GCA_037952835.1). NCBI lineage: Eukaryota > Metazoa > Chordata > Amphibia > Anura > Ranidae > Lithobates > Lithobates septentrionalis. Next base: position 245,364 of record JBBDGP010001990.1, on the reverse strand, counting down.
ACAATATTGGGAAGAAAAGATCACCACACCAAGCTTAAAGAATCCAAGTGATTTATTGCATGTTCTGCAAAGTTACTATTTTTATATGAATATTTTTTTAATATGAATATGATCTAATTGTTATAAATTATGTCATTAAAATAGGATAATATGTTGGTCAAAATTTTCTTTTGGGGAGATTTCTCTATATTTACCATTCCAGAAACAGAACTGAAAGTAAGAGGAAATCTCCATACCAAAGCGAGATCTCCTCTTGTGCCCTTACACTGGGCACAGTTGAATTAAACAATGCCCAATTTCTGTTGTCCATCCTCTCTGCTCCCCACACTAGGCTGTGGGCAAGTTTTTCAGGGCACATATATGACACACCTCTGTCAACCAGACCAGACGGCAACTACTGCTTCTAACCTCAGCTGTCTATGAAGACTTCTGTGCTCAGGCACTGTTTGCACTCCCGCTGAAGTGAACTGTACTGGACCACTAGGGAATTGTGCCCAGAACCACCTCTTCTGGTCTAAGGCATGGTACACTTTACTGTTCTGTGGTGCAGTTTCGGAGCAGTAATGCCCTGTACACACGAGCAGAAATTCCACCAGCAAAAGTCCGATGTGAGCTTCTGGTCAGAAATTCCAACCGTGTGTATGCTCCATCTGACTTTTGCTGACGGAATTCCCGCCAGCAAAAGATTGAGATCAGGTTCTCTATTTTTCGGTAGGAAAAAGTTCCGATCGGAAATTCCGATCGTCTGTACTATTCCCAACGCGCAAAATTCCTATGCATACTCGGAAACAATTTGACGCATGATCGGAAGCATTGAACTTCATTTTCTCGGCTCCTTGTAGTGTTGTACGTCACCGCGTTCTTGACGGTCGAAAGTTCAGAGAACTTTTGTGTGACCATGTGTATGCAAGCCAAGCTTGAGCGGAATTTCGTCGGAAAAACCTTTCAAGATTTTTCTGATGGAAATTCCGCTCGTGTCTACGGGGCATTACACTAAACAAATAAATTGGGACCAAGGGGGCGAATTGTGCCCAGGCTGCATAACAACTGCCAGTGTGAGCGCACTGTTATGCCCCGTACACACGGTCGGACTTTGTTCGGACATTCCGACAACTAAATCCTAGGATTTTTTCCGACGGATGTTGGCTCAAACTTGTCTTGCATACACACGGTCACACAAAGTTGTCGGAAAATCCGATCGTTCTAAACGCGGTGACGTAAAACACGTACGTCGGGACTATAAACGGGGCAGTGGCCAATAGCTTTCATCTCTTTATTTATTCTGAGCATGCGTGGCACTTTGTCCGTCGGATTTGTGTACACACGATCGGAATTTCCGACAACGGATTTTGTTGTCGGAAAATTTTATATCCTGCTCTCAAACTTTGTGTGTCGGAAAATCCGATGGAAAATGTCCGATGGAGCCCACACACGGTCGGAATTTCTGACAACACGCTCCGATCGGACATTTTCCATCGGAAAATCCGACCGTGTGTACGGGGAATTAGACAGTTGTCACTGGAAAAGATATCCCATTAGAAGATTTCCCCTCATCTCCTGTTCTGGTGAGGGCCATAAAGTTTTGAACTTTCTATCACAATCTTTCTGGTCACAATGGTCATTCTTGTTGCCACAACAATAAGGTTTTGGATAATCTATCACAATCTGTCCTGGTGACAATGATCAATGATCAATTTTACCATGTTGCCAAAATCATAAAATTCTGGATTGTCTATCATAAATTTTCCTGGTGACAATGGCCCATTTTACCATGCTGCCACAATCATAAAGTTTTGGATTATCTATCACAATCTGTCCTGGTGACAATGGTCAACCTTACTATGTTGCCAACACCACAAAGTTTTGGGTTATCTATCACCATCTTTCCTGCTGACAATGGTCAATGGCCAGTCTTACCATGTTGCCACAACCATAAAGTGTTGCATTATCTATCATAATTTTTCCTGGTGACAATGGCCAATGGTCAAATTTACCATATTGTCACAAACATTACGTTTTGGATTATCCATCATAAGTTTTCCTGGTGACAATGGTCAGTGGCAAGTCTTACCATGTTGCCACAACCATAACATTTTGGATTACCTATAATAATCTTTCCTTGTGACAATGGTCAATGGCCAGTCTTATTATGTTGCCACAAACAATGCCTACCACTTCCTATTGATGAGTTAGGCAGCCTATCATCATTAAGGGCCAATAGGGATGTTTTAGCATCAGCAGCTGAAACTTGCTTGATTTGAAGCACTTCACACAATTATTCTTGAGCAGCATTCCAGAATTTTAGAGACCAAAATCATTTAGAGTATATAGCATATGAATGGGAACCCCAGGAGCCCCCAAAATGCTTTGGCTTGTTCTTCTCATTTTGCTAAACATGCACTATATCATGTGAATTCTTTAAGCCTGGTGTGGAGCTTTTTTCTTCAAAAACAAGATTTTATTGCTATATGTATCCTAGTAGCTAGGTAGATTCATCCTCTATATTTGTCCTGGAGATCTTTGTCACCAAAAAGTGGTGGGAAGGCAGAAAGTGGTGGGAAATCCTAATTTAGAGGTTATCACCAGAACACAAATTAACAGTCAAATGTTTAATAGGGACACCTGTTCCGGTGACAATTAGATTTCTCCTAATTTTATTGAGATTTTGTCTCACTTCCTGTTGTGGCTCTGGGATAGAAAGTGAAGGGAATTCTCCTTTCATTGACCGTAAAAAAACGAAACTTTTAGGGTTTCAATTTATCTCCTACTCTATCTACATAAAAAAAAAAGAAAACGGTGTTGGCTATACATTCAGTTTAAAGTTCCTTTCTAAAGTGAAACTTCTATTTTGTTGAGGGAAAAAAAAACATTCCAATTTTATTAGACACATTATACATATAGAAAAATAGCAAGCCACTCACAAGAGCAGGAAATTAAACAACTGGGGACATTCTACACACATACTACACAGAACACTCCCAGAAGTCTGTTGCCATGGCTGCAAGTAAGTGAGCTTTGAATTTTTTCAGCTTGAGAAAACCATATTTGCAATTGAAAAATTGAAATATCACTTTTAATAACCTTCAAGGAGAACTCCAGCCAAACGTAGCAGGATAAGAATGGATAGCCCATTAAAATATAAAATGACAAAACTCACCTTTTCCACAATATTTACCTTAAATTCAGATATTTTCCCCGTAGTACTTTTTTTCCGCCGCTTAATGTCTTCAGTCTAAAAGCTAGTGGTTATGAGCTTGGGTTTGATCTGAAGGAAGCTGTCAGAGCCAGCTAATCCATTGTGATCTAGGCATTTACCATACCACAGTGGCAGGTACACAAAGGGGCATAAATGCATGGGACATCATTGATCTAATATGGCCGAGTGACAATATTAGGTCAACATTGCCATGAATATACCAGCCGCATGTATGTGGAGCTGTGGCGTGGGGAATGCTTTGGACCAAAACAAAATTATACCCTAATTCATCCTTAATGGCCAGCATCATTCAACCCATTTCCACTGAGCCCAGGTTGTCCTGGATCCACCTCAACCTGTGACTGGACAGTGAAAGGAGAAGCAGTACACTGACGAGCTCAAAAGTCTGTCACTCTGCTCTCGCCTCCTATCAGCCTGTTTCTTGTCTGTACATGAACTGATGGGCTGCTTGTACTGCTTCATCCTCTCATGCTCAAGCTCTGCTGTACAGGAACTGTGAGATGATGACATCAGGACAAATTCAGGTACTTGCACTGCTTGTATTAAAAAAATAATTTTATGGAGCTGCAATATTTTTTTATTTTTTTTTATTTGTCTGGAGTCGAGTTTTAAATTACAAAATGGTTTGTGTAGCAATTATAAGTGTAATGCTATATCAATTTTTAATGAAAGTGAAGTTTTCCTTTAACAGAAGATATAGATCAATAAATATGATTTTGTTTCCCTGCAGGCTGGAAGCGTAGCTATAGTATACTTCCATCAAGCATAGATGGACCGGACAGGGCTTAGAGTTACACGCTCCATTCATTACATTTGTTGTACTGAGCAATATGACAAACTGGAAACACACAGCGCATCAGGGTAATATCAGATAATAGATCTCCCTTAATTTGGCTTTTGAAGAAACCTTTTCCCTGACGCTACTCGTGTATTCAATAAACAATTGATTTATTGGGACACTGCTGAGAATTAAGTTATTACAGTACAGAAGGATCGAAGGAATGGCTTCAATGCCCTGGCTGGAAAATTGACATTGAGTGGATCTATACAAACTCAAAGGAACAGAAGATGGAGAAAAGTAGCCAATCAGATTAGAGCTGTTATTGTTCTTTTAGAAATGCCAAGGTTACAAGATGACTAAAATAATCAGATTGGCTAATGGATCCGTTTCTTCCTCTGTAGCCTTTATAAAGCAGCACTGCTAAATCTATTATGAATGCCAGAGACCTACTGTATTAAAATGAAATTCTAACCATAGGTTAAAACTTTGGTTATACAAGGGTTCTTCAAAAGTGTCCGCACTTTTAGATTATTGAGAAAACGATGTGAAAAATGCATTGCAAAGGAAGGTGACTATGTAGAAAAGTGATGTAATTTTGGTTTTGAAATTATTAAAATAAGTTTAAAAACTTATAAGTGTAGAAACTTTTTGAAGAACCCTTGTATATTGACACTGGTGGGCTGAACTGGGGTACTAAAAGGGATCACAGATTTTCAGTTGAACTTGATGCCTCCAGGTAATCCCAATCCCAGAGATGTCCTTAGCATGCCATTGTTGAGTGGATATGTCCGGAATTTGCTGCATGCAACCAGCTTGAGGCGCTGACAGAGAGATTAAAGCAGTATTAAACCGAAAAAAACCCAAAATGTAGTATGATGAAATTCACTAACCCTTATATATAGTGGCTGCTTTTTTTTTGCTTTTTTTGGGCCTTTTTCCTTTCTTTTCCCCTCTTGATCTGACCAGTAACCACTTTCTGTCTTAGTGTGGCTCCGCCCTGGATAGAGGAGCAATAGAACCACCCTTGGAAGTAGCATTATCAGTCTGGAGAAAGGGTAGGGTCAGATGGACTAACAGATTTAGATGGATTTAGGATTTAGAAAGCCAAATTCCAACTAACACTTTTTAAGCAGCTACAGCAACACTTTTATTACAAAGAAAAGCTGCCCATTGTAAGCACCCATGTCAGTAGTAAAGGGGTTTGTCTCAACCCATTTTTTAAGGATTGGCAAGTTGGATTAATAAACAAATATATCTGTTGTATAATGTGTGTGTGTGTGTGTATATATATATATATATATATATATATATATATATATATACTGTATCTTTTTTTTTTGGTGGGGGGGGGGGTTAATACCACTTTAGAGGGTTCTCAATACTGTTCCCAAGCTATGAACACTTCACTTTCGTCTGTAGACATTGTACAAGTATAACCATATAGAAGAGCAAGGTACTCTTGTGCCTTGTTAAAGCCCTGAGGCACCTATCAGGAATAGTTTGGTGGTTGTAAAACAAAGAGAAAGAGTGAGGGCACCAGCGGTTAGAGGGGGACGACATAAGGTGTAGAAGCAAGAGACCATCTACCAATGACATAGCACCAAGTAGAGTGACTCCAGCTGAATTAGTGATTAAGTTAACTCAAGTAAAAGAATTGGATTCACCTGCACGCCTTTTGCGAATCTCCATTCTCTTGTCACCATAAAGGAACCTATGATCAGAGCTGGTGAAGGAGACTTGTGTGGGCCTGTAGCTGACCTGGCGTTATGGATCCAGTAAGGTCTAAATCAGGGAAGGTTACCCACAATAGATCCAAGTCCAATAGGGTTCTTTTCCAGGGTGCTGTAAAAGGGTGGGGGGCAGACAGGATGTTCCCAGCTAACAGAGAAATATTTTTCTAACATTCACCTAGTCCCTTCATTCTGGTAAAAATAATGTTTTTATACTCTGCTGGAGACCACTCCACAAAGTCTCAAACCTAATACTGCATTCTGAATAATGCAAACTAAATTAATAAATCCAACAGAGAAAATGAGGCTTCCTTAAAGCGGAACTAAACCCTCATATCTCTTTAGCCAAGAAAGCTGCCATCTTGGCCTCTGTTTGATCTTCAACTGCCATAATGCTGCACATGTGATCAGTTATGACGCCAGCCATTGGATGGTTTGACAGTGTGTGACAGCACATGCTGGGAATGTAACTGTTTTTTTTTTGGGGGGGGGGGGGGTTTAATACCACTTTAGAGGGTTCTCAATACTGTTCCCAAGCTATGAACACTTCACTTTTGTCTGTAGACATTGTACAAGTATAACCATATAGAAGAGCAAGGTACTCTTGGGCCTTGTTAAAGCCCTGAGGCACCTATCAGGAATAGTTTGGTGGTTGTAAAACAAAGAGAAAGAGTGAGGGCACCAGCAGTTAGAGGGGGACGACATAAGGTGTAGAAGCAAGAGACCCTCTACCAATGACATAGCACCAAGTAGAGTCACTCCAGCTGAATTAGTGATTAAGTTAACTCAAGTAAAAGAATTGGATTCACCTGCACGCCTTTTGCGAATAAATCCAACAGAGAAAATGAGGCTTCCTTAAAGCGGAACTAAACCCTCATATCTTTTCAGCCAAGAAAGCTACCATCTTGGCCTCTGTTTGATCTTCAACTGCCATGATGCTGCACATGTGATCAGTTATGACGCCAGCCATTGGATGGTTTGACAGTGTGTGACAGCACATGCTGGGAATGTAACTGTTTTTTTTAATTGTTAAATCCATGGGTTCCACTTAAAAATGTCCACAGAAGGTGGGTAGAGTTGGTCATTCAGTTATGGAAGTCATGAAGATATAAAAAAAAAAACTGTTGGATGATTTAATCCACTATCTGCAACTTAAAACTGGAATATCATCTTTGGGCTGCTAATCCATAAAGCCATTACTTTATGTAGGCTTTCAATGTTGATCTCTTTGTAGGAAAATGGAATCTGCTGAACCATCATGCTGATCCAATGGCTACTGTCACTTGCTTATTTCAATCTGCCTTTTCTTGCGGTATAACATGTTAAAGTCAGGTACTCAAAAGGCAAATTATAATAGGCATTAATGTGTATAGTCTAAAATAAATGTATAAATCCTGGCCTTCTATACCCTGTATAAGTATGAGAATAATTAGTGAGATTTTTGATCTTGTGCTCACACATCACCAACACAGAATATTCTCCAAATGTTTCTTTATTTTATCGAGCAAATGTGCATCCGAGCAACATGTCAGCTCAGCAGAAATGTCTCGGTGTCATATTATTCTGGGATTTGTGTTTGGTTGACGAGAAGGCAGCGAAGCAGGAAGATCAGAAGATGCCACGTTGGGGGTTCCCGGTGAAGACTCCATATTTACTTTAATGTATGGAGAAAAAAATCTACAGAATGTATTTGGCAAGGGAATTCTGTACTGTTTGCTTTATGCAGAATATCTTTTAGGTAATTCTAAGTAAACACAGTTTGTGAGAAAAAAAATGCTGATTTTAATAGGGAAACTCATTATTTTTTAAAATTATATATTACATAGTTACATAGTAGGTGAGGTCGAAAAAAGACACAAGTCCATCAAGTCCAAACTATTTTCATAATTGCTTGGCAGTCATTTTGTAAATTTTATGAGAAACTATAATGTTTTGGGGACCTGGTACCAGAAAACATTTTTCATATTAAAGTAGAATTTGAAGAAGTATTAAGAAAGAAGGGGGGGTGAAAAATCACCACTCTCCCATATAGTGATAGGACTTTTGAGGAAAGTGCAACTGTCACTGAGGTAAGCACACAACAGTATGATGATAAAAATTCAGTTTATTACAAAGTTTGTAAATAAGATTGTAGCAAAGTCCTGGGCCCATGAAGCCCAATTGACCTCCATAGTTAGGGACAGATGACATCCTTCTGTTTAGAGTGGGTTACAAGGCATGGTGGATGTAATGCAAGGTAGATTGATGGGCGTCAGACACTTATTGAATGCAAAGAGATTTATTGTCTCTTAAACAGAACTGGGGGAGAGAGGGTTAGGGCCAGGACACCCATTAGTAGTTGCAATGTTAATTGTCAGAATCTGATATTTCTGTAGGCAGACAGCCATGCAGGGAAAGGCATCCAGCTAGACACCACGTTTGCATGCGTAGGGCTGCTGTCTCCTATGGCAACAATCTTGTAACAGTTTCTAACAAATGTTGCAATAAATTCCTTCACTTTTCCTACAATATCCTATTGTAGAACTTCACTCCGCTGAGCTCCCAGTTTTTCACTAGACTAACAGATCCACTCGCCACTGGATCTCCTGAGCTCTTCCAATCTTCTCACCCAGTATCTTCCTCAAGCGTCACCCTCGGGTCCCTGCTGGGTCCCTAGCTTGGCACTCACAGATACTCCTCAAGCATCACCCCGCTGGCCTGCTTGGTCCCTGGCTTGGCACATAATAATGCTCTGCAAGCGTCACCTCCACTGGCTGGGTCCCTGGCTTGGCACCTGCTGAAGTTTTCCCAATTCTTCACTGTCCTCGGCTGGTGAGAATACTGCTCAGGTACTTGCTTCAGCTACTCACAGCGGTCTCCGGTAGCAAGGTGGATGGCCCCTTAGTGGCGACAGCTCTCCCTCTACCTCCGACCACAGCTGGTTCTCCAGCCAGCAGAGCCATTGCTTCTGGTTGGACTGCAAGCCACAGTCCAACCCTACACTGCTCTCTTGCTTCTGGATAGGCCCTTAGACAGCCTAGCAGCCAGATGTCCCCGGGAAAGGCCCAAGGCTTATGGCCTAGCAACCCGGTGCATTACAACATAGGTCCACCCAGACAACCGTCCAGGTGGCACAGAACTCCAATCACCTGACTCCACCAAAATAAATAGGCTCCCCCAGCCGGGCCAAGGGACCCAAGAAAATCCCTGCCCATTGACTGAGACACCCCATTCATTCCTAATCTGTCCTTGCAATGCCCCTGTCTTGTCTAATGCCACCAGATACCCAGCCATCTACTGACAGAAAAGAGAAGTGCAGTAATTCCAGAATTAGAGTGAAACCAATTGACTTCCTATCAATTGGCCAAGGCAACTATCACTTGGAAAATAAATTTGATAGTAACCCTGCCTAAACATCAGGGTGCTACAACATAAAATTGACAACATAGCAAAAGCCAATCACAAAATTGACAACGTGGCAAAAGCCAATCACGACACTTAAAGCCTTTAAAAGGTTATTAAAGATGCTGGTGCAGTATTCCGAGTATTGGAGTATTCCGACGCGTTTTGCAGAGCCATAAACTGCTTCTTCTGGGCGACTCTACATGCATCTAAATTTGTCAATCAAATTACAAAAAACATCATAATAATAATAATATGTACAATTTATCAAATTTATTCCAATTAGTTCACACTATATAATATACTGTCATTAAACTAAGTGTTCAACAATTTACCTAAGTTCGACTGTCTGTGGATTGCAGCATGACTGAAAGAATCAAACCGTCATCTGGCAAGTGATCAGTAGTGTCAGAGCTATTGATCTGGTCTGGTGGACATTGAACCGTAACCAAGAAGAGGGGAGAAAAGGGGAGGAAGCAAACATCTCCTGATAGTCACCTACAATATCAAGATTGTATACTAGAATGTAGAAGAAGATATCTCCATATATATTCTCTAATGGTGAAAACGCACCGCCAATCAATATGACCAGTTGTTATATATTATATAGTGCCTGAAATTCAACCAACCATCATGATATTCGAGGAAATACATCCATCCAATTACATGACAAAGAGACACATACCAGCCGGAATTGAACAGATCATACAAACAACCACATAAATGGGACATGCAGAAATGTGTGCCCCTGTCCTGTTGAAGCGGTATTAAATTATTAAAGTATATGGCCTGGATCTGAATAACACTAAGAGGGCTAGCAGAGGGGTGTGCAGTAGAGGCGGAGTGTTACTGGGGTGTTTGGTGGGGTGATTTTTTTTAAAGGGGTATAGTACTTACTGGATTGGTGGGTTTGGGGCATAGGGTGTGTCCTGTTGTGAGTAGAGAGGAGGGGATCTTGTCAGAGCTCAGTCTGAGCTTTTGCCAGCATCAGACAGGTTTTGCCCACCCTCCCTCCCTTGTTTTGGTCTGGTGGAGCTTTCCGCCTGTTTTTTTGACGTGCCGGGCTATATTTTATGGATTGTCTGGGCTTAGGCATAAGCTTGTTTTGCTGTTTTTGGTTTTTTTTTGTATCTTGTCATAGCAGCTGTCAAGGGGTTTATTGGGTCTTTGAAGGTGGTGCTGGTTAAAAAAAATGTGGAGAATTATGTGTTGGGCCCATCTTGGGTTTGGGGTGTCCCTACCTAGCAATACGTTGGTAACATCAGGGTTTAATTAGGTTCTATTTGGTAGTATATAACTGGTTATTCGTCTCAGAGGTGGTGTAATAGCAGCTGGGGGCCTGTTTAGTGGGTGGCAGATATAACCGGGTTTTGTTGTGATTATATCGGCCTTCAAAGGCCTTTAGACCTGGCAGGGTCAATTCTGATGTTTTTTTTATTTGTCATGCATTGACTATATTTTATGCAATTGATTTAGTTCTCTTTAATGTTGTATTTAATTGTCTTTGTAAAATTAATGGGCTGCTATGTCCATTCCACTCCAAATACATTTTGTGTTCTGGTCATTTTGGGTAATGGGGAGGGTTCTAGTATTATCTATTAATACATAATCAGAGCCTCGGCACTCTGCAAGTCCCTCAGTCAAGCAAGCTTACCAATTCTAATGCCGCGTACACACGAGCGGACTTTACGGCGGACTTTGCCCGGCGGATTTTTCGACGTACTTTACGACGGACTTTCTGAATGAACGGACTTGCCTACACACAATCCACCAAAGTCCGTCGAATTCGTACGTGATGACGTACGACCGGACTAAAACAAGGAAGTTCATAGCCAGTAGCCAATAGCTGCCCTAGCGTGGCTTTTTAGTCCGTCGAACTAGCATACAGACGGCGGACTTTTCGACCGGACTCGATTTCAACGGATAAATTTTAAACAAGTTTCAAATCTAAGTCCGTCCAACTTTTGAGAAAACAAAGTCCGCTGGAGCCCACACACATCGAATTGTCCGACGAAATCCAGTCCACCGGGCAAAGTCCGCCGTAAAGTCCGCTCGTGTGTACGCGGCATTAGATTTGGTTGCTGCATTAATTTCTTGTTAAGACTTATTCTTATTTTCATCTGGTGATCCTGCCAGTAATTCGGTTTTAACACTGACAGGGGTGTTTACAATGATCAACTTGTATTTATTTATGTGAAACCTTGATCCCAAAAAAGATAAAAAAAAAAGCTACTGTATAACTGCTTAAAAATGTGAGCCAGAGTTTGGCTTCAATTAGTTTGTCCCTCTAGATATGTCCCCCCAAATTAACAATGCTGCCATCCAAAGGTTCCCCTGTGCTCATACATCCAGAGTGTAGGCACTCTAATACAAGAGGTGTGTTACTGACCAGATCACCAGGTGAAAACTGAGGGGGGAAAAAAGCCTAAAAAAAGAAAACGAATGTAGCCAACACATATAATAAATGGTAATCTGCAACAAGGTAATACCTCGGATTGCGAGTAACGCGGTTTATGAACGTTGCGCAATACGAGCCATTATTTTAAAAAAAATCCTGACTCGGTTTGCAAGCGTTGTTTTGCAAGATGAGCAGGATTCAAGCCTCTGGGATGTGCAGGACCGCATTTGGCCAGAGGTGCGGGGGGGGGGGGGCGGTCGGAGCCTCTCTGAGACACTCGGAAACACTCCATTCCCGAGTGTCTCCAAGCCTCTCTGAGTGTCTCCATGTGCATCCGGGCATCTCCGAGCAGTCTCCGAGTGTTTCTGAGTGTCTCCGGCACTCCCCACCTCTGGCCACATGTGGCACTGCATACAATAGCAGTCACTGTGGAACGAATTATTTGAGTTTCCATTGGATCTTATGGGGAAACTCGCTTTGATATACAAGGGCTTTGGATTACAAGCTTTCTTCTTGAACTAATTATGCTCGTAAGCCAAGGTACTACTCTATAGTACATATTTTGGATTCGGGTGTAATACTGCTTTAGCTATTCCTAAAAATGCCCCCTCCTCCTACCTATCCTGCCTAACCTGTATTGAAAAAAATGTATGTGCTTACCTATTTTTAATCTGCTGCAATCTGGTCACATGATCCCACAGCTCTTGCTTCCCTGTGTCATTGAGTGGCAGCTGCAGGGGAGAGGAGGGAGTGCCAACAACAGCTGGGAAATGGAAGCCTATGGGTGCTGTCACCACTTCCGGTATACCCAACTATTATCGAGCGCAGTGGCACATGACTGGACCAGAGCAGATTGAAAATAGGCAAGTAAACCCATCTTTTTAATACAGCGTGACGCATGCAGCATCTTTTTTCTCTTCAGTGCTCCTGAGGGGTCTACACTCTTTGATATTATTACACGGTGATTGCGTAGTATATTATATTCAATTTTTAGTTTTTTGACTAAGCAGTTTCTAATATGGTATATCTGCTTTTACTATACCACAGGATTTAGGATGGTAACGTTGATTCCTCCACTTATACTTCCAGCACCAGCAAAAAAAAAAAATTCTTGGAGCCCCCCCTAGTGGACAGAAAAATTATCTTAACTAATTTTCTGTTTTCCTCCAATGTTTGGAGCGGAGGACCTCTTTAGCCTGAATTTTGCTGCAGTTTGCTTCAGTTGTAGAACAAAATGGCTGACACCATATGGCTCTGATAAAAACATTGTCAAACAGATAAAGATGGGAATCTGAGTCACACCTCAAAATAATCATCGCAGATAACTTTGCAGTGTGATTCTGCAAGCTGTATTTTTAGGTCTTCACATGAGGCAGAATGATAATCTGTTATCGTGCATTATGTCTGCAGAACAACTGCTGCCAACATTGACATTAGATAAAGTCTTGGCAACCGAGGAATACAATAGGACCTCATTAACGGAAGGCTTGTTAAGAACAAGACGTTCAAAATAAAAGCTGAAAATTGAGTCTGGCTTCTTGCCTGTGTTAGGGCTTATGCACATGGGCATATTGGGGCATATAAAATAAAATTTGATGCCCAGGAGCCACAGGTCATCTGTACAAATTAACTATGAATATGTCTGTGTGAGTGTAGGCAGATGCATGCATTCCTCCAGCCTGTAGGTGGCACTCTGCCGTTGTTACAGGTAGAGAGGGGTTTGTTACAGCCCTATATCCAGTTCGGCTCCAGAGCAATAATTTTTTTTTCGTAAAATTTTTCATCTAAAAATCTTAATTTTTTGTGCAAAAAAATTAACTAAACCCCCAGAACATTATATATTTTCTGAAAGCAGAGGCCCTGTAGAATAAAAAGGTGTTTTGAAATTTTTTTTTTACACATTTGCGCAACTGTTTATTAAATGCAAATTTTCAGGAAAAAAATATAATAAAATAAATTTTAGTGCAAAATAACACCATATAAAACCCATTTTTGGTTAATACATAAAAGGTGAGGTTGCATCGAATAATTAGATACCAAACATTCCATGTTTTAAAATTGTGTGCGCTTGCAATATCGCCAAATACGACGGTGCACAAAAATCCCCATAGGTGACCCTTTAAAAGCCTTTACAGCTCATCAGTTAGCTAGTAGCTCTTGTGCTAGAATTATTGTTTTCACTCTGATGTTCGCGGTGATATGTCACATGTGTGGTGCAACCACAGTTTACACACCCTGGGCTCGCATTTGCATTTGCGCAGGTGTTCGGGGCTAAGGGGCTTTTCAGCAATTTATATACATATATATATATAAATATATATATATAATTATCATTTTATTTATTTTTTACTTTTTTCTTTTATTTTTATTTTTGCTATCACAAGGGGTTAATAAGCTATGTGATAACATTAGGCAGGTGACAGGTAATCTTGTAATATAATAGACCCCAATGACTTCCCTGCCCTTCACACCATCTAACCAAGCACAGATCGGCTTGGTTAGATGTGTCTCCTGGCTGTACTGGCCAGGAAAGTGTGTATCTGAAACCGGAAGTGACATCACTTCCGGTTTCATTGTTTGCAAGTGAGATCGAGGCATGGATTTGTCTCGATCTCACTGCAATCTCTCACAGCCGGTGTTTTTTGACAAAATGTCGAACCTGGCACTCACCCAGTATAAACTAATGGCACAGTATTAATGTATATATACATGCAAGCCTCCTGCATGTATCCCTACCTTGCAAATGTCACCCCCTTCAGCAGTAGGGATGAGCCGAACACCCCCTGGTTCAGTTCGCACCAGAACTTGCGAACAGGCAAAAAATTTGTGCAAACACTGTTAAAGTCTATGGGACACAAACATGAAAAATCAAAAGTGCTCATTTTATATGCAAGTTGTTGCCATAAAAAGTGTTTGGGGACCCGTATCAATGCAAAAAAAAGTTTTAAATAAATGTCCGTTTTTTTAGGAGCAGTGAAAGGGGTTGTAAACCCTTGTGTTTTTTCACCTTAATGCATCCTGTGATCGGCCCCCCAACCCCCCGTTTTACTTACCTGAGCCCCATAATTCCCTCGGCGGAGACATGCTTTCTCTCTCTGCATGGGGTCTCAGCTCTTGATTGGATAGATTGATAGCAGCGCAGCCATTGGCTCCCGCTGCTGTCAATCAAATCCAATGATACGGGCGCCGGGGGGGCGTGGTCGAGTCCGACATTCGTGTCTATGGACGCAAATGCTGGACTCAGGAGCATGCCCGCACGGTAACCCCCCGAGAGAGCACTTCTCCTAGGGGGTTATCTGATGTGAGGTGGAGCCTCACATATTTACCCTCTCTATTTATACTGTTTATCATTATCCCCAAGCATTAAAATTAAAGAAAACTCCAAATTTTGGGTTGTCATCAGAATTGGAATAGAGACGAAACCTCCCAATGGGGACACCAGTTCTGGCGACCCTGGTGACAACCAGAAATTTGCTCACTGTGGAGTGATTTGCTCTCACTTTCTGTTTTGGCTATTAGCTGCTTCCTGTTATGGGACAGAAAGAGAAGGTAAATCTCCCTAGTGGGACACAGATTGCAGGTAAAAACTGACAGGAGTTACAGCCCTCCCTTACTCTATCCAAAGTGAAAAAAGTCTTGCCTTTGGAAAAAAAAGTCTTGCCTTTGGTTCTACGTTAATGTTCTTTCTTAGGCAGCTTCTCTTGCAATTTTTTTGGAAAGGACAGAGTCCTTTAATGCACAAATTCTCTCAAGAAATGTGTCCTTCTTTAATGAATCTAGATGTAGCAATCATTCTCGGTGGAGCTGCTGGTTTAAGCGGGCTTGTTACCTTCACTCTCCTTCCCTCTGTTTTACCGGCACTGGGTCTAGGGGTTCCGTTGAGTTTACCTCTGGACGATACACGCACCAATACTTGAGTACGTTTTCAATGCTTTATTGAACAATTTACTAGGGAAATAGCAGGAAAGAGCCAGAAGGGAAACTGCAGAAGAAACTCAAATATCTTCTTGTAGGGTTCTTGACAAATGTCCTGGTAGGATTTGAATATTATAATAGAATGCGCTCCCCTCGTGGGACACACTCCTTGCTCGCCTGGATAGGCCTCTCTCACTTGCCTAGCAGCCAGTACAAAAGTCTCTGCCACAGACTTGTTTGGGATAAACCGGTACGATCCTCTGCCACAGGATGTATTGTTTTTTTTTGCAATGAACGTCAGTCACAGTGCTTGAACCTTTAAGCCAAACCGGCAAAACTATGCTGTAAAGTTACTTTTAGGATATGTCCTCCAACCGAGTCACCAGGCCCCTCTCCAGACCAGCACGCTACGTGATCCTTCCATGACGGGTCCTCCCCTGGGATCTCCTCGGTTGTCCAGCTTCCTCCCTTTGGATAGACAGCTCAGGACCATTCCTCGGCTGCTGTGGTAGGCCCCAGACAAGCTTCTGGGCCCACCCCTGGGCCGCAGCGGCATGGGCCTCCGGAACGGAGGACCACGAGATTGCTCTCTAACGCATACCTGTTGGCCAGGAGGGCCAGCAGGTGGCTGTAAAACGAACCCCACAATATGGCGTCTGTCCCATAAATACCCTCGCCCAGAATGCAACTCGGAGGACCACCTCCACCGAGTTGTCTCCGGGACAGAAGAGCATCCATACGCTTCGACAAGTTGCCTTTCCAACACTGACCAGTAATAACAGCGACACCCACCGGTCAGTATGGAAACACATACAACGTCAGCTAAGCTGGAACAGAGGCAAACTTAACCTATTTAACGAACAAATTACTAAATTTACCTAACATATGGTAGATCGCAAATCTACCGGCGCTACATAGATATTGATTATCACATGTGATATTGCTGTTTAATTTGCCACCTTTAGCATGTGATATCATAGATCACAGCTCACTAATCGTCATCTACATATGAAATACTAAAGTGACATAATAAAAAAAAGCATGGAAAAGAAAATGTTCAATGATACAGTAACACAATAACAAACACTAATCATAGAAATCATCTGACGAGGAGAAAAAAGTTCAGCTTTTGCTTAAATTGCAGATTTTTCCTCTGTTCATTTAATGGAGGGCTTGTTGGTATTTTTAGCAATGGTTTTAATTATTGTGATTATCTATTTGTGAGAAACATTTGGGCCTGGTTTCCATGTCAAGGCTATATTTTGCATTGTGCTTGGTGGCTGAAAGCCCAGTGTTCCCTGCTGTGTCTCCCATGTAAATCATTTCCTTTTGCTCTATATATAAAACCTCCTCGAGCTAGTTCACGCTCCCCCATTATTTTGTGTTTCCGTGTCACTTCTTATGTGTGGTGTTACATGAATGTGTGATGTTAGACGTGGGCGTCAGTGCAAAAATGACTAGGACATGTTGTGACGAACGCGGGTGTCAGATCCCTGCCCTCCTCGCTAACTCACGACGAAGGACCGGCCAACCTCACACCACGCTGTCACTTATGTAACAATGCCACTCTCAGCTGCGCCCAGCACAAAGATTTTCCAGCTTGCGGGACCACAATCTAGGTGCGAGCAGCCTGAGAGCGATTGTCACTGGGCTAATTACACAATTAACCCTTTAACTGCCACCACCCCCGTTTTAAAAGACAGAGCCGGGGGAGACTCGTAATTTTAGCAATACCAATTATGATTTTAGAATAAGTGTCTGCAACACACATTACCACCACAGACAGGTCTGCTCAGAGGCCTTACTCTACAACAGTAGCGCTCTTCAAGAGGCAGGTTCGTTTATAGCTTGCATTAAGAGTTTTAGAGACAAGGTTAACACTTTTCAACATAAGGGTTTAATATGAAAATGTCAAAGTTGGTACAAATAAAATATTTACAGAAAAGATGTCTCAAAGAGACATCAGCCACAGCCACCAAGAAATAAGGTAGAATTGGTTAGGAAGAATTAATGTCCGAGGGCTGATCAGAGTTCGATCAATGAGCTGGGTAATTGGTTCGCAAACTTGGCAGATGTTCCTGCTTAGATGGTAAAAGGAGAACTGACCATTGTCTTGGCATCTCCTCTTTTCTGTCAGATCAAAGGGGTGTTGACAGTGACCAGTGACCAATTGTCTGGTCATCTTGTTTAGGGGTTGGTTACTGGGAAGTCTCTACATTCATGACCATGTCCCAGATACACTTTGTAATACATATTCATATCTCGGCATCTATAGTGTTTACAGACTGCGAATATCCATATTATAGTTCAGCGTGAGATTGCCTTCAAAACAGATATAAACATGCCAGGTCTCCAATGTCTCCAATAAATAGTTTACCTAGGAGGAATAAGGGGTACCAGTGGTTTCCCATATGATCTGACATAGGGGTAACTGGACTTGAAATGTTGCAAATTATCTGAGGAAACTAAATATGTCCATATTATGGCTGTGCTATTAATTTGGAAGTTATGAAACATGCTGAAATTTCAGAACTATCCCAACTGTTTAAGCTTTTTTTGCAGTAAGGTATTTACGACCAGTATCTGTTGGTTCTCTGGATTGAGAGGGTGACAGTTTTACGATAGGTCTGGACATCCTGCCAGGCTGACATTAGCTGTTTTCTCAGACCTAGCCTGGCTCTGCTTTCTTTATGTTGAGATAACAGCTATTTGAAGTATAAACCTATGAATTCCTGGAAATAATGGAGGAGGGAGAGGGTTCAGATTTCTACTGCAATGTTTAACTGTTAGCCAAAGCTGTCATGGCCGCCGTAAGGTTTCCCAACAACATAGCCGCTAGCTACTGCTTTCGTGTGTCCAGTTTACATCCCACCTCTAAGGGATTGAAGATGAACGCTGGGTAACATTGCGATTGTCAATCAGTTTGCCCAACAGGAGGTTGTATAAAATACTTTTTTTTACTTTTATTTTTTTATTAAAATTAATGAAATGCCAGGTTTGCTTAAAGTAGGGAATGCTGATATTTTCACATAAGTTTATTTATTTATTTGTCTTTTGTCGCAGAGATTTCCTTTGACTTCCTGTCCCTAAGACACAACAGGAAGTGAGAGGAAATCTCTCCAAAATGAGGGAAAGTCCCCACTTAGACAACTGGCATTAGAACAGGTGTCCACATTGGTAGATCTCCCCTCAACTCCTCTTCCTGTGACAACTCTAAGGTCTCAATTTACACTTGCAATTAGGGGCCTTGCAATGACCCATGACATACTTAGCAGGGATCCATGTGAATAGGTTGGGGCTTTTGGTTTTACAAACAATTTAACCTTTATGCTTTGGCATAGCTAAAACAAGCAGCCTAGGGCCTTAGAATATAAAATTTGGGTGTATTTTTTTGCCTGAGAACCAAAGCTGCTGAATACAGCTACCTATAGAATTCAATTACAGGATGAAGGCATTCGTGGATATATGCCATTACGGGCACAAACGATCCACGTATAAGGATGAATACTTCTGTATGGGTCATACAGCCCCAGATGCCCATAGGTTTTTCACATTTATACATATTTTCACGTACCTGGTGGAGGAGCCTGAATGATTGAGAAAGCCTCTCTTACACCTCTGGCTCAGGGCCCCCAGGCCCCTGGTAGAATAAACAGGTGGCGTGAGAACATGGAGTGGCACGAGTGCCTGGTAGTTCTTGCCACTAGCAGAGATGAGCATTAACAGAGGCGTGCCGGGCAGGACACAATGACAGGAGAAAGCCGGCTGGGCAACAAGCAGAAGATCAGCGGACACTGGCTGAAAACTGGTTGAACAGTAGGCAGGAGACCAATGGTAACCCACAAGGTCAGAGGATGAATAATCAGTGAAGGCTGGTTGGTCAGCAGACAGGGATTAGGAAGGTTCTGGCCGGTCAGCAAACAGGTGTAAGCAGGAACTGGCAGGGCCACAGATAGGCAATAAGAGTGGACTGATTGGGTTTGCAGGTGGTGGACCAGCAGAGTGAAGCTGGGTCGATAGCAGACGATCAGATTGAGTGAAATCACAAGCTGGTGACAGATGAGCGTATCAAAGACAGAAGAAACAGGCAAAAGTGTAAGTCCAAGTACAATCCAGGTCAGTGCAGGTGAAGTTCAAAGGTAGTCAAGGCAGCTCAAGTCAGTAAGTGGTAATCAGATGCAGGTAGCAGATCATATGTCTCACAGGAATGCTGTAGACAAGACAGCAATGGATGGACCTGAGCAGTGGCCTGATGACAGATGCGCATGTAGGTGCACGTGGTGGCACCTGCGTACGCGCACATTCTCTATGTATGGTTGTGTAACTATGTGCCGGTCTGCCCCTGCACACACAGGAATTAGTCTTGAGGCACCGTTCTGCATGCTGTTGTTAGATTCAACTTTTAAATAAGTTGCTTTAAGTTTATATTGCTTTGTCAAATTATTGCTTCTTATAGGAATTAAGACACAGAGTCAGGTATGTCTGTATCAAAGTTCTGAGCATAATGGACTGCTGCCTTTTACTCTTTCAAAGGCCTTTTTATAGGCAATTATACAAACAATAGCATTAGCACAACCCCCCCACAAAGGGCAAGGGTAAACAACAACAGGAGTCACCTGGGCTACGAACACAAGCTTCAACACCATGGCAATATAGTTACAAGAAAACAAAAGCAGCTTCAATCGAGTTTAACAGCCAAAAAGTTACATTCATAACAGATTTACACGTAGGCATTATATTAAGTGAGAACTCTAAATTAAATCCCTGACCTTATCAATTTCCCCCTTTGACATCATCCTCTCCTTCCCCCTGGGTCCTCATGAATAAGTTCTAGTCAGTTTTTCCCCAGAGTCCTTTCCCTGACCGCGAGTTGTCAGAGGGGTAGAACCCATCCCCCTAGGTATTACCAACATCTTAAAATTCAAGAAGAGGAGTTTTTTAGGAGTAGGGTGATGTCAATACACATTTATCGGTATGCCCTGTCTATTCTCCTAATTTTCCTATTTATTTTCCTGTATACACATATATTCGTGATTGTAAGTGATATTAATATTAGAATAATAATTACCATTGGACTTAACAGCCAGTGAAAGGTATTGGTTGCTGTAGAAGACATTCCACTAAATATATCCCACCAATGTGGTGCAGTATCCTGTTGTATCTGTGAGGAAAGATGTACTAGTCTACCTTTGTCAATAATTGCGGATACAAGGTTATTCTGTAGGGTATGTTCTAGTGTTTCTATGTGTTGTCTTAACAACTCTGATTGTTCCAAAACCTGTTTTAGTGGGTCTAAAGAAATTATAAAGGGTGTAGTGTCAGTGAGATTATGTACCTCATAGACTGAAGAGAATACCTTATCGGCGTCTGGTTCAAAAAGATAGATATCGTTACCCCATTGTAATATTTTAATCTTTTTTATACATCCCGCAAACGGCGCCAATTTATTTAATGCTGACATGGTGCGGTTATCATTAGTAATGATACAAATATGCTGGGGTCCTATTTCTATGAATCTATTGTTCACATTTATCGGTGTTCTTTGCATTTTGCATATGCTAGTTTGGTATTTTAACAAGCAAGGTTCATATACTGGGGAACTTCTGCCACATACCATTCCCTTATTGGTTCCTTCACATAGAGTTAAATCATGGGTTCTGTTTCCTTTATCTACATATTTCCCATATATTTCTGGATACCAAAACTCGTCTTTAATTACTAGTGGCATGACCACTATTTTACACATTTCCATTACATCTGCTACCCGGTATGCTTCAAACCTTCCTACACACCATTTCTCCTCACATTCTATCGTATCCCCTTTTACTTGGAACCATACACCATCGTCAGTTAAACTCTTAAAATATTTCATCCAGGTATGATAATTTCCCAACTGTAGTTCAGTCCTGGCCCTATTTATTTGTATATGATAGGATAAGAGGTTAAAAGAGCACTGTGTGAAATTTACAAACTGTTGATTTTGATTCCACAGCTGGAGCTCTGCTCCTATCGTGTGATTTATTAACCCTCCCAAAAATTGTAATAGGGGTATTTCTTGCAGTTGGGTTTCAAAAGTGGTGGGTAACCATTTGCTTGTGATAGTCAAGCTGTCAGCTATGTGTCCCCCTGCATGCTTCCATCTGTTGTTCATTTCTTCTATCTCGACCGAGTTTAAAATTCCCATCCCTGTACCTGTCAGTCCCAATAGTGTGTCGTACCATTCTCGTTTATACCTACACTCCGGTATCAGGGGAAAGGTGATATTGAATTTTATTTTTGTTTTCTGTTGTGATGTTGATACATTTATGCAAGTGTTTGGTACGGGTGTTAATATGGAAGATTCAATTGTTGGCGTTACTTCTTCCTCCATTTGTATGTGAAACCCATAGGTCTGTGCCATCCAGTACCACCCATCAACTCTCTCTTCCCTCCTTCTGCCATGACTGTTAATATTTGGTACATTTGTCCCACTACCCGTTCCCGGGCTTGTTTCCATGTCTGTGAAAGGGATATTTTATGACACCTATGGTTCTTACTATTGTTAAAGGGGAAACCCATATTATCGTTCCACTGGAAAGGTACAGTTACTTCTGAGAGGGGGTCTGCCTGTATCCATGCTATACCTACATCTACATGAAACGGTCGCCTATGTCCTTCAACAGTATAATTACCCACAGTGTAATCCTTATTTATCTCATATCCTGATACATTTGCCACTTTAGGGTCATCTATGCTCCATTCGAAAGTCATTGTTTCCTCTACTTCAAGTACATTAATACCAGGAGTCCATGCATATATTTGTAAAACAACAATCTTCAACAAATAATATGTAAGTAGATATTTCATCATGTTGTTTTCTCGGGTTGTTTCTTGCAATGTGATGCGTGTATCCAGGTAGGTTTTCCTTCCAGCTTTACTGAGGTGGCTGTGGTCAAGAGTACTTGGTAAGGACCTTCAAACCTGGGTTCCAATGTCTTTCTGGTATGTTTCTTTACATATACATAATCCCCTGGTAGCAGAGTATGTGTACCTGTTATTGAATTAGCGTCTGGAAGAGAAGAATACACACTTTTGTGGATCTTAGTTAGACGTTGTTGTAATTGTATCACATATGCAGTCAAACTATCACATTGCAATTGCATACTCTGTGGAAAGTATAAACCTAATCTAGGTGCATTCCCAAAAAGTATTTCATATGGTGATAATCCTGTTTTCCCTGTTGGAGTGTACCTTATAGAGAATAAAGCCAGAGGCAGGCATTCTGGCCAAGGCTTGTTTAACTCTTGCATGGCTTTTTGTATTTTTAGCTTTATTGTCCCATTTACTCTCTCCACTGATCCTGAACTCTGTGGGTGGTAAGGGGTGTGAAAACTTTGTTGAACCCCTAACATGGTCATCACATTCTGCATGATTTCTCCTGTAAAGTGTGTCCCCCTATCTGATTCTATGGTTTCAGGAAGACCAAACCTAGGTATTAACTCAGTGATCAGTTTCTTAGCTGTAGCTTTAGCTGTAGCCGATTTTACTGGATAACTTTCGGGCCAACCTGAGAATAAATCGATACACACGAGGACAAATTCAAAGGGGCCGCTCTTAGGCATTTGTATGTAATCAATTTGCAGTCTCTGGAAGGGGTATTGGGCCCGGACCTGGTGTTTCCGTGGGGTTTTGTTAGAAAAGTTTTAAATGTTTATTGTGTGACTATTGGAAAAACTATTAGAAAAACAATAACCCTGAGACTTTTCTTAAGATGACTTCTGAGCACATTGTTGTATTAACTTGCTGTATCGTTTGCTTTAACTAACTCCACAGTAAGTTGTAGAATGATTAGGCTTAACCATATATGGTAGAACAAGAATGTACAGGAAACACTAATTGGCAAATAAAGTACCATTTTGTACCAGGCACGCTATGTGTGTTTCCTCAGCCAATAGAAGCGTTATCTCTATATTATTGTAGGTATTAGGATGGGGGATGTTCATCTCTTTGTATGATTCTCACTGCATCTTTTGGCTTGTAAGCATCATCCATTTGTGTGACACATCTGAAATAAATTGTCTGCTTTTCAATACACCTGGAGTTCGAATGATCACAAGAGGAGAGTAATCCTAACATTTTGGTCCTTCCGAGCCTGGAACCAACAAGTGAATTTCGGGTCAGATGGTCCCGACAAAAAACTTTGGTGAGTATTGGACCTCAAAGCTCACTGAGAATTAAAAGTCCCCCCACTCAACGTTAGTGGTGAAATAGGGGCGGGGGCCTGAGACCCAGATCCACTGTCTGGTTTCGAACTTCGTGATCCAGTCCTCCAGGTGTTTGAGAGGTAAGATAATTTAACTTATTCTTAATACTCTCTAAGAGTCTTTTCTTCTCTTTCTGTGTGATTCTGGTTTAATGTGTTGTAATTGCCGACACTGGTATTGATTGTATAATATCTTAATAATACAGTGTGCGAAGACAGAGACACTTGGGAGCGTTGTCTAAGATAAAAAATAGCGTTACCCGCTGTCCAGGACAGATAAAAAAAAGATTTGAGGTATACCGAACGTCAGAGGGTGAATGCCTGACGTCATCGTTGGAGGTGGATTGCCCGACGATGTAAGCGCTTAAGTGATCTAGGAAGATACTAACTTTCTTTTGTGTGTTTAGTTTCTCCTTTCTCATGGTTAACCTTTCTGTTGATGCTGTAACCTTATTGAGAAAAAAAAAAAAAAACAACAGTACTGCAGAGACAAGTTAATTATTTTTTGATTCTCCCTATAGTGTGGGGAGTGATGATAGTTTTACACTTCTTGTATTCCTATTGTTACCGTGGGTGGAGGGTCACTATACCAGTGTTTTATAGGTAAATGAGAGACCTGTCTGGCGTTGACAATGGGGAATAGTCTCTGTAAAATAATGTTTTGTGCCTGCTTATGAGGCTGCTGTGTTCCTAATGTGCCAAGTGGGAGACTGGAACTGCTCTTTAGGGACACAGGGCTTTATAGGGAAGTTTGGATTCAATAGTAAACTAACTGTAAAAGTGTCAGGATTTGATGGATAAATTTAAATTGTTAGGACCTAAAGATAAAAAAAGGTATGGGTTGATAACAGGAGTTTAAATAACCAGCAAAAAATCTTTCTTAACACCTCATGGTCTGTGTTTGTAAGATTTGTGTTGTAGCCTGCTTGCCTATCAGTGACAGATTGGGAGCTGGCAGAGAAGCAGGAAACTTTAGAAAAGCTTAAAGAGATACTTGGTTTAATTGTCTTATGGCTTCAATCTGTAAGGCAGCCAACACCTTGCTAGCCAATGTATTAAGCAGATAAATATGTAAAATACCAGGTGACATTGCACTATATGGCCCATGGGGATTGGACCGGAGCTGGCGTCTTGGATTACAGCACTGTCTCAGGTACCACTGGACAACATTGTCTGGGAGACTGTGCTACATCTGGGCCGTCTGCTCGGGGACAAACCTCGGTCGGACTCATAGAAACCAAACAGTTGGAGCTGCAACTTCAGGTAAAGGTGATCCAATAGCCATATCACTGATGGGTCTAGCAAAAGAGAATTAGACCAGATGCAAGTGTGATCTAAATGTTTAACAAATATTTGAGAAGCAGAAAAATAGCTAAGTATGACTGAGTAAAAAAATAAATAAATAAGTGCGAGAAATCATCATAGGGAGATTAAAGCCTGTAGTTTTTCCTCACCCCCTCCCCTCGTGTGTGAATCTCCTGTATTACAGGAGGGTGTGAATTGCTCCTCCATTTCAAATTCCTGTGTGAGAGATTGTGTCTGTAAAAAAAAAAAAGTTAACTCTTGACCAGCTATGACAAAACAGAAGGGTTATATTGTAAATATTGAAACTGAGCATAAAAAAAAAAAAAAAAAAAAAGGAGTACACTGATAACACCAGGCTGCTTTATTATTTTAGCATGCCATTGTGTTAAAGGAAGCACATGGCAGAAATTGTTGATGGTTTTGAGGAGGTAGATGGGAGCCCAGAGAGAGGAGAGAAGGGAATATACAGACTTGATGCTTTTTCTCAGAAACAAGAAAATGCAGATTGCCTGACAGACATAGCAGAAGAGCGAGGTAGAGGATGGTGGATGACTAGTAGGGCAGCATTAACCCTTTGAGCACACAGAGGTTAATTTGTGCATCTGTAAAAATATTAGGATTTTCGGTGGGAAAGAAAGTCCAAATAATAGTCTTAAAGTAAATATTTCTTGGATATGTTACTTTTAGAACTCCCAGATTTTCAACTGTAAAGTGTTAATGATGCAATGCTGTTTATATTTAGGTACATTTATAAAATTAAAAGGCTAAGTTCTGAATTAGAATATGTGTTTGGGTTAAATAAAAAAAAAATATGTTTTGGGACCAGAGAATAAGGGGAACAATACAAAAGGGGATTCATGTTTTATTCAATTCTGCTAAAATATCGGGGTCTGAGAAAAATATTTTTACATATATTAAATATATATGTCAAATAATGTAAATGCCACTAGGAAACATTTTATGTCTGCATACTTGGTGGACTTATATTTGAATAAATGAAAGAATATTGTTTTTAACAACTCCAAAGTAAGGAAAGCTTTCTTTGGTAGTTTGATCTGTGATCCTGCGCTCATTCATGTTAGATAAAGAGTATCTTTTTTCCCAGCCCCAATTCAAGTGCAGATATGACACCCCCCCCCCCCCCTCCTCCTTCTACACAACTGAAGAATGAGGCGAGTTCCTTTTTATGGGGTGGATGTCTAGTGATTACATTAATGGGTACAAAATTGAACCTTTAGAGGTATTTTAGAGTTTAGAACATTAAATTAAGGTATGAAATAATATAGACTACACAGTGTCCATTGCTTAGACAAAGAAACAATATTGGAAAACAAAAGGTTGCACAAGTTTAGATAACATTTACATGTCACCTGATTGAAAACCGGTATTGCCAAAATCCTTATTTAGGTATGCAGCAGTATTGACACATGGAGTAACACATATGTCAAACAGGGGGGTGACTGAGATGTTTAACCACTTCAGCCCCGGAAGGATTTACCCCCTTCCTGACCAGAGCACTTTTTACAATTCGGCACTGCGTCGCTTTAACTGCTAATTGCGCGGTCATGCAATGCTCTACCCAAACGAAATTTGCGTCCTTTTCTTCCCACAAATAGAGCTTTCTTTTGATGGTATTTGATCACCTCTGCTGTTTTTATTTTTTGCGCTATAAACGGAAAAAGACTGAAAATTTTGAAAAAAAATGATATTTTCTACTTTTTGTTATAAAAAAAATCCAATAAACTAAATTTTAGTCATACATTTAGGCCAAAATGTATTCGGCCACATGTCTTTGGTAAACAAAATGTCAATAAGCGTATATTTATTGGTTTGCGCAAAAGTTATAGCGTCTACAAACTAGGGTACATTTTCTGGAATTTACACAGCTTTTAGTTTATGACTGCCTATGTCATTTCTTGAGGTGCTAAAATGGCAGGTCAGTACAAACCCCCCCCAAATGACCCCATTTTGGAAAGTAGACACCCCAAGGAAATTGCTGAGAGGCATGTTGAGCCCATTGAATATTTATTTTTTTTTGTCCCAAGTGATTGAATAATGACAAAAAAAAAAAAAAAATTACAAAAAGTTGTCACTAAATGATATATTGCTCACACAGGCCATGGGCATATGTGGAATTGCACCCCAAAATACATTCAGCTGCTTCTCCTGAGTACGGGGATACCACATGTGTGGCACTTTTTGGGAGCCTAGCCGCGTACGGGGCCCCGAAAACCCAGCACCACCTTCAGGATTTCTAAGGGCATACATTTTTGATTTTACTCCTCACTACCTATCACAGTTTTGAAGGCCATAAAATGCCAAGATGGCACAAACCCCCCCCAAATGACCCCATTTTGGAAAATAGACACCCCAAGCTATTTGCTGAGAGGCATGGTGAGTATTTTGCAGCTCTCATTTGTTTTTGAAAATGAAGAAAGACCAGGAAAAAAATTTTTTTTTTCTTTTTTCAATTTTCAAAACTTTGTGACAAAAAGTGAGGTCTGCAAAATACTCACTATACCTCTCAGCAAATAGCTTGGGGTGTCTACTTTCCAAAATGGGGTCATTTGGGGGGGGGTTGTGCCACCTGGGCATTCCATGGCCTCCGAAACTGTGATAGGCAGTGAAGAGTGAAATCAAAAATTTACGGCCTTAGAAAGCCTGAAGGCGGTGCTTGGTTTTCGGGGTCCCGTGCGCGGCTAGGCTCCCAAAAAGTCCCACACATGTGGTATCCCCGTACTCAGGAGAAGCAACAGAATGTATTTTGGGGTGTAATTTCACCTATTCCCATGGCATGTTTGAGCAATATAACATTTAGTGACTTTGTGCAAAAAAAAAAAAAAAAAAAAATTTGTCTCTTTCCCGCTACTTGTGTCACAATATAAAATATTCCATGGACTCGACATGCCTCTCAGCAAATAGCTTGGGGTGTCTACTTTCCAAAATGGGGTCATTTGGGGGGGGTTTGAACTGTCCTGGCATTTTATGCACAACATTTAGAAGCTTATGTCACACATCACCCACTCTTCTAACCACTTGAAGACAAAGCCCTTTCTGACACTTTTTGATTACATGAAAAAATTATTTTTTTTTGCAAGAAAATTACTTTGAACCCCCAAACATTATATATTATTTTAAAGCAAATGCCCTACAGATTAAAATGGTGGGTGTTTCATTTTTTTTTTTTCACACAGTATTTGCGCAGCGATTTTCAAACGCATTTTTTGGGGAAAAAACACACTTTTTTAAATTTTAATGCACTAAAACACACTATATTGCCCAAATGTTTGATGAAATAAAAAAGATGATCTTAGGCCGAGTACATGGATACCAAACATGACATGCTTTAAAATTTCGCACAAACGTGCAGTGGCAACAAAATTAATACATTTTTAAAAGCCTTTAAAAGCCTTTACAGGTTACCACTTTAGATTTACAGAGGAGGTCTACTGCTAAAATTACTGCCCTCGATCTGACCTTCGCGGTGATACCTCACATGCATGGTGCAATTGCTGTTTACATTTGACGCCAGACCGCCGCTTGCGTTCGCCTTAGCGCGAGAGCAGGGGGGACAGGGGTGCTTTTTATTTATTTATTTTTTTCTTTATTATTTTTTTGCTTTTTTATCTTATTTTTAAACTGTTCCTTTCATTTTTTTTTTTTAAATCATTTTTATTGTTATCTCAGGGAATGTAAATATCCCCTATGATAGCAATAGGTAGTGACAGGTACTCTTTTTTGAAAAAATTGGGGTCTATTAGACCCTAGATCTCTCCTCTGCCCTCAAAGCATCTGACCACACCAAGATCGGTGTGATAAAATGCTTCCCCAATTTCCGAATGGCGCTGTTTACATCCGGCGAAATCTAAGTCATAAAATGCTCGTAGCTTCCGGTTTCTTAGGCCATAGAGATGTTTGGAGCCACTCTGGTCTCTGATCAGCTCTATGGTCAGCTGGCTGAATCACCGGCTGCATTCTCAGGTTCCCTGTTGAGACAGGAGAGCCAGAGAAAAACACGGAAGACGGTGGGGGGGGGGCATTCCCTCCCACTGCTTGTAAAAGCAGTCTAGAGGCTAATTAGCCGCTAGGATTGCTTTTACATGAAAGCCGACCGCTGGCTAAAAAGAATGATACCAAGATGATACCTAAACCTGCAGGCATCATTCTGGTATAACCACTCAAAGTCGTGAATGGCGTACCTGAAGACAAAAAAATGGTTAACAATAAAGCACAGTAAACGGTAAAGTATAAAAAATTGCATACCTGAAAAGCAAACATGATAAAACATAATAACAATAAAACATTGCAGAATAGAATACAGTAAAAAAGAGCAGAACAATAGAGAGAGAATAGAGAGAGAGAGAACAATAAAACGACAACTATATTTTTTTATTGTTGTTTGTGTTTTGTTTTTTTTACACTTTTTCTTTGTAACTGTAACTTTTAAAACTGTAACCGGTTCCAGGTTCGGGTCTCTCAAAATGCGATGGCATCTTGGGAGACCCTGTGAAAGTGTGTCCTAGTCTGTGGAATGCTGTACCCTACGCTAATACTCAACTAGTGAATGGTAGCGTTCAAAACATTCACCAATGCAAAGACCAGGATTGTCAGGACAGGAGGGACAATAATAGCTGGTGTCACGCCTATATCCGTGCTTGCTGCAGACACAACATCTTTTTGGGGGGGGGGGGGGGGGGGTTCGTTGGGTAGGGGTACTCGGGAGGACATAAAGAAAATGCTTCTCATGCAGCCGACTGCATTTGGTTGGGGATGTGAATGGGGGAAGTATGGGCGCTGCAGAAGCGGTGGGTTCCCAATTAGGATTGGCGAATGCAGCAGGAAGGGCACTATGGGCACGACAGGCCTGTGTTTGTCTTTTTGGTGGCAGCGGGACACTACTTGTGCTTGCCACCTCACCAGCTTGAACTGCACTTATGGGACTCGCCACGTCACCAAGTGTTACTGCAGTGCTGGTTTGACTACGACCGGGGTGTACTAGGGCGCTGGTGCTTGCCAGTTCACCAAAACGCTACAAAAAAAAGTGACAGTGATCGATCGATACTGCACTTGGGTGGGCTGGACTGGGCTGGGCCGGGCGGAGGGGCAAAACGCAGGTGCTAGCAGGTATCTGGGCTGATCCAGCTAACACTGCGTTTTTGGGAACCCTAAACTGCTGGGGACGCTAGTATAGATCTGATCGGATCAGATATTGATGCGTTCAGATACTATACCACTAAGGGAGGTGTACGGTGCGTGTACGGTGCGTGCGTGGGTGTTCGCGGTACTGGCGCTAATCTGACGCTGCCTAGGGCGACGCATATCACCGCCGGGCGATCAGGGGGCTAAACCTTTTTTCGGTAATAAACGGCGGGTGCCCTGACACTATAAAAAATAAACAAACTAACCAGCGTCACCCGTAACGGTTATACGGTGATCAGTGGTGAAAGGGTTAACTAGGGGGCCATCAAGGGGTTAAAACATTTATTAGATAGTATATGGGGGTCCCTGTCGCTATAAAACACTGACGGCGAACCTAAATATTTACGTCCCTAACTAGCGTCACCAGCGACACTAATACAGCGATCAGAAAAATGATCGCTTAGCGACACTGGCGACAGGGGGTGATCAAGGGGTTAAAACTTTATTAGGGGGGGTAAGGGGGGTACCCTAGACCTACAGGGGGCTAAACCTTTATTCGGTAATAAACGGCGGGTGCCCTGACACTATAAAAAATAAACAAACTAACCAGCGTCACCCGTAACGGTTATATGGTGATCAGTGGTGAAAGGGTTAACTAGGGGGCAATCAAGGGGTTAAAACATTTATTAGGTAGTATATGGGGGTCCCTGTTGCTATAAAACGCTGACGGCGAACCTAAATATTTACGTCCCTAACTAGCATCACCAGCGACACTAATACAGCGATCAGAAAAATGATCACTTAGCGACACTGGTGAGGGGGGGTGATCAAGGGGTTAAAACTTTATTAGGGGGGGTAAGGGGGGTACCCTAGACCTACAGGGGGGTAACAGTAACTGTGCTAACACTGCTAACTGTCACAAACTGACACTATGCAGTAATCAGGAAAAAAAAAAAAAAAACCTGCTTGGTGTCAGTTTGTGACAGGGGGGGGTGATTGGGGGGGGATCGGGGGGGCGATCGGGGGGGATCGGGGGTGTAATGTATGCCTGGCATGTTCTACTGTGTGTGTGTGTGTTTGGTGCACTTACATGTCATCTCTCCTCGGCGCTGGAACGGAAACTGGCCAGCCGAGGAGGGATGACATCACATCCTCTGCCTCTGTGTACTATACAGAGGCAGGGGATGTTTCTCATTGGCTGGGAGCGATCGCGAGGGGGGGGCCACGATCGGATGGCCTCCCCCTCGTCTCTCAATGCTCCCAGCCAAATGCCGACCGCAGCTGGCACCGGGGGGGGGGTCCGATCGGACCCCCCACCCGCGGGAAGGCAATCACGTTTCAGGTACGTGATTTTGCCTGCCCGTGCCGCTCTGCTCACGTATATAGGCGTGAGGCGGTCGGCAAGTGGTTAATAAGGTATTTACAGCCCATGGCTTCACTAACTACTAAAAAAAACTTTTTGCTCTCAATGGATTATATGTGCAAGATACAATGCTTAGGGAGGCATAAGACCACAGAAAGGGAAGTTCCCCGCACCGCAATATCCATTCCAACACATTTGCATGGATTTTATTGAATTGGACAAATGTGAAAGGAAGAAATATTGTTTGCTAATCACAGACACCCTGACCAAAATGGGTGGAGAATTCCCGACAGGAAGTGCAGATGCACAGACAGTGATAATGGACCCTTATTTGTAAATAAAACTATACAACATTTGACAGAAGTGATGGGAATTTAAGTGAAATACCATTGTGCCTATCATTCCCAATCAGCTGGATTGGTGGAAAGACATAATGGCATTCTAAAAAGTAAACTGAGGAAAGCTATGGAAGAAACAGGTAAAAATTGGATGTACTGACTACTAGTGGCTGTGACTAGTATGCATATCACACCCACAAAAGAAGGTTTAAGCCCATTTGAGATGATACATGGAAGGCCATATAAGATACCCTTACAACCAAATGAAACACCTACTGAGGAGTCTGAGCACACACTAGCAGAACACATGTCTAGGCTGTTAAGACAAAGAAGTACTAATGATTTTTGTTCTATCCTAGAAGGTCCAATTCGAGAAGATGAAAAGGTGCATGTGGGAGATTGGGTCTTAACAAAAAGTAATAAGAAAAAGCAGTGGTACTCCCCAAGGTGGGATGGTCCTTTCAAAGTCCTCCTAACTACCCCTACTGCGATTAGACATGTGCATTTCGTTTAGTTCCGAATCGAAATTCGGACGAAATTTTCATTATTCGGACATTCGGATGCATCCGAAATACCGAATTACAATACTAACGAATTTAAACGAATCCGAAATGTTTCGAATCGAAAACCCACGGCCGAAATTCGAATCGAATTCGAATCGAATTCGAAACCAAATTCGAAATATATTCGATTCGAAAACAAATTCGAAATCTATTCGACTCGAATTCGAAAACAAATTCGAATCGAATTAGAAAAAATATAAATTGATTTCTAAAAAAAAAATACAATAAAATAGAATATAAAGTAATAAAACAATAGAATAAACATAAAAGAATCGTAAAGAATAGAACAGAATTTAATAGAATTTAATAAAATACAACAGAATATGACCATCTTCTGAAATTCGAATTTCGAATAGTATAAATTCGAATTCGAAAATAGATTGGAAAATAACAATTTCTATATATATATATATATATATTCGAATTCATTCTATATGAAATTCGAATTTCGGAAAATGGTTATATATATAAATATATATTTATATATAAATATATTTTCTGTTCTATTGTATTCCTATTCTAATCTTTTCTATTCGAATTTGAATTCATTCTATATGAATTTCGAATTTCAAAAGATGGTTATATATATAAATACTTTTTCTGCAGCAAAAAAATTTCATTTTCCGAACCGATTTTGGGGCCCCGTATCTCAGGGCCACTTGGTGCTAGGAACCCCAAATTTGGTGTGCAAACCCAGTGGAACTGGTACCACAACATATCCAAAGCTGAAGTTCCTAGCACTAAGTGGCCCCGAGATACGGGGCCCCAAAATCGGTTCAGAAAATGTCATTCTCTGCCGCAGAAAAGTGCTTGACATTTTCTGAACTGATTTTTGGGGCCCTGTATCTCGGGGCCACTTGGTGCTAGAAACCTCAGCTTTGGAAATTTTATGGTGCTAGTTCCACTGGGTTTGCACACCAAATTTGGGGTTCTTAGCACTAAGTGGCCCCAAGATATGGGGCCCCAAATTCGGTCAACTGTGTCCATCTGCAGCAATGTCATTTTGGGACCCTTTGGGTTCAGAGACCCCAAATTTTGGCTGCAGCTAGGGGGCATCTAGGAACCCTTAACTAACGAGTTTGAAGTTCAGGGGACCTATGGCTGCAAATGGGCACAGTGATGCTGCAAATGGGCATTGTTGACCCTCTTTTCCACCTACAGTAGCTGTGCATTTCTCACCCTCGTCTTATACTCGGGTCAATAAGTTTTTCCCATTTTTTTGTGGTAAATTAGGGCCTCGACTTATACTCAGAACGACTTATACTCGAGTATATACGGTATATATATGTATATATATATATATATATATATATATATATATATATATATATTAGTTATTTATTGATATATAACCATCTATTGGATGGTTTGAAATTCATATAGAATGAATTCAAATTTGAATAGAAAAGATTAGAATAGAAGCTGCAGCCAAAATGTGGGGTCTCTGAACCCAAAGGGTCCCAAAATGACATTGCTGCAGATGGACACAGTTGACCGAATTTGGGGCCCCATATCTTGGGGCCACTTAGTTCTAAGAACCCCAAATTTGGTGTGCAAACCCAGTGGAACTTGCACCATAAAATTTCCAAAGCTGAGGTTTCTAGCACCAAGTGGCCCCGAGATACAGGGCCCCAAAAATCAGTTCAGAAAATGTCAAGCACTTTTCTGCAGCAGAGAATGACATTTTCCGAACCGGTTTGGGGCCCCATATCTCGGGGCCACTTAGTGCTAGGAACCCCAGCCTTGGATATATTATGGTACCAGTTCCACTGGGTTAGCACACCAAATTTGGGGTTCCTAGCACCAAGTGGCCCTGAGATACGGGGCCCCAAAATCGGTTCGGAAAATGTCAAGCACTTCTGCAGCAGAGAATGACATTTTCTGAACCGATTTTGGGCCCTGTATCTCGGGGCCACTTAGTGCTAGGAACCCCAGCTTTGGATATGTTATGGTACCAGTTCCACTGGGTTAGTACACCAAATTTGAGGTTCTTAGCTCCAAGTAGCCCTGAGCTATGGGGCCCCAAACTCGGTTCAGAAAATGTCAAGCACTTTTCTGCAGCAGAGAATGACATTTTCTGAACCGATTTTGGGGCCCCGTATCTCGGGGCCACTTAGTGCTAGGAACTTCAGCTTTGGATATGTTGTGGTACCAGTTCCACTGGGTTTGCACACCAAATTTGGGGTTCCTAGCACCAAGTGGCCCTGAGATACGGGGCCCCAAAATCGGTTCGGAAAATGAAATTTTTTTGCTGCAGAAAAAGTATTTATATATATAACCATCTTTTGAAATTCGAAATTCATATAGAATGAATTCAAATTCGAATAGAAAAGATTAGAATAGGAATACAATAGAACAGAAAATAATCTAATATATATATTATATTTTATTCTATTCTGTTCTATTGTTTTTCTAGTCTATTTTCTTTTCTATTCAAATTCGAATTCATTCTATATGAAATTCGAATTTCGGAAAATGGTTATATATATAACCATTTTCCGAAATTCGAATTTCATATAGAATGAATTCGAATTCGAATAGAAAAGAAAATAGACTAGAAAAACAATATTTTACTCAATTGTATTCTATTGTTTTTCTAGTCTATTTTCTATTTCTAGTCTAATCTTTTCAATTCGAATTCGAATTCATTCTATATGAAATTCGAATTTCGGAAAATGGTTATATATATATATATATATATATATATATATATATATATATATATATATATATGTATAAATATATATATATATATATATATATATATATATATATATATATATATATATATATTAGAAAAAAAATAGTACAGAATAGAATAAAATATTATATATATATATATATATATATTATTCTATTCTATTCTATTGTTATTCTATTCTATTCTTTACTATTCTTTACTATTCAAATTTGAATAGAAAAAAATAGAATAGAATAGAATAGAATAGAGTAACAATAGAACAGAATAGAATATAAAATAATATATATATATATATATATATATATATATATATATTTATTATTTTTTTTTTTTGTAAACGCTATAACTTTTGCGCAAAGCAATCAATAAACGCTTATTGCGATATTTTTTTAACAAAAATATGTAGAAGAATACGTATCGGCCTAAACTGAGGAAAAAAAATGTTTTTTTATATATTTTTGGGGGATATTTATTATAGCAAAATCTAAAAAATAATGCGTTTTTTTCAAAATTGTCGCTCTTATTTTGTTTATAGCGCAAAAAATAAAAACCGCAGGGGTGATCAAATACCACCAAAAGAAAGCTCTATTTATGGGAAAAAAAGGACAATTTTGTTTGGGAGCCACGTCGAACAACCGCGCAATTTTCAGTTAAAGCGATGCAGTGCCGAATCGCAAAAAGTGCTCTGGTCAGGAAGGGGGTAAATTCTTCCGGGGCTGAAGTGGTTAAAGACTTGTAGTTTTATTAGCTGTTTTTTTTTTTTTTTTGACAGGGGCGCAGTTTCAGTGCTTGCCATAGGTGCCATTTTCACTAGATATGCCTCTGGGAGACACAGAGAGAGAGAGAAAGAGAATGTAATCATTTTTATTTACCAATGACGGATGCAGTCTGGGGTGCGCTCAATCCCTCTCACAGCTTTTACTGCCATGGTGACGCGAAACCATGCAGCGTTCTTCTGGTTTGCTGAAGAGGAATATTATCTGAATATTATCTGAATATTATCAAATTCGAAAATAGAAATATTTTCGAATGCGATTGAAATAATTTCTAATACAGTTGAAATAATTTCGAATGCTGTTGAAATATTTTCGAATGCGGTTGAAATATTATCGAATCCGATTGAAATAATTTTGAATAAAGTTGAAATAATTTCGAATGCGGTTGAAATATTATCAAATTTGGTAGAAATATTTTCGAATGCGATTGAAATATTATCGAATACGATTGAAATAATTTCTAATACAGTTGAAATAATTTCGAATGCTGTTGAAATATTTTCGAATGCGGTTGAAATAATATCGAATCCGGTTGAAATATTTTCGAATTCGACCGATTTTCGAATTCGGTCGAAAACGAAACTGATTTGAAAAACGAATTTAATGAATTTAACGAATCTAACTAAACTAAATTAATTAAATAACGAATTAAAACTAAACGAAACGAAACGAATTTTTTCATTTTGCACATGCCTAACTGCGATAAGGATTGCAGAGTGGTCTAACTGGATTCACCAGTCCCATTGCAAAAAGGTTTTACAGGTAGAGTAGGGCCAGTTGGCTACAAGAGGTTCAGAAAGTCCGGCTACAAAGGGAGGTCCTGCACAAGGTGGGACTTGTCTCAAACCGGTGAAGTCTCCCCTACCCTATCCGCTGGAACTCTGTAGCTGGTTAGGATGAAAGGGACAGTAATTATCCTTGGGTTACTGGTGACTCTAGGAGAGGCGTCCATAAGAGGGGGGAGACGTTATGGAAGAGTAGAGGAACCTTTGGATTGGGAAAGAACAGGAAAAGCATTGAATCTAACCTTTATAGAGGGAATAACTAGCACCATACTGGTAGACTTCTGTCAGATTGCAGATTGTGGGGATACAACTGGGGCTAGAGGACTTCTATGGGCAGATAAATACATTTGCTGGCTCTGGGATGGGGCAGGATGTCAAGCATGGGATCAAGCCCTGTGGACCACAGCACATCAAGATTGGGGGTATAATCTACCAGGGCCTAAAAAGAGTGGAATAAAGGAAAGATTCAATTACAGAAGCGGCCAACTCCCCCTACACACATAGTAAGAAATGTAAATAATTATTGATAACATTAAAGGAGTCGAGGAAGGAAGATCAGTGGTTGTACTCTATGGGAGCATGGGTGTCAGAAACTGACCCCTCAGGCAAATTTTTCCTCAAGGTATTACCACCTAATAAAACCTGACAACAGGAAAAGGTAGATTATGGGAGTGTAGATGTGGCGCTATTTCCCTTCAAATTAAAAAAAAAAATATATATATATATATATTCACTTGTGGAGGAGAACCGCACTCTGCTTACGATTTAGTGCCAGCAATCAGGTCTTCCCACCGACCTTGTATATAGAAAAAGAGTCCAAGAGGTTGCTGCACTTAAAAATTTCTTTGCTTTATTTCACAAATTGTTCAGTAGGGATTTACAAAGCAAGTATATTCCAAAATCACAGGCACGAAATGCCTACACAGTTTCAGACACAGGTAGATTCAGATATGGATGGATGGATGGATTACGTCTCGGGCTAGTCAGCTTACGCCCTTCCTAAGATCCATTGAAGCACATCTGAGGGTTTCAATCCAATCATTCATTTAAATACAGGTTAAGTGAAGTACTTCACATATGGAATCAATATGGCTAATTAGTTCAAATCGCATACCATTTAACATCTATATATGCATATATTTATCTATAACATGCCATTAAAACAAGGATAAGCAACAGGTGTCGAATCTCTCATTCTCTTCACTCTCATTATAGAATATTTGAAATACCTATAAAAACGCAGGGAAATGTTGCATTCATGAGTAAATACAAAAACAAAAAGAAAAAACAAAAAAGATATCCCCATCATGAAGTTATTTTATCTGGCTACTTTCATATACTTATTCCAACAGTTAAACAAATAAATAAAGATCCAAATCAACATTTAAGCCATATGGAGCAATTGTATTCAAAAAATGTATCCAGTATACTTCTCTTTTTCTTAGAATCAATTCACGGTTGCCCCCTCTCCTATTTTTCTCAATACCTTCTAGGACCATATACTTTAGTTGTGATACATTGTGGCCAAATTCCAAAAAGTGTCTCGCCAGCGGTAATTGGGTTAATTTATCTCGTATTGAGTATTTGTGTCTCGCTATCCTATCTTTGATTTTTTTGTGTAGTCTCCCCTACATAGACTAAACCGCACGGGCACTTTATGGCGTAAATTACATATGAAGATTGGCATGTGTAGTAACCCCGTATGGGGATGTTGAAACCCCTATGTGGATGTGTAAAGTATTTACCTTTAATCATAGAGTTACATTGTATGCATGACAAGCAGGGATACGATCCCAGATTTTTAGGTCCCAGGAAGGTTAGTTTGGCTGCTGCAGCCACAGGTTGATCAGATTTAATCAATCGATCTCGTATCGTTCTACCTTTTCTATAGGAGGACATGGGTGGATTCCAGAATTCCTGTACCATGGGGTAACTGGATCTTAAAAGATTCCAATGTCTTTTAATAATTTGATTAATTTTGTTGGAGAAGGGATGGTACTGCATAATAAAGGGGATTCTCTTCTTTTCTTTTCGGGGTGATCGATTACTATCCGTATTAGGATGATCGATATTAACTAAAGCTTGCGGATATCTTCTACTAATAAGTTTGTTTTTTATTTCATCAAGTCTCTGATCACGGCATAGCGGGTCACTCACGATCCGCTGCACCCTCATCATCTGACTTTTTGGGATGGATGAAAAAACGTTTGGGGGGTGAAAGCTATTAAAATGTAGCAATTGATTGCGATCTGTGGGTTTCACATATAAGTCAGTAGTGATCTGCCCATTGTTCAATTTAAGAAGAGTATCAAGAAAGGAGATCTCATTTTTACCAATTTCAATGTTGAACTTTAGTCCAGGTACTAAATAGTTAATGTATTTATCAAATAAGTATAGGCTTTCCATGTTGCCATCCCATATAGCGAAAATATCGTCCACAAATCTGTACCAACATTGGCAATGTTTTAAAAATAAATCATTGACATAAATAAAGGACGTCTCTATCATATTCATAAATGCGTTCGCATATGGGGGTGCAACATTTGAACCCATCGCTGCTCCATTCAGTTGCAAGAAATGAGTATCCCTGAAAAGAAAATAGTTCTCTTCAAGAGTAATTTTCAAAAGGTCAAGCAGAAATGAAATCTGTTCGGTTTTATAGATGCCTGATTGAATTAACAATCGCTGACATGCCTCTATTCCTAAATCATGCGGAATGATAGTAAATAAGCTAGAGACATCCCATGATATCAGGATGGAATCTGATGACAAGTTTATATCTTGAATTTTTGACAAAAAGTCAGTAGTATCTCTTATAAATGATTTCGTGTTTAATAGCAATGGTGTCAAACACTTATCCAGGTATTGTGCTAGATGTGTTGTCACAGATTCCATCCCTGATACAATGGGACGTCCGGGGGGATTTTTAGGGTCTTTATGAATTTTTGGTAACATATACAGTACCGGTGTAACTGGATATTCACATATCAAAAACTCCATAGTTTCATCATCAATGATTTTTTGTTTAACTGCCTTAGTTAGAGTTGTTTTTATCCTTTTTTGCACTTTAAAAACAGGACAGCAATCAAGTCTTTTATAAGTAAGGGTATCACTCAGATGTTTCATTATTTCATTTTCATACATGGATGTATCCATGACCACAATAGCTCCCCCCTTGTCAGCCGGCTTGATAGTGATATCATGCCGGGCTGACAAGGAGTTTAACGCTGCAATCTCATCTCTATTTAGATTGTGGGGTATATGGTCTCTCTTATCTCTGTCACACAAAAAACGTTTTATATCATTTTCCACTTTGTCTATATATACCTCTACAGCAGCACATGAAGTGGGTGGTACTTTAGTGCTTTTTGGTTTTAAACCCATGTTTTTGATCGATAATATTGATAATTCTTTAGTTGTGGCAGTGGGTACACCAGAATAGTATGCTTTAAATCTTAATTGTCTAAAAAATCTATATAAATCCTGTTTAAGTACAAAATCATTCATTTTCTCTTTAGGGCAAAAGCCCAAACCCTTATTCAAAACACTTAGTTCAGTTTTAGACAAAACAATAGAAGAAATGTTATGTACCAGGTTTTCATCTAATGTCTCTGGCGGTTCTGGCGACTGGTGGTTACACCCCCTGCTGTGTCTTTTCTTTGTTCGCCGGCCGCCCCTCCTGGTCCGGATTCGGTCAGGTTCCCTGGTAAAAAAGGAGTAGTTGATACACTGGTGGATGATCCAGTAGATGTCATAGAGGAGTTTGAGCTAGCCAGATTTTTTCGTTGTATTTTTCTGTAGCCCTTTGAATGGTAATATGTAGGATCAGTCCAATTGTAGACACGATCGTTTTTATAATCTTCCCGATCTCGTTCAAGTTTTGTACGTTTACGGAATTGAATATTGGTGTGAAATCTTTCTAATTTATCATTATTCATTTTCTTGAATTGCTGTAGTTCCTCTTGATTAGAACATTGTTGTAGCTGTCTTTCAAGTTCAGCAATCTCCTGCTGTATGAGAGTCCTCTCTTGTTGCAAGAATTGCACAGTTAATGTCATGATATCAAAGGAACATTTATTGAGAATCTGGGCAAATTTGGTTTTAAAGTCCTTGTTCTGTGAAAAGAGGGTTGGAGTCAGGCGAACCCTCAGCCCTCTAGGTATCATTTGTAACTTATAGTATTCGGCTAATGTTACCTCATGAAGTTCCTTAGTGGTGGAAAGTAGCCAGATAAAATAACTTCATGATGGGGATATCTTTTTTTTTTTTTTCTTTTTTTTTTTTTTTTTGTTTTTGTATTTACTCATGAATGCAACATTTCCTACTTAATTACTACATTGATTATCATCCTCCTTTCTGAATATACAGAAATGTTTAATGTATCTCAGGCTTCTTGACACTCACTGTATATATCCGAGCACTGAAATTGACTTTGCTTCTCATAATATTTGTACCCAGTTTGTGACATAACTGTTTATTTTTGTACTTATTTTCTTTAATAAAAATTTATTAAACAAAAAAAAAAAAAAAATGAATGCAACATTTCCCTGCGTTTTTATAGGTATTTCAAATATTCTATAATGAGAGTGAAGAGAATGAGAGATTCGACACCTGTTGCTTATCCTTGTTTTAATGGCATGTTATAGATAAATATATGCATATATACACTACCGTTCAAAAGTTTGGGGTCACATTGAAATGTCCTTATTTTTGAAGGAAAAGCACTGTACTTTTAAATGAAGCTAACTTTAAACTAGTCCTAACTTTAAACAAATATACTCTATACATTGCTAATGTGGTAAATGACTATTCTAACTGCAAATGTCTAGTTTTTGGTGCAATATCTACATAGGTGTATAGAGGCCCATTTCCAGCAACTATCACTCCAGTGTTCTAATGGTACAATGTGTTTGCTCATTGGCTCAGAAGGCTAATTGATGATTAGCAAACCCTTGTGCAATCATGTTCACACATCTAAAAACAGTCTAGCTCCTTCCAGAAGCTACAAAACTGACCTTCCTGTGAGCAGATTGAGTTTCTGGAGCATCACATTTGTGGGGTCAATTAAACGCTCAAAATGGCCAGAAAAAGAGAACTTTCATCTGAAACTTGACAGTCTATTCTTGTTCTTAGAAATGAAGGCTATTCCATGCGAGAAATTGCAAAGAAATTGAAGATTTCCTACAACGGTGTGTACTACTCCCTTCAGAGGACAGCACAAACAGGCTCTAACCAGAGTAGAAAAAGAAGTGGGAGGCCGCGCTGCACAACTAAGCAAGAAGATAAGCACATTAGAGTCTCTAGTTTGAGAAACAGACGCCTCACAGGTCCCCAACTGGCATCTTCATTAAATAGTACCCGCAAAACACTAGTGTCAACATCTACAGTGAAGAGGCGGCTGCGGGATTTTGGGCTTCAGGGCAGAGTGGCAAAGAAAAAGCCATATCTGAGACTGGCCAATAAAAGAAAAAGATTAAGATGGGCAAAAGAACACAGACATTGGACAGAGGAAGACTGGAAAAAAGTGTTGTGGATGGATGAATCCAAGTTTGAGGTGTTTGGATCACAAAGAAGAACGTTTGTGAGACGCAGAACAAATGAAAAGATGCTGGAAGAATGCCTGACGCCATCTGTTAAGCATGGTGGAGGTAATGTGATGGTCTGGGGTTGCTTTGGTGCTGGTAAGGTGGGAGCTTTGTACAGGGTAAAAGGGATTCTGAATAAGGAAGGCTATCACTCCATTTTGCAACGCCATGCCATACCCAGTGGACAGCGCTTGATTGAAGCCAATTTCATCCTACAACAGGACAATGACCCTAAACACACCTCCAAATTGTGCAAGAACTATTTACAGCAGAAGCAGGCAGCTGGTATTCTATCGGTAATGGAGTGGCCAGCACAGTCACCAGATCTGAACCCCATTGAGCTGTTGTGGGAGCAGCTTGACCGTATGGTACGCCAGAAGTGCCCATCCAACCAATCCAACTTGTGGGAGCTGCTTCTAGAAGCGTGGGGTGCAATTTCTCCAGCTTACCTCAATAAATTAACAGCTAGAATGCCAAAGGTGTGCAATGCTGTAATTGCTGCAAAAGGAGGATTCTTTGATGAAAGCAAAGTTTGATGTAAAAACAATGTTATTTCAAATACAAATCATTATTTCTAACCTTGTCAATGTCTTGACTCTATTTTGTATTCATTTCACAATGTATGGTGGTGAATAAGTGTGACTTTTCATGGAAAACACAAAATTGTTTGGGTGACCCCAAACTTTTGAACGGTAGTGTAGATGTTAAATGGTATGCGATTTGAACTAATTAGCCATATTGATTCCATATGTGAAGTACTTCACTTAACCTGTATTTAAATGAATGATTGGATTGAAACCCTCAGATGTGCTTCAATGGATCTTAGGAAGGGCGTAAGCTGACTAGCCCGAGACGTAATCCATCCATCCATCCATATCTGAATCTACCTGTGTCTGAAACTGTGTAGGCATTTCGTGCCTGTGATTTTGGAATATACTTGCTTTGTAAATCCCTACTGAACAATTTGTGAAATAAAGCAAAGAAATTTTTAAGTGCAGCAACCTCTTGGACTCTTTTTCTATATATATATATATATATATATGTAAAATATTAGGGGAGGTATGCCTCAAATAAAATGAACTGTGATACATCCTCTGTCTGTTGGTCTCAAAATGTGTTTGAAAAAAATAAAAATATATATAAGTGCCAAACATCTAAACAAATGCAACTACTTTATGTATTAAATCTCTGATGCAGTAAACCACTTTTGTGTTGCACCCCCTGGGGGCAAGAATTAAAAATAACCTATACAAGTGATAGTGTTACACCCCCTGTTGATGGATATCAGAGTGTGTGTGTTGAAGGTGCTGAACTTCAGATAGGGTGTCCAACTGGTGTGCTACACCCTCTGGAGTCCGCAAACTAAAATCTATGAACTACAATATCTGGAACTGTAGAAATGTAGTGATCTGATACCTAGTT
Source organism: Lithobates septentrionalis (assembly GCA_037952835.1). Lineage (NCBI taxonomy): Eukaryota > Metazoa > Chordata > Amphibia > Anura > Ranidae > Lithobates > Lithobates septentrionalis. The sequence goes on along the minus strand of JBBDGP010001990.1, from coordinate 201,723 downwards.
GGCAAAGTGATAAATATGGATGTCTGCTGTATCAAAAATCTGGTATGTGAATAAAAATCCAATTATGCCAATAGATAAACTTAAAGCAGAAGTAAAAAAAAAGGTAATAATAATAAACCACAAAAATGTAAATGCACAATTCAATATACGTCTCTGTGTTACACCACAGTGAGACCACATTCAAAACCAAAACAAATGATGAAATTATTGCAAACACTAAATTATTAGTAGATAAGTCCATACAAAGTGACGTGCTTAAAAAAGAAAAAAAAAAGTGTGATATTGTTTAAAAAGGCTTTATTTAATAAAAAGTTTAGGAGATATACTCACATGATAAAACAAGAGCCGGCGCTGTATAAACAACAATCGCCGCTCAGACCGGAAGTGACGCCATACTAAAATAGAAGTTCTGAGTAAAATTATAAGATTTACTAACCTAACAGTAGAAGATGCCATAGCTTTGGAGACAGGATACCAGGGAAAAAATGAGTGGTTAGGATGGTTGAGGTACACGGTTAAAACTTAAAAAAAAAAAAAGGAAAACTGTTTAGTTTGTGCCAGAGCAAGACTACATTTAGCAACTATTCCTTTTCCTCTAGATCACAATACAGATCCAGAAGGTTTAAAATGTATGTTGTGATTGTATAATAAGAGCTATAAACCTGAAACAAATTCCACCTGTCACACGTTGAGTTTGTTGTTTCCCCCAGTACAGAGACCTCAGATACCTCCAGCGGTTACTGCTTATCCGGGCAACTTTGCTTGTTTTGCACTTCCAAGGAACTGTACCGGGGTGGATCTTGGGTCACTACCCGATGACTATTGCAGGGAGAGGATTAACATGGGCAATGGTGACTGGGTTGAACATGACATTCAGAGAGCTGATGTCTGGTGGATGTGTGGGGATACGAAACTGTGAGCTAGGATACTGGCCAATGCCCGAGGGGATTGCGCTATGGTCCAGCTGGCTATGCCCCTGAGGATCCTGTCAGAACACCCGTGGACTAAGAGTCGCCAACGGTATTAGAGGGACACCTCTCCCATAGGGTCATTTGACTCTCGGATCTACATAGATGAGATTGGGGTTCCTCGCGGAGTGCTGGATGAGTTTAGGGCCAGGAATCAGGTGACAGCTGGGTTTGAGTCTCTTCTCTGGTGGGTGACTATAGATAAAAATGTTGACTGGATTATATGTATGTATATATAAATATACACACACACACACACGTACACTATAACCAACAACGATTTGTAAACTATACTAGGGAAGCTGTGAAGGGCCTAACAGAACAGTTGGCCACCACATCTCTAATGGCATGGCAGAACCGAATGGCCTTAGATATGGTCCTAGTTGAAAGAGGAGGGGTATACAAAATGTTTGGTAGCATGTGTTGCACCTTTATCCCTAATAATACAGCTCCTGGAGGGACCGTGACCAGAGCCTTGGAAGGACTGACTGCTCTATCTAATGAATTAGCGGAAAACTCAGGTATTAATGATCCATTAACAAACTGGCTTGAAGGATGGTTCGGTAAGTGGACTGGACTTATCACATCATGTTTGATCTCAATTGCTGTGGCTTTGGCCATTTTGGTCACTTGCGGATGCTGCTGCATTCCCTGTATTCGAGGACTTTCACAGAAACTGATTGAAACCGCAGTCTAAAGAACGATGTATCAAGCCCTTCCTACATCTGAGGAGACCTTTGTGGACATTGAAGCTCAACTTAATGACATACAGACCGAAAGTGTATAACACTGGGACTATCATCGAAATGTGTTGAGATAAAATAGTCACACAAGAGGAGGGAATGTTAGAAAAGTTTTAAATGTTTATTGTGTGACTATTGGAAAAACTATTAGAAAAACAATAACCCTGAGACTTTTCTTAAGATGACTTCTGAGCACATTGTTGTATTAACTTGCTGTATCGTTTGCTTTAACTAACTCCATAGTAAGTTGTAGAATGATTAGGCTTAACCATATATGGTAGAACAAGAATGTACAGGAAACACTAATTGGCAAATAAAGTACCATTTTGTACCAGGCACGCTATGTGTGTTTCCTCAGCCAATAGAAGCGTTATCTCTATATTATTGTAGGTATTAGGAGGGGGGATGTTCATCTCTTTGTATGATTCTTACTGCATCTTTTGGCTTGTAAGCATCATCCATTTGTGTGACACATCTGAAATAAATTGTCTGCTTTTCAATACACCTGGAGTTCGACTGATCACAAGAGGAGAGTAATCCTAACAGTTTTTACTTTCTGTCCTGGGTTATTCAGGAGACAGATTTGGCAGGCTGCACAGTAGTTTCTTGCAGTGCTACTGAATCCAGGGGCGAGCCATCCTTGGTTCACAATCCTATACATGGAATTGGAACTGACGTGTGTGGGTAGGTGAACTGCCGCTGCCATCGCTGGGTACAGAGAGGCAGGTAGGCATATTTTGCCCCCTTCCCTCCATACATTGTCAAGGTCTGGTGCTGCTCCCATTCTGACCCACTTATCTTTCTCGCTCTCCCCTGCTTGCTCCTGTAATTTACTCAGCTGCTGCCATGTTGGTTCTGGGATACTCACCTCTACCGCTGCTAAGGTCTCAGGGCTTCCTTCACCTAGAGCTGCCTGTTTTGCAGTCAAATCTGCAAATGTATTTCCTTTTGCCTCAATTGTTTTTGCGCTCGTTTGTGCCGCTATCTTCATGATGGCCACTCGTTTAACCTTTTGAAGATTGTTCAGGACTCTCTTAATCCCTTCTCCATGTTTTACAGGTGTACCTGCTGCTGTCAGATAACCTCTAGCCCTCCATATGTGGCCATAATCGTGCGCTACACCATAAGCGTAGGCAGAGTCAGTGTAAATATTCCCTTCTCGTTCTTTTAAGTATTCTAGGGCTTGTTCTAAAGCTTTTAATTCTGCTTCCTGTGCTGACATGTGGGCTGGTAAGGCCTGTGCTTCAATTACCCGGGTATCAGTCACTACAGCATACCCTGTGTGATATTTACCCTTGTCATCAGCAAACCTACTGCCATCTATGTACAAAGTGTGCTCAGCATTTAAAATCGGTGTATCTGTAACATGTGGGAATCCCATTGTCTCCTGTTCCATGAGCTGAAAACAATCGTGCTCATTTACTTCCTTAACCACTTGACGACCGCCTCACGCCGATGTACGTCGGCAAAGTGGCACGGACAGGCAAAATCACGTACAGTGTACGTGATTTGCCTTCCGCGGGTGGGGGGTCCGATCGGACCCCCCCCCCGGTGCCCGAGGCGGTCGTCCTTTGTGCCCCGGCGATCGGTGGTGAGGGGGAGACCATCCGTTCGTGGCCCCCCCCTCGCGATCGCCGCCGGCCAATCGAATCATTCCTTTGCTGCTGTATGCTAAACAGCAGCAAAGGAAATGATGTCATCTCTCCTCGGCTCGGTATTTTCCGTTCCGGCCCGAGGAGAGAAGACAGGTATGTGAGTGCACCAACACACACACAGTAGAACATGCCAGGCACACAAAACACCCCGATCCCCCCCCCGATCGCCCCCCGATCCCCCCCCAATCACCCCCCCCCCCTGTCACAAACTGACACCAGCAGTTTTTTTTTTTTTTTTTCTGATTACTGCATAGTGTCAGTTTGTGACAGTTAGTGTTGGGACAGTGAGTATTACCCCCCTTTAGGTCTAGGGTACCCCCCTAACCCCCCCTAATAAAGTTTTAACCCCTTGATCACCCCCTGTCACCAGTGTCACTAAGCGATCATTTTTCTGATCGCTGTATTAGTGTCACTGGTGACGCTAGTTAGGGACATAAATATTTAGGTTCGCCGTCAGCGTTTTATAGCGTCAGGGACCCCCATATACTACCGAATAAATGTTTTAACCCCTTGATTGCCCCCTAGTTAACCCTTTCACCACTGATCACCGTATAACCGTTACGGTTGACGCTGGTTAGTTTGTTTATTTTTTATAGTGTCAGGGCACCCGCCGTTTATTACCGAATAAAGGTTTAGCCCCCTGATCGCCCGGCGGTGATATGCGTCGCCCCAGGCAGCGTCAGATTAGCGCCAGTACCGCTAACACTGACGCACGCAGCATACACCTCCCTTAGTGGTATAGTATCTGAACGCATCAATATCTGATCCGATCAGATCTATACTAGCGTCCCCAGCAGTTTAGGGTTCCCAAAAACGCAGTGTTAGCGGGATCAGCCCAGATACCTGCTAGCACCTGCGTTTTGCCCCTCCGCCCGGCCCAGCCCAGCCCACCCAAGTGCAGTATCGATCGATCACTGTCACTTACAAAACACTAAACGCATAACTGCAGCGTTCGCAGAGTCAGGCCTGATCCCTGCGATCGCTAACAGTTTTTTTGGTAGTATTTTGGTGAACTGGCAAGCACCAGCCCCAGGCAGGGTCAGGTTAGCGCCAGTACCGCTAACACCCACGCACGCAGCATACGCCTCCCTTAGTGGTATAGTATCTGAACGGATCAATATCTGATCCGATCAGATCTATACTAGTGTCCCCAGCAGTTTAGGGTTCCCAAAAACGCAGTGTTAGCGGAATCAGCCCAGATACCTGCTAGCACCTGCGTTTTGCCCCTCCGCCCGGCCCAGCCCACCCAAGTGCAGTATCGATCGATCACTGACACTTACAAAACACTAAATGCATAACTGCAGCGTTCACAGAGTCAGGCCTGATCCCTGCGATCGCTAACAGTTTTTTTGGTAGTATTTTGGTGAACTGGCAAGCACCAGCCCCAGGCAGCGTCAGGTTAGCGCCAGTACCGCTAACACCCACGCACGCACCGTACACCACCCTTAGTGGTATAGTATCTGAACGGATCAATATCTGATCCGATCAGATCTATACTAGCATCCCCAGCAGTTTAGGGTTCTCACAAACGCAGTGTTAGTGGGATCAGCCCAGATACCTGCTAGCACTTGCGTTTTGCCCCTCCGCCCGGCCCAGCCCAGCCCACCCAAGTGCAGTATCGATCGATCACTGTCACTTACAAAAGACTAAAACGCATAACTGCAGCGTTCGCAGAGTCAGGCCTGATCCCTGCGATCGCTAACAGATTTTTTGGTAGCGTTTTGGTGAACTGGCAAGCGCCAGCGGCCTAGTACACCCCGGTCGTAGTCAAACCAGTACTGCAGTAACACTTGGTGACGTGGCGAGTCCCATAAGTGCAGTTCAAGCTGGTGAGGTGGCAAGCACAAGTAGTGTCCCGCTGCCACCAAAAAGACAAACACAGGCCCGTCGTGCCCATAGTGCCCTTCCTACTGCATTCGCCAATCCTAATTGGGAACCCACCGCTTCTGCAGAGCCCGTACTTCCCCCATTCACATCCCCAACCAAATGCAGTCGGCTGCATGAGAGGCATTTTCTTTATGTCCTCCCGAGTACCCCTACCCAGCGAACGCCCCCAAAAAAGATATTGTGTCTGCAGCAAGCGCGGATATAGGCGTGACACCCGCTATTATTGTCCCTCCTGTCCTGACAATCCTGGTCTTTGCATTGGTGAATGTTTTGAACGCTACCATACACTAGTTGAGTATTAGCGTAGGGTACAGCATTGCACAGACTAGGCACACTTTCACAGGGTCTCCCAAGATGCCATCGCATTTTGAGAGACCCGAACCTGGAACCGGTTACAGTTATAAAAGTTAGTTACAAAAAAAGTGTAAAAAAAAAAAAAAAATATATATATATATATAAAATAAAAAAAAAAATAGTTGTCGTTTTATTGTTCTCTCTCTCTCTCTATTCTCTCTATTGTTCTGCTCTTTTTTACTGTATTCTATTCTGCAATGTTTTATTGTTATTATGCTTTATCATGTTTGCTTTTCAGGTATGCAATTTTTTATACTTTACCGTTTACTGTGCTTTATTGTTAACCATTTTTTTGTCTTCAGGTACGCCATTCACAACTTTGAGTGGTTATACCAGAATGATGCCTGCAGGTTTAGGTATCATCTTGGTATCATTCTTTTCAGCCAGCGGTCGGCTTTCATGTAAAAGAAATCCTAGTGGCTAATTAGCCTCTAGACTGCTTTTACAAGCCGTGGGAGGGAATGCCCCCCCCCCCCACCGTCTTCCGTGTTTTTCTCTGGCTCTCCTGTCTCAACAGGGAACCTGAGAATGCAGCCGGTGATTCAGCCAGCTGACCATAGAGCTGATCAGAGACCAGAGTGGCTCCAAACATCTCTATGGCCTAAGAAACCGGAAGCTACGAGCATTTTATGACTTAGATTTCGCTGGATGTAAATAGCGCCATTGGGAAATTGGGGAAGCATTTTATCACACCGATCTTGGTGTGGTCAGATGCTTTGAGGGCAGAGGAGAGATCTAGGGTCTAATAGACCCCAATTTTTTCAAAAAAGAGTACCTGTCACTACCTATTGCTATCATAGGGGATATTTACATTCCCCGAGATAACAATAAAAATGATTAAAAAAAAATAAAAATGAAAGGAACAGTTTAAAAATAAGATAAAAAAGCAAAAAAATAATAAAGAAAAAAAAAAAAAAAAAAAAAAAGCACCCCTGTCGCCCCCTGCTCTCGCACTAAGGCGAACGCAAGCGGCGGTCTGGCGTCAAATGTAAACAGCAATTGCACCATGCATGTGAGGTATCACCGCGAAGGTTAGATCGAGGGCAGTAATTTTTGCAGTAGACCTCCTCTGTAAATCTAAAGTGGTAACCTGTAAAGGCTTTTAAAGGCTTTTAAAAATGTATTTATTTTGTTGCCACTGCACGTTTGTGCGCAATTGTAAAGCATGTCATGTTTGGTATCCATGTACTCGGCCTAAGATCATCTTTTTTATTTCATCAAACATTTGGGCAATATAGTGTGTTTTAGTGCATTAAAATTTAAAAAAGTGTGTTTTTTCCCCAAAAAATGCGTTTGAAAAATCGCTGCGCAAATACTGTGTGAAAAAAAAAAATTAAACACCCACCATTTTAATCTGTAGGGCATTTGCTTTAAAAAAATATATAATGTTTGGGGGTTCAAAGTAATTTTCTTGCAAAAAAAAAAAACTTTTTCATGTAAACAATAAGTGTCAGAAAGGGCTTTGTCTTCAAGTGGTTAGAAGAGTGGGTGATGTGTGACATAAGCTTCTAAATGTTGTGCATAAAATGCCAGGACAGTTCAAAACCCCCCCAAATGACCCCATTTTGGAAAGTAGACACCCCAAGCTATTTGCTGAGAGGCATGTCGAGTCCATGGAATATTTTATATTGCGACACAAGTTGCGGGAAAGAGACAATTTTTTTTTTTTTTTGCACAAAATTGTCACTAAATGATATATTGCTCAAACATGCTATGGGAATATGTGAAATTATACCCCAAAATACATTCTGCTGCTTCTCCTGAGTACGGGGATACCACATGTGTGAGACTTTTTGGGAGCCTAGCCGCGTACGGAACCCCGAAAACCAAGCACCGCCTTCAGGCTTTCTAAGGGCGTGAATTTTTGATTTCTCTCTTGACTGCTTATCACAGTTTCGGAGACCATGGAATGCCCAGGTGGCACAAACCCCCCCCAAATGACCCCATTTTGGAAAGTAGACACCCCAAGCTATTTGATGAGAGGTATAGTGAGTATTTTGCAGACCTCACTTTTTGTCACAAAGTTTTGAAAATTGAAAAAAGAAAAAAAAAAAAGTTTTTTCTTGTCTTTCTTCATTTTCAAAAACAAATGAGAGCTGCAAAATACTCACCATGCCTCTCAGCAAATAGCTTGGGGTGTCTACTTTCCAAAATGGGGTCATTTGGGGGGGTTTTGTGCCACCTGGGCATTCCATGGCCTCCGAAACTGTGATAGGCAGTGAAGAGTGAAATCAAAAATTTTCACCCTTAGAAATCCTGAAGGCGGTGATTGGTTTTCGGGGTCCCGTACACGGCTAGGCTCCCAAAAAGCCCCACACATGTGGTATCCCCGTACTCAGGAGAAGTAGCTAAATGTATTTTGGGGTGCAATTCCACATATGCCCATGGCCTGTGTGAGCAATATATCATTTAGTGACAACTTTGTGCAAAAAAAAAAAATAAAAATAAAAATGTGTCACTTTCCCGCAACTTGTGTCAAAATATAAAATATTCCATGGACTCAATATGCCTCTCTGGAAATAGCTTGGGGTGTCTACTTTCCAAAATGGGGTCATTTGGGGGGGTTTTGTGCCACCTGGGCATTCCATGGCCTCCGAAACTGTGATAGGCAGTAAAGAGTGAAATCATAAATTTACGCCCTTAGAAATCCTGAAGGCGGTGATTGGATTTCGGGGCCCCGTACGCGGCTAGGCTCCCAAAAAGTCCCGCACATGTGGTATCCCCATATTCAGGAGAAGCAGCAGAATGTATTTTGGGGTGCAATTCCACATAGGCCCATGGCCTGTGTGAGCAATATATCATTTAGTGACAACTTTTTGTAAATATTTTTTTTTTTTGTCATTATTCAATCACTTGGGACAAAAAAAATAAATATTCAATGGGTTCAACATGCCTCTCAGCAATTTCCTTGGGGTGTCTACTTTCCACAATGGGGTCATTTGGGGGGGTTTTGTACTTCCCTGCCATTTTAGCACCTCAAGAAATGACATAGGCAGTCATAAACTAAAAGCTGTGTAAATTACAGAAAATGTACCCTAGTTTGTAGACGCTATAACTTTTGCGCAAACCAATAAATATACGCTTATTGACATTTTTTTTACCAAAAACATGTGGCCGAATACATTTTGGCCTAAATGTATGACTAAAATTGAGTTTATTGGATTTTTTTTATAACAAAAAGTAGAAAATATCATTTTTTTTCAAAATTTTCGGTCTTTTTCCATTTATAGCGCAAAAAATAAAAACCGCAGAGGTGATCAAATACCATCAAAAGAAAGCTCTATTTGTGGGAAGAAAAGGACGCAAATTTCGTTTGGGTACAGCATTGCATGACTGCGCAATTAGCAGTTAAAGCGACGCAGTGCCAAATTGGAAAAAGACCTCTGGTCCTTAGGCAGCATAATGGTCCGGGGCTCAAGTGGTTAAACAAAAGTGTCAGTTTCCTCATTTCCTTTCTCACTAGTACTATTAGCACTATCATTCCCCCTTGCCAAATCTGGTGACTGAAGAGGCAAAAAGGTGGCCAAATTTAAGGTTGTACAGCGCTGAAAAGTAACATTTGGAGGTAAGAGTAAAGTACACTGTAATCTTAATTGCCTAGCCATTGAAATGTGTTTGGGCTGTACCTGAGACAAGATTGCATGTATGTCATGTGTGGTATGCACTACGACTGGATTGTCTAGAACAATCTCTGATGACTTATCTATGATAATTGACACTGCAGCTACCGCCCGTACACAGGACGGTGAACCTCTAGATACTGGATCTAATGCTGCTGAAAAGTAAGCGACTGGTCTTTGTTTTACATGTGCCTGTGTCAGAACACCTGTGGCATGTCCAGTGATCTCAGCAATGTACAGATTAAATATCTTGGTGTAATCTGGTATACCAATAGCCGGGGCAGAAATCAACAACTTTTTCAAAGTGGTAAACGACTCATAAGCTACTTCTGTAAGCATATACGGTACAATTTTCAAACAATCGTATAATGGCTGCATCAAAGCGCTAGCATGTGGTATCCACTGTCTACAATATGACACGATACCTAAAAACATACGCAATTGTTTGAAATTCCGTGGGGGTAACATTCCCTTTATCACTTGAACCCTCTCCTCAGTGAGATGTCTTGTACCCTGTGATATACAATGTCCCAAAAAGATAACTTTTTCCTGACACACTTGTAACTTTTTCTTATTAACCTTGCAACCTTTTTCTGCCAAAAATCGCAACAAATTAAGGGTGGTGTGCAGGCTTTCAGTCTCTCACTTATCTGTGGAATTAATCCTTCCATAAACTGTCTATTGAAGGCTCAGATCGTGACTGGCAGCTCTAAATCCATTCCCTCATCTGCCATCATACTTTCTATAGATAAGTAAAAGTCTGATACAGTCTGTCCTGGCATTTGTTTCATGGGTGATATGGACCCCCCCTCTTGTTGTTTTGCCTGACAGAAAGCTTCTAATCTAGCAATAAAAGGGGCCCTTGAGTCTATGTGTCTGACGTGTCCTGTCTCTAAATTGCCATCCCCCTCAGCTCAGTCTGCAGGTCGGTCATAAACTGGTTAAACAGGGTCAGAGTCATTTTATGTCTGCATAAATCCTCCTCATCCTGCCAGGTCGCTTCATGTGTATTCATTAACTGTGTCACAAATCTACAGAAAGCAGCTGGCTTTGCTATAATGCATGTATCAGTGCGTACGGGAGCTACAGTTTCTGGATGAAATTCTTGTACTCCACAAACCTGAAAAAAACCCATTCTCTACCTTTAAGTACAGGATATATCTTGTGTGGTTTGCGTTCTACGTCAGTGTATGGGGGTGGGATGGCTGAGCTGGGAGCCTCGACATTTTTTGTTCTTCTATCTTTCATATCCCAACCATCACAATCTGGATTATACTTCCACCCCTCTTCTTTCGCTCTATTTGAGACCTTAATTAAGCATTGAACCTGACGCATCCATTGCTTCTCTAACACCTCTCCTTGTCTGTCCCTTTTTATTTCACTCCATACATCCGGGTCTAAGCCCGCTGCTCCTTTCACCTTAAATTTACGAAGGACATCCTTTAAGTCCTGTGCTTCGGTTCCCATAAATGTTCTTAATTATCTGTGGCACCGTATAGTGCGCCACAATTCCCTGACGGGGTTTTGTGTTCCTCTGGCCCATTCTAACAGTCCTGCCTAGGTAGCGTGTGGGACACTTATGCCGCGTACACACGGTCGGACTTTTCGTCTACAAAAGTCCAACGGACGCTGACGGACTAAAGCTGGCTGGTAATCCGATCGTGTGTGGGCTTCTCCGGACTTTCAACGTACTTTTTTAGCCTCAAATCCGACGTACTTTAGATTTGAAACATGCTTCAAATCTTTACTTCGTAACTACGACGGCCCCCGAAATCCGCTCGTCCGTGTGCTAGTCCGACGGACAAAAAGCCACGCTAGGGCACCTATTGGCTACTGGCTATGAACTTCCTTATTTTAGTCCGGTGTACGTCATCACGTACGAATCCATCGGACTTTTGTGTGGTCGTGTGTAGGCAAGTCCGTTCTTTAGAAAGTATGCCGCAAGTCCGCCGCAAGTCCGCCGAAAGTCTGCCGGAAGTCTGTCGGACAGGCTGTCTGACTTTTGTAGACGAAAAGTCCGACCGTGTGTACGCGGCATTAGTGTACAATATAATGCGGCTACAACATATACAAGAATGAATAATTACTTTATATGCTAGCCCAATAACAAACCAGCTAAGTTACACTAGTTCCTCGTTGCCTTCCTCCTAGGGTGCTAGAATTCTAAAAACCTCTCCGGAATGAGATTTCTGAAATCAAATTACTTTATATGCTAGCCCAATAACAAATAATTACTTTATATGCTAGCCCAATAACAAACCAGAATGCGGCTACAACATATACAAAAATGCGGCTACAACATATACAAGCATTCCTTTAAGTGGCCAGGTATCCGACTAGATCTCCGGACTTTTGGAGATCTTATTCCCCCCCTCGTATCTGGGATCCCTCTCATGCACTCTTATCCCTGCTTTATGGAGCAGACAGGGCTTATACTCTCAACCCATCTATGGTTTATGAGTTAGATGTGAGGTTAAGCATAAGCGTCAGACCCCCAAGCTCACAAGCCCTCAAGTTCAAAATCATGTGAGGTAAGGCGCATTCCGTTGCTTAGTTCGGCAATCCCCTTCTAACTCATACCATCCTTGACAAGGCTCATTCACTTTCTCAACAAGACAGACAGACAGACACAGACAACAAACAAACAAGTAATTCCAGCAATATAAACTAAAATATGCAGTAATTCTAGACTCACCACTACAGAGGCTGGTGTTTTAAAACCAGGAGAACCGTAACTGACAGAACGGATAGGCACAAATCAGGGGAGCACAGAATATAAGAAAAATAAAGCTTTTTCTTACCTGCGCAGGTTTTTTGATCTGTGGTTCCCGGAATGCCTGTCCTTTTGTTCCGTCAGCGTAGCTCAACCACCTCTTGTAGTATCATCGGTGAGTCCCTGTTCGGGCGCCAAATGTTAGATTCAACTTTTAAATAAGTTGTTTTAAGTTTATATTGCTTTGTCAAATTATTGCTTCTTATAGGAATTAAGACACAGAGTCAGGTATGTCTGTATCAAAGTTCTGAGCATAATGGACTGCTGCCTTTTACTCTTTCAAAGGCCTTTTTATAGGCAATTATACAAACAATAGCATTAGCACAACCCCCCCACAAAGGGCAAGGGTAAACAACAACAGGAGTCACCTGGGCTACGAACACAAGCTTCAACACCATGGCAATATAGTTACAAGAAAACAAAAGCAGCTTCAATCGAGTTTAACAGCCAAAAAGTTACATTCATAACAGATTTACATGTAGGCATTATATTAAGTGAGAACTCTAAATTAAATCCCTGACCTTATCACTGTTATGCCCTTCCTGACACATGTAGCGCCATCATCTAGTAAGGCTGCTAGGTTAAATTTAGTTTTGGCTTCACTGTGATCAGTGGAGCAGCGATCTACTGTTTTTGTCTGGTCAGGGTCTTCTAAGCTGGGTGTTTGATTTCTCCCATCTGCTTTTGGAAGAAATGTCCACAGTATAGGGCAGAATGAGTCAAATGTCCAGTATAAATAATACTAATGCATTAGTGAATCCCTGGAAAGAGACATCCAGAAAGTGGCTGGGGAGGTGATAAAAGTTTGAGAGGTGTTGCCAGAGAGTTCTTTCCTCTTCACAGAGGGTTCCAGTTCTCCTGGGGCTGCTGCCATGGGAGATAGCTATTGAGGCAAGAAATTCTAGTCTGGGCCTCAGCAGGTTCTGGGCTGAGGGCCTGAAGAAGACTGATAAAGGATTATATGCTGGAGGGCATCATCCTGAAGTCTTGGTCATGAGATGGATCTCTTGTTTCCCTCACTAAGGATCTACCTGTGGACTTCTAGGTGTGCAAGTGCTAGAAGGGAACTTATGCCGCGTACACACGAGCGGACTTTAAGGCAGACTTTGCCTGGCAGACTTTTCGACGGACTTTACGACAGACTTTCTGAATGAACGGACTTGCCTACACACAATCAACCAAAGTCCGTCGAATTCGTACGTGATGACGTACGACCGGACTAAAATAAGGAAGTTCATAGCCAGTAGCCAATAGCTGCCCTAGCGTGGCTTTTTGTCCATCAAACTAGCATACAGACGAGCGGACTTTTCGACTGGACTCGAGTCCGTCGGATAGATTTGAAACATGTTTCAAATCTAAGTCCGTCCAACTTTTGAGAAAACACAATCCGCTGGTGCCCACACACGATTGAATTGTCCCACGAAATCCCGTCCGCCGGGCAAAGTCTGCCGTAAAGTCCGCTCGTGTGTACGCGTCATAAGTGCCAGAGGATTCTATATGGACTGGGACTGCTCCTATAAAGTCCTAGATATACTCACCATTCCCTGTTATCTCCAGGAAAGGCTGCTGGGAAAAAAATTGTAAGAAGCTGCCCTCCTGTTATTTTTGCTTTCATTTGGCGTATCCTGATTCCTGAACCCCTCTCCTGTTCAAGTTATTTAGCAATAAATTCGAAAAAAAGACATCCCCTTCTGTAGTTCCGCAACTTTTTCGTCATCATTATGCTAAGTGAGCAAAAAGCATTCAGAATGCAATTTTCCATGTGCAAAGTTGTATATTACATTTTTTGGACATTTATCATTAATTTCAGTGGCATTGCTTAAGAAGGGTGTGTGACAGAAAGTGTGGCCTGTGCTACTCTGCTGGACATAAAAATAAATCAGCTGTGTAGGAATAAATAGGTTTTCTAATTGAAAACTTTCATTGGGCCCAAAGGGCTCAATTAGTGCAAGTGATGGTCAAAATCTGATAATTGATTTGCTGGCTGCTATCAAGCTGCGTATGGCTATTAGCTGTCCTAGGTGACAGCATTTTACAAAGTTGCTTGGTTATTGATTTTGGGGGGAGCCGAAGGTAAACCTGTGTGTAAGCCTACTTTCACACTGCTCCCTTTCAAAAACGCAATAAAAACGCATATGCTTTTGTGCCATGTTTTTACTGCATTTTTGCCATGTTTCCGGTGCATTGTGAAACTGTGAAAAAAAAAACACGTGACTCAAAAAATGCACCAAAAACGCAACCACGGGAGTGTTTTTAGTATGTTTTCCATTCATTTCAATGGGGAGGTGTTTTTTTTTTTTTTTAATGATAATTAATGGTGAATGATGATTTAATGGTCATCCGTTTTTCTTCTCCACTTTTTTAACGCAAACATGGGAAACAAATGGATCTGTGTGAAAGCAGCCTAATTCTTAGCATTGCAGTTTTATATCATAAAATTCTAAACTAATTATTAAAATATTATTGTTGATTTATTAACCATACTACTACTACTAGTTTCTCTGCACTAAGGAGCCTGCCTACTCGAAAATGTTTACTTTTTAATTGTGTCTAATGTCATGTGACCCTCCATGGCACCTCTTATGGTAGTGGAAACTGGCGATCCAGCACTGCAGACCAGGCACACTTACCAATGTAGTTAGTGTAGTGATATTCCCTGTGTCATTTGTTTCCCTTACCTTGTAATGATGGGCTTACATGTTGTGGCTGCCGTTTGTAGTGTCATGGCCAATCAATTCACTTATGTCCATATATTCATTCAGCTTGCTTGACCCTATTCGTCAAAGAGATAGGCAACTCCTTATTCCAGGTTATTCAACATCCCATGAATGCCTCACTATCCCTTCTGTGTCTCATCACAAGATTGGGAATACTGTGATGAAACTCTGTATGGTGAGCTCTCTATTCATCGCACTTTTTTCACTGCATTTCTAATTACTGTTTTTCACCAGCACTAAACTGACAGACCCAGGGAATGTGAGATATGCAGTTTCTTCACAGGAAGTATCAGTTCTCACACTATAGGCAGAGGTCATGCATTCTAAAATGAAAGGCTGATGTGCCCTCTGTTTTCTTTCACTTTAGAGTCCCTCTGGGTTTCCCTGACCTGTTGTGAGTGGCAGCGCAGTCTTTGTGGTGGCTGTACCAGTAGAGACACACGTTTTCAATCAGCAACCTCTCAAGCACAGGAGCATTTGCTATTCTTTAGAGGTCATGCAGTAACTCGTGCAGTGCCATGCCTCATGTTTGAACACAACTGAAACAAGAATGTGAAGATTTGATGTACTATAGACTGTGTGTACAGGCCAACAAATGACACCATGAAACTTCATGGTCAATGCACATGAAGGTGAAAAACCCAAGGTGCAGGTAGGAAGGTTTATAATGCATTTTCAGGACCCCTCCATTGGCCTTTACTCACATCCAACATGAGCAATCGAAGAAGGACCCTCTCACACTGCAGAATCTGAACCCACACTGAAGAATGGGGACCTGGCTTGTCATGTGACCATGATTTTTGGTAAGGAATCCTGTAATTTAGCGTAATATCTTTTCTGTTTCAATCTTGTTATTCAGTTTTCAAAATAACAGTGTTAACATTACAGTTTAATACAAGAAAAAGTGCAATATGATTCAGACATTATAAACCGTAAACAAGCAGTTATCAATGATAGCATATTTACAGGGTAAAAAGTTAAGGCAGGAATCCATGGGAGCCCATCAAGGAATGTCAAGGACTGCACCGAAGTGGTCCACTATGATGAGCCCCGTGTTGCGAGACCTGTTTGGTTGTTTTCCAAAGAGAGGCCAAGCACCCAATATCCCTTGCTGCCATCTAACATTATATGTTTGGTGGGAGAGGGGTGGTGGTCAGGCAGAGCTACACCTGCCCACCGCACCACTAAGGCAAACTTTGGTCATAATAATGAGTCTTTAACAAACATAATGACCACCAAGTCATTTAGCACTAAACATATAATCTTAACCTGAGATTAACGTATACTTGACTTAAATTAGATATGTCAGTGGCATATTCTCTAAGATATATTAATGCCCCGTACACACGGTCGGACTTTGTTCGGACATTCCGACAACAAAAACCTAGGATTTTTTCTGACGGATGTTGGCTCAAACTTGTCTTGCATACACACGGTCACACAAAGTTGTCGGAAAATCCGATCATTCTGAACGCGGTGACGTAAAACATGTACATCGGGACTATAAACGGGGCAGTGGCCAATAGCTTTCATCTCTTTATTTATTCTGAGCATGCGTGGCACTTTGTCCGTCGGATTTGTGTACACACGATCGGAAATTCCGACAACAGATTTTGTTGTCGGAAAATTTTACATCCTGCTCTCAAACTTTGTGTGTCGGAAAATCAGAAGGAAAATGTTTGATGGAGCCCACACACGGTCGGAATTTCCGACAACAAGGTCCTATCACACATTTTCCGTCAGAAAATCCGACCGTGTGTACGGGGCATTACATTTGTAAAGCCTAGACAGAAACCCTAAGGGTCAAAACAAAGGATCCAACTAAAGGACCTTGATTGCATCTGAGTAAAGGGATAGAAAAAAACAAATTAGGAAAAGAAAAGGAAGAAAGTCAGAAATGAGAGTAGAGAAGCGAGGCCACACCCGTCCAAGAGTCCATCCAGCAGTAATCCAATGTTAATCCTGAGTGTTCAGCACCTGTAGATAAGAAAGCCAGGGGGTCCAAACTTTTTCAAATAGGGGTTGTTTATCTCGTAGGACACTAACCATTTTTCCGTGGAACATAATCCAGGTAAGTTTTCGTTTCATTAAAGCTAGGTCAATCACTGGGGTTTTTCCAAGAAGAGCTCAATCTTTTTTAACTAATTGGGTGATCAGCTACATTGGGTGTGGGTACAGTGAAGTCCTAGAGATCAGCCCTCAAAACTTGAACGGTTGGTGGGTGTATGACTGCATGTGGAAGGGAGTTCCAGAGAAAGGGAGCAACACAAGCATGTGTGGTTTTTGTTAGGAAAGAAAAGAATTATTTCTTTAACAAGCTTTATTTGTGAAATCAGCCTAAGTTTTTTTTTTTTTACTCAACCACAATCTTTTGTTTACTGAACATACCATGCTTGAATAACTTTTTTTTTACTATTTCATGCTAAATCAGTTGCTTTTCTCACTCATCAATTATTATTCTGGTCCTAACGTTTACTGAAAAGGCTACAGGTAATTTAAATGCATTAGCCAAACAGTCTGCTGTTAAAACGACTAATCAATGCCTGAGCATCTCCACCTTACAAGGTAGAGCAGCAAATATTTTAATTCTAGGTCACTGAGCAGCAGCACTTTGTGAGCGAGTGATGTTTGTTTTTCAGGAACGTTTACGTTTTCTTCAATTCTAGTGGCTTGATGTGACATTTTCAAAGCTGACAGCTACCCACTAATAAGAAAGTGGAAGTATGGCACGGTTAATGAAGTGGACAAAAATGGATAGCGGTATGGGCATTCTGGGTCAGCTGTGAATATTTCTATCTATAAAAGAACTAAACACATACACACTTTGTGGATTGTCCTAATGGAATGCATTTTATATTCCTTCCTCCCTTTTCCTTTCGTTCTTCCTCCTTTACTCCCTCCTCCAAAATTTCCTCCATCCCTTATTTATTTTACTCTCCTTCCTAAAACTTCTTCCTTCCTTGGTTTCCTTCTTCCTTCCTTGGTTTCCTTCTTTCTCTGGCTCTGCTGTCTGTGGGTACAATCATAACTCATGATTCTGCACACTTCATGGCTCTAATCGCAAATAACACAAAGAACTTTGTTGCTATTGACTCCCACCATGCTTCAAAATTAAAATGTACAGGATATGTGATCACTAGAGAGGAGGTGCCAGTAGGAGACTGACGAAGTAATCTCAGCCTAGGCAAAGTCACTAGACTGGAGCCCAACTGCTTAATAGTAAACGGTACAGCTATTATATATTGTTAATATATATATTGTGACATTCAAGAAGGTTATTCTTGTATACATGTAAAGATACTAAAAGATCCAGTTGGATAAAAATATTAATTTAGCCAAATACTGCATGCTGCATGTTTGACGTGCTGACAATGGGGAGATTGATGCTCTCTCTGGGACATTCTGAAAGCTGCACTAAATTTTGGTAGGCAGGTGCAGTTAGCTTCTTTGCCACTAGGTGACTCTATACAAAAATAGTGTCTGGTTACAGTAAGGTCATCAGGTGCTAGACCCTTTTTAGGTAGAGCCCTTCTACAGTGATGTCATGGGTGAGTCAGTGTCCAGTTATAAACCAAGTTGGGAGGAGCCCTAGTGCAGATGGGGAATAGGAGACAAAAAACCCCACACCAGCGCAAATGTAATCAGCCTGTGTAGGCCCTGGACAGGAGGAGTCGGCTGTATCCTTTCTGACCTTATAAAGATAGGGGTTAGTGCGGATTGCAAATGGCATTTTGGGCCAGGCAGTCAGATCCCTGTGTGAGGCTGCCTCCCTGGAAGGTCCCCCAGAAAGATGTACCTAGCAAGGAGGTGACTACAGAGAGCACAGTCCTGTGAGTACTAATGACCCCAGGTCGAGGAGAGATTGTAAGGGAGATGGCTGCTGAGGTTCTGCATATGTTTTCACATGTGACTACTGTGGACTGTCCACTAAATGTGATTGATTGTATAATGTCAAGTGACTCCGGATAATATGTCGATGTGATGTGACTGTTATGCCATTTCCAAAATTTCAAGAGTAAAGTGCAGAAAACGACCTAATGTGTGGAGATTCCTTCCTTTGGGTAGTAAAGGTCAATATGGCTGGGAATGTCATGTGGAGGCCTCAGGCATGGAATGAGGCAAAAGATGGCGGAGGGTTCGGCCTCAACAGAAGGGGCAATGTTCTAGCAGGATGGGGGAGAGGACTTGTGCTCTTGAAGCCAAATGCAGCCAACCATTAAGACCCTCTTCCAGGCAGTTATCACCACTCTATTGTTTACACATCTCAATATTACAAATTACTTTGATCAAGTAATAAAATGACAGTAAGGACAAAAGGAAACCAACCAATCAACTGCAATGTTGTTTTTCAAAGTGCAATACAAAATGATGGCTAAAATAACAATGAATTCTATGGCCGAAAAGCTTATTTTCTCCTGTTCACATTTCAGCCTGGCAAGTCATGGGCTGCATTGTCACGAATGTAGAGTTGCTGTTATTCCCAAGGGAAAAAAACACCTCTGAATTGGCGTGCGTAGACACAGTGTGTCAACCACATGATGTGATTGTAAGTCATATTGATCCCAGGCTTGCCATGTGCTCAGTTTGTTTCTTGTGATATAACAATTTGAAAACAATTCCCTCAAGAGGCCTATGGTCAATACTTGTTAGTGCTGGCTAAATAATGAATACCAATATGCAAATAACAACAAGGTGAAAAGAAACAGCTAGGTCTTGGGCAAGATTATTACAGCAGATAAATTAAGTTTTTTGCGTTTTTAATGAGACTTGGTTATCTAATTACAGTGTTATCCATTTCATATGAAATATATGACTTAACATAGTTTGCAATCTTGTAATGCACCTTTACATCCCACTACATATCTGCAGGTTCACCACAATCTATAGATGTGTCAATTTTCATGGTATTAACGCCTTTAGTAGTGTAAAACAAATCTACATGCCTAAGCACCATTTTGGAACTTTGACATGTGTTAGTAAAACTGTACATATCATCACAACTACTTTGTGCATCCAAGTGGATTATGCTGCGTTTTTCTTAGGACAAATTGGCTTTGTTTTGTTGGTAAATGGTAATAGTTATAGCCTTAACCTTTTATTATTAAAGGGAAACTGGCCCAAAATAGTAAAATAAATATATATTTTTTTAATGTAGCTGTATATTTCTTGCTACTACCATAACCTTCCACCAAAGAACAACCCAAATAAATTCTCCTGCTCCTGACAATCGCAGCGATAGCACATATGTGTATGTTAGTTGATGTTTGTACCCATGGTACAGCCCAAAAACAATAGTGCCCATTTTTTCTTCTACCTAAAACACACCGACACTAACTGACACAGATACTAAAAAAAAAAAAAAATCCTGTAAAAAAAAAAAAAATACTGACCATGACCTTTGACCCTGACCGTGACTCAAACCCTAACCCTGCAACTTACCTAGATCAAACCTTAATGTAGTTATTTTTTTGAATTTTGTTATTTTATTATTATTAATAAACTCATTTAATTACACTAAATAGCTATCTCCTCCATTCACAGAGAAAGAAAACACCGGGGGGGGGGGGGGCTTCACAGTGACTGATCACTATGATAGCCAATCAGAGGTTATCACGGTGATCAGGTGACCTGGAGTGGGAGATCCGGATTCCGATCGTTAGTATGGGGGTCTGATCATTAGTACGGGGCCTAGGGCTCTCTGTTGGGCGCACTCCCAGCACAAAGGGAAATACGCAAATATGAGAAAAAGCCCAGCCCAGTCGGGCTGCATATTTGCGTATGGTCGGCGTGAACGGGTTAAAGAAGAACTACACCCTGCTCTGGAAGCTTTGGCCAAAAAGTCAAGAAGAGGGTAAACTTTATTGTGAATAAAAAAGACGAGGCCATTGATCTGGTCATCAATATTGCCTGTGGTTCCCCAGCAGCTGATTTTTCCCCATTATCGACTTACACATGCCTGGTTCTGCACCAATTGCAATAAAAAGCCTTTGGACGGTGGTTGTAAATCCATGGTGTGCTGGCGAATATGTACACTTTCTTGATGTCTCCAGGATCCAGCTGGTAATCGCTGCAGCACCCACCATTGATAAACCTTGTTTGCCAGGAACATGTGCTATAGGAATAAAGACAAGACTGGTTCTGCACCATGTCAATGTATTAAGGCCACAATTTGGTAGAGGCAACACTTTTTCAGGTCAGAGCCTCCAGTAAGGTGAACAATGAGCAGCACAGAGGTGACATTACCAAATCTCACTCCAAATCTCCTGAGACTAGCAGTCAGAGGCAACAGTGCTTTAGATCTCACAATGCAGATACTCACCTATGAGACTGTACATAGACACATTCACATACCAAGATTTGCACTGCTATTTATCAGAAGGAATTTAAAGTCAAAGATTTCTCAGAGTATTGTTTGGGCACAATTAACACCTCTACATTTTCATTATATCATAGCACATCTTTTTTGAGTCCTGGCCAACAGCAGTTAATACAAGATGCCTGATACTACATTTACTTGCCAGAAAGCATATTCTGTGCCCTCTCCAATTTAGTTTAACTTTAATACAGGGGCCTGACTTCTTCTGACTTCCTAGCTAGGTTCCACCAAACAGTCATCCACCTATCCAATGAAAATCCCTTGGAATTTCTCCAACTCCGGGTTCTCCAGGCAAGGGATAGTACCACCGAGGTCTGCTTAGTAGGGTGTAGCCAAAATATTTGTGTTTTTAAGCTGGTTTGATAGTAAAGGTCCTACAAGGTACAGTAGTTACAATATAGTAGCATGGTCCCTTAAACAAGCAATGGTGACCTAGCCCCACAAAGACAGTTCTGAAATATAGTAACATCTGGTCAAATGTGGCAATACACAGTCAGTTGTTACAATATGTGGACAATAGACATGGGCACAAAGCCATAAATCCTGACAGTAGGTGGGCAACAAATGCACATATATACATATAAAACACGTTGATAAAATGGATATGAATTTCAAGGTTCAGAGGCAGATACAACATGGTATGTTAGGGCAGAACAAGATCTTTACTAACACACCAAATGATTTCCACTAACACTGCATAAGAGCAGAAGCAGATGGCTACCTCGTGCCCTGGGGTTCTTCCTCAGTGTGCCCCATTCTGAATAATTTTCTTTTGCAATTGTCAACCCTTTCACTTTGTAATGGTCTTGTTTATGGTGTCTAAGGAGTGACTGGAATCCATATATCTGTTTTCTGCTGAATAATATAATCGAGTACACTTGAAAGGTACAGATATATGGCGGCCTAACAGGAGCATATTTTCTGACACCAGTTTACTTCAAAGGGAGGGCCAAAAACTAACCACCCTCACCTCAACTCCAATGGGAAGCAAGCTAGTAAACCACCAGGGAGAACACGACCCACAGTGCCATATTCCCTCAGGTTGGTAGACGCCAACTACTGACTACATTTTATCTGCAGACTCTGTGCAGAGATGAAAAGGGTGGCCTATCATGCTCCCCCCCATGCATGCTGATGCAGGCTTTCCTAGTTGCAGAAATGAGAACCAGAGCAGGTCACACTGCAAATTCTCAGGTCAACGAGCTCTTCTTAAAAATCCCCTAAAATCAGGGCTCTGGCAGTTGAAAGGGAAGTGTCACATACCTGGGAGAGGCTGAGTTGACTAGAGATCTTTCCTTACGCTTAAGCCCAATGTCTACTGGAGTTGGAGGGAGAAGTGTCATGCCCCGTACACACGGTCGGACTTTGTTCGGACATTCCGACAACAAAATCCTAGGATTTTTTCCGACGGATGTTGGCTCAAACTTGTTTTGCCTACACACGGTCGCACAAAGTTGTCGGAATTTCCGTTCGCCAAGAACGCGGTGACGTCAAGCACGTACGACGAGACTAGAAAAGGCCAGTTCAGAACCAAGCGCAGCACCCTTTGGGCTCCTTTTGCTAATCTCGTGTTAGTAAAAGTTTGGTGAGAGACGATTCGCGCTTTTTCAGACTCGTGGCTTTCAGATCGTTTTCTGCCGTTCAGTTTGTGCTTGTGGGTTTGTATCTGCTCTTCAGTGCGTGCAGTCAGTTTGTATTGGAGTTTTCTGTGCGATCTTGTCCGCTCGTTGCTGTTTTTCAGGTCGCTCTTCACAGGCCTTGCTGTTCTTCAGTGCGTTCTGTTACTTCGTTCTGAGCAGCCGACCGTTTTCTAGCCATGTTTCGTATGCGTACTCCTCGTAGAGTTCGTGCTGTGCGGGGGCTTGGTGTTGGGGTCCTGACCTTGACACAAGTCCAGTCCATGAACAGGGTGGGGAGGAGTTCATGGACCAAGAATTGGTTGCTTCAGCGTGACCAGTTCTCTCATATGCCTTTGCTCCGTGAGATCCGTGAGAATAATCCTGATGATTTCAGGAACTTTCTCCGGATGACGGACCCCGTATTTCACCGTTTGTTGGCTTCGCTGACCCCCTATATCAGCAGGCAGGATACCTGCATGAGGCAAGCCATCACTCCGGAGCAGAGGTTGGTCGCTACCTTGCGGTATTTGGCCACAGGGAGAAGCCTGCAGGACCTCAAGTTCTCGACAGGCATCTCCCCCCAGGCTCTGGGGATCATTATCCCAGAGACCTGTTCTGCCATCATCCAGGTCCTGCAGAAGGAGTATATGAAGGTAAGATTTTTATCCTTTAATATCACATTTTATTGTATTTAATGTTTGATAATATATTGTATTTCTTTCCTCATTCCCTAATTACCATGATTGTAATATGCTGTGAATGTCCCCTTTGTCCTCATGCATGCTGGAATTTTATGTAATTATTATTTTAGGTCCTTCATACATATTTGACCTTCAATAACCTCTCCAGCATGGTGTCTCCTGCCCTATATTCACCTCATGTAGTCACTTAACAATGTATTTTATCAGCTCCATAGTAGTGCTTTACCCCAAACACCCCCTAAAATGTTAGGAAATGTTATTTTTGATTTAAATTCAGGCCAGAGGCTTTTTTTTGTGGTGTCCCGAAATTTTTTGTAACCCTCCCTCCCCCCAACTGCTAAGTCAGCTGATCCCAATTCTCTATCCTCAATCATCTATCTGCTGACTTTGCCAAACCCATACACACTATACCCATCTCTTTACTGGTCAGATTTATGGATGAATTCCCCAAAGCATGTAGTAGGGTCTGCCTGTATACTTTCCAATGGTACTGTTTAAAGTTCTTGTATCCTATTATGATCTTGATAGGTAATAGCAGAATGTCCAAATGTGCTCAAATGTGTACAGTGTGTATTTATATCTTTGTATTATGACACTTCTTACCTGTCCAGTGGGCTGCCAATAGTGTAACTAAGGAGGGGCTGTTCCAAGTAATACCCTGTATTTAGGCATTCATCTCTCAATGAAGTGAAGAGGGTTACCTGTCCAAGAGTTCCCCCCCCCCTATAATGTTAGAAATGGCCCATGAGAGGGGGGGGGGGATATGATAGGTGTACCTTATACTTTGTTGTTGTTAAATTCCCCTTAATAAATGCTATCTGGAGGTTGACCCATAATGTTTGTGTCTAATCTGCTTGCCAGGTTTCTGTGAAAAAATAGTAATGTTTATTGTTTTTTCCTCAACAGTTTCCTTCCACGCCACAGGAATGGCAGACTGTGGCCTCCCACTTTGCCCAGCGGTGGGATTTTCCTAACTGCGGAGGGGCAATTGATGGGAAACACGTCCACATCGTCCCACCACCCAACTCGGGGTCGTACTATTATAATTACAAGGGGTTTAATAGTATAGTGATGTTGGCGGTGGTGTCGGCTAATTACGACTTCTTGTATGTGGACGTGGGGAAGAATGGCCGGATGTCCGATGGTGGAGTGATCGCCCAGACGGAGTTCTACAGGCGTCTCCAGAATGGCATCTTGGACTTGCCACCTCCAGAGGACAATGATGAAGGTCTCCCATTTGTGTTCGTTGCTGATGAAGCATTTGCGCTGGGGGACCACCTGATGCGGCCATTCCCGATGAGGACCCTCACCCCGGAACAGAGGGTTTTTAATTACCGGCTGGCCAGAGCCCGAAGAGTGGTGGAGAACACATTTGGAATCCTGGCCAGGCGGTTCCGATTATTTCTGACACCCATCCATATGGCGGAGTATAAACTGAACCATATAATACTTGCCTGCTGTGTTCTCCATAATTTTTTAAGAAAACATTCAGCAAACTATGCTGGCTCAGTTGGGCCTGAGGCCGGAAATCCAAATCCATCAACACTGACGGCGCTTGAAAGTGGCCGTCCTGGCTTACCCTCCCTGAGTGCCCATGATGTCCGGTTACGCTACCTGGAGTTCTTTGCGGGTAGGGGGGCTATCAATATACCAGACAATCTGTGAAAACTTTTTAAAATAAAAACCAACCCAAAAAAATTCTTTGTGGACATTTACTGCTTGTGTTTCTTTTAGCTGACCCTGACAGAAATGTGTTGAGTGCAGAAAATGTCGTGATTGGGTAACCTTAGAAAAAACTGTGTTGGCTGGTAATTCCTAAATGCAAAAACACATTTCACTACAAGTGCACTTGCAACTGCACTGAACCTGCACTTGTAGTGCAAAGTGTCTTTTCCCTTAGGAAATAACCCCCATTTTTGCATAAAAGAGCAATTACATCACCCCAAAAGTGTTGTAGTGTTGAGACAATAATCCACACATTCTTGGTCAAGCCACTTTTTTATAGCTGCACAATCACATGTGCATTTACGAAAGGTTTTTAAAACAAACCAACATGTTTGTTGTATAACAATGTTTGCAGTAGCATTATGAAAATTCAAAATATCCATTTCAGATAAAACAGGCCTGTGTAAAACCAACAAGAAAGCCAAAAAACTTGAACTTACAAAGTTCACATTAGGTAAAACCTGAAGGCTATATCAGACATCAGTATTTAGGAACTGGGTTTGATATAGCGTTCAGATGGGGGGAAATCACCCCTGGAAAAGCCAAATTTGGAAGATGCACACCAATTTACAAATGTCAACATGTGCTATCTGCCATCAGGGGGGATCAAGGGACGTGTTTGGGTGGAGCAAGCCCTTCCTCAACGCTACTTTATAATTGAGGAAGGGGTTGCCCCCCCAAAACGCGTCCATTGATCTCCCGTGATGGCAGATAGCACATGTTGGCACACTGTGTGCATCCTCCAAATTTGGCTTTTCAAAACATTGTAAAAAATTTTAAAAGATTGGACCACAATAAAGCAGGTGATTTTGTGGGGTTTAAATTCGCCCCAAAACATCAATGATGTTATTATTTTTTTTAATAACATCACTGATTTGTTGCTGTATGTTGTGCAATTCGAGATTACATCCCATGATCTCCCCGATCAGGATCTGGGCACTTTCAGAAGTAAAGCGTTCTGGATCCCTCACATCACGATCACCTAAAAAGAGATAAAGAACAAAAAAAAAGGTCTCAAAAATCTGCCACCAGCCATCTCTTTTACCTGAGTCTGTGGTCGCAGACACTCACCTGTTGTGGTGCCAATCTCCACCACATCTTCTTCTTCCTCCTGCTCTTCTTCTTGGGTTGGTGTTATTTCTCCTTCTTCCAGAGGTGGGGGGTCTCTGGTCTCCTCGGATGAGGGGTGTCCTCCGAGTCTTTTCTCCCCTATGTAAAACAAAAATGGTATACTTAGCACACAGATATTTGATGGCAGAACTATAGAAATAGGAAACATTGCTTGGAAGTGGGGTACAATTGTCTATTTTAGCCGAGTTCCAAGATGTATTTTTTTTATTGCCCTTTGTCAAGCTGCAATACTTTACCTGTTTTGTACAAGCTTCACAGATGGAGACCCCCCTATAGTATACACTGGAGCACCTGTGTGCCCACCCTAATAAAAAATTGTGTTCTTTTGTCCCACACTAGTGCTCCAGTGTCCAGATGTGAAAACAGCTGCTCAGTGTCCTCTCCTTACACACAATCTAGTTTGCATTTCATTCTAGTAACAAACCCATCTACACAAACAAATATTTGGCATCCAAGTAGGCCCCCAAAAATGTGTGAAAATGCATATGGCCTAAACAATGGTGTTCTAGAGGCCGAAAGAAAAATGTTTGATACGAACGAATAATGTGCCCATGAACATTAAAGTTGACCTTTGGAAACGTTACAACTAATCAAAGCATATGGAGCAGAACGAACGTAATAAAGACAGAAAGAATAGGAACACAGCACAACTACTTACTTTTTTGCAGCACTCTCCGGATCTTTCGGTACTGCTCTGGCTCTCTCAACTTCAGGTCCGACCACCGCTTCCTGAGCTGATCTTTAGACCATCGTACCCCGAAATTCCGCTCTAGACTCCTGACCACTTTCGCCATGATTTTGGCCTTTCGGATATTGGGGTTGGGGTAAGGCCCATATTTTCCGTCATAGTCAGACTTCCTCATGATGTCGACCATCTCCAACATCTCCCCAAACGACATATTTGTGGCCTTAAAACGTCTCCTTCTGGATCGGGACGTGCCTGGATCCGCCCTTTCCTCCGCCTCCTCCTCCTCGTTGCTACAATTAGCCCGCACCTGCTGTACGTCCGCCATCATGCTCTTCACCCACTGCGCCGAACGAAAAGGGGCGGGGAATACACTAGAAAGAACGTCAGGGGCGGGCGGAGTTACACGCATGCGCAGTGTATATAAAGCGTAACACACGTGCGTATTACGTTTGATCTGTGAGCGGAGGAAGGAGCATTGAACGCGGCGATCGTAAGAACGAAGGTAAGAGGCAAACTTGGGCCTATACTGCTTCTATAGATTGAGGCCTATATTGTAACAAGATTAGGAGAGTTTGGTCTGACATTAGGCTTTGTCTTGTGTTGTGTCTTGCAGTGAACATGGATATGGTACTGAAAGAAGATACTGACTTCATGTCACTATTCATTGATATGCTAAGGGAGCTGCCCTGTCTGTGGGAGATTACCCACCCCCATTACAAGAACCAAGCAAAGAGGAAGGCAGCACTGGAGCAATTGTTGGAAATTGTGAAGCAGGTGATCCCCACAGCAGACATCACCTATTTAAAGATCTTCATTGGTGGCCTGAGGAGCACATATCTGAGGGAGCGCAATAAAGTCCTGGATTCACAGAGATCCGGAGCAGCAGATGACATCTATGTCCCCAGGATGTTGTACTACGACAGGCTGCATTTTCTGGCAGGCCAGACTGAACCCAGGCCATCCCTCTCCAGTCTTCCTTCCACGCTTCCTTCCCCCCTGGCTGAGGCTTCTGACGCCCAACCTGGGCCTTCCAGGCCACATGTGGAGGAGCCCAGATTGAGCCAGGTATAGCATTCCTCTAAATATTTCTGCTTGTCCAATCAATGATGTTAACTAGATGTTAGTTGGGAGTACTAATTGAGGATTGTGATTGATGATGCAAAAACTAAAACCATGTCCCTTTTTCATACACAGGGAAGTCTCAGCCAGGAGGTGGCCGGGCCGAGCCGGCTGGCTGATGTGCAGGTCCCTCCACCCCCGGTGAAAACAGAAAGTGGCAGTAGGAGGAGTACCCTAGAGGAGGCGGCTATCAGATTTTTTTGTAGGGCTACAGAGGTCCTGGGAGCACCCCACACCAGGCAGGAGAACATTGGTGCATTCATTGCATATAAAATGCAGAGGATGGAGGAGGGCCAACAAGCCATGTGTGAGGCCCTCATATCAGAGGCTCTGGAGAAAGGTATGAGGGGCCAAATTACACCTGACACACATCTTTGGGATGGTCCTCCTCCTCCTCCTGCAGGTCCTCCTCCTCCTCCTCCCTCTCCTCCAGGTCCCCCCAGTCCTCCTCCAGGTCCCCCCAGTCCTCCTCCTCCTCCAGGTCCTACTCCTCCTCCTGCCACATCTCCAACTGCACAGCCACAGCCCGGAAGGAAGTGTGAAAGGAAGACTAGAGAGTGATTGGACCCTGGATCCAGTCTGGTCGGCCAAAAAATGCAGCCTCTTGTGGTACCACAGCCTGGGGACACTGATGTCATCTGCTGCTATCCCGATCTCTGTGAATCCCGGACCAGACTGCCCTCCCTTATATATGGACTCCTCAGGCCACCAATTTTGATGTTGAAGAATTGTTGTCTGCCGTGGGGGTCCCAGGCTTCACTAATTTCTCATGTTGATCCAGTGTTGCCTTCCTCTTTGTTTGGTTCTGATACCTTAATAAAGGATTTTTGTTTGAATTATACTCTCCTATGTGTTTTACTTCAAAAATTATGGTTTGTTTGTGAGGATTCAGGTACATTTCTAATATACAATGTGAAAGTAACAAGGGACACCAACAACAAACAATCTCATGGAGATTAAATAATAAAAGATATCAATGGTGTTGGGGTAACTTGACACACAAAACACACACAAAAATATTCTGGAGTAAAAATAAAAATAACATTGAACAAAGATCAGCCTTGCAAAAAATACAAACATTAAAGAAAAAAAAAGGATTAAAAACAAAAAAATAAAAATTATAAAACTGTCAGATGTGACAACTAATAACAATATATTGAGGGAATCCCACTAAAAAAAGACAAATAAAACTTTGTGAGAAGTGTGTGTGAATATGAGCAGCAAAACTACTTAATTCTTGTCACATTATAAAGAAGAAGAGAGTGCGCTGTATTAAACCATTTTTTACATTGCAGCGTGACGAAAGTGCTGTATCCATTGCGAACGCTAAGTTTACCAGAACGAGCTGTCCCGTGTCGGAATTTCTTCTGAGCATGCGTGGCACTTTGTGCGTCGGAACAGGCCACACACGGTCGGAATTGACGCGATCGGATTTTGTTGTCGGAAAATTTTATCTCCTGCTGTCCAACTTTGTGTGTCGGAAAATCCGATGGAAAATGTCCGATGGCGCCCACACACGGTCGGAATTTCCGACAACACGCTCCGATCGGACATTGTCCATCGGAAAATCCGACCGTGTGTACGGGGCATCAGTGTAAAATGAGGATGGGCAGGCTTGCTCGCAGTGGGTCCAGACACAGTAGAAGATCGGAAAACAGTCTGGGAGTTGGTGTATTGCTGGAGACTCTCAGACCAGGTCTGTGTAGGAATTTAGAATTACAGATTGGGCACAGGAACTTTCAGGTGCAAGGAGAAGAGTTGTAGTCAGGACAAACAGTATCAGCAACTGCCGGGCAGTAGAGGTACCAATTCAAGAGCAGGAGCAAGGTCAAAGGCCAGGGTCAAGAGATGGGAAGCAGAGGTACAAAGACAGCAGGCAGAAGGCACCTGCTCAGAACACAAGCCAAGGTCAGCAACGGGAGAGCTGAATGCAGCAGAATCAGGAGGCCATCAGGGTCAAACATAAAATAGTAGAACATCAGGTTACGGGTCACAGGAGCTGACGACCACTCAGCAACTCTCCTTAGCTGTGCTTTAAATAGGGTTTGAGCACATGCATTAGCACATACACCAACACGCTCAGATGTACATGCAGCCATGACCCTATGCAGCAGGCCACGAATTGTAATTTGCCCACATGCAGATCTCTGGCCATGGCCATGCACTTGCCCTCCCTGACATTAAGCCTCACAGGAACTGTTAGGAGAGCACAAAGACTTCAATCTACTATTCTCAGCTCCAGTACTGCATGTTAGGACTGGAAACAATCCATTCATGTGATGGCCAATCTTAATACAATTAGATTGTTTAGAATTCTATGATGCAGTACTAAGCACTAAGAATGGGATTACTGTAAAATGAATTGATACTAATGCTACAGTAAGTGTCATATGCCTACGTTTAATACTTATGCTCAGGTTACAATGCATACTGTGGTAACAGAGTGTCCTTAAAGTGAATGTTCCATCAATGAAGGAAAGCCAGGAAATTCAGCAAATCCCTTGGTAACACACTTCTGCCGAATGTGTCAGCCAAATGGTTGTACCTTAACTTTCCTGTAAATGTAGCCTCTCACTACAGGAAGTCAGGTTAACCATTCTGATATTTGGGTTTGACGGACAATCTGCTGGGTTCCCCACCCACACTTGCACCTGTTCCTTCTTTCTTTGGCTGGCTGATTCATTTTGCAACCTTGGTTTCCAAATGTAGATTGTCAACCTTTTGTCTGATTGTTTCTTTTGTAAAGGCTGGTGCTGTGTAAGCTGCTCGCTTTTGTCCTTGATTCTGGAGAGCTGGCCGCTTGAACGTACCATCGATTTGTTACATTAATAGCTTTTTTTTGCAGGTGGACTAAATATAGCAAAGAATATTTTATTTTTTTCTTGAGTGGATGGCCTGCAGCCAATTAACTGCAATTCTTAATTACTAGATAAAGAGAACAGGTGCATTCTGTGTGGTGTCTATTTCCTCTTCAGTGGTCTATGCAGTCAACCTTGGGTGCATGCAGGCAGATTGAATCAATCACAGGCTTATTTTTTCCCCCTCTATCCTTCTTGTTCTCTCAGATCTAAGGGGAAGATCTTGTGTACTACAGGGTGTCTCACTGTGTGCAATTTGGGATCTTGAGTCATGCAGGAAGCTTCTGATGTACTTCCTTCCTGACCCTAAAGCATGAACAATATGCAAAGAGGGTCCCATACACTGGATAATAGTTTCCCTATGTTGCTGCATATACCTAGACACCAATAGTCAAGGGTGGACTGACATGGGGGACAAGGGGGTATCTGACCCATGGGCCAGTACTAATAAGATATATTAGGGTGGTGGTCCTGAGTGGGCCATTCAGACCATTCAAACATTAATTAGTTTGGAATCTGTAGCTGGTGACACATGTTGGGCATTGTAAGGCTACCTTCTCCCCATTCAAATCTACAACCAGAGCACCTAGCAGAGGGTAATCTTTCAGCACCAACTTCCTTTGTGGCTCTAAGATCTCATTTGATCAAATGCTTAAAGCTGCAAAGGAAGCTGATGCTGGAAAATATGAAAGGGTGTGATAGAAATAAATTATGTCCATCGGGAACACCAATCATTCACCATGACCTTCGAATATTTCAGAACTATGGCACACTTTGGGTGGTACATTTTACTTCTTACTTGTATCTTTTTTACTGGTCCTTGGCCAGCTGAACCTACCAGGACTCAACAAAAAGCCTGAGTTAAGTTCATGAACTACCTGATTAGTGTAAAAGCTCATATCCAGGCAAAGCAACTCCCCCTCCCCCTCACCAACCCACCCACCTATACTTATACACTAAAACCTAGCACCTATTTTGTACTTATGGAATTGGCCATTATGTGACTCTCCACAGTGCCACCAGAAGACTGGTGATCCACTGCTGCAGATGGGGCTGACTGGTCTTAGTTTTTCCCCTTATTATAATATCATCATGCCGCTGGACCCGCTGAGGACCCCACCAAAGGATAGCCAATGAGAAGTGTTCACATCACCAGGGAGCTGTGGGGACCCTGAAGATGGACTCTATCACTCTGCAGTCCAGAAGAAAGAAGACTCAGGACCCAACATATCATGTGGCTGCAAATTCAGGTAAAAACTGGGGCTTTTAGGTAGATTAAAAATAAACTTTATATTAGTCAAAGTGAAACTTTAGTCAGAAAATTAAGTTCTGCTAGACCACTTCAGGCTATCCCCTTTTTCTGGTATAGCTATGGAAAACGTTAAAAATAAGTGCGTACACTGTTTAAAATCCAGCAATACACTGTTTTACCCTGCTTTGCACATGCTCAGTTGCTCTCCATTTTTGCCATTTTTTTTGGTATTGTGCTGAAAATCAGAGCCACTAGAGGTCAATCTGTTGACAGCCCAAAGATTTACTACTGTTCAGGGGCTCTAGGCTTTAGCAAAATGGAAGCCTCCAGAAAGAAGAAACAGGAACAATGCTGCACAAACACAGTACACATTAATGTTGGTAGCATTATTATTAATGTGGAATGTTTGTTCCTTGCTAAAGAATATTGTTTTTTTATCAAATTGTTATGGAATGTAAGTTCCGCTTTAAAGGTAGGCTATTTCTTTTTTTTTTTTTAATGCCGGAGAGCAGCTCTAATGTACTTTTTACACATTTAACTTTTATTAATAGTGGGTTACACTTTAATGAATGTACTTTTGACAGTCTGACTTTATCCCATGTTTTCCTTTGTTTTCTTTTATGCACAAATCATATCCCGGCTCATGTTGATTCAATGTGTGTTGAGCAGAGGCTTACACTGTATGAAATATTTCTAGGTGATATCCTATAATTATGAAATGAAAACTTAATTGAAGCTCACTAATCTATGCAGTCGACTTATAAGCATGACCCCTAAAAGCAGAGTTTTATCTCAGATTAATGTTAAGCTTTCCCAGAGCTTATTCTAAGACTGCAGTCCGTGGCTGCCTGTAAAATGTGTATTTACCTAATGAATGCCATAATGTATTAAGCAGGCTGGTGAGTGAGAGAGAAGGGAAAAAAGCAGAGCTTAGCAAAGATCAAAGTGGATCATATATCTCATCATTAGGAGGTCAGTTACCGGTGCAATATGTCTAATAACCTATTCGATCACATCAGAAAAATCCATATTACATTTTATTTAAGACAGCAAAAGCTCTACGCCAGGAATGTGTTCCTCAAACCATGCACACCTCCTTTTCTGGACACCAAATGCCTTAGTATATATATAAATGCAGTTATAAAGGACAGCTCCAATAATAGGGTGCAATACAGCATTGCAACATATACACTATATTTCCAAAAGTATTGGGACACCTGCCTTTACACACACATGAACTTTAATGGCATCCCAGTCTTAGTCCGTAGGGTTCAATATTTAGTTGGCCCACCCTTTGCAGCTATAACAGCTTCAACTCTAATGGGAAGGCTGTTCACAAGCTTTAGGAGTGTGTCTATGGGAATGTTTGACCATTCTTCCAGAAGCACATTTGTGAGGTCAGGCACTGATGTGGACGAGAAGGCCTGGTTCGCAGTCTCTGCTCTAATTCATTGTGCTCTATCGGTTTGAGGTCAGGACTCTGTGCAGGCCAGTCAAGTTCCTCCACCCCAAACGCGTTCATCCATGTCTTTATGGAATTATTTTCCATATCTCTGTATATTGTGTTTACTAAAATGCACACCCAAGAGTCTTTTAAAAAGATCAAAACTTCCTGCTGGCACCACTGATTGTGGAAGGAGGTAAAAACCCCCCTACACACCTTAAAGATCTCATCCAATTTCCTTGTGTGGCCCTGTGTCTTTTTACACTTGCTGAGACTGAATAGTTTCCTACCTACGCTGGGATCACCATTGAGGTATTTGTATATCACTATCCTATCTCCTCTCAAGTGTCACTTCTCCAGGGAAAATTAGTTTAGTGCATGTTGTCGTTCCTCGTAACTAATGTCCCCCAGTCCCCTTATTAATTTTTTTGCCCTTCTCTGGATTCTTTCCAGTTCCAGCGCATCCTTCCTGAGAATTGGTGACCAGACCTGGACAGAATACTCCAGATGTGACCTGACCAGAGTTAAGAGCTACAAGAGGTAATAACTGTGGGGGATGTGGTGATTGAGAATATAAATGTACAGTTGTAAGGTGGGGGCCAGATAGGCTTGTCTGAAGAGATGAGTTTTCAGGGATCGTCTGAAAGTGGATAAAGTAGGAGAAAATTGGACAGATTGGGGTAGAGCATTCCAGAGGATGGGAGAGGCTCTGGAGAAGTCCTGAAGGCGAGCATGGGCTGAGGTGATAAGGGAGTTTGAGAGCAGGAGGTCTTGGGAGGAGCAAAGAGAACAATTAGGTTGGTATTTTGAGACTAGGTTAGAGATGTAGCTGGGGAACAGGTTTTTGGATGGCTTCATAAATTATAGTTAGTATCTTGAATTTAATTTGGTGGCTGAGTGGCAGCCAATGGAGGGATTGGCTGAGGGGTATAGCAGACGCTGAGCAGTTTGTGAGGTGGATGAGCCTGGCAGCAGCTTTCATGATGTACTGAAGTGGGGATAGCCTATTTAGAGGTAAGCCAATAAGGAGGGAGTTGCAGTAGTCGAGGCGGGAGATGACTAGGGAGTGGATTAGAATCTTTGTGGTGACATTGGTTAGGAAGGGACATATCTTGTAGATAATAAAGAAAAAAAGAATCGCGCTAACATAAGGGTGCAATATTGCATACGTGAGGCAATGCAAAATACATACAATATATGTGAAAAAAGAATAAAGAATAAATGCACGTGACAACTACATGTAATCCAAAGATGTGTCACATCGACTAAAAAGTGACTACGGATCACCCATAAACATTAAGCAAAAAGTCCAAGTGATTAATAATAATTCATCTGTGAGAACCAGAGAAGATCCACCACCAGGAATAGAAGGGGTCACTCCTTACCGGATGGCCATGATCCCCCACTACAGAGGATCATAGCTAGCAGGTACACTTTAAAACTGGCTGTGGGAACTCGTGTCAACATCCGCTAGGGGTCATCACACCGTCAATAGCAACAGCAAGCTCGTGGCAGAGATGCACTATGCTGATATTTTCCAAGCTACAGGACCATTGGCATCTTTATTTTATTCGGACTTCATGAAAGGAACCTTCTAAGCTTTACTTTCCAGCCATCCTCCACAGTTGACATAATCATTTCAATTTGCCATATAAACTTTCCCTAGAGACAGCTCTGTCAGACGTCCCTCAGGCTGTGACTGAAAAGGTCTTCCATAGAAATCCGCAGCCCTGTCATTTTGCTGAGCACAGTGTTACCGCCATTCATGAGGGAGGACATGGCGGCCCACCACACAGGTGGAGGGAAAAGAGGGACACTGAGGAATGAAGGACCACCCTGAGAGCAGGGAAAGGGACTCTGAGGAGCCGAGACTGGGAGGAGGATGAGGAGGTAAAAATGGCGCAAATTACCTCAGTCATGGCTGTGTGATTCCCTGTGATCGGCCATTACAACCCACAGCCTGGCACTGACATGAGCTCTGCCCTCAGATGTCTACAGCCTGGCACTGACAGAAACTTGGGGTGCCCCCTCACACCTGCCAGGAAAAATTGGCGGGAAGGTCAGGACTCCCTCACAGCTTCTCTCTCACTCAATCTGAGGTAATTTGCGCCATTTTTACCTCCTCATCCTCCTCCCAGCCTCGGCTCCTCAGAGTCCCTTTCCCCCTGAGTCAGTGAGCTCACCAAATGGTTTTGTACTCTTCCAATTTTGTATGATCTCACTTGAAAGTCCCAGCACCTCTTGGGTGCTTTTTTCTTCATTGGAGTATATTTTACCAAACATCATTTATTTTATTTAAAAAAACAAAGCTGTTTAACTTTAGGATGGGCATATTTTATTCCTTTTTTTTACTGAGAGTTTAACAGAGGCATTACAGTAGAATAAAATGTAAGAGTTTTTTTCAAGAAGAAAATAGTAAAAATGCTGTTTGTAATATAACAAGGGTTCAAGGTAGAAACAAATGAGGAATAATATAGAATGTACAAGGTTGGAATCAAGGCAAGTACAAGCAATGCAAAACATTCTGAGAATGGAGACAATGAGCATGAGTAGGAGATCATGGGGGAGAGATATCCATAAAGTAATGCCAATGACAGCTGATCACGTGATGTAAACAGAAGATCGGTAATCTTTTTTTTTCTTCTTCTCATGCTGACAGTGTGAGGAGAAAAAAAAGCCGATCACCGGCTTCTGTTGAAGAGACATCGGTCCCAAAGAGGAAGAGGCAAAGCCGCCTTATCTGTGCCCACCTGAACCGCCTGCCAGCGCCACCTGCCAGTGCCCACAGTGCCATGAATCAGTGCCCACAGTGCCATGAATCAGTGCCCTCAGTACATAAAAGTGCCAGCAATCAGTGCCACCTATCAAGGCCCACCAGTGGTGCCAATCAGTGCCTCATCAGTGCCACCTAACAGTGCTGCCTATCAGTGTCACCTACCAGTGCCGATCAGTGCCCATCACTGTCACCCATCAGTGCCCGTAACTGCCCTCCACCATTGCCCATCAGTGCCAGCTATCAGTGCCACCTATCAATGCCACTTATTAGTGCTCATCAGTGCCACCCATCAGTGCTCACTAGGGATGAGCTTCGTGTTCGAGTCGAACCCATGTTCGACTCGAACATCGGCTGTTCGACCGTCCGTCGAATTGCGAACGATATGGGCCGTTCGCGCCAAATTCGTGTGGCGCGTCACGGCCCATAATTCACTGCGGCATCGCAGTGCATTGCTGGCTGATGATTGGCCAAGCATGCACTATGACCCGCATGCTTGGCCAATCACAGCGCCGTCAGTAGAGAGAGCTGTAATTGGCCAAAGCCAGGGTGGCTTTGGCCAATTATGGCTCAGGGGATTTAGTACACACCCCACACTATATAAGGCCGCCTGCACGGCGGCCCTGTGTAGTGTGTGTTCCGGTGTGCTGAGAGATAGAGAGAGAGAGAGACAGTGTCATTTGATTTGAGTTAGATAGATTAGGCAGAACAGTCAGTCAGTTAGCTGCACTTACAGTGTATTGTGTATATATATGCATCCCAGGTGTTGCATATATATATATACACTGTATTCAGTTTAGCTAGATCCGTTCCTGTTATCTTCTATCTAGACTATTTAGTGCAGTGTGTCCTGCTCACAGTGTTCAGCTAGATCCGTTCCTGCTATTTACATTCAGTGCAGTGCGTCCTGCTCACAGTGTTCAGCTAGATCCGTTCCTGCTATTTACATTCAGTGCAGTGCGTCCTGCTCACAGTGTTCAGCTAGATCCGTTCCTGCTATTTACATTCAGTGCAGTGCGTCCTGCTCACAGTGTTCAGCTAGATCCGTTCCTGCTATTTACATTCAGTGCAGTGCGTCCTGCTCACAGTGTTCAGCTAGATCCGTTCCTGCTATTTACATTCAGTGCAGTGCGTCCTGCTCACAGTGTTCAGCTAGATCCGTTCCTGCTATTTACATTCAGTGCAGTGCGTCCTGCTCACAGTGTTCAGCTAGATCCGTTCCTGCTATTTACATTCAGTGCAGTGCGTCCTGCTCACAGTGTTCAGCTAGATCCGTTCCTGGTATTTACATTTAGTGCAGTGCGTCCTGCTCACAGTGTTCAGCTAGATCCGTTCCTGCTATTTACATTCAGTGCAGTGCGTCCTGCTCACAGTGTTCAGCTAGATCCGTTCCTGCTATTTACATTCAGTGCAGTGCGTCCTGCTCACAGTGTTCAGCTAGATCCGTTCCTGCTATTTACATTCAGTGCAGTGCGTCCTGCTCACAGTGTTCAGCTAGATCCGTTCCTGCTATTTACATTCAGTGCAGTGCGTCCTGCTCACAGTGTTCAGCTAGATCCGTTCCTGCTATTTACATTCAGTGCAGTGCGTCCTGCTCACAGTGTTCAGCTAGATCCGTTCCTGCTATTTACATTCAGTGCAGTGCGTCCTGCTCACAGTGTTCAGCTAGATCCGTTCCTGCTATTTACATTCAGTGCAGTGCGTCCTGCTCACAGTGTTCAGCTAGATCCGTTCCTGCTATTTACATTCAGTGCAGTGCGTCCTGCTCACAGTGTTCAGCTAGATCCGTTCCTGCTATTTACATTCAGTGCAGTGCGTCCTGCTCACAGTGTTCAGCTAGATCCGTTCCTGCTATTTACATTCAGTGCAGTGCGTCCTGCTCACAGTGTTCAGCTAGATCCGTTCCTGCTATTTACATTCAGTGCAGTGCGTCCTGCTCACAGTGTTCAGCTAGATCCGTTCCTGGTATTTACATTTAGTGCAGTGCGTCCTGCTCACAGTGTTCAGCTAGATCCGTTCCTGCTATTTACATTCAGTGCAGTGCGTCCTGCTCACAGTGTTCAGCTAGATCCGTTCCTGCTATATACATTTAGTGCAGTACGTCCTGCTCACAGTGTTCAGCTAGATCCGTTCCTGCTATTTACATTCAGTGCAGTGCGTCCTGCTCACAGTGTTCAGCTAGATCCGTTCCTGGTATTTACATTTAGTGCAGTGCGTCCTGCTCACAGTGTTCAGCTAGATCCGTTCCTGCTATTTACATTCAGTGCAGTGCGTCCTGCTCACAGTGTTCAGCTAGATCCGTTCCTGCTATTTACATTCAGTGCAGTGCGTCCTGCTCACAGTGTTCAGCTAGATCCGTTCCTGTTATCTTCCTACTGACAGGCAGGCTTGTCTGGTTACAGTATATAAAGCTACCTGAAGAAAATTACAGGTGTTCTTTTTGATCCTATTAGTACCACGGTCAGGCAGCTAGACTATTTACATTTAGTACAGTGTGTCCTGCTCACAGTGTTCAGCTAGATCCGTTCCTGTTATCTTCCTACTGACAGGCAGGCTTGTCTGGTTACAGTATATAAAGCTACCTTAAGAAAATTACAGGTGTTCTTTTTGATCCTATTAGTACCACGGTCAGGCAGCTAGACTATTTACATTTAGTACAGTGCGTCCTGCTCACAGTGTTCAGCTAGATCCGTTCCTGCTATATACATTTAGTGCAGTACGTCCTGCTCACAGTGTTCAGCTAGATCCGTTCCTGTTATCTTCCTACTGACAGGCAGGCTTGTCTGGTTACAGTATATAAAGCTACCTGAAGAAAATTACAGGTGTTCTATCCCAGCTTAGTGCAGCTACAGGCCATTAGTATGTCTGGAAGGCCAAGAAGGAGAGGCAGACAGTCACAAGCCAATAAGAGAGGGCAAGCAGGCTCTGTGTCTAGTGCTGGTCGTGGAGACGGTGCATCCTCATCAGCACGTGGCCATGGGACACGCTTGGCCTTTTTTTCGGCAGCTGGCCGTGTTGAGCCGCAACATGCGGAAGACTTGGTCGAGTGGATGACCAAGCCGTCCTCATCCTCCTCATCCTCTCTCACCCATGCCCAGGGTGCTTTGTCTGGCAAAGCAGCGGCCTCTTCCCTCAGCTCAATGTCATCAGTGACTCCTTCCCTAGCTCCACCATGTCCTCATGAGGATTCCCTCGAACTGTTTGACCACAGTGTTGGGTACATGCTCCAGGAGGATGCCCAGCGTTTGGAAGGCTCTGATGATGATACTGAGCTCAATGAAGGCAGTAACATGAGCACGGACAGAGGGGGTGCCCAAGAAGGACAGCAATCTGGCAGTCATGCTCCCCCTGCTGCAGCATACTGCCAGGTTTGCTCCAGTGATGAGGAGGGAGGGGATGATGAGGTCACTGACTCAACGTGGGTGCCTGATAGGAGAGAGGAGGAGGAGGAGGAGGAGGAGGTGGCACATCACCAACTAGGCAGGATGCCCTCCAGGGGCCAGCCTAAGGGCAGCACATTGACTGCATCACACCCCAAAGCTCCACATGTGCAGGGCGCTGCAGTCTCTGCGCGTTATTCAAAAAGTTCTTTGGTGTGGGCCTTTTTTGAGACGAGTGCATCAGATCGCACCGCTGCTATTTGCAACATATGTCTCAAGCGTATCTCGCGTGGCCAAAACATCTCCCGCTTGGGTACCACATGCTTGACCAGACATATGTTGACCTGCCATGCAGTTCGTTGGCAAGCGTATCTGAAAGACCCACACCAAAGAACAAAGACGATCTCTCCTTGCTCCTCATCAGCTGAGATTTCCAACCCCACTAGACCTTCAGTCCTCTCTGAGACCTGCAGTGAGAGGAATGAAGGTGTAGAATTAGGTGTGTCACAGCCAAGTACTTGTGGGCAATCTGCTTTTGGTACACCGACGTCAGATTGTACCAGGCAAATTTCCCTGCCCCAGCTGCTGCACCGCCGAAAGAAGTTTGCTCCCAGCCATCCACATGCCCAGCGGTTGAATGCTAGCTTGGCAAAATTGCTAGCACTTCAACTGCTGCCTTTTCAGTTGGTAGACTCTGCCCCCTTCCGTGAGTTTGTGGAATGTGCGGTTCCTCAGTGGCAGGTACCCAAACGCCACTTTTTCTCACGGAAGGCGATTCCGGCTCTCTACCGGCATGTGGAAGGCAATGTCCATGCCTCGCTGGACAGGGCGGTCAGCGGTAAGGTGCATATTACCGCTGACTCATGGTCCAGCAGGCATGGACAGGGACGTTACTTAAGTTTCACGGCGCATTGGGTGACTCTGCTGGCAGCTGGGAAGGATGCAGGACAAGGTGCAGTAGTGTTGGAGGTTGTTCCGCCACCACGCCTCCAAAATGCTGATTGTGACACACCTCTCTCCTCCACCCCCTCCTCTTCTTCTTCCTCCATGGCCTCTTCCTCGGAACCAGCGGTGCTCCGTAGGCGTTCAAGGGGCTACGCAAGTACGCAGGCCAAAAGATGCCATGCGGTGCTTGAGCTGGTGTGCTTGGGGGACAGGAGCCACACTGGGGCAGAGGTTCTGTCAGCTCTGCAGGGGCAGGTTCAGAGGTGGTTGACGCCACGCCAACTTAAGGCAGGAATGGTGGTTTGCGACAATGGCACCAACCTCCTCTCTGCCCTCCGACAGGGACAACTGACCCATGTGCCCTGTTTGGCTCACGTCCTTAACTTGGTGGTGCAGCGGTTCTTGGGCAGGTACCCGGGCTTACAGGATGTCCTGAGGCAGGCCAGGAAAGTCTCTGTGCATTTCCGCCGGTCATATAATGCCAGTGCTCGGCTGACGGACCTCCAAAAGGAGTTTAACCTGCCCAAGAACCGCCTAATCTGTGACATGCCCACCAGGTGGAACTCGACGTTGGCCATGCTGCAGCGGCTGCACACGCAGCAGAGGGCCATCAATGAGTACCTGTGCGACTATGGCACCAGGACAGGGTCAGGGGACCTTGGTTTTTTTTCCCCACGCCAGTGGGCCATGATCAGGGATGCATGCACTGTCCTGTCACCATTCGAGGAGGCCACGAGGATGGTGAGCACTGACAATGCATGCATCAGTGACACTGTCCCCCTTGTC
Source organism: Lithobates septentrionalis (assembly GCA_037952835.1). NCBI lineage: Eukaryota > Metazoa > Chordata > Amphibia > Anura > Ranidae > Lithobates > Lithobates septentrionalis. The sequence goes on along the minus strand of JBBDGP010001990.1, from coordinate 160,209 downwards.
CACCTGTTGGAGCACACGCTGCGTGGAATAATGGACAGGGCACTTGAGGCAGAACAGAGGCAGGAAGAGGAGGACTTCCTTAGCTCTCAAGGCCCCCTTTATCCAGACAGTGTTCCTGCGTGCCCGCCGATCACACAGGAAGAGGACGAGGAGGAGGAGGAGGAGGAGGAGGAAGATTGTGTCAGTATGGAGGTGGAGCCTGGCACTCAGCATCAGCAGTCTTTAAGGGATCAGTCCCAAGGAACACATGGACTTGTACGTGGCTGGGAGGAGGTGGCTGCGGACGTTGTTGTCCTTAGTGACCCAGAGGACTCCGGACCGAATGCCTCAGCAAACCTACGCTGCATGGCCTCCCTGATCCTGCAAAGCCTGCGTAAGGATCCTCGTATTCGTGGTATCAAGGAGAAGGACCAATACTGGCTGGCAACCCTCCTTGATCCACGTTACAAGGGTAAGGTTGCGGACCTTATCTTGCCATCGCAGAGGGAGCAGAGGATGAAACATCTTCGGGAGGCCTTGCAGAAAGGTCTGTGCAACGCGTTCCCAGAGACTGGGAGGTTACAAACTCCTGTTTCTGGACAACGTGTTGCTGAGGCTTCGGTCAGTCAAAGAAGGAGCGGTGGAGAAGGTGGCCGTCTGACCGATGCGTTCAGACAATTTTTTGGTCCGCAGCCCCAAGGTATGATCGGTTCCAGCAACCATCGCCAGCGTCTGTTTTACATGGTGCAGGAATACCTAGGGGCAAGATCAGACTTGGACACCTTTCCCACCGAAAATCCTCTGGGTTACTGGGTCTTGAGGATGGATCACTGGCCAGAGCTTGCACAGTATGCAATTGAGCTACTGGCCTGTCCTGCATCCAGCGTTCTTTCGGAACGTACATTCAGTGCTGCTGGAGGCGTGGTAACCGATCACAGGGTGCGTCTGTCCACTGACTCGGTCGATCGGCTGACCTTCATAAAAATGAATCAGTCTTGGATCACCACCAGCTACCAAGCACCTGATGCTGATGTAACTGAATAATTTTTTTCAGATCCCTTCAAAGACTGCCTATGCTGATGCTGAGTGATTATCCCTGAGTAATTATCCTCTTCCTCCTCAATCATCACGCTGATAGCTTGTAAGAACATTTTTGGTTCTGGGCGCCACCACCAGTGCCTAAGGCACAATTTTTCAGCCCCTGTATAACAGGGGCGTGTAATTACAATTTTTGATGTAATACTTTGCAGCACGGCTCGTTCCTGCATTCCAACTAGAGTGTCTGTGAGGGGTTGCAGTGTTGTGGCACCAGCACCAGTGCCTAAGGCCCAATTTTTCTGCCCCTGTCTAACAGGGGCGTGTAATTACAATTTTTGATGCAATACTTTGCAGCAGTGCTCGTTCCTGCGTTCCAACTAGAGTGTCTGTGAGGGGTTGCAGTGTTGTGGCACCAGCACCAGTGCCTAAGGCCCAATTTTTCTGCCCCTGTCTAACAGGGGCGTGTAATTACAATTTTTGATGCAATACTTTGCAGCAGGGCTCGTTCCTGCGTTCCAACTAGAGTGTCTGTGAGGGGTTGCAGTGTTGTGGCACCAGCACCAGTGCCTAAGGCCTAATTTTTCAGCTCCTGTTCAACAGGGGCATGTAATTACAATTCTTGATCTAATATTTCACAGCAGGGCCCTGTGAGGGCTTACAGTGTTTTGGCCACAGCAACACCTAAGGCCCAAATTTCTGCTGAGTATATAGGGCAGGACCCTACTTTCAAACATCTAACTTACAAACGACTCCTACTTGCAAACGGAAGGAGACAACAGGAAGTGAGATGAAATCTACCCATAGGAAGGGAAATTCTCTCATGTAAGAGTTAATATGGGAAAACAATTTCTCCTTTCCACTGATGCTTTCCAATCCTTGTTCCACAAAAAAACCCAAATTTTCAAAAAACATTTTTCATTGGGACAAAAAAGTGAGGTGAAATCTTCTGAAGAGGAGGAAAGACGCAAAACAAATGTCACAGGGGTGATAACCCTTCCCTATGTTTTCCAAAAAGCTTAGAAAAGATTTTTTGGCTGGAGCTAAACACATTAAAAATGTTCAAAATTACAAACAGATTCTACTTAACAACAAACCTACAGTCCCTGTCTTGTTTGCACCGCCTGTATACTGCTGTTCAGAGTATATAGGGACCTTTCCTTATTTTAATTTGGGTGCGGGGTTCCCCTTAATATCCATACAAGACCCAAAGGGCCTGGTAATGGACTGGGGGGTACCCATGCCGTTTGTCTCACTGATTTTCATCCATATTGCCAGGACCCGACATGACATTAAACCCGCAAGCAGTTTTAAATGAGATTTTTTCCTTTAAAAATGACATTTGGTGCAGGGACTGTTCTAAACATGGGAAACACGCGTCACTTTACAGGCATACTATAGACACCCCCCAGGTACGATATTTAAAGGAATATTTCACTTTTTTTTTTTTACTTTAAGCATCATTAAAATCACTGCTCCCGAAAAAACGGCCGTTTTTAAAAGTTTTTTTTGCATTGATACATGTCCCCTGGGGTAGGACCCGGGTCCCCAAACCCTTTTTAGGACAATACCATGCAAATTAGCCTTTAAAATGAGCACTTTTGATTTCGAACGTTCGAGTCCCATAGACGTCAATGGGGTTCTAACGTTCGTGCGAACTTGCGGTCCGTTCGCGGGTTCTGGTGCGAACCGAACCGGGGGGTGTTCGGCTCATCCCTAGTGCTCACCAATGCCACCTATGAGTGCCCATCAGTGCCACCTTATCAGTGCCCATCAGTGCCGCCTTATCAGTGCCCATCAATGCAGCCTATCCGTGCGCATCAGTGCAGCCTATCAGTGCCAATCAGTGCAACCTCATCAGCGTACATCAACGAAGGAGAAAAATTACCTGTTTGCAAAATTTGTTAACAAAATATAAAACGGTTTTGTATTTTTTTTTTTTTTAAATGGCGGTCTTTTTTAATTTTTTTAACAAGAAATAAAAAACCCAGAGGTGATTAAATACCACAAAAATAAAGCTCTATTTGTGGGAAGAAAATTATAAAAATTTCATTTGGGTACAGTGTTGTATGACTGCACAATTGTCGTTCAAAGAATGATAGTGCTAAATGCTGAAAATTGGTCTGGGCAGGAGGGGGGTTTAGGTGCCCAGTAAGCAAGTGGTTAAAGTTCTAATAGTCTGTTTAAAGGGATTTCATTACATTAGTTTATTTAGTATTCGTTTATACTAATAACAGCCATAATGTTTCAAGGGCAAGAGAAAACTCCCCCTTCACCAGGGCCTTTGTCACATATCTGAGAGAAGACTGAAATGACAAGGTTGGCCTCTCTTGTATCGCCAGTCCAGGCCCCACTGAGAGTGGAAAAGAGGGTGCCCAGGGACAGGAGTGCCAGCACATGTTGATAGGAGAACTTTCAGCAGGAGATCTGATCCCAAGGGGACTGGTGGGCCATCAGGTCAGGAACAGTAGTGTCATGAATCAGGAGTGACCAGAACTGCGTGGACAGCAACAGAGGAAACCAAACGCATGTAAAGTGAAAGTAGAGTAAGTGAAATATAAATACAAGCACCTCCAAAACAACAGTGCGCAACAAACCAACTACTAGACAGAGACCCACAAATAATAACAGTCAGACAGGTATATATAATAAATAGGGAATATCAGAATCGTAAACATAGCCAGGCCAGGGTCATCAATGGGAGATCAGCAGGTGGGGGCAGGGAGCAAACAGGACAGGGAGAGGATGGACGGATCAGGCTGCAGGGCAAAGGTAAAGGTAACAGGGTCACAGGAGGGACAGGTTCAGGTACAGGGCACAGAGTTCAGGTACCAGGTTCAGAGACAAGGTCAGGTTCCGAGATCACAGGTTCAGGTCAGGGTGCAAGGACGATATCAAGGCAAGCGTGTGTGGGTTTGCCAGGTATTAATACACATCTCCTGCAATCAGGCTCAGGTGACGCCTGATCGCAGGAGATAATGTCGGCCCCACACTGCTGGGAAACACCCGCTGGTGGACGCCAGTACTGCGGCCCCAGGATCAGATAGTGTCACCAGCAGGTGAAACCTTTCCTAACAGTTCCTGACTGCCAGGAGACACAGCTGGTGGACATCAGTACTGCAAGCCAAATGTCCAACAGCGCCACCAGTAGGTGGAACCTTTCCTGACAAAAAGCTGTGCTCAGAAGTGTGGCTGAGGTTAAAGGGGCAATCCACTTGTGCTGCAGGCCCAGGAGATGTGGCTTGTTGAGGCGGGAACACTCAGCGGTGAGCACAGCTTCAACAGCAGACAGCCAAGCAGGCACTCAAACAGGTCAGGAAGTCAAGATCAGAGACAGAAGTGTGGTCACAGTATTAGCCAGGGTCATCAACAGGCGAGCAGTGGGGTACCAAATCATGAACAGAGCCGAAGTCAGGAGTGAAAGCCAGGTCAGGAACTGAGGACAAATCAAGAGCAGAATCCAAGATCAGGTCAGGAGTAAGCCAGGTGAGCAAGAAGAGTAACACAGTGGATGAACGCAGGACACGGGGAACAGATGAAGACCAGTCAGCATCGGGGCACAGGCAGGAGCATCTTTAAATAGTCTGTCCGGCACGAATATGCACTGTGCGCATACGCACATTTGCTTATCATTCTGCAGAGAATGCCGTGTCCATGCGCATTTGACTGAACCAGATATCTCACAGTAATTCCCTGACAGCTTTAGTTAAAATAAATACCATAAAAGAACTCAAAACAGAGTTTTTCTGTGTGAATCTATGTAACTGAAGCTCTGATGAAGATGGAGTTTTCTCTGACCGCCGAAACGCATTGGATGTTTTTAGTATAAAATACTAAATTAATTTGGACTCTTTTATCCTTTGGTCTGGCGCACTTTCCATTAGTGCATTTTTTTCTGGCAAAATTTACTGTCTCCGCTTTCTATACATTTCATCATATAGACTTTATTAGGGCACCCAGGGGACGATGTCATTTCCTTAATAAGTGTCAGTGCATCTTTTTTATTATTATTATTATATGTGAATGTCTGGTAAATTGCAGGGGATTCATCAGAAGAGCAGGATTCATGTTTTAATAGGCAAATCAGTACTTTCAGGCTAGTGACATCTCTGATGGCTTTCATGTTGCAGAAGCCACCACCATAATGGCCATAGTTTGTCTTCCTTAAATCATTTATAAATATGAATCGGGGGTTCTCGCTCTATGAATCAAAGCCTCTTCCCTTCTATATTGATTTGGCTCATGTATGAAATGGAACATCTGTCAGCGTGATTACATCAGCAAAATAAGCATTTTAAGGAAACAACTTTATTCTTGTTTACTATCAATAAAATGTAAATGAAAGAGAAAACATTCCTAATTAAATGAAGTGCCAGCTGTGTGATCCGTGTTCATATATAGAGGGATGTACAGTATATGCCAGCCCACAGAGCAAGAACAACATATCGGCAACAGTTCTTAATGGATTCTGCATTCTAATTGCACACCATGCAGCAGTGGAGTACTGCGAAGGAAACATTGTCTGTCACTGGTAAAATGCAATAAGTGACACTGGGAGAGACAGTTGTGGCAGTGAAAGGGTGCTTGAGTTAAGGTAGTTTATTGGTGGTCATACATGTTTTTATAACTCCATGTGGGTAGTGTCAGGTTTTGAAATGATGACCCTAGTGCTGCTAGGCAGGAGAGCTAACCACTAAGCTACTGCTCTGTATCCTGTTATCTTAACTACTTGACCTCCAGAAGGCCATTTTTTGCGATACGGCACTGTGTTACTTTAACTGACAATTGAGCCGTTGTGCAGTGCTGTATGCAAATAAAATTTATGTAATTTGTTCCCCACAAATAGAGCTTTCTTTTGGTGGTATTTGATCACCTCTGCGGTTTTTATTTTATGCGCTATAAATAAAAAACAGACTGACAATTTTGAAAAAAAAAAACAATATTTTTTACTTTATGCTATAAAACATACCCAATAAAAAAATGTAAAAAAAAATCTTCATAAATTTAGGCCAATATGTATTCTGCTACATATTTTTGGTAAAAAAAAATCCCACCATATTGATTGGTTTGCGCAAAAGTTATAGCATCTACAAACTATGGGATAGTTTTATTTATTTATTTATTTATTTATTTTTTTTATCTAGTAATGGCGGCAATCAACAACTTATAGCAGGACTGCAATATTGTGGCGGACATTCTGACACTGACTCTTTTGACACTTTTTGGGGACCAGTGACACTAATACAGTAATCAGTGCTAAAAATATGCACTGTCACTGTACTAATGACACTGGCTGGGAAGGGGTTAACATCAGGGGGCGATCAAAGGGTTAGCTATGTGCCTGAAAAGTGTTTTACTATAAAAAAAAGTGTTGCGCTAAATAAATAAAAAAAATGATAAATGTGAAATAGTCCAAAAAAATCAGTCTTTCTAAGGAACGTGTTTATCTCATTAATGAACTTTGCGGTTCGGCTGTAGATGAAAATAGATCCAAATCCCTCCACCAGGTGTATACACCACCACCACAAAAAGTTGGACTCTTACCAGAGAGCCTTGACCCTTTATTATGAAGGGTCAAACAGGCTTGGTGTACTAATCCCAGTAAAAACCACCGACTAGGGGTAGGAAAGGAACCGCATCGGGATCAGTTCAAATTTCTCCATAGGACTCCACCCACACAATGACCATAAGCCAAAGACAAAAAAAATATATAAACGCTAGATAGTGTAAAACCTCTTAGTGATAGAATTTATTAAAAGTGTTGCACTTACAGATATCCAAGTTAAAACCAGCGTTTTAATCGTTTAAAAAGGCGTCCACCACAAAACATTCGGATATGAATGGAAATGCGCGATAGCAGGAATAGGCAGCTCTGCCCAACCGGTTTCGTCAGCAAAAGGACTTCTCCCGGGGCATAAGTGTCATTTCCTGCCATCGCAGTAAGAAAGGAGCCAAGCGATTCAAGCCTCACTTTCATCTCTGCAGCTTGAATAGAAAAAAGGAGACGGCAACCAAGCCTCTTTCTCACATTGTAGGAAGAACTTAAGTCTCAGTCTAAAACAAACAAATAGAGACGTGAAGTACAACAAACCTGCCCCCACCACAATAGAGAGTCCTCGTCAGGGGAAGATGAGGCACTTTCACATCAAATGCCAATACCCCCTAATTTAATTTGTAATTTACATATTACCAAATCAAATGGACTGCAAGTATGAATGTTCAGCTGTATCCTTAGATGGAATATACTGGTATTAAAAGATTATAAACAGCATTTATTTCAATCTCAATACATCCACCTTTTTCAAAAGTACTGATTGTAATGCATACATTTCTAAAGACAGCTGCCACCACCAATCATGGTTGAATGGGGTCCCCAAGGGACAGCTTCTTTGCATTAGACGGAATTGTTCTAATATAGTTGATTTTGATGCCCAATCTCAAGTTCTGATTCAAGGAGAAGTGATGATCCCTCCTCTTTGGATTCATAGTTACATAGTTACATAGTAGGTGAGGTTGAAAAAAGACACAAGTCCATCAAGTCCAACCTATGTGTGTGATTATGTGTCAGTATTACATTACATATCCCTGTATATTGCGGTCATTCAGGTGATTATCTAATAGTTTCTTGAAGCTATCAATGCTCCCCGCTGAGACCACCGCCTGTGGAAGGGAATTCCACATCCTTGCCGCTCTTACAGTAAAGAACCCTCTACGTAGTTTAAGGTTAAACCTCTTTTCCTCTAATTGCAATGAGTGGCCACGAGTCTTATTAAACTCTCTTCTGCGAAAAAGTTTTATCCCTATTGTGGGGTCACCAGTACAGTATTTGAAAATTGAAATCATATCCCCTCTCAAGCGTCTCTTCTCCAGAGAGAATAAGTTCAGTGCTCGCAACCTTTCCTCATAACTAAGATCCTCCAGACCCTTTATTAGCTTTGTTGCCCTTCTTTGTACTCGTTCCATTTCCATTACGTCCATCCTGAGGACTGGTGCCCAGAACTGGACAGCATACTCCAGGTGCGGGCGGACCAGAGTCTTGTAGAGCGGGAGAATTATCGTTTTATCTCTGCAGTTGATCCCCCTTTTAATGCATGCCAATATTCTGTTTGCTTTATTAGCAGCAGCTTGGCATTGCATGCCGTTGCTGAGCCTATCATCCACTAGGACCCCCAAGTCCTTTTCCATCCTAGATTCCCCCAGAGGTTCTCCCCCCAGTGTATAGATTGCATTCATATTTTTGACACCCAAATGCATTATTTTACATTTTTCTACATTGAACCTCATTTGCCATGTAGTCGCCCACCCCATTAATTTGTTCAGGTCTTTTTGCAAGATTTCCACATCCTGCGGAGAAGTTATTGCCCTGCTTAGCTTAGTATCGTCTGCAAATACAGAGATGGAACTGTTTATCCCATCCTCCAGGTCATTTATGAACAAATTAAATAGGATTGGTCCCAGCACAGAACCCTGGGGGACCCCACTACCCACCCCTGACCATTCTGAGTACTCCCCATTTATCACCACCCTCTGAACACGCCCTTGTAGCCAGTTTTCAATCCATGTACTCACCCTATGGTCCATGCCAACGCACCTTATTTTGTACAGTAAACGTTTATGGGGAACTGTGTCAAATGCTTTTGCAAAATCCAGATACACCATGTCTACGGGCCTTCCTTTATCTAGATGGCAACTCACCTCCTCATAGAAGGTTAATAGATTGGTTTGGCAAGAACGATTCTTCATGAATCCATGCTGATTACTGCTAATGATATCATTCTTATTACTAAAATCTTGTATATAGTCCCTTATCATCCCCTCCAAGAGTTTACATACTATTGATGTTAGGCTAACTGGTCTGTAATTCCCAGGGATGTTTTTTGGGCCCTTTTTAAATATTGGTGCTACATTGGCTTTTCTCCAATCAGCTGGCACCATTCCAGTCAATAGACTGTCTGTAAAAATTAGGAACAACGGTCTGGCAATCACCTGACTGAGTTCCCTAAGTACCCTCGGATGCAAGCCATCTGGTCCCGGTGATTTATTAATGTTAAGTTTCTCAAGTCTAATTTTAATTCCGTCCTCTGTTAACCATGTAGGTGCTTCCTGTGTTGTGTCATGAGGATAAACACTGCAGTTTTGGTTACTGAAGCCCCCCGATTCACTCGTGAATACTGAGGAGAAGAATAAATTCAATACCTCTGCCATCTCCCCATCCTTTGTAACCAGATGTCCTTCCTCATTCTTTATGGGGCCAATATGGTCTGTCCTCCCTTTTTTACTGTTTCGACATTAAATGTTTTCCGAAATATGGATAGGGATGTGTTGTTGGCTGATAAAGCTGCAAACAATGAGAGCCAGAATAAGTTTTTGTTTTTTTTTGGTTACAACTAGGGATGAGCTTCGTGTTCGAGTCGAACCCATGTTCGACTCGAACATCGGCTGTTCGCCCGTTCGCCGAATTGCGAACGATATGGGCCGTTCGCGCCAAATTCGTGTGGCGCGTCACGGCCCATAATTCACTGCGGCATCGCAGTGCATTGCTTGCTGATGATTGGCCAAGCATGCACTATGACCCGCATGCTTGGCCAATCACAGCGCCGCCTGAACAGAGAGCCGTAATTGGCCAAAGCCAAGGAGGCTTTGGCCAATTATGGCTCAGGGGATTTAGTACACGCCCCACACTATATAAGGCCGCCTGCACGGCGGCCCTGTGTAGTGTGTGTTCCGGCGTTCATAGATAGAAAGAGAGAGAGAGAGACAGACAGTGTCATTTGATTTGAGTTAGATAGATTAGGCAGAACAGTCAGTCAGTTAGCTGCACTTACAGTGTATTGTGTATATATATGCATCCCAGGTGTTGCATATATATATATACACTGTATTCAGTTTAGCTAGATCCGTTCCTGTTATCTTCTAGACTATTTACATTTAGTGCAGTGCGTCCTGCTCACAGTGTTCAGCTAGATCCGTTCCTGTTATCTTCTAGACTATTTACATTTAGTGCAGTGCGTCCTGCTCACAGTGTTCAGCTAGATCCGTTCCTGTTAAATTCTAGACTATTTACATTTAGTGCAGTGCGTCCTGCTCACAGTGTTCAGCTAGATCCGTTCCTGTTATCTTCTAGACTATTTACATTTAGTGCAGTGCGTCCTGCTCACAGTGTTCAGCTAGATCCGTTCCTGTTATCTTCTAGACTATTTACATTTAGTGCAGTGCGTCCTGCTCACAGTGTTCAGTTAGATCCGTTCCTGTTCTCTTCCTACTGACAGGCAGGCTTGTCTGGTTACAGTATATAAAGCTACCTGAAGAAAATTACTGGTGTTCTTTTGATCCTATTAGTACCCCGGTCAGGCAGCTAGACTATTTACATTTAGTACAGTGCGTCCTGCTCACAGTGTTCAGCTAGATCCGTTCCTGTTATCTTCCTACTGACAGGAAGGCTTGTCTGGTTACAGTATATAAAGCTACCTGAAGAAAATTACTGGTGTTCCATTTGATCCTATTAGTACCACGGTCAGGTAGCTAGACTATTTACATTTAGTACTGTGCGTCCTGCTCACAGTGTTCAGCTAGATCCGTTCCTGTTATCTTCCTACTGACAGGCAGGCTTGTCTGGTTACAGTATATAAAGCTACCTGAAGAAAATTACTGGTGTTCTTTTGATCCTATTAGTACCACGGTCAGGCAGCTAGACTATTTACATTTAGTACAGTGCGTCCTGCTCACAGTGTTCAGCTAGATCCGTTCCTGTTATCTTCCTACTGACAGGCAGGCTTGTCTGGTTACAGTATATAAAGCTACCTGAAGAAAATTACTGGTGTTCTTTTGATCCTATTAGTACCACGGTCAGGCAGCTAGACTATTTACATTTAGTACAGTGCGTCCTGCTCACAGTGTTCAGCTAGATCCGTTCCTGTTATCTTCCTACTGACAGGCAGGCTTGTCTGGTTACAGTATATAAAGCTACCTGAAGAAAATTACTGGTGTTCTTTTGATCCTATTAGTACCACGGTCAGGCAGCTAGACTATTTACAGTTAGTGCAGTGCGTCCTGCTCACAGTGTTCAGCTAAACCTACAAGTTAGTGGGGTGCGTCCACCTCACAGTGTTCAGCTAAAGCTACCTGTAGAAGGTTGGTGGTGTTCTTATACTACAGGCAAGCAGTTGATTTTGCTAGCTGCAGTATCAGTACATATATATATCTATCTATATATATATATATATATATATAGATATATATAGATATATATATATAGATATATATATATAGATATATATATCCCAGCTTAGTGCAGCTACAGGCCATTAGTATGTCTGGAAGGCCAAGAAGGAGAGGCAGACAGTCACAAGCCAATAAGAAAGGGCAAGCAGGCTCTGTGTCTAGTGCTAGTCGTGGAGACGGTGCATCCTCATCAACACGTGGCCATGGGACACGCTTGGCCTTTTTTTCGGCAGCTGGCCGCGTTGAGCCGCAACATGCGGAAGACTTGGTCGAGTGGATGACCAAGCCGTCCTCATCCTCCTCATCCTCTCTCACCCATGCCCAGGGTGCTTTGTCTGGCAAAGCAGCGGCCTCTTCCCTCAGCTCAATGTCATCAGTGACTCCTTCCCTAGCTCCACCATGTCCTCCTGAGGAGTCCCTCGAACTGTTTGACCACAGTGTTGGGTACATGCTCCAGGAGGATGCCCAGCGTTTGGAAGGCTCTGATGATGATACTGAGCTCGATGAAGGCAGTAACATGAGCACGGACAAAGGGGGTGCCCAAGAAGGACAGCAATCTGGCAGTCATGCTCCCCCTGCTGCAGCATACTGCCAGGTTTGCTCCAGTGATGAGGAGGGGGGGATGATGAGGTCACTGACTCAACGTGGGTGCCTGATAGGAGAGAGGAGGAGGAGGAGGAGGAGGAGGAGGCGGCACATCACCAACGAGGCAGGATGCCCTCCAGGGGCCAGCCTAAGGGCAGCACATTGACTGCATCACACCCCAAAGCTCCACATGTGCAGGGCGCTGCAGTCTCTGTGCGTTATTCAAAAAGTTCTTTGGTGTGGGCCTTTTTTGAGACGAGTGCATCAGATCGCACCGCTGCTATTTGCAACATATGTCTCAAGTGTATCTCACGTGGCCAAAACATCTCCCGCTTGGGTACCACATGCTTGACCAGACATATGTTGACCTGCCATGCAGTTCGTTGGCAAGCGTATCTAAAAGACCCACACCAAAGAACAAAGAGGATCTCTCCTTGCTCCTCATCAGCTGAGATTTCCAACCCCACTAGACCTCCAGTCCTCTCTGAGACCTGCAGTGAGAGGAATGAAGGTGTAGAATTAGGTGTGTCACAGCCAAGTACTTGTGGGCAATCTGCTTTTGGTACACCGACGTCAGATTGTATCAGGCAAATTTCCCTGCCCCAGCTGCTGCACCGCCGAAAAAAGTTTGCTCCCAGCCATCCACATGCCCAGCGGTTGAATGCTAGCTTGGCAAATTTGCTAGCACTTCAACTTCTGCCTTTTCAGTTGGTAGACTCTGCCCCCTTCCGTGAGTTTGTGTAATGTGCGGTTCCTCAGTGGCAGGTACCCAAACGCCACTTTTTCTCACGGAAGGCGATTCCGGCTCTCTACCGGCATGTGGAAGGCAATGTCCATGCCTCGCTGGACAGGGCGGTCAGCGGTAAGGTGCATATTACCGCTGACTCATGGTCCAGCAGGCATGGACAGGGACGTTACCTAAGTTTCACGGCGCATTGGGTGACTCTGCTGGCAGCTGGGAAGGATGCAGGACAAGGTGCAGTAGTGTTGGAGGTTGTTCCGCCACCACGCCTCCAAAATGCTAATGATTGTGACACACCTCTCTCCTCCACCGCCTCCTCTTTTTCTTCCTCCATGGCCTCTTCCTCGGAACCAGCGGTGCTCTGTAGTCGTTCAAGGGGCTACGCAAGTACGCAGGCCAAAAGATGCCATGCGGTGCTTGAGCTGGTGTGCTTGGGGGACAGGAGCCACACTGGGGCAGAGGTTCTGTCAGCTCTGCAGGGGCAGGTTCAGAGGTGGTTGACGCCACGCCAACTTAAGGCAGGAATGGTGGTTTGCGACAATGGCACCAACCTCCTCTCTGCCCTCCGACAGGGACAAATGACCCATGTGCCCTGTTTGGCTCACGTCCTTAACTTGGTGGTGCAGCAGTTCTTGGGCAAGTACCCGGGCTTACAGGATGTCCTGAGGCAGGCCAGGAAAGTCTGTGTGCATTTCCGCCGGTCATATAATGCCAGTGCTCGGCTGACGGACCTCCAAAAGGAGTTTAACCTGCCCAAGAACCGCCTAATCTGTGACATGCCCATCAGGTGGAACTCAACGTTGGCCATGCTGCAGCGGCTGCACACGCAGCAGAGGGCCATCAATGAGTACCTGTGCGACTATGGCACCAGGACAGGGTCAGGGGAGCTTGGTTTTTTTTCCCCACGCCAGTGGGCCATGATCAGGGATGCATGCACTGTCCTGTCACCATTCGAGGAGGCCACGAGGATGGTGAGCAGTGACAGTGCATGCATCAGTGACACTGTCCCCCTTGTCCACCTGTTGGAGCACACGCTGCGTGGAATAATGGACAGGGCACTTGAGGCAGAACAGAGGCAGGAAGAGGAGGACTTCCTTAGCTCTCAAGGCCCCCTTTATCCAGACAGTGTTCCTGCGTGCCCGCCGATCACACAGGAAGAGGACGAGGAGGAGGAGGAGGAAGATTGTGTCAGTATGGAGGTGGAGCCTGGCACTCAGCATCAGCAGCAGTCTTTAAGGGATCAGTCCCAAGAAACACATGGACTTGTACGTGGCTGGGAGGAGGTGGCTGCGGACGTTGTCGTCCTTAGTGACCCAGAGGACTCCGGACCGAATGCCTCAGCAAACCTACGCTGCATGGCCTCCCTGATCCTGCAAAGCCTGCGTAAGGATCCTCGTATTCGTGGTATCAAGGAGAAGGACCAATACTGGCTGGCAACCCTCCTTGATCCACGTTACAAGGGTAAGGTTGCGGACCTTATCTTGCCATCGCAGAGGGAGCAGAGGATGAAACATCTTCGGGAGGCCTTGCAGAAAGGTCTGTGCAATGCGTTCCCAGAGACTGGGAGGTTACAAACTCCTGTTTCTGGACAACGTGTTGCTGAGGCTTCGGTCAGTCAAAGAAGGAGCGGTGGAGAAGGTGGCTGTCTGACCGATGCGTTCAGACAATTTTTTGGTCCGCAGCCCCAAGGTATGATCGGTTCCAGCAACCATCGCCAGCGTCTGTTTTACATGGTGCAGGAATACCTAGGGGCAAGATCAGACTTGGACACCTTTCCCACCGAAAATCCTCTGGGTTACTGGGTCTTGAGGATGGATCACTGGCCAGAGCTTGCACAGTATGCAATTGAGCTACTGGCCTGTCCTGCATCCAGCGTTCTTTCGGAACGCACATTCAGTGCTGCTGGAGGCGTGGTAACCGATCACAGGGTGCGTTTGTCCACCGACTCGGTCGATCGGCTGACCTTCATAAAAATGAATCAGTCTTGGATCACCACCAGCTACCAAGCACCTGATGCTGATGTAACCGAATAATTTTTTTTGAAATCTCAGATCCCTTCAAAGACTGCCTATGCTGATGCTGAGTGACTATCCCTGAGTAATTATTCTCTTCCTCCTCAATCATCACGCTGATAGCTTGTAAGAACATTTTTGGTTCTGGGCGCCACCACCAGTGCCTAAGGCACAATTTTTCAGCCCCTGTTTAACAGGGGCGTGTAATTACAATTTTTGATGTAATACTTTGCAGCAGGGCTCGTTCCTGCATTCCAACTAGAGTGTCTGTGAGGGGTTGCAGTGTTGTGGCACCAGCACCAGTGCCTAAGGCCCAATTTTTCTGCCCCTGTCTAACAGGGGCGTGTAATTACAATTTTTGATGCAATACTTTGCAGCAGGGCTCGTTCCTGCGTTCCAACTAGAGTGTCTGTGAGGGGTTGCAGTGTTGTGGCACCAGCACCAGTGCCTAAGGCCCAATTTTTCTGCCCCTGTCTAACAGGGGCGTGTAATTACAATTTTTGATGCAATACTTTGCAGCAGGGCTCGTTCCTGCGTTCCAACTAGAGTGTCTGTGAGGGGTTGCAGTGTTGTGGCACCAGCACCAGTGCCAAAGGCCCAATTTTTCAGCCCTTGTTTAACAGGGGCGTGTAATTACAATTTTTGATGCAATACTTTGCAGCAGGGCTCGTTCCTGCTTTCCAACTAGAGTGTCTGTGAGGGGTTGCAGTGTTGTGGCACCAGCACCAGTGCCTAAGGCCTAATTTTTCAGCTCCTGTTCAACAGGGGCATGTAATTACAATTCTTGATCTAATATTTCACAGCAGGGCCCTGTGAGGGCTTACAGTGTTGTGGCCACAGCAACACCTAAGGCCCAAATTTCTGCTGAGTATATAGGGCAGGACCCTACTTTCAAACATCTAACTTACAAACGACTCCTACTTGCAAACGGAAGAGACAACAGGAAGTGAGATGAAATCTACCCCTAGGAAGGGAAATTCTCTCCTGTAAGAGTTAATATGGGAAAAAAAAATTCTCCTTTCCACTGATGCTTTCCAATCCTTGTTCCACAAAAAAACCCAAATTTTCAAAAAACATTTTTCATTGGGACAAAAAGTGAGGTGAAATCTTCTGAAGAGGAGGAAAGACAGCAAAACAAATGTCACAGGGGTGATAACCCTTCCCTATGTTTTCCAAAAAGCTTAAAAAAGATTTTTTGGCTGGAGCTAAACACGTTAAAAATGTACCCGTTCAAAATTACAAAGAGATTCTACTTAACAACAAACCTACAGTCCCTGTCTTGTTTGCACCGCCTGTATACTGCTGTTCAGAGTATATAGGGCCTTTCCTTATTTTAATGTGGGTGCGGGGTTCCCCTTAATATCCATACAAGACCCAAAGGGCCTGGTAATGGACTGGGGGGTAACCATGCCGTTTGTCTCACTGATTTTCATCCATATTGCCATGACCCGACATGACATTAAACCCTCAAGCAGTTTTAAATGAGATTTTTTCCTTTAAAAATGACATTTGGTGCAGGGACTGTTCTAAACACGGGAAACACGCGTCACTTTACAGGCATACTATAGACACCCCCCAGGTACGATATTTAAAGGAATATTTCACTTTTTTTTTTTTACTTTAAGCATCATTAACCACCTCAATACTAGGCACTTTCGCCCCCTTCCTTCCCAGACCAATTTTCAGCTTTCAGCGCTCTCGCACTTTTAATGACAATTACTCAGTCATGCTACGCTGTACCCAAATGAAATTTTTATCATTTTGTTCACACAAATAGAGCTTTCTTTTGGTGGTATTTATTCACGACTCCGTTATTTTTTTTTTTGCGATATAAGCGCAAAAATAGTGGAAATTTGGAAAAAAAACAATATTTTCTTTTTTCTGTTTTAAAAGAAATACAGTAAAATCGAATTTTGTCATAAATTTAAGCCAAAATGTATTCTGCTACATGTTTTTGATAAAAAAAATCCTGTTAAGTGTATAATAATTGGTTTGTGTGATCACGGACATATGTACGCAAATGATCATGTACAGATGTCAGCAGGTGATCACGTACATATGTGTGCAGATTACCATTGGGACATGTGATTTTAGTGGGACATATGTGGGGGACAGCTTTTTTTATTATTTGGGGACATGTGTTTTGGGAACATGTGTGTTTTACATTATGTGGGGACATGTGTGTGTTTTACATTATGTGGGGACATGTGTGTTTTTTACATGTATGTATTTATATGTGTGTTGACACTAGGTTGGTGATCAGTGAGTAACAAGCTGTAAAAAACAGCTCATACTCACTTATCATCAGCCGGCTGCAGCGATCCCCTCTCCTCTCCTCCTCAGCGACAACTTCCGTGTGAGGAGAGGAGAGCTGATTGCCTAGCAACCGGCTGTGTTTACATCACATGACGGCTGTGATTGGACACGGCTGTCATGTGATTAGGAGGGCCAATCACAGAGCCCTCCTGCCGATCCGAGATGCGCCGTGTCCGGGTGACACGAGCGCATTGGGATCGCGCCGCTGCGCGGGCACGCGCGCGCGCGATCCCGCTCCTTCTGAGGGACGTTCCTGAACGTCCACTCAGAAGGAGAGAGCACCCACCCGGCCGTTTATGTACATTGGCCGGGTGGGAAGTAGTTAAAATCACTGCTCCCGAAAAAAACGGCCGTTTTTAAAAGTTTTTTTTGCATTGATACATGTCCCCTGGGGTAGGACCCGGGTCCCCAAACCCTTTTTAGGACAATACCATGCAAATTAGCCTTTAAAATGAGCACTTTTGATTTTGAACGTTCGAGTCCCATAGACGTCAATGGGGTTCTAATGTTCGTGCAAACTTTCGGTCCGTTCGCAGGTTCTGGTGCGAACCGAACCGGGGGGTGTTCGGCTCATCCCTAGTTACAACTTACAACTTCTCTTTTCATATATTCCATTTAAGGATACAGCTGAACATTCATACTTGCAGCCCATTTGATTTGGTAATATGTAAATTACAAATTAAATTAGATGTAGGATGTGGGTATTGGCATTTGATGTGAAAGTGCCTCTTTTTCCCCTCATGAGGACTTTCTATTGTGGTTGGGACGGGTTTCTTGCAATTCATGTCTCTATCTGTTTGTTTTAGACTGAGACGTAAGTTCTTCCTACAATGTGAGAATGAAGCTTGGTTGCCCTCCTCCTTTTTTCCTTGAAAGTGAGACTTGAATCGCTTGGCTCCTTACTTAGTGCGATGGAAGGAAATTACACTCATGCCCCGGGAGAAATGCTTTTGCTGACGAAACCGGTCGGCCAGAGCTGCCTATTCTTGCTATCGTGCATTTCCATTAATATCCGGATGTTTTGTGGCGGGCGCCTTTTTATATGAAACAAAGCTGGTTTTAACGCTTTTTTATATGATACAAAGCTGGTTTTAACTTGGATATCTGTCAGTGCAATACTTTTAATAAATTTTATCCCTAAGAGGTTTTACACTATCTAGCGTTTATATTTTTTTTCCGGATTCAGTTTATGGTTGTTGTGTGGGCGGAGTCCTTTGGATACATTTGAACTGATCCTGAAGCGGTTCCTTTCCTACCGCTTGCCAGTGGTCTCTACTGGGATTAGTACATCAAGCCTGTTTGACCCTTCATAATAAAGGGTCCAGGCTTTCTGGTAAGAGTCCAACTTTTTGTGGTGGTGGTGTATACACCTGGTGGCGGGATTTGGATCTATCTTCATCCACAGCTGAACCAATGAGTTTGTTAATGTGATGAACGCATTCTTTTGAGATACTGATTTTTTTGGCCTATTTCACATCTATAATTTTTAAATTTTTTTAATTTAGCGCAACACTATTTTATTTCTTTTTGTTTATTGTGAAAATATCTCACATTTGTGGTGCTGCTTTCTTTCACGCAATTTTTCAAAATGTTTTTTTCATATGCGCAGTATTATTGTTTATGAAGGGGCTTTTACTAGGGGAAGAGATGAGATTTATTCCCTTTGCAGGGACACAAACTCCATCCCCTCCCTCCTGTCAAAACGGCGATCTGCCTTGTTTACAGATCGTCTGGGGTGTAGAGGGGTCAGAGTGCTGAGAGGATATCTGGGATGTAGAGGGGTCAGAGTTCTGGGGGGATATCTGTGATGTAGAGGGGTCAGAGTGCTGGGGGGATATCTGGGGTGTAGAGGGGTCAGAGTGCTGGGGGGGGTATCTGTGGTGTAGAGGAATCAGCGTGCTGGGGGATATCTGGGGTGTAGAGGAGTAGGAGTGCTGGAGGGGGATATCTGGGGTGTAGAGGGGTCAGGGTGCTTGGGGGATATCTGGGGTGTAGAGGGGTCAAAGTGCTGGGGTGATATCTGGGATGTAGAGGGGTCAGAGTGCTGGGGGGATACCTGGGGTGTAGAGGGGTCAGAGTCCTGGGTGGATATCTGGGATGTAGAGGGGATCATAGTGCTGGGGGGATATCTGGGATGTAGAGGGGTCAGAGTGCTGGGAGGATATCTGGGATGTAGAGGGGTCAGAGTTCTGGGGGGATATCTGGGATGTAGAGGGGTCAGAGTGCTGGGTGGATATCTGAGATGTAGAGGGGATCATAGTGCTGGGGGGGATATCTGGGGTGTAGAGGGGTCAGAGTGCTGGGGGGATACCTGGGGTGTAGAGGGGTCAGAGTGCTGGGGTGATACCTGGGATGTAGAGGGGTCAGAGTGCTGGGATGATATCTGGGATGTAGAGGGGTCAGAGTGCTGGGGTGATATCTGGGATGTAGAGGGGTCAGAGTGCTGGGGTGATATCTGGGTTGTAGAGGGGTCAGAGTGCTGGGGGGATACCTGGGGTGTAGAGGGGTCAGAGTCCTGGGTGGATATCTGGGATGTAGAGGGGATCATAGTGCTGGGGGGATATCTGGGATGTAGAGGGGTCAGAGTGCTGGGTGGATATCTGCGATGTAGAGGGGATCATAGTGCTGGGGGGATATCTGGGGTGTAGAGGGGATCATAGTGCTGGGGGGATATCTGGGGTGTAGAGGGGTCAGAGTGCTGGGGGGACATCTGGGGTGTAGAGGGGTCAGAGTGCTGGGTGGATATCTGCAATGTAGAGGGGATCATAGTGCTGGGGGGATATCTGAGGTGTAGAGGGGATCATAGTGCTGGGGGGATATCTGGGGTGTAGAGGGGTCAGAGTCCTGGGGAGATATCTGGGATGTAGAGGGGATCATAGTGCTGGGGAGGCATCAATCTAGTAATTGTCATTCAAAGTGCGACAGCACTGAAAGCTAAAAATTGGCCTGGACGGGAAGGGGGTAAAAGTGCCCAGTAGGCAAGTGGTTAAGGACATTATTGTACATTTGTTCTATAGGATTGTACACACAGAACCCATTAGTAGAAACACTGGGCACACATTTCCAATGCCCTGTGCACAGACAAAAAACACCCTAGCCTGTAACTGGGAGGTTGTAGAAGAGGATTATTATATTTAGTGGTTCAGTTAAGAGTTTTAATGAGGACAGATTGCTGTATGTAATTAGCTCATACTTAAAGTGCTTCACCCATCCCCTAACTAATCTTGAACGTGAGAGATAGTAACACTAGCGCCTAATCTGCCTAAATCTTAGCCATGTGTAGATTATTCTAAACATAACAGTGATCACTGCACACAAGGGGCTTATGTATTAAAAGTGCGCCTGCAGCAACCAATTGGCTTCCAACTGTTATTTTTGTCATCCAGAGTTAAACATGAAACAAATATTCTGCCAATGAAAGGGGCCTGATAAGGTCTTCACTCTGCCCAATCTACTCTCTCCTCCAGTCCAAAATCTCCCAATATTAACCACTTCAATACCGGACACTTTTACCCCTTCTAGCCCAGGCCACTTTTCAGCTTGGGGCGCTGTCACATTTTGAATGACAAGTCCGCGGTCATGCAACACTGTACCCAAACAAAATTTTGATCATTTTATTCATACAAACAGAGCTTTCTTTTGGTGGTATTTAATCAGCACTGGGTTTTTATTTTTTGCTAAATAAATCAAAAAAGGCCAAAGATTTTTTATTTGTTTCTGTTATAACATTTTGCAAATAAATAATCTTTCTTCATGAATTTAGGCCAAAACGTATACTGCTACATTTCTTTGGTGAAAATACCCCAAATCAGTGTATATTATTTAGTCTGTAGGAAAGTTATAGACTCCACGAACTGAGGTATATATCTGAAAATCGATCAATCCTGATGTATTGATAGCCTCTTCTTGAGGCCCGAAAATACCAGAACAGTAAAAATATCCCCAAAATTATCAATTTTTGGAAAGAAGACAGTCCAAGGTATTTAGTAAGAGGCATGGCGCCTTTTTTGAAGTTGTAATTTTTTTGCCACAATTTTTTGGCAAATGAAGAACTGAAAAATAAAAATCACATTTTTTTTTTTACATTTTTGCATACTGTCACCAGTGCAGTACAGCATTATCATATAACTGGTGTGACAGTGATCAGGGATACTGACTGGTGAAAGTATGTAAAAAACTAAATACAAATTTTAATATTTTTTTTTCAATTCTTTGAATATTTTTTTACCATAGTAACACTGCACTACTCTGAGGAGTTGATCAGGATTTTTTTTACACACTATGATTGCTTATAGCAGTGAATTTCACTGTTATAAGCAAGCATTTTTAGCCTAGGTTCACACTGCTGCGGGATTGAAATCGTGCGAGTTCAGCTGAACTCACAACTTCATTCCCGCATGTCACTCCGACTTCGGGGGCGATTTCCGGGCACTACTGTTGAAACCTCATCAAAATGGTATCATTACCTTGTGGATTACAAATATGTGTTGTGTGGTGTCAAGGACACTATGCTGACAGCCACTTCACACACACATCTAAAGTGTTGTTAGTGAAGAACGTTCCAGAGAGCTGTTCTGCCCGGACTATGCTGGACTGAATGTTGCTGGCAGATACATGGAGTTCCCATCTGAAGCCATGTTGGCTAAAATTGAAAGTTGTTGGGGTGATCCACCCTGAAGGGTGATCTTTGATCTTCAGCAGGTTGATACTCTTAAGAAGAAAATCTTCTTCATCCCTGGCTGTCATGTGAACAGACTGAGGGTGTTTTTGCAAGGGGACTGATGTCCTGAAGTGTGGTCCCTTGCACTAAGGCCTGGCTGTCTGCTGCTTGAAATGCAGCTGTGCCTTTTTGTCCCAGGAGTTGTCCCTGGAGAAGAAGGGAAACTGCTGGGAAATATAGTCTGCCCAGAGTGAAATCGATGGACTGGAAACTGTATTAGACTCTCAAGTGTTTAGTCAGTTAGACTAGGTAATGATAAAGGGGCAAATCCCCAACTATGCATGTAGATGGCTGACTGAACCATGCATTTAGACTGTCCTAGTGTTGGTCACCAGGTGACGTGAGCGGTGCTGATCTGAGTGAACTTTATTCACATTATGTGCTAGATGTAAGTTTGCTGATAAATGGGAAGAAGGTGGTATTCTTCACGGAGGATGGGACCTGCTTCTAAAGATGTAAATAATGTAATATTCTATATGGTATATTTACACTGCTATGCTGTCTTCGGCTGAAGACAATTGAAAACCATTCAGTTTCATATATATATATTGCACCATGTGCAATATGTGCAATATGTTACTATAGGATAGGATGCATTTGCATTGCTGTTTTAATCTCTTTCAGGTGTTGCTGAGTCGGCACGTCTTACTTGGCTAAGGAGAGACAGGGATCTAACCGGACAACAACCCTAACCCTTTTCTATATCTTGTTATTATTGTATATATTAGATCGATAGTTAGAAAGCAATACTGTTGCTTTACTTGCCTTTAAAATTGTACATAACTATTTTTGATATTTGAGTGTCATACGTGACTTACCATTTTTCATGTGTCTAATACTATGTTTATTTCATGTGATACGCCACATGTACTGTTACTTTGTTATTCTTTCGCTGTTTTCCCCACCCATCCCAGTTTTTGCCAGGACATTCGCTCTCAAGCTTGAGAGCTGAAAAATTACTTTTTCTGCAAACTCCGAGACGTAGTTTTTGGGCAGGGAGAGGATGTAGCACCCTATAGTTTAGGCAGGGAGCTTCTCACAAATTTACTTGCCAGGAGTAGTTATCCTGGTTGATTGATAGAGATCTATTGATTTCTCCCTAAGTTTGGCCTGGTTGCACTTTTCTCTTCTACCGCTAGGTGGCCGGTTACTTGCTGGTATTAGATATGAGAAGGTCAACCCAAGGTCAGGTTATGGGTATGTGGGGTATCTCAGCCAATGGGCAGAGGTTTTCTTGAATCCGTTGGCCTGCTAGGAGAACCTACAGTATCTCACAAAAGTGAGTACACCCCTCACATTTTTGTAAATATTTTATTATATCTTTTCATGTGACAACACTGAAGAAATGACACTTTGCTACAATGTACATTGTATATTTTCACTTAGGGGTGTACTCACTTTTGTTGCCAGCCGTTTAGACATTAATGGCTGTGTGTTGAGTTATTTTGAGGGGACAGCAAATTTACACTGTTATACAACCTGTACACTCACTACTTTACATTGTAGCAAAGTGTCATTTTTTCAGTGTTGTCACATGAAATAATAAAATATTTACAAAAATGTGAGGGGTTTAATCACTTTTGTGAGATACTGTATATATTCAGGTGGAATCAGGTGATCTATGTTCTGTGCCACCTGGACGGCTGTCTGGGTGGACGTGTGTCGTATTGCCCGGGATGCTAGGCTGGAGATTGGGCCTATCCCAGACACATCTGGCTGCTGGGCTGTGTGAGGGTCTATCCAGAGCCAAGAGAGCAGCGCAGGGTTGGGATTGCGGCTTGCAGTCCAACCAATAGTGACAGTTCTTCCGGTTGGAGAACCTGTCGTGGTCGTAGGTAGAGGGGAAGCTGTGGCCAGTAAGGGACTATCCGTCTTATTACCAGGGACCACAGTGAGTAACTGAAGCAAGTACCAGAGCAGCATTCTGACAAGACGGGGACAGTGAAGAATCTGGAAACTTCAGTGGGAATTTAAGGCAAGGGCCCAGCCAGTGGAGGTGACTCTTGCAGAGCAGTCTTGTGTGTTAAGATAGGGATCGAGCGGGGTAGTGTGAGTTAAGCTTGAGAGGTATCTAGAGTGCCAAGCTAGGGACCCAGAAGAGAAGCGGGGGTGACGCTGGAGGAAGATACCACCGTGAAGATTGGAGGAGCTCAAGGGATTCAGTGGCAGTGAATCAGAGGGTCTAGTGAGAGACGGGGAGCTCAGTGTATGGAAGAACTACAAGGAGAAGTTTTAGTGAAGCTGAAAAAACTGTTATGCTTTGTGTTAGGAACTGTTAAAGACTGTTGCCATAGAAGACAGCATTCCTGCATGTGCAGATGTGGCTTCTTGCTGGAGGCCTTTCCCTGCATGGCTGTCCTCCTATTCTCGGAGTCTGCTAATTGAGTTTGCAATTATCTAAGAGTGTCCTGACCCTAACCCTCTCTCCCCCCCAAAAATACAAAAAGGACTGTTAAGAGAAATAAAACCTCTTTTACATCCAAGAAGTGTCTGGCACCCAATGACTTTCACCATCTTTGCACCCACTATGCCTCACAACCCGCTACATACAGAAGGATGTCAGTTATCTCTGGCCCTGGAGGTTCTCGTTTGACTGAAGGAGGCCTGGGACCTTGCTACAAATATATAACTGGGCTCAACAGTGTTCTTTTACATGTACAGTACCTGGAGTGCAGCTTTTAAAGGCTTGGGATAGTGCATGCATATAGGTGTGATTGAGCCCTAACTGGGCTATAGAACTGACTTTTTGTTTGTAGACATTATTAAATAAGTACTATCAAAGGCCATAGCAGGAACTGCATAAAATATAACAGAAGGCAAGTCGTTCTTGCATTATTCATATTAGTAACACGTGAGCCACATCAAATTCACCATTAGGCACAGTAGGCCTATGGCTATAGCCATGGTGTATAGCTGCAGGTATAAGGTAGAAATACACACAACTCATATCAGCTTAGTTAGCTAGGCACAATATTCTAAGCCAGGGTGTAATGACCAGTCTTAAGCCTTTGCTATCTTTTGGTTGCTACTATGCGCTGTAGCAAGACTGCATTACTGCTGACACCTGAACCTCATTAAAGCGGAGTTCCACCCATATAAAAGTGAGCAGCTACAAAAAGTGTAGCTGCTCACTTTTATTAATCAGACACTCACCTGTCCCACGGTCCAGCGATGCGGGCGAACAAAGCCCTGCTGCTCTCCCCCTCCTCTCTGCGGCCCGGCATTGTCACTGTGGGTGCCCGGCTGTGGCTTCACAGCCGGGCACGCACTGTGCATGCGCGAGTCTTGCTGTGCACTGTGACTGGCCGGGCAATCATCTGGGACCTGTGACGTGTCCCAGATGATTGCCGAGAGGGAGGGGGGAAATGTCAACTTCCTTCCGGCGCCTCTGTGTTCCGGGAGGAAATGGGAGCTGGATCCCTTTAAAATGAGGATATCTGCCCCCCCCCCAAAAAAATGACATGCCAAATGTGGCATGTCAGGGGGTCACCTGCACTTAAAGTGGAAGTTCCATTTTTGGGTGGAACTCCGCTTTAACTACCTCTATAGGAAAATCTGAAGTTCCTGATCCTGATGTTGCCTGATCAACATGTTCATTTTGTCTACCTATTTCAACCTGGTTACTTTGGTAGTATTTCCTTTCTAGAGTCTGATCTTGGCCGGTACTTTGGATTAAGCACTGGCTGCCCATAGGACATATACACACATCCTGGATTCAAATGGTTATAACAAGCACATGGCTGCTCAAGCTCAACATCCGTTCCCCGAACTCCTCTGTAAAAGCAACATTTTTGTCATTTCTGGTTTCAGAGCTGTCTATCTTCTATGGCTATAGAAGCAGCTAATTAAGCATGAGCTGTGCTTAATTAGCTGCATTGGAGGGCAGGGGAGACATTGGGGATCTAATTGGGGGACCCCCGACGTCTCCATAAAGAATACTTGTCACGCGCTATCCATTAAGGGGCTTGATAGCCACCTTGTGATACCACTAAAGTTAAAAAAGTGTAAGAAAAATCCACTTTAACCACTTCAATACAGGGCATTTGCACCCCCTTCCTGCCCAAGCCAATTTTCATTTTTCAGCGCTGTTGCAATTTGAATGACAATTGCGCGGTCATGCAACACTGAACCCAAATGAAATTTTTATCATTTTTCTCCCACAAATAGAGCTTTCTTTGGGGGGTATTTGATCACCTCTGCGGTTTTTATTTTTTGCGCTATAAACAAAAGAAGAGCGACAAGTTTGAAAAAAACACAATATTTTTTACTTTTTGCTATAATATATATCCCAATTTTTTAAAAAAAAAAACTAATTTTTTCCTCAGTTTAGGCCGATATGTATTCTTCTACATATTTTTGGTAAAAAAATCACAATAAGCGTATATTGATTGATTTGCGCAAAAGTTATAGCGTCTACAAAATAAGGGATAGTTTTATGGCATTTTTATTATTATATTCTTTTTAACTAGTAATGGCGGCGATCTGCAATTTTTATCGTGCCTGCGACATTGCGGCAGACATATCGGACACTTTTGACACTATTTTGGGACCATTCACATTTATACAGCTATCAGTGCACTGGCAGGGAAGGGGTTAACACTAGGGGGCGATCATGGGTTAATTGTGTTACCTAGGGAGTGATTCTAACTGTAGGGGGAGGGGACTCACAAGGGGAGGAGACCGATCGATGTTCCTCTGTACTGGGAACACATGATCGGTCTCCTCTCACCTGACAGGACATGAATCTGTGTGTATACACACACAGATCCATGGTCCTGCTCTGTTAACGGACAAATGCGGGTGCCCGGCGGACATAGCTCCTGAGTGACGCGGCGGGGGGCGCGGGCGTGCCCACCAGACGGCCGGGAAGCCCAGAACGTCAGATGACGCCTGCCCAGGATGGGAGATCCCTCCTGCGGATGTCATATGACTATGGCTGGGATGGGAAGTGGTTAAGAAAACAAAAAAAATAATAATAAAAAAAAATAAAAGCACCTTTACCCCCTTCCCCACGCATACATGAAAACGCAAATGCACGTGTGCTTGTAAACAGCGATTGCACCACATGTGAGATATCATTGTGAATGTCAGAGGAAGAGCAATAATTGTAAGGCCATCATTCAAGGTTAGCTCTACAATGATCACCTATGAAAAATTTTAGGCACTGTAGTTTGTCGCCATTTCATGGAAATGTGAAATTTTGAGTCTTGGCATGTTTGGTATCTATTTACTCAACTTATCTATTATATTCTAACAAAAAATGGGTATTATATTGTGTTTTTGCACACTGAAATTCATTTTAGTGTAGCTTTTGCTTAGAATGTGAGTTTGATAGACAGCTGTGTGAATATTGTATGAAATAGAAAAATTATAACAGCCACCTTTTATTCTCCAGGTTGCCTGCTTTCAGGAAATTTATGTTTGGGGGTTCTAAGAATTTTTCTAGCAAACAATGCTGATTTTACCATGTGTGTGAAAAATGTAAACACTGGCTGGGACAGCTAGTGCCTTAGTCTACTGTCAGCCTGGCCTTCAGCTTTTCTAACCAATATTCTTCTTCTTTTTGATTTTTACAATCTTGTTGTCTGCTGTTGCTTTGCCCCTCTGAGAGCCTGTATTGCTCTAACACCGATTTTGTCTGTTGTTGGATATTATTATTGTTCATATAAGTATATACATTTATGTGATGTATATCTAACATGTATCTTTTTAAGATAGATCATCCTCTCATGAACTAATAGAAAAGGTCCTGAGGAAGCATTCATGCGAAACACGTTGACCTTTTTTGGACTGTCTTATTATGAAATTATGTGTTGAGAAATTCATATTATTTACTGAAATCATGGAAGATGTGACCTCATACTAGGGATATGTCACACCTTTGTATTTCTTATCTTGAGATTTTTATATCATTCAATAAAGTATCTGTATTTTATCTATTGTAGTCTTCCCTGGTACCAGTAAAGTCTGCCTTTTTTTTTGTAGATGTAATAGGATGTGGTACTATTATTGGCAACATCTTTTTGTAATTTGGTACTGTACCGTGTTGTCTGCTGTTGCTTTCTCCATCTGAGAGCTTGCATTGCTCTAACACCAAATTTGTCCGTTGTTGCATATTATTATTGCTCATATACTGTAAGTAAATACATTTATGTAATGTATATCTAGCATGTATCTTTCTAAGTTAGGTAATCCTCTCATGAACATTTGCAAAAGGTCCTGAGGAAGCATTCATGCGAAACACGTTGACCCTTTTTTGGACTGTCATATTATTAAATGACGTGTTAAGAAATGTATATCATATACTGTACTCATGGAAGATGTGACCTCCTACTAGGGATATGTCATCCCTTGGTATTTTTTATCTTGTGATTTTTATATCATTTAATAAAGTATTTGTATTTTATCTATTGTAGTCTTCCCTGGTACCAGTAAAGTCTGCCTTTTTTTCTTTTTATAGATGTAATAGGATGTGGTACTATTATTGGCAACATCTTTTTGTAATTTGGTACTGTACCGTGTTGTCTGCTGTTACTTTCTCCTTCTGAGAGCTTGCATTGCTCTAACACCAATTTTGTCTGTTGTTGGATATTATTATTGCTCATATACTGTAAGTAAATACATTTATGTAATGTATATCTAGCATGTATCTTTCTAAGTTATGTAATCCTCTCATGAACATATGCAAAAGGTCCTGAGGAAGCATTCATGCGAAACACGTTGACCTTTTTTTGGACTGTCATATTATTAAATGACGTGTTAAGAAATTTATATCATATACTGTACTCATGGAAGATGTGACCTCCTACTAGGGATATGTCATCCCTTGGTATTTTTTATCTTGTGATTTTTATATCATTTAATAAAGTATTTTATCTATTGTAGTGTTCCCTGGTACCAGTAAAGTCTGCCTTTTTTTCTTTTTATAGATGTCATAGGATGTGGTACTATTATTGACAGCATCTTTTTTTGTAATTTGGAACTGTACCTTGTTATTTTCTGTTACTTTGCCCCTCTGAGAGCTTGTATTGCTCTAACATCGATCTTGTCTGTTGTTGGCTGCCGCCACTGTACTCCATGGCACAGGGTATGACCAGTAAAGAAAAATGTATAGAAGAGATGACCCTGGAAGAGCAATGTTGCTTTGGGCATCAAAGTCTCTGTGCATTCAGATTCCACAGAGGGAAATCCAACCCTCCCTTAAAGTATCCGATTAATTATTGTGGGAAGCGGGATGACAGACAGCAGAGAAGGGTCTGGAAAATAGTACTACATAGAATATGAATTGCTGACAATTGACATTTTTCCTTTTTCCTTTCTATGAAAGGAAACCTTGACAAGTTCTGGAAAAGCCCTGCTAGATGTGAATGAGCAGTTTTTAACCTCTTAGCAGATGATGACAAGTTCTCTTGTATCACATTGTCCAGATCATCATTTTTTGAAGGATTCTTTATCCCTGTGTAACATGCTGTTATATGCTTTTTCACCTAATTAATAAATAATGTATGCTTGGTATGTGCATGAAGCTATCCTCCAAGAGAGTCAAATGAGGTCAGCTGAGCACAGAGCAAAATTGTAGATTGTGTCTGTCAATGCTTCAAGTCAACATGTGCTTTACCCATGCAGACCAAGAAACAGGCTCACATTAATGGCAGGCTCACTACTTACTTGTGAGTAAGGTGAAGCGTGGTGTGGCGGGCAGTAAACACACAGAGTCTGAGTTAGGCAATAAATGTATATTGTAGAAAGTTTCAACACAACTGGAGCCACTTACAAGCTGTGAAAGCGATCTGAAGACTAGAAGATGTCGACAGCCTTTGCAACAAGGAGCGGAATGCAGCCTGGCCAGTCCACACCCAGATGCAGATGCTTACTGAAGAGAGGTTGATGTAGTCCCTGCACTGTCCCTACTCCTCTGGAACCTTTCTCTTCCTCTGAACACTGTCCCTGTCAGATGGGGAACCTGTCCCTACACTAGCTACTCGCATAAAGATCCCCAATCCTGGAGGCCGGAGTCTTAAATAGACTCTGCCTGACCCAAGATGGCCACTGCAGTCACATGGGGCCAGCATCCAATCGGACAGCTGTTTCCTTGTGACCGCAGGAAGTCATAGAGGTATCAATTTCCTCACACCCTCTTTCCCCTTCTGCATTGCCGCTTTGATCGCGTGCCACCTGCAGTGGGAAGTATAGACTGCACTTGCCTACATACTGTATTTATCGGCGCACAATGCGCACATTTCCACCCTGAAAATCGGGTGCACATAGTGTGTGCGTGTTATAAGCCAATACTTACATTTTGGCTGCCTTGGAGGGGACAGGGAGGGGGGCGGGACAAGCACCGTCAGATTACATGCAGGAGAATCTCTTGTTTACTTGGCGGCCTCTGTAATAGGAAGTCCCATCTCCTGGGCCACCATTGGATGACTGTTCTGTCTATCATAGGAGGTGGGACTTTGTATTAAAGAGGCCACCGAGTAAACAGGAGATTCTCCTGTATGTAATCTGTCGGCGCTCGTCCTGCCCCCCTCCCTGTCTCCTTTGAGGCTGCATTGAGGACAATGACGAGGCTGCATAGAGGACAATGGTGAGGCTGCATCAACCCCTCACGGAC
Organism: Lithobates septentrionalis; assembly: GCA_037952835.1. Taxonomy (NCBI): domain Eukaryota; kingdom Metazoa; phylum Chordata; class Amphibia; order Anura; family Ranidae; genus Lithobates; species Lithobates septentrionalis. The sequence continues at coordinate 129,985 of JBBDGP010001990.1, read as the reverse complement.
CGCCGCACGCCGATATACGTCTTTACTTTGATGAGGAATATCGTTGTTATGGCAGCAGCTAGCTAGATTGTCAACTATGAGAGCACACATCAGCACCCTCTCAGTTCATTCAGAACTACAAGCCTTCGGCTGAGGTTTTTGACGGTAGTTGTTGTTCTTTCATTCACAGGAAACTGTGAATGAATGACGCAACCGTGTGGGCGGAGCCCACGCTGCTTTTAAAGTACTTTCCAACTGCAATACGTGTATATATACATTGTGGTTTACAAGTGGTTTACCTGGATTATGGCTGAAGATATATTGTTTTTTTCAGCAGGCGGCTGTTTTTCTCTTGAAAGCGTTCAGAGTGGCTCATGAGCCACTGGAATGATTTCAGAAGTGGCGAAGGGGATGTCCCCCCTTCCCACCGGCTCGCTCAAGACAATCCGACAGTGCGGCTGGCTGGTCTACTATACTAGATCATCTTTGATCGCCTCTATGGCCTTGGAAGACCGGAGCGACTTTTTTTTTTTAAAGCAAAGATTATTTTATTTATTTTTTGATCTTTTGCTTTTTAAGGTAAAGGAAAGATATGGGATCTTTTTACCCCAGATCTCTTCACAAAGAGGACCTGTCATCCTTATTTCTAAGGGATTAAAGGGATGTTTAAAGGAATAAAAGTGATCAAAAAAAATTAAAGGAACAGTGTAAAAATAAAAAATAAAAATAAAATAATTACAAATAAAAAGAAATTAAAAGCATCCCATACCTTTGTGCTGGCTCTTAAGTGAACGCATACATAAGTCATGCACATATTAGAGCAATAATTCTAACGCTAGACCTCCTTTGTAACTCTAAACAGGTAACCTGTAAAGTTGTTTAAAGCATCGCAAAAAACTGGGGTATATATTGTGTTTAGTTATGTTCAATTTATTAAAATGTATTTACATTTTTTTCAAAATTGTGTTTGAATAAACGCTGCGCAAATACCACGTGACATAAAAAATTGCAATGATCACCATTTTACTCCATTGGGTCTCTGCTAAAAAAATATATATATAATGTTTGGGGATTATAAGTAATTTTCTAGCAAATAATACTGATTTAAACTTGTAAACAAAAAGTGCCAGTGGTTAAATTGTGACAGAGGGTGTAGGAAGAAGATCCCCCGCCCGCTGTCACACCGAAGTTGGGATCGGGGGAACTGGCATCAGGAGCTGAAACATACCCTAAATATGGGTGGAGCATGTAACATGTTCCAAAAGGTGAACTTAGCCTTTAAAGTGTTACTAAACCTACAACAGAAAATCAGTCTGTATATGCAGTAAAGCATGCTTGTTAAACTCCTCCTACAAGCTTTAACCAGACACTGATAGAAGCCACAAGACTGCTATATACTGCTGATGAGAAAAGGTATTTAGCAGTTTATATTTACTAAAACAATCGCCTTTCTATGTTCTGTGTACTGTGGTAGACCAGATATAGGGAATGAAGGGTTCTGGGTTTAGTAACACTTTAACTTTGAAGCTAAATTTCAGGTATGGTAATTTTTACATTGTTACAGTGCCTTGAAAAAGTATTCATACACCTTGAAATTTTCCACATTTTTGGAACATAATTGTGAAGTGGAAGGAAAATGATAAATGGTTTTAATTTTTTTTACAAATAAATATGTGAAAAGTGTGGCATGCATTTGTATTCAGCCCCCCTGAGTCAATACTTTGTAGAACCACCTTTCACTGCAATTAGAGCTGCAAGTCTTTTTGGGGATGTCTCTACCAGCTTTGCACTAGAGAGTGACATTTTTGCCCATTCATCTTTGCAAAAAAGCTCAAGCTCTATCAGATTGGATAGAGAGTGTATGTGAACAGCAATTTTCAAGTCTTGCCACAGATTTTCAATTGGATTTAGGTCTGGACTTTGACTGGGCTATTCTAACACAATATGCTTTAATCTAAACCATTCCATTGTAGCTCTGGCTGTATGTTTATAATCGTTGTCCTGCTGAAAGATGAACCTCTGCCCCGGTCTCAAGTCTTTTGCAGACTCTAACAGGTTTTCTTGTAAAATTGCCCTGTATTTAGCTCCATCCATTTTCCCATCTACTCTGATCAGCTTTCCCATCCCTGCTGAAGAAAAGCATCCCCACAACATGATGCTACCACCACCATGTTTCACAGTGGGTATGGTGTGTTCAGGGTGATGTGCAGTGTTAGTTTTCCGCCACACATAGCGTTTTGCTTTTAGGCTAAAATGTTTAATTTTGATCTCATCTGACCAGAGCACCTTCTTCTACATGTTTGCTGTGTCCCTCACATGGCTTATTGCAAACTGCAAACAGGGCTTCTTATGGCTTTCTTTCAACAATGGCTTTCTTCTTGCCACTCTTCCATAAAGGCCAGATTTGTGGAGTGCACCACTAATAGTTGTCCTGTGGACAGATTCTCCCACCTGAGCTGTGGATCTCTGCAGCTCCTCCAGAGTTACCATGGGCCTCTTGGTTGCTTCTCTGATGAATGCTCTCCTTGCCCGGCCTGTCAGTTTAGGTGGACCCCCATGTCTTGGTAGGTTTGCAGTTGTGCCATACTCTTTCCATTTTCGAATGATAGATTGCACAGTACTCCGTGAGATGTTCAAAGCTTGGTATATTTCTTTATAACCTAACCCTGCTTTAAACTTCTCCACAACTCTGTCCCTGACTTGTCTGGTGTGTTCCTTGGTCTTCATGATGCTGTTTGTTTGCTAAGGTTCTCAAACAAAACTCTGAGGACTACACAGAACAGCTGTATTAATGCTGAAATTAAATTACACACAGGTGGACTCTATGTACTAATTAGGTGACTTCTGAAGGCAATTGGTTCCACTATATTTTAGTTAGGGGTATCAGACTAAAGGGGGCTGAATACAAATGCACGCCACACTTTTTAGATATATATTTGCAAAAAATTTTGAAAACCATTTATCATTTTCCTTCCACTCCACAATTAGATGCCACTTTGTGTTGGTCTATCACATAAAATCCGAATAAAATACATTTACAATTTTGGTTCTAACATGACAAAATGTGGAACATTTCTAGGAATAGGAATGCTTTTTCAAGGCACTGTACATTGTATTATGGCCATTAGATGGCGCTGAGTGTTGTAGAAAATAAGTATGCTCCTTAGTGTGGTCTAGTGGCCAGAGTGCAGTATTTTTCCCTTTTACACTTTTTGTTAACGAATAACATTTGATTCTGCAAAGAATAGAGCCTGAGAACATTTGATTTTGCACCATTCACACATAATTACATGCAGTTTCGATGGACAAACAGCTATGCAGTTATTTAAAAAAAATACACCTCTTTGTGTTTCTGGGATTTGTTTTCTTAGTGGTATGGACACAGGAAAGCAGTCAAATATTGTTTGTTACTAGAGGAAGAATCTACAACCATGTCCATGTGATACAATCATAGAAATATGGTAGAGCACGCATGTGAAAATGTGAAGGTTGTGTAGCACCCTCTACCAATAGGTAGGTGCTAGTAAGGTTTATTTTACTAGGTTATCCAGCACAGGCAAATTTAGGCAGGCTTATGCTGCAAGCAAGGCTGTCTGTTTTGATCTGGGGGCTAGGAGTGGTCAGAGTAGCAGTGGGTGTGACCACCTGCACTTCAGTTCTGAGGCGCCTCCCCTGCTTCTGAGGAGAATATTCTGGAAGAGGAGCTGGACCTAGAACTGGAGTGTCAGGCAGCTTGTGTGTGAGCCCTGACCAATCCCCAATCGGTATTGGCAGGGGGCGGGCCAAGGGAGAACTGTGAGGGAACATTGCCTCTACACGGTCATTGGCAATGTCTCTGCCACCACATGGTCGGATGGTAGGGAACTCCTGGAGCAGAAGGGCAGATAAGGCTGCCGGAACGCATGGTCCAGTCAAAGTTCCTCATCAAGGACTCAGGGCTGTTGGAAGGTCGGTGAGTGTTACCACAGTGGAAGGCTGGAGGTGCCAAGGAGGCTGTGAGGGAACTCTGCTATCACACGGTCGTTAGCAGAGTCTTCATCAAACACACGGTGGATAATGGGGAGTCCTGATTCAGAAAAGAGACTATGGGGATCTGTGTCAAGTCGATGTAGCCTGCGGGCTCATGATTTGCAAGTTGGGCTGCCTGGGAACAGAAGTCCATTTTCCTAGAAGACATGCTTTTAAACCCACTAGGCCTCCGGGGAGAGGTTCTGCAGGCCTCAGGCTTAGTGGCAGCGAGCAACCAGAGCCAGTATAGAGGCTTATTCAGAGTGGACCCATACTACCTAATAGAAGAGGATGTGTCATACTTCAGTTGGTAACTACAAGTTTTGTGCAGGAAGAAACACATTTTGGGCAGGAGGTAAAAGAGATCTAAGAACATTGCTTTTACACGGTCATTAGTGATGTCTCTGTCCTTCACACGGTGATGGTAAGAGAACTCTAATGCCCCGTACACACGGTCGGATTTTTCCGACGGAAAATGTGTGATAGGACCTTGTTGTCGGAAATTTCGACCGTGTGTGGGCTCCATCACACATTTTCCATCGGATTTTCCGACACACAAAGTTTGAGAGCAGGATATAAAATTTTCCGACAACAAAATCCGTTGTCGGAAATTCCGATCGTGTGTACACAAATCCGACGGACAAAGTGCCACGCATGCTCAGAATAAATAAAGAGATGAAAGCTTTTGGCCACTGCCCCGTTTATAGTCCCGACGTACGTGTTTTACGTCACCGCGTTCAGAATGATCGGATTTTCCGACAACTTTGTGTGACCGTGTGTATGCAAGACAAGTTTGAGCCAACATCCATCGGAAAAAATCCTAGGATTTTGTTGTCGGAATGTCCGAACAAAGTCCAACCGTGTGTACGGGGCATTAGATGGAATAGTCTGCTGAGATTGAGCAGAGGAGGAGCAACAGTCTGCATGGAGATGCAGGAGTAGGTTCATACTTAATTCAATATGCACATTACATGTTCTGGCTCTAACTTGATGAGAATGTATTCAAATCCTAAAAAAAATATGATGGCAAAGACTTATCCTATGGGCATCCCATATTCCCTGTCCAAGTTGTACCCCCAATAAAACAACAAAAACAAAACTTGCAAAGGACTGTTCATTGTCTCTGGAAGTGATGTATGAAGTCTGGCAGTGGGGTGATTTGGTGGATTGTTTGTTACTAACTGCAACACCATGCATAAAATAAAAAACTTCAGGATAAACATTTAAGAAACTATTTTGTAGTTGCTAAACAAGACACCATCATTTTCATTGACTTACAAATTTTTCTACGTCCAGCCCGTATTTTTGAAAGTATGTTTTATATATCTTTTTTGATATCTTAATTCTAATCTTCACAAGCCTTTCTCTTTTTTCCTTTAAGAGCAGAACTCGGTCTGCTCCCAGGGTTTCTTCCTCAAATACATGCAGATTTGCGTGCATGTTTAATGGGCACTTCAAGGACATCTTCAAAATGCATTTTGTCAATATGTTCAGCAGTCTTTTCCTGCGGGTCCATATTTATTTCCAGGTGTCAAGAATGTAGTACAGATAATGTGTTGGGGCAGAACTAGACTTTAAGCCATCAGCTTGATGATTTCCCCCTACGGACGTTTCAAATGAGCAGAGAATGTTAAGTACAGCAGAAGCAAGACTCCGCAACGGAGAAGAGGCAACTTCCAACCCCCCTGCAAGCTACTCGCTGGAAATGTCTAAGTCTTCCCACTGGATAAAAGTAGCTCTCCTTATGACAAGATCGATTCCCTTCAACGAATGAGGCAAAAATTGTTCGCTTTGCTATCGTCTGAGAAAAATTTTCAAGCTTGTCTCTTGTAGGTTGTTGGATGAACTGTAGTGATCGTCTCTGAAAAGCTGTGTACTAACGATCAAATTAACCACTTGGCGACCAGGCCAATAGTAAATATACGCCATTAATTTGAAGTTAACCCCTTCGATACAGGGCATTTTCACCCCCTCTTGCCCAGGCCAATTTTCAGCGCTGTAACATTTTGGATGACAATTGCGCAAGAATGTACCCAAATGAGATTTTTATTATTTTTCCCCATAAGTAGAGCTTTCTTTTGGTGGCATTTGATCACCTCTGCGTTTTTTTTTTTTTTTTTTGCGCTATAACCAAAAAAAGAGCGACAAGCTTTAAAAAAACATAATATTTTTTACTTTTTGCTATAATAAATATCCCTAATTTAAAAAAAAAAATAAAAAAATTTTTCCTCAGTTTAGGCCGATATGTATTCTTCTACATATTTTTGGTAAAAAAAAATCCCAATAAGCGTATATTGATTGGTTTGCGCAAACGTTATAGCGCCTACAAAATAGGTTATTGTTTTATGGCATTTTTACTAGTAATGACGGTGATCTGCGATTTTTATCATGACTGTGACATTGCGGCCGACAGATCGGACACTTTTGACAATATTTTGGGACCACTGGCATTTATACAGTGATCAGTGCTATAAATATGCACTGATTACTGTATAAATGTCACTAGCAGGGAAGTATTTAACACTGGGGACAATCAAGGGGTTAAATGTATTACCTAAGGAGTGATTCTAACTGTGGGGGGTGGGACTGACTAGGGGAAGACACTGCTCTGTGTTCCTTTATACTAGGAACACACAATCTGTCTCCTCTCCCCTGACAGGACGTGGATCTGTGTGTTTACACACACAAATCCACATTCCTGCTCTGTCACGAGTGATCGCTGGTGCCCGGTGGACATCGCACACGCAACGGCTCCTCGGTGACGTGCAGGCGCGCGCGCCCCCTATACCGCTGGGAGGCCATGACGTCATATGACGCCCGCCCTGGATGGGAGATCCCATCTGCAGACGTCATATGACAATGGGCGGGCTGTGAAGTGGTTAAATGCTGGGTTTATGACAGCAGTTAGCTGCCATAACCCGGTATCGTCATTACTATGGCCGGTTCTCTGTAAGATAAAAGTGGTCCCATGGGCATATTTGCTGCGGGATTACTTTTAGAAGTAGCGCTTCCTGGTCATTTCTTACCTGACCCATCAGTAAAGCCCGGGAGCGATCTGATGCGGCCGTTTGCTGAGCAAGAAGACAAGTGAGGCCAAGATGGCCGCCACTCGTCTCTATGCGCTTGGAGGACCGAAGCGACGTCTGACGTCACTTCCAGTTCCAGGGCCATAATAAAATTTTATAGTTGAAGTTCTCAAAAAAATTCCTTTGGCTTTTAAAAGTAAATGAGAGATCAGGGGTCTTTTTGAAACGCTTTCAAAAGCGGTGGGGACGTCCCCACCTCCTAGCTCGCCAGTTTTTTTCTGGCTTACCATCTCCACAGGCTCACCCTAGAAATTACTCGACAATGCGGCCAGCTGGTCTACTAGACTAGATAGTCTTTGATTGCCTCTATGGCCTTGGAGGACCGGAGCAACGTCATAACAACACTTCTGCTCCAGGGTGGAAGTAAGCTTTTTTTTTTTTTTTTTTTAAGAAAAAGATAAAAAAAATAATTCCTCTTGCTCTTAAAGGTAAATGAGAGATCTGGAATCTTTTCAATCTCTCAGTAAAGAGTACCTGTCATCCTTATTTCTATTACAAGGGATGTTTACATTCCTTGTAATAGGAATAAAAAGTGATCAAAAATTAAATAAAAAAGGGACAGTGAAAAAATAAAAAGTAAAATAAATAACAAAAAAAAAGAAATTAAAGCACCCCCATCCCTCCGTGCTCATGCACAGAAGCGAATGCATATGTAAGTCGCTCAAGCATATGTAAACAGTGTTCAAACCACACATGTGTGGTATCGCCATGATCATTAGAGCCAAAACAATAATTCTAGCACAAGACCTCCTCTGTAACTCTAAACAGGTAACCTGTAAAAAAAATATAAAGTGTTGCCTATGAAGATTTTTATGTAGCATAGTTTGTTGCCATTATACAAGCTTTTAAAAGCATGACATGCTAGATATCTATTTACTCAGCATAACATCATCTTTCACATTATACAAAAAAATTGGGGTAACTATTGTGGGTTTTTTTTTATTCCTTAAAGTGTATTTTTTCAAAAAACATTGCGTTTGAAAGACCACTGTGCAAATACTGTGTGGCATAAAAATTTGCAACAATTGCAGTTTTATTCTCTAGGGTCTCTGCTAAAAAAAATATATGTGTGGGAGTTCTAAGTAGTGTTCTAGCAAAAAATACTAAGTGCGATCACTCTAAAAGCAATTTTTGTCATCCGATTTTTGCTGATCGTGTGTACTAGGCATAGGGACTCCTCCCCCCTCCCTCAATGTGTCATCGCTGGTGGCTGGAAAGCAAAGGTAAGGTGAACATTTGCAGGAGGGGAACTGGGCTACAGGGCCAAATCACAGGATAACTTTAAAAATAAATTATAGGTATGACCATTTGCTAGGTACCTTATAATAAGCTTACCTGTAGGGCAAAGTTTAACCCCTTCACGTTGACTGTACGCAAATATGCGGCCTCACTGGACTGGGCTTTTTTCCATGGGCGGGCCCCTTCATGCTGGGAACGCGCTACACGGTGCGCTCCCAGCACAGAGACTGGGGTATCATTGAGAACCCCGGGCCCCGTTCTAATGATCAGGACCTGGAACGTCCAAATCCAGGTATCCTGATCGCTGTCAGTGGACGAGACAGGTACACTGTACCTTTCTCTGTCCTTGCAAAAAAAAGTGTGTAGAAAAAAAAAAATATATTAATAATAAAAAAATAAAATAAATAAAAAAAATACCTAGATCAAGGTTCGATCCAGGTCAACCCCAGGGATAGTGTTTGTGCCAAGGTCAGGATCAAATGTCAAGGACAGGTCAAAGGTCAGGGTCAGTATTTTTTTTGGACAGGATTTTTTTTCTTTAAATTTGTATCAGTGTCAGTTAGTGTCAGTGTTGGTGTGTTTTAGGCAGGATAAAAAAAAACAAAATGGGCACTATTATTTCTGGGCTGTACTATGAGTACATACAACAACTAACGTACACATATGTGATGTCACTGTGATCATCAGGAGCAGTAGAATTTATTTTGGGTTGTTCTTTGGTGGTAGGTTGTGGTAGTAGCAAGAAGCATACAGTTACATATTAAAAAAAATGTTTTTGTTTTTTTTTACTATTTTGGGACAGTTTTCCTTTGATAATAAAAAAAAAAACAGGAGATATCCATTACCATTTACCACCAAAAAGCCTAATTTGTCCTGAAAAAAAAAAACAAGGTATAATCCACCTGGATGCACAAAGTAGTTGTGATGATATTTACGGTTTTACTTATGCCCTGTACACACGACCGGTTTTCCCGTCGGAAAAAACTCTGAAGGTTTTTCCGATAGATTTTCGGCGGAATTCCGCTCAAGCTGTCTTGCATACACACGGTCACATCAGTTTCTGACCGTCCAGAACGCGGTGACATACAACAAGTACGACGCGACTAGAAAACGGAAGTTCAATAGCCAGTAGCCAATAGCTTCTGTCTCGTACTTGCTTCAGAGCATACGTAGTTTTTGGTACGTCGGAACAGCATACAGACGAGCGGTTTTCCCGATTTTTCCCAGAATTGGTTCCGTCGGAAAAATTTAGAACATATTCTCTTTCTAGGTCCGTCAGAATTTTCGACGCAAAAAGTTCGATGGGTCATACACACGATCGGCATATACAATGAAAAGTTCACGTCTGACTTTTTCTGTCGGACATTCCGCTCGTGTGAACACGGCATAACACAGGTCAAGATTGCAAAATTGGGCTTAGGCATTTCGATTTGTTTTACCCTTAGGCGCAAATGGGTTCAAATTAGAGTTCCACTTTAAGTAAACCTGCCATCGATTTAAAGGGTAACTGTAGCTATGGGAAAATCTGACCTCTATGGGCCACCATGATGAATGAAAATTGGTTGCGTGTAAAGGGAAAGGACCCCTTTACCAGTTCACAGATCAGATAGGGTCACCCGGTGTAGAATTGGTGACCCGCTTCTTGAATGTCCCATCGCTGGGGAACGGGCAAACCAATTCCTCATCTCTGCTCGTTAGTTTATTTTAAATGCAAAGATGATCTTACTTTTTCTGTAAAAGTCAAATCCATCAACTTGTCTATTTTGAAGCCAAGCGTCTATTTTTTTCTGAAAAAAAAATTATATTTTGTTTCTGAAGTGCAATCATACATTTCTTAATTTATATTCAATCCCCATGATATTTGACCCAGATATGAAGCAATTTAATTGCAAATTAGAAATCTGGACTGTTCTAGAACTGCCTGGATCGTAATGTATCACACAAAATCTAATCTGATGTGTTTCCTGTATTTATTTTGTTGATTGGACAGCTGGAAAAGTCACTTTTTTTGCATTTTAATGAGCTGCAAAAAGAAAAGTCAGTCATGAGAGAAATACAAGGCCTGTCACTGCTGAAAATGCTAGTTTCCTGGCTGTTGGTTGCTTCGGTACTGACCTGGGTTGGGTATGCAGATGGGGAGTTCTGCCAGTATGACATTTTACCTATATACAGTGGGGAAAATAATTATTTCATTCCCTGCTGATTTTGTAAGTTTGACCACTTACAAAGAAATGAAGGGTCTATAATTTTTATCATAGGTGTGTTTTAAAAGATAGGGAAAGAATATCAACCAAAAATCCAGAAAAAACACATGATACAAATATTATAAATTGAGTTGCAGACAGTTCAGTGAGTAAAATAAGTATTTGATTCCCTAGCAAAAACATGACTTAGTACTTGGTGGAGAAGCCCTTGTTGGCAAGCACAGAGGTAAGACGTTTCTTGTAGTTGGTGACCAGGTTTTCACACATCCCAGGAGGGATTTTGGTCCACTCTTTACAGATCTTGTCTAAATCCTTAAGGTTTCTTGCCTGTGGCTTGGCAACTCGAAGTTTCAGCTCCCTCTATAAATATTCTATAGGATTAAGATCTGGAGACTGGCTAGGCCACTCCATGACCTTAATGTGCTTCTTCTTAAGCCACTCCTTTGTTGCCTTGGCGGTATGTTTTGGGTCATTGTCATGCTAGAAGGCCCATCCACGGCCCATCTTCAGTGTCCCGTCTGGGGGAAGAAGGTTCTCATCCAAGATTTTACATTACATGGCCCTGGTCATTGGCCCTTCAAGTGGCAAAGTTGGTCTGTACCTTTAGCAAACAAAGAGCCCCAAAGTATCATGTTTCCACCTCCGTGCTTGACTGTAGGGATGGTGTTCTTCGGGTCATAGTCAGCATTTTTCTTCCTCCAAACACATCTAGTTGAGTTAATGCCAAACAGTTTTGGTCTCATATGACCACAGCACTTTCTACCATTCCTTCTCTGAATCATTTAGATGTTCATTGGCAAACTTCAGACGGGCCTGTACATGTGCCTTCTTGAGGAGGGGGACCTTGCGGGCACTGCAGAATTTCCATCCATGGTGGCGTATTGTGTTACCAATGGTTTGTTTGGTTGTTTGGTGACTGTGGTCCCAACTGCCTTGAGATCATTCACAAGCTCAAGTTCAGGGCTGATTACTCAATTACTTCATGATCATCCTCACCCCATGAGGCGAAAACTTGCATGGAGCTCCAGACCAAGGGCAATTGATGGTTATTTTGTATTTCTTCCATTTGTGAATAATCGCTCCAACAGTTGTCTCCTTCTCACCAGGCTTCTTGCTGATGGTCTTGTAGCCCATTCCAGTCTTGTGCAGGTCTACAAATCTTGTCCTTGCCGTCCTTTGACAGTTATTTGGTCTTGCCCATGATGGTGAGGTTTGATTGGAAGAAAGAGATTCTGTGGACAGGTGTCTTTTATACACATAACAAGTTGTCATTAGGAGCAGCTTCCCAAATTGACAGGACTAATCTGTGTACCACATGAACACATACTGTAGCCCGTCTGTGGGAGCCAGAATTATTGTTGGTTGGTAAGGGATCAAATACTTATTTTACTCACTGAACTGCAACTCAATTTATAATGTTTGTATCATGTGTTTTTTTCTGGATTTGTGGTTAATATTCTGTCTCTATAATTAAAATACACCTATGATAAAAATGATAAACACTTAATTTATTTGTAAGTGGGCAAACCTACAAAATCTGCAGGGAATCAAATATTTATTTTCCCCACTGTACTTGTATTAGGTCAGTGACTGACTGTTTTAAGGCCAGAAATTGCCAGGCAGTATACAGTGGGGCAAAAAAGTATTTAGTCAGCCACCAATTGTGCAAGTTCTCCCACTTAAAAAGATGAGAGAGGCCTGTAATTGTCATCATAGGTATACCTCAACTATGAGAGACAAAATGTGGAAACAAATCCAGACAATCACATTGTCTGATTTTTGAAAGAATTTATTTGCATGTTATGATGGAAAATAAGTATTTTGTCAATATCAAAAGTTCATCTCAATACTTTGTTATATATCCTTTGTTGGCAATGAAAGAGGTCAAAGGTTTTCTGTAAGTCTTCATAAGGTTGTCACACACTGTTGCTGGTATGTTGGCCCATTCCTCCATGCAGATCTCCTCTAGAGCAGTGATATTTTGGGGCTGTCACTGGGCAACACGGACTTTCAACTCCCTCCAAAGGTTTTCTATGGGGTTGAGATCTGGAGACTGGCTAGGCCACTCCAGGACCTTGAAATGCTTCTTACGAAGCCACTCCTTCATTGCCCGGGCGGGGTGTTTGGGATCATTATCATGCTGAAAGACCCAGCCACGTTTCATCTTCAATGCCCTTGCTGATGGGAGGAGGTTTGCACTCAAAATCTCATGATACATGGCCCCATTCCTTCTTTCATGTACATGGATCAGTTGTCCTGTTCCTTTTGCAGAGAAACAGCCCCAAAGCATGATGTTGTCACCCCCATGCTTCACAGTAGGTATGGTGTTCTTTGGTTGCAACTCAGCATTCTCTCTCCTCCAAACACGACGAGTGGTGTTTCTACCAAACAGTTCTACTTTAGTTTCATCTGACCATATGACATTCTCCCAATCCTCTTCTGGATCATCCAAATGCTCTCTAGCAAATCTCAGACGGGCCCGGACATGTACTGGCTTAAGCAGGGGGACACCTCTGGCACTGCAGGATCTGAGTCCCTGGCGGTGTAGTGTGTTACTGATAGTAGCCTTTGTTACGTTGGTCCCAGCTCTCTGCAGGTCATTCACTAGGTCCCCCCGTGTGGTTCTGGGATTTTTGCTCACCGTTCTTGTGATCATTTTGACCCCACGGGGTGAGATCTTGCGTGGAGCCCCAGATCGAGGGAGATTATCAGTGGTCTTGTATGTCTTCCATTTTCTAATTATTGCTCCCACAGTTGATTTCTTCACACCAAGCTGTTTGCCTATTGCAGATTCAGTCTTCCCAACCTGGTGCAGGTCTACAATTTTGTTTCTGGTGTCCTTCGACAGCTCTTTGGTCTTCACCATAGTGGAGTTTGGAGTGTGACTGTTTGAGGTTGTGGACAGGTGTCTTTTATACTGATAACAAGTTCAAACAGGTGCCATTAATACAGGTAATGAGTGGAGGACAGAGGAGCCTCTTAAAGAAGAAGATACAGGTCTGTGAGAGCCAAAAATCTTTCTTGTTTGTAGGTGACCAAATATTTTTTTTCCACCATAATTTGCAAATAAATTCTTTCAAAAATCAGACAATGTGATTGTCTGGATTTGTTTCCACATTTTGTCTCTCATAGTTGATGTATACCTATGATGACAATTACAGGCCTCTCTCATCTTTTTAAGTGGGAGAACTTGCACAATTGGTGGCCGACTAAATACTTTTTTGCCCCACTGTATATTTTAGCAAAAGATGAGCAATGGAAGCCTCCATATTTCTTTTTTAGCAGGTTTAATTAAAAGGAAACAGTAATGGGTTAGGTCCATTTTAATTTCTATTGTTAAAGCAGAAATTCAGACAAAAATATCAAGAGGAAAATAAATAGCCCATTAAAAGATAACAAAACAAAACCAACATTTACTATTGATCCAGAAAATACTCCAGCAGTCCTTTTTTTTTTCTGCCACTAGATGTCTACAGTTTGAAAGCCAGTTTCTTTTTATCACTTCCTCTAGGCCCAGATCATCTTCGACCCCCGGCAGCCTATGACTAGACAATGAAAGAAGGAGCACAGGGATGAGCTAATCTTTTAATCACTCTGCTCTCTTCTTCTATCAGCATGTATCTTGTCGGTATATGAACTGATTGGTTTCTTGTGCTGCTTCTTCCTCTCACACTTCAACCCTGCTGTAAAGGGGCTGCAATAGGCTAATACCAGGTTGAATTTGGGTACCTGCACTGCTCGTATAAAAGAAATTACCTTTATCTGGGCAGCACAGTGGTGTAGTGGATAGCACTTTCGCCTAGCAGTAAGAAGGGTCGCTGGTTCGAATCCCAGCCACAACACTACCTGCCTGGAGTTTGCATGTTCTCCCTGTGCCTGCGTGGGTTTCCTCCCACACTCCAAAGACATGCTGGTAGGTTAATCGGTTCCTGTCTAAATTGTCCCTAGTATATGAATGTGAGTTAGGGACCTTAGATTGTACGCTCCTTGAGGGTATAGGGACTGATGTGAATGTACAATGTATATGTAAAAGCGCTGCGTAAATTGACGGCGCTATATAAGTACCTGAAATAACTAAATAAATAAATTAGCAAATGCAGAGCTGCATTATTTTATGTCATTTATATTTAGTGTTTTGATGTTCAGCTTTAATTTTTTTTAAGTATTTAAAGCATAACTCGACTTTGTTGAGAAAAAAATCATTCCCCTTTGGGTGATCTATGTACATTACAAGGATTTTAACAAACTGTGTGGCAGATTCCTACCTTTTGTTATTCTGACGAAATTCCTGTGTGAGTCCATGGTAAGTGAATCTAATGGGAGTGATTTCATAATTATCAACCAGCTGCTGCACCTGCAGGGCTCTAATGAGAAAAATCGCTGGGTCTGCATGCCTATAGATGTGATTTCCTATTGGGAGTATCTCACCAAAAATGACATTTTTGTTGCAGGGGATGCCTGAAATCTGACTTGTATCTTAGACAGACTTCTGGGAAAGTTAGTGAGCCAATCACACTAGCAGGAAATTATGTTTCTGGGGCCTCAAGGTAGACCATATTGCATTGCATTTTACAGAAAATTACAGCGGCTGCAGACTGAAAAGGAAAGGTAATTTTTCATAGCATTCAATTACAATATGACTTGACTCGCAATTCTAAACGCTATTTTTTTTTTATTTGCTATTTTTTTTTTCCACGAAAGTGCAGTTACCCCTTTAAGTTGTTGTTTAAGGGCATATTCACTCCAGAATGCGGTGCAGGAAACCCACTTTCCATGTGTGTTTCCAGCACCACGTTTAATCACTGGGTGTTCAATCTGCCGTGGATGTCAATATATTTCCAATGACATCCAAACACAGATTGCAAATGAAGTGCTTGCCTACACTGGATTGTATGGTACTGCAGTACCATGTGATTTGGTGCCATGTGTGCGTGCATGCACTACAATTTGTGCGATCAAATGAATGGGATAAAAATCACCCAGGAACGATGTCCGCGTGTGATTTAGATATGAACCTTTCCTTAGATTTTTTTTTTTTTTTCACTATCCCTATACGATCTTTGTTTTACAGATAACTATTTAATATCCAATAGCAATCACACAAATAGATAGACTTTGTACTTTATTATGCAATACTTCATAAATACCTGACTTAAATGAAAAGAAAATTCTTTTTAATATTTAGTTTTTTTTATTAGCATTTTTGATGCGTTTTTGATGTGTTTCCTGGATGCATTCCAGGTGCTTTTTTTTTTCTTCTTTTTTTCCATTTTTTTTCCCACTATACTGGGGTCCGGTGCGTTTGTGATGCGTTCCAGTGCATTTTGGTGTGTTTTTTGATGCTTTTTACCATGTTCCAGTACAGTCCAGTGCAGAAAAAATGCAACATGTTCTCCTTTTTTTTTCCCTGGAACTGGAACGCCTTGGAACTAACCGCACTGGAGTGAACTATGCTTTTGGAAACCATATAACCTACTTTCCATGCGTTTTTGATGCAGAAAAAAAAACTGGACTGCATGTGGTGTGAAGTGGCCCTTAGACAAGCTTCCACTTAACTGTCCTTTTTTCCTTTGTTTTATTCTGTGTATTTCTTGTGTTTTCTTTGCAAAGGGCTTTGAGAAGCTACCTTTAAAGGCACTATACAGATACTCCTAGTTTAATGATTTACCTGTTTAACTATTTAAGGACTGAGCCTCTTTTTTAGATGCGTTGTTTACAAGTTAAAAACAGTTTTTTTTTTTGCTAGAAAATTACTTAGAACCCCCAAACATTATACATTTTTTTCTAACACCCTAGAGAATAAAATGGTGGTTGTTGCAATACTTTCTGTCACACCGTATTTGTGCAGCCGTCTTACAAACGCACTTTTTTTGGAAAAAATATACTTTTTTGAATTAAAAAATAAGACAACAGTAAAGTTAGCCCAATTTTTTTTATATTGTGAAAGATACAGTAAAGTATACAGTAAAATAAAGTTCTTTTTTTTTTTATTATTATTATTATTAATACTATTATTATTATTATTATCCCACCCAAAACACTTTGGAAACTAGGAACTTTCAAGCTCCAGGCCCCAATACAGGATTACAGAAAGCCAAAAACACAGCTTTCTCCGCTCAGAAATGATAGTCTGGAACCTTGCATTAAAGAGCTTAACAAAAAGAAATTAAAAGTCAGCAGCTACAAATACTGCAGCTGCTGACTTTTAATAATCAGACACTTACCTGTCCCAGGGTCCAGCGATGCGGGGGATCGAAGCCCCGTCTCGTCTCCCCCTCTGCTCGGTGGCGCCGGCATTGTAACTGTGGGCGCCCGGCTTTGGCTTCACAGCCAGGCACCCACTGCGCATGCGCGATCGCCGCCGCGCGCCGTGATTGGCCGCGCAATCATCTGGGACCTGTGACGTGTCCCAGATGATTGACAAGAGGGAGGGGGCAGAGCTGATCTCCCTTCCTGCGCCGAGGGAAGTGCCCAGGCGCTGAAGGAGGCAGACTATGAGGGACCCCCTAGCAACAGGCATTTAGAGGTGAGTAAAAAATACAATTTTCTCCAAATTTTTTTTTTTAATGCACATAAATTATATATTTTTTTTGGGTGGAACTCCACTTTAAGCCATAATGTGAATCCTGTGTCATTTTCTCCTACATTTCCACAGTGGCAGAGCCTCACATTGTCACAGTAGATACAGTGGTGGAATAAGTGTAGCTACTCTACGACAGGAAGTGTGTTACAGACCAGGTCACCAGGTGAAGAACCACCACACCTAAGGACAGGTAAGATGCAGAATGCTACATTTATTTTTTAGATGTGTGACAATTTTTTCCCCAGAACTGTCTTATAGATGCAACAGAATAATAACACATGTGACACAATCAATAAATATTCTACATTCCTTTTCACTGATACGGTGGGTCTTTCCTTATGAATTTTTAGCAGCGGCAGCAGAACACAGTAACAGTGTCATAAATAGTAATCGCTTAAATTTGTCGCCTGCATTGGTACTGAGAAAATAGAAACGGGTTTCATGAATTTTGCACAAAGCTTGTGTTGCAAATGCCTTATTTACGGTAATCACCCCTATATGTATGGAGAAAGCAAACTGAAAGACTTTGCACAATTTTTTGATTCACCCAGAATAGACTTCTGTGAATTGATTAGTCTATGAGCAAATGTTCTGGCAGCATAGATTGTAGTAGTAGCAGTATAATCAACCATAGCTGTTCGTCTACAAAACGAGTGCCTTGGGTGGTCTGCTGTATAGACATAATGACTTCCAGCTCTGGAAGAAAATGATAAAACCAAGCTTTGGTCATCTTTGGGTACCACTTCAAAGACCCGATGCAACAATCAGGTGAGGATTGGGCTGTGTGGGGCGTCTTTAGAAAGATATGGTAATTCTAATGGTCAGAGATACTGAGAATCATATTTAGAGACTTTCAAAGTTATTTAAAAGTCTGTATGCACTAGGGCCTTTCCGTGGATGAGTTTACCCATATAGGCAAAACTTCTACTCATCAGTGACAAACTACAGCATGGTGGACCCAGGATGTTTCAACAGTGAGCAGATGTCTCATTCTTTATTATTGATGATGAATCATCTGCCCATTTATGGCCAATCTGAAGCTTCATAAAAAAAACCCTGTTGCCAACTTAACAAAAATGCTGGTAAAAGCACAGAAAAAATATTATAAATTGCTTGCAGGGATTTTTCATTTCCGTAAACACATTTTTTACTCACTTGCAATGTGCCTTTGAAATTTCATAGGAATTTGACCATTCCAGAAAGAGTCAATTTCCTAACACAGCCACAGATCTCCCTCTCTCCTTGCAGGTCATAGCCCTCTCCACTTCGGTCATGTCTAACTACTGTCTGTGCTGTTACAGCTCCTCTGTTTCTCCCATCAATTTCTTACATAACTTAACGTCCGAGAATGGCGTACTTACGGCTTTGACGGCCGCAACAAGGTTCATTTTTCACCTATAAGGTGCATTTGAATCTTTAGATGTAAACACCATATTTGGCTTTATTCACAGTATAGTTTGACACAAACTTATATGGAATACTTTCAGGTCATTTTAATGAGCACACTACTAACCCCAATGGTTTCACTTCCGGCGGGCAATTGGCTTCAGGGTGAGGCGTGGAACGCACGACGAGCGGCCATCTTGCCCGAATACCGGAAGTGTCATTTTTACACAATGTGGAGTTGCCCCTCATCAACAAGATTACTCCCTCTATATATATCTTGCTGGCTGCAGTGGGGGGACCCCCCAGATGATGTCTAAGAGGACGAAACGCGCCGGGTAGGACCCCACTGCCGCCATATTTTTACAGCGCTGATTTTACAAGACTTACATGTGAGTGTACTTCTTATTTTAAATAAATTTTGATACTTGTTTTATGGAATTACGCTATGTGGCCTTTTTCCTTCTTGCTTTACATCATCACCATCTACTCCTCATCCTGAGGGACACACAAGTCCACGGTTTACTTTTAGATGTCCATCTTCACCATCTCTCCGGAACATCTATCATCACCCACCACCCAAGCCTGATTCGACCCATCTGGGCGTATGCCCTCCTGGGTCCACAAGATCTGGTAAGCCTTCCTATTTTCGGTGGTGGTGTGCCTCTCCTGTCTTCACTTTGGATGTCACGCATTTGAACTGTTTTTCACACAAAGTCACTACATTTATATGGACCATCAACTCTTATGAGTCATATAAACATAAGGACTTTTTCCTTTTTTCTCAGATGCTTTTTCACTATTAGCTGGACTTCATTGTCCCTATATTGAACTTTTTAGTTTTTCAGCGCTACACATATTTTTGTTTTAACTTAATATGTAGCTGTCAGGGAAGAAATTGAATAGTATAGAGCAGCCATTCTCAACTAGGGTTTCATGGAATGCTGAGGTTCCTCCAGAGGCTGCTAGGGGTTCCTTGAGCTGTAGCTTATTAAAACAAAAAAGGAAGGTTTCCCCACATTGGGGTTTTTAGGCAGCACAAAAACAAATGTAGTCAATGTTGTATGAAAAAATATAACACTTTTATTGGATAATAATATGTATCATCAGAGTTAAAAACAATGAGCTCCAGTGGGAATTATTTAAAAGAATAATTTGGCTGAACATACAAAAGCAGACATTTGTTCATAGCAATATTTTATATCATGAACATTAAACCTGACGCGTTTCAACCCCTATAGTTAGGGTCTTCTTCAGAGGATCAATCTGCTGGGGAGAACATGAAAGTAGAGTTGATATACATATACATGTTCCATTCATATAAATATAATATGAGCTACATTGATTGTGCGATACATCAGTACAGTATAGTTACCAAGTAAAAGTATGTCCAACGAAAAACACAAGTTCCCACATGGAGATCCCTTTAAAAATTATATTGCTTTGTCCTCTTCTCCAGAGGGGGATTCCAACCTCCTCTACCGCCGCCACAGCCCAGACCAGGATAGTGAGAAACAACGTGGCTTACGAGAGGTCACACTTTTGAGCACCGCCCGCCAGAGCAGACAACCAACCGGAAAGCACCAAATTACCTGTGATAAAGATTTGCAAGGAAACAATAATAACTAAAAAACCCATATGAAAGTAGTTAGGTTTGATCTGTGGGCTAAAAGAGCCACTCAGAAATCAAGGGCATTATAGGTATGATATCTATGGCCCAAGCCAAATGGGAGTTCTGAACCATATTTTTCTGGTGTATGTTTAAAAAGGGATTACCATATAGAGAAACAAATATGGTAAATGCGATAAGTATTGTATCTGTGCTAGAAAAAGAAATAGTAGTGGCAAAGTAAAGGGAATAAGAAAGAGGGGGTGAGGGAGTGAAATAAAGCATACAATCTAGGTGTGGTAGAATGTGAAAAAGAGCATGTAGGGTGCAAACGAGTGCCAGTGAGTGGAAGGGGGAGGAAAGGATGGGGGAAGGGGGGGGAAGGGGGAGGGGGGGAAGGGGGAGGAGGGAAAGGGGGGGGAGAGAAGGGGAAAGGAAGGGGGACCGTGGGGGAGTGGTGATGTAATAAGATAATTTATTATTATTACCTCAAACAGGTGCTAAATGGCACATGTGGATGCATCGAGTTGTCCCATACACCTAAACTGTTGCTTGTTGGCCAACCCGGGATTGGTCATAAGCTGTATAAGACTCAGGTGATAGTATCCAAAAACTGAGTCAACCAGTCTGGAAGTAAGCAAAATATATAATTGTAAGGAGTGTGACCACATATATTATCGGTGGTCGAGAAATATTATCAATCATAGGGGTCAGTAAACCCCGATTAGTTGGGGCAACACGATGCTATATAACACATGGCTATAAAGGTGTACTTACTGTGTGGTAGACGAAAAAGACAGCAGAAGTAGTGACAGGCAGCAGGGTGTGTTTGCAGTTCACCAGACAGGAGGAGATTAAAAACATACATCAAGTATAGGCTTTTATACCCATAGTTAGAGGGGCGTGTATACCTTGCATCTTATCTATCCAGGTGTGCGCAATCCGGTGATGATCCCATGACGGGCGGCAAGGCGGCCATCATGGCAGCCAAGTGTGGTCTCCCTGGCGTTCCGGAAGAGCGACGCTCCGAATTCTCGTCATCCTCGCCGAAATCTCGCGATGTCTATGACGTCACGTCGCTCGCGCGGGGCCCCGCGCATGCGCAGTGACGGAAGGCATCCGAGGATGTTCCGGAATGCCGCTGGCAAGGAGAAAAAGATTCCCAGCGCGGCGCCCGGTGGCTAGCCAAGCGTCCAAAGGGAAAACATGGGGGGGGGAGGAGCCGCCTAACCGCGGGTGGGCCCGTCCCACCCCCCTCACCTTGCCGGGAAGGCACGTCGCAAATCACTCCTGCCCCGGAGATGACAGCAGAGAGAGTGCCAGAGCTCCCCCAGTGGTGGGAAAAAGCAACTTCAAAAGGGGAAAAAACAAATACAGATTGTAGGGATTACATTTTTCACAGTTCAAAGTTAACAACATTGTTGCATATCTTATGTATACATAATCATATAGGGAGCTTCAGTAAAGAATAGGAGCAACTCAATCACATGTATAGATAACTTTACACCGTCAATTAAGGATAAATAAAAACAGCAAAAACAAATCGATGGAATATGGTAGAAGATGTAATTGGATCAGCATCAGGGGAGAAGTTGGAAAAACAGAAGGGGAACGGGACATGGTCACTGATACCAAGTATTTTCTATTACTTTGGACTGTACTATATTATAACCAAACCAAGGGGGACATGATTATTGTGTTTTGCCAGAGACAAAGCCTTTTAAGAATGGAGCAAACGAGATGGCCTCGTTCAATCCTGGGAACAGGGTGGAATTTAATTTAAATATCCACCTCTGCTCGTGCTGCAATAGAATTTTGTTCCAGTCGCCGCCTCGCACTGGTATATGAATTTGGTCGAGAGCGACGAAGGATACTGTGGGCATTCTGTAGTTGTGAATTTCCATCACATGTCTCCCGAGCGGCACATACGGGTTACCAATTTGCATATGATAAATGTGTTTAGATATGCGCTGGTGAAACTCTTGTTTGGTCTTTCCGACGTAGTGTGCTCCACATTCGCAAGACATAAGGTACACTACGCCACGTGTTTGACAGTTGGTGAAATGTGACGGTTTAAAGGTTGTCCCATTTGGGAGGATAAAGGTCTTTTCACGTCTTATATATGGGCAGCAAGAGCAGTGTCCACAAGGGAAGGATCCCAGGATGGAACAATGCCTACGTCTTTTTTGTGCCGTTTTGAACTCACTCTGAACTAATTTATCCTTTAGTGAGGTTGCTCGTCTGAAAGTGATTGGGGGGTTTCTGCAATGAACCTACTAACTTTTGGGTCATCTCGGAGTATAGGCCAATGCTTACGGATAATGTTTCTAATCTCATTATGTTGTTTGGAGAAGCGCAGGATCACCCTGGTGTGATCAATACCGGGGTCGCCCCTAGCCCTTTCCCCAAACAATAGTGTATGTCTGGATTGTGCAGCTGCGCGATTGTACGCTTTGCGTAGGATTGAGCGGCTGTAACCCCGTGCTAGTAGTCTGATTTGTAACTTCTGTGCTTCTTGTTTGAAGAGGACCTCATCAGAACAATTCCTGCGTAAACGCAGGTACTGTCCATATGGAATAGACCTCTTCAAACCTGTGGGGTGAAAGCTATCCGCATGGAGGATGGTGTTTCCTGCGGTGCTTTTCCGAAACAAGGTGCTGGAGATGAGATCCTCAGAAGTACGTCTTAGCTGCACATCCAGGAAGTTTATTTGATCACGATCATAAGTCATAGTGAACTTGAGATTGCGTTCATTATGATTGATGTGGTCAAAGAACTTCAATAATGATTCCACGGGTCCCTCCCAAACTAGGAGGACATCATCGATGTATCGTCGCCACATACGTATACAGCTCACGTATGCGGCGAGGCCCTCATCCTCTCCGAGTGCCCTCTCCCACTCCCCCAGGTACAGGTTGGCGTAGGCCGGGGCACAACACGTGCCCATAGCCACGCCCTGCACCTGGAGGTAGTGGGAGCTGTAGCTTATTGACCTTCTATTTGATGGTGCCTGCATAATTCCAGGGTCAACACCACCAGACAGAGCCAACAGTATGGTACCATTGATATTTTTAGCTGTCTAGGATGGCGTTCTGACCACCATTGTAAGGGTTGCATTCTTCTTTCTGACCACCAATGTAAGGGGCATTTTACAATTTGATCCCTGATGATTTGAATGTAGTAAGGGTTCTCCAAGACCTGAAAATTACTTTTACAGTTCCTCTGGTATAAAAAATTTTGTGGAATGCTAAGGTTCCTCCAGAGGCTGCTAGGGGTTCCTTGAGCTGTAGCTTATTGACCTTCAATTTGACGGTACCTGCGTAGTTCCAGGGTCGACACCACCAGACAGAGCCAGCAGTATGGTACCATTGGTATTTTTAGCTGTCTAGGACGGCATTCTGACCACCATTGTAAGGGTTGCATTCTTCTTTCTGACCACCAATGTAAGGGGCATTTTACAATTTGATCCCTGATGATTTGAATGTAGTAAGGGTTCTCCAAGGCCTGAAAATTACTTTTAGAGTTTCTCTGGTATAAAAAAGATTGAGAAAGTCTAGTATAGAGTGTCACGTGAGTGACAGATCTGAGTCTGCTCTGTCTGCTGCGTCATATCCAAGATGGTGGCACCTAGCAGCAGTTTCAGGCCTTCTGGGTGTCTACGTAAGGGTCTCTTTTAAAGGTAAATTAGAGGCATAAAATACATTAAATATACATATAATTTTTGGGAAGATTACTGTTGAAATGATTGGTCTAGCTGCTGTCTATCTTTAAACCTTTACATTTGCTGTGTAGCTGTGTAGCCTATTACCCGATCTTATTAGGCATTTTTTATGTGGCAAGAGTCTGACTAGTGTCTACTGAACATATCAAACAGTCAAGTGGGTTCATTAAAATACATGTCTACAGTTACAACATTTATCTCATGGATTTCCAGCTCTGATAAACTCCCAAAATAATTTTTACCATGTATCTTAGTATAATCTACTGCACGTTTTTAACGATTTGCTCACCTCTAGCTAAAATGTCAGCAGTATGTGAGTGGAGGAGGATTATAGCCAACAATTTCTAAGTGGAAATATCCAGCCATAAACTACTTTTTATCATTTTGTTCTCTCTTTGGAATTATGTTGCAATTCTCTTTATAGCCCTCAAGTACAGTCTACAGCAGTAATCGTTCTTTATGGGCAATATCTGAAGAGGGGCGACTAATGAGTTAGAGGGAAAGACTCCAGATTTTTACAGACTACAGCTACAGAGAACGGAATCTGCCACCTAATGATGAAAATTTACAAACAGGGAATACGGTATTTAAAGGAAACATGGCATGAGAGAAACATGAAGGCTGCCATTACTGTAAATGCTAGTTGCTTGGCTGTCATGTTAAATGAGAAGTATGGGGTTATGAAAAAAAGATCAAACCTCCATACTTTCCTCTATCCTGCAGCATTGTGTGATGCTGCAGATGTCCCAAGAACTGTGCGATCACATGACCGCTGATCACTCAGTTCTTAGTCTGCTCAGAACTCTGCTCTCCATTCTGCTCTTCCAGTGCTCGCTGGGGCGCCAGATTGGAGAAGGAGCAGAGAGAGCGGGAGAAGCTTGCTCTGGCTCTCATCCACATTCTGAGAAGCGGAGCCAGCTGTCAATAAGGCAGCCAGATGGATCCTGACAATATTGTTGGGATCCTTCCAGAGCCTAGAGTAGGCAATAGCCCCTATCAGCTGATTCTGGGTCACAAAAGAGCAAAAGTATATGCACTCTTGTGACCCACAAGAGAAGCATGGCCAAAAAAGTGTTGGTTATTCTTCTCTTTATACCATTTCTGTTCAATACTACCCTGTTTCCCCGAAAATAAGACCTAGCGTGATTGTCGGTGATGGCTGCAATATAAGCCCTACCCCCCAAATAAGCCCTACCCTGTTTCGCCAAAAATAAGCCCTACCCTGAAAATAAGACCTACAAGGACCTAACTAGGGCTTATTTGGGGGGTAGGGCTTATATTGCAGCCATCGCCGACAACCACGCTAGGTCTTATTTTCGGGGAAACAGGGTATAAGTCACTGACTTGGAACAAACATGTACAGAACATGCATGACTTTGACTTAGCCTCTGTATACTTACTTGATCTGGGTCAGTGACTCAGAAAGTATTGAAGCCAGCAGTTCAGACAACTCTCATATTCAAAGTGAAGAAGACTGGGCACTGGCATAGTGTGGATACATCCCTGCTGTGGAGCCAAGGTTCCTCCAGAGGTTTCTAGGGGATCTGTAAGCTGTGGCTGAGTGACAACCTAATTGAAGGTGCCTGAACAGTGCTGGAGTCAATGCCACTTGGAAGAGCCAGCGGCATGACACCAGTTTTTGTTGCAATCTGTAGGGAATGACAGCCATTGTAGGTGTTGTTCCGACCACCATTGTTAGGGGGCATCCTTCCTACTGACCACCAATTAAATTTTTAACAGCAGTTCCCATAGACCTAAAAATTATATCAAGTGCTCTTCTGGAGTGAAACGGTTGAGAAAGGCTGCTTTAATATGACAAACACAATGTAAAATTCCACTCACATTTTTTTTGCAATGTTAAATAAAAACTGTACGTTTTAAACTTATATAGTATATTTCTATGACTGCAGGATTCCTCCTATGGAGCTTGTTCCATATGGCCAGTGCACAGTGATAAATCCTCTGGCCAGGATGTGAAGCAGGCATGCCTTCCTGCTAGCATATGTATCATCAGAATCCCCACCTCCACTTTTCTTTAGATTCTTGCTAGTAATGTGCTGGTTACTAAATTCTGGGGTCATACCCCTTCCTCACCCTCACAACTCAACTTGGCCCCTATCCTTTTTTTTTTTGCTCTGTCCTATTGATTTGTTTTATTGATAACCGATTATATTAATTTAAAGCGTTACTAAACCCACAACAGTAAAACCAGTCTCTATATGCAGTAAAGCATGCTTGTTATACTTAATGTGGAACCTAAGGGGTTAATCCTGCACATTGTGTAAAAAGGCTGTTTGATCCTGTCTTCTCTGATCCTCCCCTTCTTCCCCAGTCCCCAATCTATCTTCTGATAGAATAGAGCCTTGGGGACACTCTGCACATGCTCAGTTTGGTGTGTATTGCTAGAGAGTTTTTTGTTTTTTCTTTTCTTGGGAGGGTGCATGTGATTAGCACAGAGTCAATCAGCACTGTCCAGACAGAGGGTCAGGAGTCATGCAGCTTCATAGGACAGTCAGAGAAGAATGAAAACTCTTCCTACAAGCTTTAACCAGACACTGATAGAAGTCACAAGACTGATATACTGCTGATGAAAAAAAGGTATTTAGCAGTTTATATTTACTAAAACCAGAGCTTTTTTTCAGTAGGAATGCGGGGAACGCAGTTCACGAGTGGGAACGCAGTTCCGGCACCTCCAGCACTGAATGTATCTAATGGAAAGGGGTGCTGGAGTGTCCTGGAGGGTCTACTGGTGCTGGCTGCTGGGGGATCTATGGTTGCTGGAGGGGATCTGTTTTTGTGTGATTGCCTATTGTTGCTGGGGAGGTCTATTGTTGCTGGTGAGGGATCTATTCTTGCTGGGGGAGGTTATGTTGCTGGGGGGTCAACTGCTGCTGGAAGGGATCTACTGTTAATGGAGGGGTCTATTGTTTCTGGCTGCTGGAGAGTCTATTGATGCTGGCCGCTGGGAGATCTGGTCTTGCTGCCGGGGTGATATTTTGTTGCAGGTGTCCTATGTTGCTGGAGGGCCTATTGTTGCTGGGGGGGGGGGGGGTATATTGCTGCTGGCTGCAGTTGATCTATTGTACTGCTTTTCTTGTTATCATTACCAATTTCCATACAAATTACTTTAGCATAGCATGACATAATAATACTTGACTTTGTATTCTCTGAAAGAGACAGTGCTCGGAGGTGGGTAGGGGGTAGAATCAAGAGATGTTGCTCGGAGGTGGGTAGGGGGCAGAGACAGGAAGTGACTCAGAAGGTAAGAGTTCCAGCATATATTCTCTGAGAAAAAAGCCCTGACTAAAACTATTGCATTTCCATGTTCTGTGTACTGTGAGAGACCAGATATAGTGAATGCAGAGTCCTGGGTTTACTAACACTTTAATGTCAAACGTAATTTAATTATCAATTTCTCTTTATTAGGATATTTTTTAAAGCCTATCGCTGGGGAAGGTAGAAGCTCTCACTTGCAGTGGGGCTGCCCCCGCACTGCAAGCGTTAAATGCTCCTTTAGTTCTAAGGGGCTGGTAGTAGCAGTTTTACTTACCTGATCCTCCACTGTCCCAGCAGATGGCGCTCTCTTCTATGCCCCTGTGCTCTGTTGGTGGTCTGTCTCTTGGCATCCTCACATCCACTGTACAACTAGTGGCCCAGGTAGTCTGCAGGAGAAGGGAATCAGGTGAGTAAAACTTATTTTTCCATTATCCTTGACCTATGTTGGGGGGGGTAAGGAGACTGAACAGGAGACAGAGTGGCCTGGCTATGTGAGCATTGACGTTACATAGTTACATACAGTAGTTAATCAGGCTGAAAAAGACACAAGTCCATCTAGTTAAAAAAAAAAAAAAAAAATACAATCCCATATACACAATCCTTCACCCACAGTTGATCCAGAGGAAGGTGAAAAAACCCCCAGCAAAGCATGATCCAATTTGCTACAGCAGGGAAAGAAATTCCTTCCTGATCCCCCGAGAGGCAATCTGATTTTCCCTGGATCAACTTTACCTATAAATATCAGTACCCAGTTATATTATGTACATCATTTATATGTTCTTTGATATACAAGCACTGGTCTGAATGGCGCCGCTCCTCGCAGTCAGTTATTGCAGAAGTGAGTTTAATACATGTGAGTGTAATTTTACGGTTTAATAAAGTGTTCGTAATTTTACGTAGAGCACTTTTATTTTCTTTTGAGTCCTACATCCTGGTAAAAGATCTGTGGTGAGAGTGAGATGCATCTTTCTTTGGTGTCAACCCTATACCAGCATTAAAGGTAATACAGTGGAACCTTGGTTAATGAGTAACGCGGTTAACGAGCGTTTTGAAAGACGAGCAACTTTTTTTTTTTTATTCTGACTCGGTTTGCGGTGTTGTCTAGCAAAACAAACAGAATTCAAGCTAATGGGGTGTGCAGTACTGCATTTGGCCAGAGGTGCGGGGGTGCTGGTGGCACTCGGGACGGTTCGGAGCAATTCGGAAATACTCTGAATCACTCAGAAATACTCGGAAACACTCGGAAATACTTAATTCTCTAGTGTTCCCGAGCCTTTCCGAGGCTTTCCGAGTTCAGCTTCAGCTGTCTCTGGCCACATGCAGTATTGCATGCAATAGAAGTCAATGCAGAACGAATTATCTTTGTTTCAATTGACTTTTATGGGGAAACTCAGTTTGATATGCGAGTGCTTTGGATTACAAACATTCTCCTGGAACGGATTATGCTCGTAATCCAAGGTTCCACTGTATGCTGATAAAGAGGAGCTCCACCCACTGCCACGATTGGCACTTTTTGGGGGGAGGGGGGAGCAGGTACCTGGTTTTCACAGACTTGGCCTCCACTTCCGGGTAATATCAGTGATCTACAACATTTCCGGCCCCTTCTCCTTCCCCCTACTGCCTTGTGGGACACACAGAGGTCCCAGAAGACGACAGGACCATTCAGAAAGCGCAGTACAACTCCATCATGCACAGTAGGAAACCATCTGTGAAGCATGAAGACTTCACTGTCGTTTTCCCTTATGTACAATTCCGGCGGCGGCACCTGCACCCGAAGCAGTCTGATGAATCGGCTTGGGGTGCCGACATTGCAGGCTCCTTGGACAGGTAAGTGTCCTTATATTAAGACTCAGCAGCTACAGTACTTGTAACTGCTGACTTTTTTTTTTCCAGACTGGAGCTTCTCTTTAACCACTTGACCACTGGGCACCTAAACCCCCTTCCTAACCAGACCAATTTTCAGCTTTCGGTGCTCTCACACTTTGAATGACAATTACTCAGTCATGCAACACTGTACCCATTTGAAATGTTTGTCATTTTTTCACACAAATAGAGCTTTCTTTTGGTGGTATTTTTGCGCTATAAATCAAAAAAGACTTAAAATTCGGTAAAAAAAAAAAAAATTCTTTGTTTCTGTTAAAATTTATTGCAGAGTATTGGCAAGTATTGGCGAGTATTGGCAGAGTATTGCATAGTATTGCAGACTATTGCATTGCATAGTATTGCAGAGCATTGCATAGTATGGCAGAGTATGGGCACTGAGCAGCACTGTGGGCTGGATCTGTAGTGCCCACAGTGCTGCAAACGATCTCTCCCTCTCTCCTCTCACACTGTACCAATCGGTACAGAGAGGGGAGGGAGGAACCGGCGTCATGACATGGCGCCGGTTTGTTTACAAGTTATGCTCCGTCATTTGACGGAGCGATCACATGGTAAACGGACGCTATTAGTGGCCATTTACCGTGATCCTTGATCCCCTGGACGCGATTCTGTGAGGACGTCCATGGACGCCCACCCAGAATAAGCCGACCGCGCTGTAGCCGTCTTTCGGCTATGGCCTGGTCGGCATGTGGTTATTGACCTTTTGATTCAAAGGTCTATTCAAAATGGATGGTGGGGGTTACACTGGATTTGACATAAGAAAACGTGTACTTCACAAGATCATGAGAAAACATGTATTGCATAGACGCTCCTTTTATGATTTCCACTTTACTGCTTTTTGATTCACAATATTATTGTCACTTTGCATATGAATATATTTGGGTTTGATGATATTTTCTATGTGGATACTATTTATTCTTTATGATTCACTATAGTGATTAGTATTTTTTTCTGCTTGCACATACAGAGGGAGTTTTATCATATTTAATTAGATATAATGTGAATAATAGTAGATACAGTGTACCAGTACATAGAGACCAATTACATACACTTTGTTGTATTGCACAGTCATTTAGTGAGACATATTTTACAAACCTTTTGGTTTGAGAGTGATTTTTTACTTTTGGTCTTTGCGGCTAGGTTTTAAATTAGAGGTTAGTGCAAGATATTTTTTTGAAATAATGCATGGCAACACACAAAGGAAATGCATACTGACACATGGCAACGCACTTGCCCAGTGCTACAAGTAACCAGAGTTTTGTGCTTACACATGGATCTAAATGAGCCCTTATTGTGGTCTGTGTCCCCGCTGGTGGCCATATCCTGGTGACCATAAAGTAAGAGGAAATCCTAAGTTTGAGAGTTGTCATGAGAACAAAAAATTAAAGAATATCTTCCAATGGAGAGGAGTTCCTTCAGCTTGGAGAGATTTCCTCTAACTTCTTGTTGCATCTCCAATGCAGGAAATGAAGGGAAATCTCCCCTGCAAGATACAGACAGCAAAAAAACAAACTTGATAGGGAGTTTTAACCTTTTCTTTACACTATCCAAATGTTTACTTCAAACATTACAAAACATACAATTACAGTGTAAATATACAGATTTAAAATGACTCATGATTGCTTTTATATTCACCCCCAAAGCAGTCATTTTGAAATTAGCATTTTTAAGGTCAGCAATAGCAGACTGCTTATTTTTCTGAAAGTTTATCCTGCAGCCAGGACAAAAAAACTCAGTAATAAAAATGGAAAGTGAAATGCTGTTGGTATCTCTCTTTTTTTTTTTTTTGGATGTTTGATTGAGTTTTGAGTCTATCTATCTATCTATCTATCTATCTATCTATCTATCTATCTATCTATCTATCTATCTATCTATCTATCTATCTATCTATCTATCTATCTATCTATCTATCTATCTATCTATCTATCTATCTATCTATCTATCTATTTATCTATCTATCTATCTATCTATCTATCTATCTATCTATCTATCTATCTATCTATCTATCTATCTATCTATCTATCATCAGCCATAACTTTCTGACCACACACCTAATATTAAGCGGGTCCCCTTTTGCTGCTAAAACAGCTCTGACCCATTGAGGCATGGACTCCACTAGACCTCTGATAGTATGCCCTGGTATTTGGCACCAAATCATCAGTAGCAGATCCTTTAACCCCCATAAGTTACAAAGTGGGGTCTCCATGGATTAGACTTGTTTTTTAAGCACATCCCACAGATGCTCAATTTGGAGAACCTAGAGGCTAAGTCAACATCTCAAACTCGTTGCAGTGTGTCAGGGGGATTTATCCTGCTAAATAAGTGGTGTAGGTGTGTACTTGGGCAGCAACAATATTAGGGTACTGTATTTGGTACATGTCAAGTAACATCCACATGAATGGCAGGACAAAGGTTTCCCAGCAGAACATTGACTAAAGCATCACTCTGCCTCCACTGGTTTGCCCTCTTCCCATACTGCATCCTGGTGCCATCTCTTCCCAGGTAAGCACACGCACCTGGCCATACATATGATGTAAAAGAAAACATGATTCATCAGACCAGGCCAACTTCTTCCATTGCCCTGTGGTCCAGTTCTGATGATCACGTGCCCATAGTTGGCACTTTTGGCTGTGGACACGGGTCAGCGTTTTTTTTTAACATGCTGCCTAGTACTTGTGAAAATAAGAAAAAGCAGCTTTCCCTGTAATACTAAACTTGTGTGCAGAGCTGGGTTGCAGTGATTTAAAGGGATAAGGTGAGACATCATCTAAGAATTTCTGGTTTATGAATTGAATAATAAACAGTACAACAATGCAGTGGTTATTCTAAAGTACATGTATTACAGTCCAGTAGAAAGACAGTATAAATATGCAGAACTTATATGGGCAGTGTGCTTGAGGATTGCTTATTAAATGGGTCCTATTGGGCTTGCAGTGGGGCCTCCAGGGTATGTATGTGAGCCGCTCAGGCTGTATGGGAATGAAGTCCTATGCCCACCACTATGAGTGCTGGCAAAGAAGAGAGCTCTCCTATGCTCCAGGCAATGGTAGAGAGTGACTAGGTGTCCTGGGAGCCGCACATCAAGTCAGGAGGACCTGCTGTATTATAGTGAATGGCAGTCTCAGCCTGGACCACCACCAGGCCACAACCCAAAAAGGGGTTAGGCTGAGGTTCGAGGCGGCCCTTAACCGCCGATACTGTGAGCGCATTGGAGAATGTTGCTGCACCTTGCAATCTGTCGGAGGCACCAGGGATCTGGAGAACAGGACTGGGAGAATGCATATAATGGACTACTACCTTAGGAGGTATGCCTTGGCAGCCAAATAGAGATAGGAAGGTTTTAATTTCATTGTTCATGTTGAACTGTATGGTCAAGACTTTTACATAAAGTTGTATCAATTGTTCTAAGCCTGGTCTGAATTTATTGAAAGGGGTCCATGATGGTTCTGGTAAATGAAAGAACCAGTGTGAGTAAAGCACATGTGGGGTATGAAGCAAAGTTACTAGGGTCTACTGGGCAAGTTAAGCAAAAGGAATAATGCAACGGCTATCAGTAACTAAGTGTTAGTGCAAAGCATGTCGCAGCCGGTCAAGAAGCATGGTACTTGGTGCAGGTGATGGGTCCTCCAGTAGCGAGGGGGTGAGTGTTCTAGCTCCTTCCCCAGCAGTCAGTCTTCCATAGCAACCGGGACTGAACCCACGTTACAGAGGCCAGTAGCCTGGTCATGTGGTATGGGAAGGAAGAAGTTAAGGAGTGCGCGCATGAGGTCCACGCACAGTGCACGGCGGGACCCCATTCTGTAACAGAGGTATGCTGGACTGGTGGAGAGGGTATAGGATCAGCTGTTTCTCTCCTAAATGCAATATACATCAGGCAAACAGTATGTAGTGACATGGGACAGTACTTTCAGAGGAACTCTGTACTTTATTACTGCACACAATGTCAGGGCTCATCTCTAAGCCTGGGAACTGTCTTAATGTTAGACTTTCACATCACTGCTGTCCCTGCCTGTTCCAGGGCATTGATGACCGTGTTTACTGCGAAAAGTTACTCCCACGTGCAGGGTGAGTGGCCCTGCCCACAACGTGGCGTAGTCGAGAGGTAAACAATCTCACAAGCATCCCTGCCCCATTGGATGTGCAG
Source organism: Lithobates septentrionalis (assembly GCA_037952835.1). NCBI lineage: Eukaryota > Metazoa > Chordata > Amphibia > Anura > Ranidae > Lithobates > Lithobates septentrionalis. The sequence continues at coordinate 96,872 of JBBDGP010001990.1, read as the reverse complement.
CTACTAAGCATGGAAAACTCCTGCCCAAAGCTCATTGGCCCAGCAATGGCATCTAACTTCCGGGGTTAGGCCAAACATAAGCTCATCCCTAGTTACCATCACAGGATTATTTAACCCTTGTTGCAGCACAAAGCAAGTAAAACTAAAAGAGGTGTATATTTATTACAGTAAATGCAGCCTGTTGGAGCAATAAAGAAGGTTTAATAAATACAGAAGGTTTGAGATTTAAAAAGATACCACCGGGACCCCCGTAGGGGGCATCTTTTTCTGGGCTCCTCATCCTTTTGCTGTAAACATTGCACCAGCCATATTTTCACCTCTTGCGCCTCAAATATGCTAACCATGGACCAACTGTCCTAGTCTAAGGTACATGAGTGCCAAAATCTTTTAATAAATACAACCCTAGCTATGGTATGAGCTGTAGATGGAAGGAAGGCAGCCCACACAAATGCAGATCAAACAAACTTCATGTAGGTAGAGTCCTGATTGGCAACCAAATCGAGTTCCCTATTTCTTCAAGTCATTAGCACCGACCACCGCAGAGATTTACAGCTTAAATTGGCTGTGTAAATGGCAGGAGATTTTGCCGGCATTTATACATCTCTGTTACTTGTATATTCGCTGTCATGTATCTCAGCCTCCTTCACATTCCATCACATTATGAAATAGCTCCCTTACACAGAATGACAGTATCATGAATTCAAGCTGAAGTTAGGGAGGCGAAGAGGACATTTTGTACTGGATGAAAATATTTTTCCTTCTGCTGAACTTTATTTGTGATATATATATTAATCTCATACATAGATCAGAGAAATGAGGAAATAAAGACCTCAAAGAGCACCGTGCTGTGATTCACCGGGCTGACACCAAACCTTAATTATCAAAGGGTTAGGTGAAATAGAAATGTCTAATCAATAGAAAAATCATTAAAAAGCCAGATGCAAATAGAGGTGACAGATGATGGCTCAATCTAAAGATCCAGGGTCTTAAAGAGAACCAGTCCCTTTAGGCTTTTATGCAGAATCGGAATATTCAAGCAGGGGAGTCAAAGGTCACATGAAATCTGACAGTGAGAGCTTTGTCAACTGTTTGTCTTCACACACTAAGATTGAATTAAGACGTAAAGCTTATTCACTTTGCAAGGGTATTTTCACCTAGCTTATGAAATATGGTACATGATTGGATGATAGAAGTCAGCAGAAGTGGAAACTCCTTTGCAAAGTGAACACAAATGCTGTAGCTGCTGACTTTTAATGTAAGGACTCTTACCTGTCCAGGGATCCAGAGATGTTCTCTTCAATCGGCTTTGGGTGTAGCTGCAGGCATCTATAGTAAGGGAAACAGGAAGTGCGAATGCGTAAGTCCCGCGTCCCGACCTGTGATGTGTCCCAGAAGACTGCGGGGGAAGGAGGGGGGCAAACCTCTGGCTCAGATCGTCTCGGCGGTCTGAGCCGGAAGTTGGAGCAGGTACCTGTAAAAACCAGGTACCCACTCACACCCCCCCAAAAAAAGTGCCAAATGAAGGTGCAAACAAGCAGAGCTTCCCATTTTCGGTGAAGCTTTACTTTAAAGCCCAAAACTGCACCCTTACAGTGCCCCTCCCCCCACACACTGCAAGGGTAAGGCTAAATTCACATCTTTGCAAGTGGGAAACATGCTCGAAATAGAAGACATTTCCGACCCACAGTGCTGCACTTTAGCAAAAACATGGGGGTGCCATTCTTAACGGCACACCCACATATTGGCAGCCATGGCATGATATTGCATGCACTAAACCGCGTGGTGCCATAGCAATTTTAAAACAGGCTCGGGGACTTCTTTCCTTGCATCTCTTGCAGGTAGGACAGCCCACTGAAATGAAAGGGTTGCCCTACTAGCAACGTGCATGCACAAACTTGCTTGTACACATCTGAACGGATTTTAAATGCTCATCACTTACCTTATTCCTAGTTCCAGCAGGGTCCCTTAAGCACAGTAACTGGTCCTCCAGAGCTGCTTCAGAAATCTGAGACCACCGGCGGTCGCACTTCAGCCTCCTCAACTTACAATAGAGGGTTAATGTCTCTGTATTTTACATGATGATGACGAGGCTCTGCCCACAGACCGGAGCTTTGGTAGGGGAGTTGAGCACCGGAGCCGGCCGGACTGGGTTAGCAGGTAAGAATTACAGCCAGCACTGTACCCCCCTAGACATAACAAGCATTTAACCCAATGCAGGGAAGCAATTTAACAAAATCAAATAACTTAGCCCAGTAGCTCATTTCATTCCTTTTATCCATGGGACACATAGACTTCTGTAGGGCTGTACTCCAATAATAGAGGTGTTTGAGATGTGGCCCTTTGGAAGTCTCTGAGGACTCACTGCAAAGGCATGGCCAGCACCCGGGCAAATTTCTACTGGATATGCTGTAAATACAAGAATAGCTAGTAGTATAGAATAATAGAATAGTAGCTGTGCTACAGAGGTAAGTAAGCAGCAGAGGTGGGTGTTTTACTATTTGTAGTCTAGTATGGGTGCATGGAGGCCTGTAGAAGGAGCTGATGCTCCGAGCGCGTAGCTTCTTTTATTCAGTTGTTTCTCCCCTGGTGTCTCTCTGCTTCCTAGTGACGTTATCTCCCTGCGCTCCACGGTGGCCCAGACCGACTTCCTGGTGGCCACAGGATGGATTGAGGCTCCCCCAGTCATCTGCCAGATCCGTGGACACTCGTTTTGTATGCCGATCTACACCTGCAGACACCACCATTTACAAATGAGCCTGATTTTATGTTATTTCCTGTAAGTGCATTACTTACTTTGCTAATAAATCGTATCTAATATACTACACTCAGGTTGGCGCTTTCTGTGTCTCTCCCCCTTAGTAAGGGTGCATTAGAGTTAGTATTGTTAGAGGTACACTTGTACTTTAAATATTCACTAATATATTGTATATGGTTGGTCCCAAGGTTTAGATTAGGGGTTGAGCAGTTAATTTAAGGGTTAAGTGTCACAGCTAGGTTATGTGCTAAGAGTTCATTCTAAACAGCCAGACTAGTGACCTGACTTTTCAGCACTGCAATTAAGCAATAAAGGCTGGTCAACTCCCTGCATCCACCCTGTAAATGTACAGTGAAGGAGCAGCAGGAGGCTGATGAGCTCAGCACACTGCTCTCCTATCCTATCAGCATGTCCCTTGTCAGTACATTTGCATGCAGCACATCCAATTGGTTCCCACTGCTGCCCCACCCTCTCCCTTCCCACCCCTACACCTTGTGGACAGCCTTCCCAGAAGAGTTGAAGCTGTTATAGCTGCAAAGGGTGGGCCAAGTTCATGTGTGTGTAAAGGCAGGTGTCCCAATACTTTTGACAACATAGTGTATACAACTGCACTAGTATGTGTTGCATTTATATCTGCCTAAATTTCAGCTTTAAGATGTGGTTAAAACATTGCATTTTAATAGTTAAATGTTCATTTTCAGTATTAGGGTAAAGGTAAAGTGTAGAAGAGGGAGGTTGAGTATTAGGAGTAGGTTGGCATGGGTATGCACTTTTATATGATCGGCCTACCATGGTAATGTATAGGGCACCATGTCCTACGGTCCTGGACATTTATCAAGCTTGCCCCTTGGCTGGAGGTATACATATCACCCTGCAAGCAACGAGACACCCTTCTTATTTTGAGTTCAGTGATGATGTTGCTTGTGTCAGCTGGTCAGCTCCTCATTATAGGAATTTTGGAAGTACCAGTCTCAAGGTTATTGACACAGCTGCATCATAATTCAAAATGAATCTACTAATGGCTTTGTCTGTAGCAGTGCCAGGATCAATTATGGAGCACAGCTGTGATGCAGGAGACATTTGTATCGGTGGAGAGATGCCTGAAAGGTGGTGAGGGTCTATTACAGAGAAAGCCAGGTGATCCCCCGGAGAAACCTCTGCTGCAACTTTCCAACTTTCTGTCGAAGATTTGAGTGGTAATAATTAAATTAATTTACTAGATTTATGTACAGATGTATTTCTCTTTTGCAAAACACCCCTTACCAGTAAAATAAAAGTTTAAAAAAAAAATAATAATAATAAATAACTGGATGGTATTAATTTGCTGCTACACAAATGATAAAACAAAATAGGCTAAAACTAAAAAAGTGTAAATATAACTGGTAGAAATAAATAAATAAAATTAGGAAGTGCAGGAAAATAATAGCTATGGGAAGAAGGAAGGAAGAAGTTTATTAGGGATGACTAAGGTTACCTAAGTGTTAACAAAGGGTTAAATAGGTAAAATTTAATTAAAAAAAAAAAGAAAAACATTTTTTTTTTACTTGCCAGGTTTCTTTAACTGCCTATGTGCAAAAATGAAACTCTTTTGATCGGCACATGAAGGAACTAATTGTTATATTGTTACAATGTATTTATAAGCAAACTTGTTTGCGGGGTTTGTTTGTATTATTTTTGTTTATGTTAATGAATTTTGTGATGATTAAATCCATGTTCCAAAAAAATTGTTTTGTAAAAACAAAAGAAATTTTGCATTGTCAACAAGAAATTTTAATGCAAAATTATGTATGCAGAATGCATTCTGTGATATGAAAAACATTTTTATTGTTATTATTATTATTGTTATTATGTTGATTTGTTGTGTCTTCTCATCATATCAATATTATGTTGTCTTTTATCTAGCAAGCAGATGAAACTTTTGACTCTTGTTCACACTTTTTCATTTGGTCATTTGGTCATTCTTCATTTTTCACCAAGTTATATAAAAAGCTTGGTGTTTACACACCTCCAAAGCTCAAGCTGAAATTTGCACACGCCTATGGATGAGTCAAAGGACTGCCTCCTTTCTTGTTATAGGGTCACGCTAAAATTTCAATGAGAAATATTGTGAAAGTTAGCTTTTGCTAGGCTGTCACTTTAGCTAATCCACTCTGCTCTATGAATCCTTTGGCATATTTTAAAATTATAGAGCAGTTTATTGGTACATGATTAAAATCAAACAGATTAAAATACAACACATATCTGTTGCATGATCATTAACCACTTCAGCCCCGCTCACTGTATATATACGTAATTTTTTTGAAGATGGATATCTCGGTAACGGCAGCAGCTGCTGCCACAACAGAGATATCCATCTTTTCAGTGAGCGGTTCTGTACACGATAATGGTGGTCTCTGCGGCGGGTTCGCCGCGAGATCACCGTTATCGGCGGCGGGAGAGGTGCCACCCCCCTCCCGCCGCTCTCCCGCACCCTCCGCCGCTTACCGGAGCCGTCGGTAGCGGCGGAGGCGATCGGGTCCTGTCACTTCCTCGGTATGGAGATGAGTGAGGCCAAGATGGCCCCCACCCGTCTCCATACCATGTGACGGCCGGAGCGACGTCATTAAGACGGCTCCGCCCACTTCTCTTAAAGGCACAATTATTTGTGTCATTTTTTTAAACGACTTTTTTTTTTTTTTTTTGCATTTTAGTCTAAATATGAGATCTGAGGACTTTTTGACCCCAGATCTCATATTTAAGAGGACCTGTCATGCTTTTTTCTATTACAAGGGATGTTTACATTCCTTGTAATAGGAATAAAAGTGATCCAAAATTTTTTTTTTTTTAAAAAACAGTGAAAAAATAAATAAAATAAAGTAAAATAAATAATAAAAAAAAAAAAATTTTTTTTAAAGCGCCCTGTCCCGACGAGCTCGCGCGCAGAAGCGAACGCATACGTGAGTAGCGCCCGCATATGAAAACGGTGGTCAAACCACACATGTGAGGTATCGCCGCGACCGGTAGAGTGAGAGCAATAATTCTAGCCCTAGACCTCCTCTGTAACACAAATCATGCAATCTGTAGAATTTTTTAAACGTCGCCTATGGAGATTTTTAAGGGTAAAAGTTTGACGCTATTCCACGAGCGGGCGCAATTTTGAAGCGTGACATGATGGGTATCAATTTACTTGGCGTAACATTATATTTTACAATATAAAAAAAATTTGGGCTAACTTTACTGTTGTCTTATTTTTTTTTTCAAAAAAGTGCGCTTAGAAGACCGCTGCGCAAATACGGTGCAAAAAAAAGTTTTGCAATGACCGCTATTGTATTCTCTAAGGTGTTAGAAAAAAAACAATATATAATGTTTGGGGGTTCTAAGTAATTTTCTAGCAAAAAAACCTGTTTTAAACTTGTAAACACCTAAAATCCAAAACGAGGCTGGTCTTAAAGTGGTTAATGTAGTTACATAGACAGAAATTTTGGGGTACATATTCACACCATGTTTCACCACCTAGGGCTTCTTCGGGGGATTTGAAGACCACTATTGATACGAATACCATATCAAGAGACAAAATTCATCAATCAATAAAACAATAAATCATACATTACATTGAATGTAAATGGTAAATGGTATTGCTTTGTATGCATATACAGTATATAAGAAAAGACATCTAATTCTGAACCCTTTCAAATACATCACAGATAGCCAATATTTGGACTTATAAGCAACTCTTCATAGAATTACATATTATTTTTGTTTGTTCCTTTTTTTTATACTCATGTATGCTGGATATGGACCTTGTTCCAGACAATAGGCACCCTCGAATACATATTTAAAATTGCACATAATGTATGATTTAATAATGAGTATTTTGGAATGTTGTGATTGTCGGCCTATATAGAAGAAAGTAGGTTTCCATACCTTCTAAGTGCCAATATTCATCTAATGAATACTTATCTGTTATAGCTTGGTCTTGGTATATCTCCTGTGGTCACACAACGCTTACATACCTGCACTGTGCGGGCAACTTGGTCGTTTACAATTAGTGGTTACATTTGATAAGCAGATAATGGCTGGACAGAGTGAATAACCCATTTGTATTTAATATATAATTTATTGTTTTATTGATTGATGAATTTTGTCTCTTGATATAGTATTCGTATCAATAGTGGTCTTCAAATTCCCTGAAGAAGCCCTAGGTGGCAAAACATGGGAATATGTACCACAACATGTCTGTCTATGTACCATAACGACATCATTGATCATGCAACAGATATATGTTGGATTTTAATCTGTTTGATTTTAATTATGTACCAATAAACAATGAAGTTTTAAATTATGAATAGTTGATCGATTATCTATATGGCACCGTTAAAATCGCATCTAATTCTTCTTGCTCTGTGAATATTATTCCAGGGATGTGGTGCCTAATATAGCTTTGTCACCTGACCACACTACAAAGATATTCAAATTATAATTGTAAAACAAAGATAGAAAAAGAGTCCTGGGAACTCCAGTATTGTCACATACCTGGTCCTGAAGTCGAAATGCTGAGAGGGCTCTTTTTGCGTCTGAATGCTCGGTGCCCCTGATGGTGATAACAGGAAACAGGAAGCCCAAAGAAGCTGGGTTTGCCAGCTGTGCCACATATGTGGGATGGTGGTGTGTAGATCTTGCAGGTGGATACCAGATGAGGTGTGCAGTAGAACCCAGGAGAGCTGAAGGTGGTGCAGCCTGCACACAGCTGGAAACAGTAGGTAAGTACTACAGGCTGGAACAGCAGGTGAGTACAGTAGATAGGTACTGCAGGCTGGGTACAGCAGGTAGGCACCAAGGTGGATCACAACAGATGGGGCACAGCAGAAGGCATAGTCAGGGATAGTAGCAGAGGTCAGGAAGCCAGTGGTCTGCAGATCAGATATCAGAAATGTGATTAGGTAAGCTGGGGTCATACACAGGATAGGAGACAAGAGAAGATCCGTGAGCAATCCAAGGTCAGGGATGGGAGCGAGACAAGAGGTATCCAGGGGCAGGCCGGGGTTGGTAACAGGTGATCAGAAACAACAGTAAACACAGGAGCAGGAAGCAGGAAGCTGAAGACCAGTGAGCAATGTCCATGTGCCACAGTCACCCTTTTAAAGGTCAGAGGGCACCAGGATCTAACGTGCATTACGTGCGCCCGAACTCACACGTGTTCGCCATGGCAAATGAGCATTCGCAGCACTAGTGCGCATATTAGTGTGGGCGCGGCCATGTCAGAAATTGGCCACTCTTAAGGCCTACAGGCAGCTCTTCTCCAGCTAGTCTCCTGACAAGTAGCAAGACCTACTGGTCATAAATTCCTGTCCATCTGGAGGTTTTGAATGTTTACCTCCCCTTATGCATGTTTAAGCAACTTTCATTGCATCCTTAACATATCAAAATAGATATTAAAAAAAAAACTGAAAAAGTGGGAGTGCTTTATAATAGGCACAGTAAATGCACAGAACTGGGAACTCCGCACAAAGATCCCACCAATAGAATCCCTGAGAGATATAGAGAGATATAGGAATGTAGAAGACATTCAAGATGGTGCTGGACAAATGGCTGATAAGGCCCTTATTGTTTGGGTAGATTGACCCTTTACTTTCTTGCACAGATGAAGCTTCATTGAAAGTATAACTAAGCTTTATCTGATTTGGATAAAGTCAGGTTTGTATTGTTGTCTGACTGCCCATTATTAAGATTCACACTGTCTAATTGTCCTGATCACCAATATCACTGGAAACAAAGGTAAAGGTAATTTCAAATTTTACAGTTGTCATCAAAACAGGAATAGAGGGGAAATCTTCCAATGGGGATATTTGTCCTGTGACAACTGTCTAAGCAGGAATCTTTCTCACATTAAAGAGATATCCTTTTACTTCCTGTTGCATCTACAAGATGGGAAGTGAAGTAAAGTCTACTAATCAGATACAAATGACAAAAAACTTGAGAATAGCTTAGGTTTACATATACTTTTCTGTAAGGAATGATTCCTAGACCCTTTCTTTCACACTAATGTTTTATTCTTTTATGTTTTTTGGGTATGTATAGTGTAGGGCTCTTTAGCCCTCTGGTACACGGAGAACTCAGACACTCCCAACACTTTAACTAAGGTGAGAATATGGCATTGCAAATTGAATTTGCCAGAGATAGACATGAACTTCTAAAGAATTGAACATTAAAATGTCTGACCTGTGTAGGACACACAGTGACTAATCCCAGCTTCTTATCTTGACTTTTCACACTGACTCATCTTGCCATTTTAATTAAAATGCTCAATCTGGATCTCATCAGAGGTACCCAGCCTGATACAACATTACTTCCTTACACCTCTTTCTTATATAGATGATCTGGTGAGAATTAAAGAACCAGTATTTCCTTCATTGTTATAATATACAGTATATAATCCCATATTCCCATTTCTATCAAATCTCATACTTTGCTGATAGACCCCATGTGGTATCCACCACAGAAACATGTATGCAAGCCTCAGCTAACTGAACTGGCTTGACCCGACAAGTCTTCTAGAAAGAACTGACAGGTCCCTGTAATAGAAAAGCTCACCTCTCTGGCGGCTTGTGTCTCCTAGGTTTACTCCATTCAAAAGCTACAGCGTCAGTCAGACTCTTTAGTATCCTGCACTTCTGAACATATCTGACACCTTGTCCTGCCAGATGTGTCAAATGCTGAATTGTCTGACTTATGCTGGCCAATATGAACATTTGCCCAAACGTCAGTAAATTTGATGACTTGCCTAGTTTGCCTTTAACATCCAATTTTGGAATGAAAGTAATTCCCAGAGCCAAAACCACATACACTGTTTAAGAAAACAAATTCCATCCTGTTCCTTCAAATTTACTTGTCAATACGAATATTGATTTGACCCCAACAATGAATTGAAAATCAAACGCTCTTAAAACTAAAACTTTCTAACAAAATTCCTCTTAAATAGTCCGCTTAAAGAGGAACTAAACCCATCAGTTTCAAAAACAGTTAAATTCCCAGGAATGTATTTATAACTTTGGTTGTGCTCTCAACCAAAATGTCAAACCATCAAATGGTTGGGGTCATAACTGATCACATGTGCAGAATCATGGCAGTTGAAGATCAAACAGGGGTTAAGATAGCAGCTTTCTTGGCTGAAAATAGGAGAGTTCAGTTCTGGAACTAAAGCCATCTAGTTAAAAAAGAAGTTTGGAAATCACAAAAATAAAATCATACTCACCTAGATGGCTGCAGTACCGATCCCAGCTGCATCTGTCCCATGCAACCTCTAAGCCTGAGAGCTGAGCAATCACTGCTGATCGCTCAGCTTTCGGTTCTCAGCCTGAAGAGAGTTGGTGACTGTCAGTCACCAGCTCTCTGATCTGTCCCTCCAGTACTCACTGGAATGCTGGGTTTTGGAAGTGGTGGGAGCAGCTGGCTCAGGCCCTCAGCGGCTCGCTCAGAGGCTAAGCCAGCTGTCGGTCCAGGCTTCTGGGGGGATCCTGACCATATGGTCAGGATCTTTTCAGAGCCTGGACTGGCTCTGTGACATCAGCCGACAGCAGGCTTTAGCGGGTAACAGGAATGCAGAACTAAGGGCACTCCTGTGACTCACAGGAGCAGTATAGCCACAAAAGCTTTGGCCATACTTCTCCTTTAACTGTTTCCCAAAAGAGGTACATTCAAGGCATGCTATGAATGATAACTTTTACAGCTGCTTGTGCTCTTAACCAAACTGTCAAGCCATCAAACGATTGGGGTCATAACTGATCACATGTGCAGCACTATGGCAACTGCAGATTAAACAGAGGCTAAGATGGCAGCTTCAATGGCTGAAAAGGATTGAAGGGTTTAGTTCAGGGGTGTCAAATTGGCGTCCCTCCAGCTGTTGCCAAACTACAAGTTCCATCATGCCTTTTTTTTTACATATAAATATCTGAAAAGTGTGACATGCATTTGTATTCAGCCCCCTTTACTCTGATACCCCTAACTAAAATCTAGTGGAACCAATTGCATTCAGAAGTTACCTATTAGTAGTAAATAAATTCCACCTGTGTGTAATTTAATCTCAGTATATATACAGGTGTTCTGTGGAGCCTTCAGAGGTTTGTTAGAGAACTTTAGTGAACAGTATCATAAAAGCCAAGGAACACAGCAGACAAGTCAGAGATAAAGTTGTGGAGAAGTTTAAAGCAGGGTTAGGTTACAAAAAAATACCCCAAGCTTTGAACATCTCACGGGGCACTGTTCAATCCATCATCCGAAATGGAATAATACAGTTAGGTCCAAATATATTTGGACACAGGCACAATTTTTAGTTTTTTTTAAGGTATTTACCAAAACATATTCAAGCTATAGTTTTATAATGGATATGAAAGTGCACGCTCTCAGGTTTACTTTGAGGGTATGTACATCCAAATTGGAATTACAGCTCTTAAGAATAGCCACCACTCTTTTTCAAGGGACCAAAAGTAATTGGACAATTCAATCAAAAGCTGTTCCATGGCCAGGTGTGGGCTACTCATTATTATTATTATTATTATACAGGATTTATATCACGCCAACAGTTTGCACAGTGCTTTACAACATGAGACTCTACTTTACGCTTTACAACATACTCATTCATTCTTTCTTCATCGGTTAAGCAGGTAAAAGGTCTGGAGATGATTCTAATGCCCCGTACACACGGTCGGACTTTGTTCGGACATTCCGACAACAAAATCCTAGGATTTTTTCCAACGGATGTTGGCTCAAACTTGTCTTGCATACACACGGTCACACAAAGTTGTCGGAAAATCCGATCGTTCTGAACGCGGTGACGTAAAACACGTACCTCGGGACTATAAACGGGGCAGTGGCCAATAGCTTTCATCTCTTTATTTATTCTGAGCATGCGTGGCACTTTGTCCGTCGGATTTGTGTACACACGATCGGAATTTCCGACAACGGATTTTGTTGTCGGAAAATTTTATATCCTGCTCTCAAACTTTGTGTGTCGGAAAATCCGATGGAAAATGTGTGATGGAGCCTACACACGGTCGGAATTTCCGACAACAAGGTCCTATCACACATTTTCCGTCGGAAAATCCGACCGTGTGTACGGGGCATAAGTGTGGTATTTGCATTTGGAGTCTATTGCTGTGAACCTACATCATGCGTTCAAAGGAGCTGTCCATGCAAGTGAAACAGACCATTGTAAGGCTTCAAAAATGAAACAAATCCATCAGAGAGGTAGCAGCAACATTAGGAGTGGCCAAATCAACAGTTTGTTACATTCTGAGGAAAGAAGAACACACTGGTGAGCTCAGCAACATAAAAAGGCCTGGATGTCCATGGAAGACAACAGTGGTGGACAGTGGCGGCTGGTGCTCAAAATTTTTGGGGGTGGCGCAAACAAACTGAAAAATTCTGAAAAATACTGAAACAAAAACTTAAATTGCAGCCACTGTGCCCATCATATGCAGCCACTGTGCCCATCATAGGCAGTCACTCTGCCCATCATATGCAGCCACTCTGCCCATCATATGCAGCCAACTGTGCCCATAATATGCAGCAAACTATGCCCATAATAAGCAGCCTACTGTGCCCATCATATGCAGTCACTCTGCCCATCATATGCAGCCACTCTGCCCATCATATGCAGCCAACTGTGCCCATAATATGCACCCAACTGTGCCCTTCATATGCAGCCATCTGTGCTCATAATATGCAGCCAAGTGTACCCATCATATGCAGGCACTGTGCCCATCATATGCAGCCAACTGTGCTCATCATATGCAGCCAACTGTGCCCATCATATGCAGCCTCTGTGCCCATCATATGCAGCCTCTGTGCTCATCAAATGCAGCCAACTGTGCCCCATCAATTGCAGCTACTGTGCCCTGCAAATGCAACCAACTGTGCTCCATCAATTGCAGCCTTTGTGCCCATAATATGCAGCCACTGTTCCCCCCGCCGCCCGCCCACCCTGCAGTCTGCCCGGCACTTACCCATTTGTGGTGGTGGGTCAGGCAGCAGGTCAGGTGGTGAACTGTGGGACGTGTAGAGCGGCGATGGATGGAGGACTCCTCCGTGCATGTCTTCTTCCTGTTCTGCACGGCGGCCAATGGGATCGCCTCTACCTTCAGCCAATCAGGTGCCTGGTATTACATCCGGGCCTCCTGATTGGCTGAGATGCAGTTTTGTTATAGCAAAGAAAATATTGATTTGCTTTGCTAACACACCTGGGTGCACTGTGAGCGCAATGGTTTGCGCTCACAGTGCACCTTTTTTGAAGCCTATTAGAGCCTATGGCTCTAATCAGGTGCTTCAAAAACACCCCTCGCTGCTGGAATATAGGTGCCCGGGGCCCGAAAAGAGTCCGTATGCCTGAATGGAGGTGGCTACAGTGGCTGTGGATAGATTCATGCAATGCATGAATCTATCCATAGTACACAGAGGGGATGGCTGGAGAGAGGGGGCAGCGCCCAAGCGCCCCTAATGGACGCACCACTACTGGTGATGGATGATTGCAGGATCCTCTCTATGGTAAAGAAAAACCCATTCATAACATCCAGACAAGTGAAGGACACTCTCCAGGAGGTGGGCGTATCATTGTGAAAGTCTACAACCAAGAGAAGACTTCACAAGGGCAAATACAGGGGATTCACCACAAGGTGCAAACCATTCATAAGCCTGAAGAATAGAAAACCCAGATTAGTCTTTGCCAAGAAACATCTAAAAAAGCCAGACTAGTTCTGGAAACACATTCTTTGGATGGATGAAATCAAGATTAATATGTACCAGAATGACGGGAAGAAAAAAGTGTGGAGAAGGCTTAGAACAGCTCATAATCCAAAGCACATAATGTCATCTCTAAAACATGGTGGAGGCAGTGTGATGGCATGGGCAGGGTCATTGGTGTTTATTGATGATTTGGCAGAAGACAGAAGCAGCCAGATGAATTCCGCAGTGTTTAGAGATGTACTGTCAGCCCAGATTCAGCCAAATTCAGAAAAGTTGATTGGACAGCACTTCACAGTACAGATGGACAATGATCTCAAAACACACTGCAAAAGCAACCCAGGAGCTTTTAAAGGAAAAGAAGAGGAATATTCTGCAATGGCCGAGTCAATCACCTGATCCCAACCCAATTAAGCATGCATTTCACTCGCTGAAGGCAAAACTAAAGGCAGAATGACCCACAAACAAAGAACAACTGAAGACAGCTGCAGTTAGAGCCTGGCAAAGATTCAGAAAGGAGGAAACCCAGTCTTTGGTCCATGGGTTCCAAACTTCAGGCAGCCAGTAAAGGATTCTCAACAAAATATAAAAAAATTGCATTTTATTTATGATTATATTCATTTGTCCAATTACATTTGAGCCCCTGGAAATGGAGGGACTGTGTATAAAAATGGTTGCAGTTCCTAAAATTTGTACTTGATATTTAGGATCAACCCCTTGAATTAAAGCTGCAAGTCTGCACTTCACATTCATTTGGATTGTTTTGTTTTAATTTTATTCTGGTGGCATACAGAGCCAAATGTATAAAAATTGTGCCTATGTCCAAATATATATTGACCTAACTGTATGGCACAACTGCAAACCTACCAAGACATGGCCATCCACCTATACTGATAGGATGGGCAAGGAGAGGAGAGCATTAAAGAGAGAAGCAGCCAAGAGGCCCATGGTAACTCTAGAGGAGCTACAGAGATCCACAGCTCAGGTGGGAGAATCTGTCCACAGGACAACTATTAGTCGTGCACTCCACAAATCTGTCCTTTATGGCAGAGTGACAAGAAGAAAGCCATTGTTGAAAGAAATCCAGAAGAGGTCCTGTTTGCGAAAAGCCATGTGGGGAACACAGCAAACACGTAGAAGAAGGTGCTCTGGTGAGATGAGACCAAAACACTATGTGTGGCAGAAAAAGAACACTGCACATCACCCTGAACATACCATCCCCACCTTGAAACATGGTGGTGGCAGCATCATGTTGTGGGGATGTTTTTTTCAGCAGGGACAGAGTTGGTCAGAGTTGATGGGAAGATGGATGGAGCCAAATGCAGGGCAATCCTAGAAAAAAAACCTGCTAGAGTCTGTAAAAGACTTGAGACCGGGGCGGAGGTTTACCTTCCAGCAGGACAACGACCCTAAACATACAGCCAGAGCTACAATGGAATGGTTTAGATCAAAGCATATTTATGTGTTAGAATGGCCCAGTTAGAATGGTCCAGACCTAAACCCAATTGAGAATCTGTGGCAAGACTTGAAAATTGCTGTTCACAGACGCTGTCCATCTAATCTGACAGAGCTTGAGCTATTTTGAAAAGAAGAATGGGCAAAAACTTCCCTCTCTAGATGTGCAAAGCTGGTAGAGACATCCCCAAACAGACTTGCAGCTGTAATTGCAGAGAAAGGTGGTTCTACAAAGTATTGACTCAGGGGGGCTGAATACAGATGCACCCCATGCTTTTCACATAGTTATGTGTAAAAAAGTTTGAAAACCATTTATCATTTTCCTTCCACTTCAAAATTATGTGCCACTTGTGTTGGTCTATCACATAAAATCCCAATAAAGCACATTTACGATTTTGGTTGTAACATGACAAAATGTGGAAAATTTCAAGGGGTATGAATATTTTTTCAAGACACTATCTGTCAGTCTGTAGACTGTTCCATGTAAGGTCCAAAAATCTGCATTGTGGAATAGATTTTGCTTGTCTGCCTGGCCGAAGCTAACAAAGTCCCCCAAGACTTCTCCGTGACATGGGCTATATCTTCATCATTGGAGATTTCAGTTTAGCATTTCAATATTTCTTTTCATTTCAGGCCAAGTTCTGGTCAGGCGTGAAAAACCTCATCCAATTTCTACATCAGTGATAAAGAAAGATAATAGGTGGAAATGCCAGAAAGTTACAAGTGTGTTATTAATATTGCTCAGTCAACGATAGTTAAGATGAACATGAAATAACCTTTTGAAAGTGTTCATTCTTGTGGCAAAGTTGAAAAAAAGAACTGTAGTCAATGCAAAATAGGTCAACGAAGACAGAGCTTTTCTGGAGTCATTCTTCTCTTGTTCTATATTTAGGTAACAAACATTTCCTTTGTGCGAAACATTAGTCGGAGGAGGGCCAAGAATGAGAATGTTTTAGTTCCCCTTCTTGTCCTCCCCGCAGCATACAAAGCTTTAGACTTACTAATGCATTTCTCATTTTCCTTTACAATAGTTTATCGTCTGCACTTAAGAGTATTATGAATCATCCTTGTATTGGGTGATAATGCAGAGGATGTTTTTGTCCCTAGAGTCAGTTTGATATTAAAGTGGACCTGAACTTAGCAAGTGAAGATTTGTTATCTAATAGAGAATATCTAGAAATGTTATATGAGAGTATAATAGCAATGTTAATTGTTCCTAAGTAGTACCTTGAAAAATATCTACTTTTTGCCTTCAAATGTTTCTACAAAACAGCAGTGAACTTCCCGGCATGAGTGTTTTGGCAAGCTGGATTTGCTGCCAGTTTCTGCCAAGCTGGCCAGAGGCTCCATCCAGCTTCAATGTGGGTATGCACATATTTGTTTGGGAGATGTTCTCCGCTATTCTGTGTCTCAGTTACTTGGGATCTGAGACCCGATGCCGTCACAGTACTTACAGTTTTTCAGCACAAGGCCCACTTTCTCAAATAAAAATTGTCCAGAGTGCTGCTTCAATGATTTACTGAAGAACTTCAAGATAATGCCTTAGCACACAGCTTCCCAACTTCACAATTACACAGTAGAACACTTCAGTGCCACCAACCC
The DNA here is from genome assembly GCA_037952835.1 of Lithobates septentrionalis. Lineage (NCBI taxonomy): Eukaryota > Metazoa > Chordata > Amphibia > Anura > Ranidae > Lithobates > Lithobates septentrionalis. Next base: position 80,347 of record JBBDGP010001990.1, on the reverse strand, counting down.
AACTCAAGTCCAGCCATCTTTCCAAATGCTTTTAAATCTCAGCAGTGGGTCCTCACATGGAATCCTGTCACTGGCCTAGGCCCAGCATGCCTACCTTTCTTCTAAGCTACAAACCTACATGCTGTAAGTCAGGGGTAGCCAAGTCCCATCCACCGTCTGCCCAGGGCCCCACCCACACCAGAATATAAAGGGCACTATACTGCACCCAGTGATATCATCAAGATAGTAGTCTCTTTAAAGCTTGGTAGTACACACAGGTTGAATGTCGGGTGGCATCGGCCGGTTCAATAAAAAACGTCTGACATTCGGCCCGTGTGTATGGCAGCCGTTCTGACAGAAGCCAGTCGAACAGACGAGCATGCTGGAAAACCAGCAGCCAAACAGATTCCGATCTGTGTTCATAACCAATGGCTGAGAGCGCTGACCGGAGTGTTCTGGCAGGGGGCCATACCAGGCTTAAAAGGGCTACTACCACCTGCCTACAAGTGCATCTAGGCACTACTGTGCCCTTAGCCTCAAAGCTGTATAGGCTGCACCTGCTAGTCTCTGAAGATTTAAAGTGAGATTTGGTAGTGTCACTACTGTCACTGTGCTGTTAACTGTTCCTATTTGCTAGAAAGGAAGCTGTGATGCAAGGATCGCCCTGCTTCTGCTCCATGTAGACTGACCCCACATCCTTTAGCTGCCTCTTGAATAATTCTCCACCAGAAATCAGACATCAAGGGTGCAGCCCTGAGATAAGTAAGCAAAGCCCTGCCTCAATCAAGGTGGCTGTCTTCTGATAGAAAAGTTAGATCACAATCTGATTGTATCGTCTGAAAGAGATGGGTAATTTCCAGGACTGGATGGAAAAAATTACAAATTGCCTGGAATGTAAAACAGCTGTAAAGTACCGTATATGTTTAAATTGTGTATTTATTTGCTGATGGAGCACCAGACCCTAAGGCTGGGTTCACACTATACTACACGACAGTAGTACGACTTTCATCCAACTTTGCTCTGCGACATCAGTCCTACATTGGTCCTACATTGATCCTACATTGGTCCTACATCCATCCAACTTTCATGAACAGGATACTACTTTGATCCGACTTTTCAGATAGTTTTGATTGGTCAAAGGACAAGTGTACTAACACACAATGGGAGGGGCTACAGCAGGGGGCAGGAAATAACACAATGTCGTATGCCAAATTCGGATGGTTAGGACAAGGATCCGACTTTGATCCTACTTCAATGATAGTCAATGGGCTGAAGTAGGATCAAAGTCGGACCAAAGTAGTAATGGGAGCACTTCTAAAGTCGGAACGACTTGTGTCGGACCAGTTAGGACAGCTCCCATAGGGAAACATTGAGGCTGGGTTCACACTATACTACACGACAGTAGTACGACTTTCGTCCTACTTTGCTCTGCGACATCAGTCCTCCATTGGTCCTACATTGATCCTACATTGGTCCTACATCCATCCAACTTTCATGATACTACTTTGATCCGACTTTTCAGATAGTATACTTGTCCTTTGACCAATTAAAACTAACACACAATGGGAGGGGCTACAGCAGGGGGCAGGAAATAACACAATGTCGGATGTCTTGGTGTGAATGGTGGGGAACTCCGCGCCAAATTTTAAATAAAAAAATGGCATTGGGTTCCCCCTCCAAGAGCATACCAGGCCCTTAGGTCTGGTATAGACCTTGAGGGGAACCCCCTACGCCGAAAAAACGGCGTGGGGGTCCCCCCAAATCCATACCAGACCCTTATCCGAGCACGCAGCCCGGCCGGTCAGGAATGGGGGTGGGGACGAGCGAGCGCCCCCCCCCCCTCCTGAACCGTACCAGGCCGCATGCCCTCAGCATGGGGGGGTTGGTGCCCTGGGGGAGGGGGGCGCGCTGCGGGCCCCCCCACCCCAAAGCACCTTGTCCCCATGTTGATGAGGACAAGGGCCTCTTCCCGACAACCCTGGCCGTTGGTTGTCGGGGTCTGCAGGTGGGGGGGCTTATTGGAATCCGGGAGCCCCCTTTAATAAGGGGGCCCCCAGATCCCGGCCCCCCACCCTATGTGAATGAGTATGGGGTACATGGTACCCCTACCCATTCACCTAGGGAAAAAGTGTCAATAAAAAAAAACACTACACAGATTTTTAAAGTAATTTATTAGACAGCTCCGGGGGTCTTCTTCCGACTTCGGGGGTCTCTCCGGTTCTTCTCCACGCTCTCCGGATCTTCTGCCGGGCTCCTCCGCTATCTTCTGCTCTTTTGCCGCTCTTTTGCTATAGCGGAGGAGCCCGGTCTTCGGTCTTCTGCCCTCTTCTTCTGATGTTGACACGACGCTCTCTCTGGCTGGAATGCACTCTGGGCGCTCCGCTCTGACTTATATAGGCGGTGACCCCGCCCCCTTATGCCATCACAGTCCCTGGGCATGCTGGGACTGTGACGTTTTAGGGGACGTGGTCATCACCCTTTGGTCCGACTTTGGTTTGACCGTGTGTAGGCAAGACCGCTTGAATGGAATTCCGTCGGAGAAACCTTCGAAGTTTATTCCAATGGCAAAACCGGTCGTGTGTACAGGGCATATGACATTTGGGAGCTCAAAACTCCAACTTGATCAGGGCTGGGAAATAAGACAACATGATATGATATGAGCAGATTATATAACACAATGATCAATAGCGAAATAACAATGGTATGTAGTTTGCTATACAATGATTACCACTCTAGGTGCAATTTCAATAGGTAATATAATATGAGAAGAGATCAGCAGAAAATAAATGCAAAATTGATATTAAAGGTTATGTTAAAAAAAAATTTAAGTTAATAAAATATACAATATTTTTTAAAAAATAATAAATAAAATATGCCCCAAATAAATGTTGTTTTATTTCTCAGCTCTGACAAAGAAGAAGTTTTAGGCTCCCAAAACACGTTGAATCTCTGTTTATGTCACCTCCATAAAATCATTCTTTGCAGCTATTACCTTTTGTACCACCACCCCCTACATACATTGTAAAGCGCTGAGTAAACTGTGGCGCTATATAAATCTCGTATAATAATAATAATAATATAATAATGTCTCTTGGCGGATAACTTACTGGGCTTTTTCAAACTTTGTGGCACTCCCATTCTTCCAATATTCTATAAATTGTGTATTTAGCCATCTGCTTGGAGTTCAACTTTAAACCAGATATGTAGACGAATCTTATAAATGTATGGGATACTAGGGGAAAGGTTTTTATTTCTGAAAATGTTTCTGTTCCCTGACCGGTCACAAATCATATGTATAGTACCCTACATTGCTTTCTCATTTTAGGTGCAGAAATATTGTTCCACACAATTAGAAGCATTCCCTATGTGGCAGGTTGGCTGCATATGCCGAAGATTTGCAAACTTCTCCTAAACAGGGGATAAAGGTGAACTATTTGGTACATAATTCAAAAGGTATTTGTGCTTGGAAAAAAAAAGAAGTTTTCCAGTGTTTCTATGGAAATGGCTATTCTAGGGACTCACCATGGTTGAGCCTCAGGGAATGGAAGACATGCTGCCTTTCCATCTCTCTCTGTAATACATATTTATGGGGCAGATTTACATGTAATTAGCCCAGAAATCACGGAGAATTGGGTCGCTTTGCAAAAAAATATTTATTGAGCTAAGCGGTTTGCACACTTGTTGCCCGTCCGTAAAACAGCTGGTGAAAAAAATGTAAGATAGGACAGGGTAGGGGAATTATTTAAAAGTTTCAGCACATGTTGTATTCCTATCTGGATTCTCCATGAAAATAAATAATACGGCATTACAAGCAACAATAACACAACACGGGGTCTAAAATAAATATAGATTGTGGGAAGTAAATCCGAAAAGAATTGATTTTACCATGTACAGCTCACAGATGTGCTGGTGACCTTGGTTTTAGCCAGACATATCTAAAAACAAAGAATATCTAATCCCAAAAACAAAAATGTAATATATTGCAGATTACCAGTTCTTGGATGTGGTGGCTGCATTCATTTTCTTTTTTCCGTCTTTCTTTGTTTTATGTTTACCCGGTAATTCTGCCAATAACACACTTTCTGTTCTAGGGTGACACCCCTCACTCACTGCATTGTATCTATGGAGGGAGTGCATTGATTGCTTTAGTTTAAATTTCAAACGCGTTTTTATATTCTAGTTTCAAAGAAAATAAATAAATAAATAAAAACAATAATACTATATTGAAAAATAATACATATTTAATGCCTGTCATTGCTGTTCTCCTTTCGAAAATGCTCGTTCCCTAGCTGTCTTTAGCGTTACTGTTTTTCAAGTCATTGTGAAGTCAAGTGAAGGCAGAATTCTGGTAAGATAATTATTTAAATATTAAAACCAATGGATTACCCTGACGGCCAGGCAACTAACATTTTCAGACGGTGCTAAGCAATGACTTTCTTTTATCTTGAAAGGTCTCTTTTTACATTTCCAAAATACACTATATTACCAAAAGTATTGGGACGCCTGCCCCTACATGCTCGTGAACTTTAATGGCATCCCAGTCTTATGCACCGTACACACGGTCGGACATTGATCGGACATTCCGACACCAAAATCCTAGGTTTTTTTCCGACGGATGTTGGCTCAAACTTGTCTTGCATACACACGGTCACACAAAGTTGTCGGAAAATCCGATCATTCTGAACGCAGTGACGTAAAACACGTACATCGGGACTATAATATATATATATTATTCTGAGCATGCGTGGCACTTTGTGCGTCGGATTTGTGTACACACGATCGGAAATTCCGACAACGGATTTTGTTGTCGGAAAATTTTATAGCCTGCTCTCAAACTTTGTGTGTCGGAAAATCCAATGGAAAATGTGTGATGGAGCCTACACACGATCGGAATTTCCGACAACAAGGTCCTATCACACATCTTCCATCGGAAAATCCAACCGTGTGTACGGGGCATTAGTCTGTAGGGTTCAATATTGAGTTGGACCACCATTTGCAGCTATGACAGTTTCAACTCTTCTAGGAAGGCTGTCCACAAGGTTTAGGAGTAGGGCTTTTTTTCAGGGGGAACTTTGTGGAACTCAGTTCCACCACCTCTGGCTCAGACCCTTGGGGGGGCCTGCTCACCGCAATCACTTGTAATCACAGAAGTCCAGTTTCTGTGTTTACAAGTGACAGTTCTGCACTCTGTGTGTAACCCTCCTGAACTTTGCACTCTGTATGTAATGCAATCCTGGTATTTAATGCCCATTTAAGACCCTCCTACTGTTCGTGAAATTTACCTGACCACACGCACTATTTGATGTGATTTGGAGGGTGAGTGTGGGAGGAGGGGTTTTGGGGGGTCGTGGTTGAGTTCCAGCACCTATTGTTTGAGAAAAAAAGCCCTGTTTAGGAGTGTGTCTATGGGAATGTTTGACTTCTTCCAGAAGCGCATTTGTGAGGTCAGTCACTGATGTGGATGAGAAGATCTGGCTCGCAGTCTTTGCTCTAATTTATCCCAAAAATGTTCTATTGGGTTGAGGTCAGGACTCTGTGCAGGCCACAAACAAAATACAGGCATACCCCACTTTTAAGTACACAATGGGGTTTATTTACTAAAGCTGTAAAGTGCGAAATCAGGCTCACTTCTGCATAGAAACCAATGAGCTTCTAACCCCAGTTTGTTCAAATAAGCTTTGGTAATAAAACATGGAAGCTCATTGGTTTCTATGCAAAAGTGAGCCTGATTTTGCACTTTCCAGCTTTAGTAAATAAACCCCATTGTGTACTTAAAAGTGGGGTATGCCTGTAAAGGTGTGTTGCGCTACAGTGATTGATTCTAAAAATACGGAAAAATATTATACATAAATAAACAGTCCAGAAAAATCAGTCTCTCAAATGGGCCATGATGGTCAAATGGCAAACTCCATTATTCAACTGTGGATGAAGTTATCCAATCCCTTCACACGTCACCACCACAATAGGTTAAACATTTACCAGAGAGCCTGGACCCTTGATTACGAAGGGTCAAACAGGCTTGATGAATATGTCCGGTAGGGGTCATAAACAGGGGATGAACAAACAAACCACATCAGGAACAGCTCAAGAGCATCCAGGGGACTCCACCCAAATGATGATCGTGTAGTCAGATCCAATTAAAACAAAACACGCTGGATGGTGTAAAACCTCTTAAGGGTTGCATTTAATATAAACTTACACTTTGCAATACTTTATATTACATGCAACCCTAAGAGGTTTTACACTATCCAGCGTGTTTTGTTTTATTTGTATCTGACTACACAATCATAATTTGGGTGGAGTCCCCTGGATGCTCTGGAGCGGTTCCTGACGTGGTTCCTTTGTACATCCCCTGTTGATGACCCCTACCGGGATACTTTATCCATAGTAAAAACAGCTTTGCATGGTAAAAAAGGAAGGCGGCCGCCACAGAACATCCAAACATGTAAAATGCGTGATTGCAGGAACATACAGCTCAGCCGACCCAGTTGGCAGACAAAAGGACTTCTTCTGGAAGAAGTCTTTTTGTCAATGAAACCGGTCGACGCTGAAGCACTAGAAGAGGGAGATCACCTGAATCCTATCACTTGATACTTCTTTATAAGAAAGAAGATTCTTTTTTGATTATTTTGAATATTTTCAATGTTGGACTCACTATCATAACACTTCAGGTGTTTTGGATTTTTTGACATTGTGCTGAGCGCTGCAATTTTTCTTTGTTATTGTTATCACAGTGTTTTGTATATCTACACTAATTGCTAGCAGCTTTATACCATTAAGCGCTGACACCATTTTTACCGTCCCTTTCTTCACTCTCAATCCTGATGGAGGCGGGTGGGCTGGGAAAGAGCATAGGGGCCAGAGAGCACAGGGGGCAGAGAGCATGGGGGCAGAGAGCATGGGGGCCAGAGAGCACAGGGGGCCAGAGAGCACAGGAGACAGAGAGCATGGGGGCAGAGAGCATGGGGGGCAGAGAGCACAGGGGGCCAGAGAGCACAGGGGACAGAGAGCACAGGGGGCAGAGAGCATGAGGGCCAGAGATCACAGGGGGCAGAGAGCATGGGGGGCAGAGAGCACAGAGGGCAGAGAGCATGGGGGCCAGAGAGCACAGGGGACTAAGAGCACAGGGGGCAGAGAGCATGAGGGTCAGAGAGCACAGGGGGCAGAGAGCACAGGGGACAGAGAGCATGAGGGCCAGAGAGCACAGGGGGCAGAGAGCAAGGGGGGCAGAGAGCACGGGGGCGGAGAGCATGGGGGGGGAACACAGGGGGGTGGAGAGCATGGAGGATGGAGAGCACTGGGGGGGTGGAGAGCACTTGGGGGGCTGAAGAGCACAGGTGGGTCAGAGAGAGCTTGGGAACCAGAGAGAACTGGGGAAGCCTAAGAGCACTGGGGGGGGGGGGGGTTCCTGAGAGCACTAGGGGGCTAAAAGCACAGGGAGGCAGCAGAAAGAACCTGGATATGAGGAGCGGGTGCATATAGAAGAATCCCCATTTTCCTCCTGCAGCCTCTGAATACCTACAGGAGGGAGGGGAGGAGAAGCAGGCTTTAGGAGGCTGCATTAGGAAAATAGAGATTGACTATATGCAGCCTCCCTGTTGCTCCTACTATCCAGGCACGCAGAGATCCACACTCACTTTCTCTCTGGTCCAGCATCTCCTCCAGCTTCTACCTCTTCATGGTCACTGGTCTAGTTTTGCCCCCCCCCCCCGGCTTGATGGCTGAACTGCGCTGGCAGCCGGAGAGGCCAGGTGAGCGTTGGGGAGCTGCCTTGGGCTCCACAAGGACATGTGGCCCAGCAGCTCCAGCTCACAGGGCAAGTACCCTGTGTGCTCTATGGCCAGAAATTGCATGCAAAACATTTTTATTTGGACAAAACATCTGTCACCTGTGGGCTACAGTTGTGGTTTCATACTTGTTTTAAAATAATATAACATTTCAGGTTTCCTGCCTGCCGTCTGTTTATTAATGTCCTATGCTGAGGATATATATAAAAAAAAAGGACTTTGGCAGGAGTTACAGCTGACACCCATGTCAGCAGCTAGTGCTGTGACCGTGCCTTCAGCTACCCTCTCAGATACAGTACTTCAAAACCAATAAGAATTCTTCCCGATCATGTGATCGCTATGAACGCCAATCATAGTCACCACAGGGCTATAGTGTATGCGTTCGCTTCTGCACGCAAGCTCGGCGGGACGGGGCACGTTTAAAAAAATAATAATTATTTTTTCTTATTTATTTTACCTTTTATTTTTTATTTTTACACTATTCTTTTTAAAAAAAAATGGTGTCACTTTTTTTCCTATTACAAGGAATGTAAACATCCCTTGTAATAGAAAAAAAGCATGACAGGACCTCTTAAATATGAGATCTGGGGTCAAAAAGACCTCAGGTCTCATATTTACACTAAAATGCAATAAAAAAAATAAAAAAAATGTTTTTGTCATTTAAAAAAAAATGGCCCTTTAAGAGCTATGGGCGGAAGTAACGTTTTGATATGGAGACGGGTGGGGGCCATCTTCCCCTCACTCATCTCCATGTCAGGCTAGGGAGAGGATCCAATTGCCTCCGCCAATACCGACGGCTCCGGTAAACAGCGGAGGGCACTGGAGCGAGGTGGGAGCCCTCTTCCGCCACCGATAAAAATGATCTTGTGGCGAATCCGCTGCAGAGACCACTTTTATCTTGAAGCGGACCGCCTGCCGAAGAAGAGGATACCGGGGTTATGGCAGCTAGCTGCTGCCATAACGACGATACTCCTCTTCAAATACGATGTATAATGATGGTGGGCGGTCCGGAAGTGGTTAAGGAAAGAAGTTTTTAAAATATTGTAAGCTGCTATTGTCTCTTTGTCAACTTAAAAAAAATGAGGGCATTGTATTTATTAAAATTGTAAAAAAAGTAAACTAATATTAACCTACCCTGCCATCCCTCCTAAATCAAACTGTACTCATCCCTACACATTTCCCTAGCACCCTAGTTAGCCTTTTCTAAATGATGGCTGCAAATGTGCGTTCAGTCCTCTTTGATGTGATCAGGGTTGCATACTGAGAATCTTTAGTCTTGGTATGCAGCCCACTTCAAGTCAATGGGAAAAGCTAGCATTAAAAAAAATGGAATTGCCAGGGATGTCAACATAAGACCAGGCCCCAGCTATGCAATGGAGGTATGTAAGAGTAGTGGGGCGAAGGGGGTTATGTAGTTTTATTCAGGAGGGTTGGGGTCATGGATTCGTGTTCGGTCAAGGTGGAAATAAAACATTGATTCAACGGTTTCCAAAAACAGTTACATTCAAGGCATGGTGTGAATGGTAAGGCTCGGTTCACACTGGGGCGACTTGGGATCCGACTTGTACGCCCTCAAGTCGCCCCAAGTCGCCCCAGAAATAGTTTGAATGGGAGTGAACGCTAGCGTCTTAATAGACACTACTGAAGTCGCTCCAACTTCAGAGCGTACTCCCTGTACTACTTTGATCCGACTTGGTAGGCGACCTGTACCATAGAAATCTATGGAAGTCGCCTCCAAGTCGGATCTCTCTGTAAAGTCAAGCGACTTTGCAGGGAAAACCCCTCCCTCCCCCCCTCCCTCCCAGAGAGCTGATTGGCCACAGGCGAAGTCGCCTGTCATGGAGGCGACTTCAAGTCGCCTTGTAATTTGCTAAAGTCGCGCTGAAGTCGCGTCGAAGTCGCGTCGAAGCCGCGTTGAAGTCGCCGTGCAAAGTCGCGCTGAAGTCGTGTTGCCCCAGTGTGAACCGACCCTAACTGTCACAGTTACTTGTGCTCTCAACTGAACTAGCAAGCCATCAAATGGCTGGTGTCATAACTGATCACATGTCCAGCGCTGCAAAGCTGCAAATGAAATCAAAGGTATTAGTAAAACGGTACATATCATCACAACTACTTTGTGCATCCAGGTGGATTATACCTTATTTTTTTTAAGACAAATTGGGCTTTAATTTGGTGGTAGATGGTAATCGATATCTACTGATTTTTTTATTACCAAAGGAAAACTTGCCCCAAGTAGTACAAAAAAAAATCACTTACTGTATATTTCTTGCTACTACCATAACTTACCACCAAAGAACAATCCAAAATAAATTCTCTTTCTCCTGACGAGCGCAGCGATACCACATATGTGTATGTTAATTGTTGTTTGTGCCCATAGCACAGCCCAGAAACAATAGTGCACATTTTGCTTTTCTTTTTCTTTTTTTTATCTTACCCAAAACACAATGACACTGACTGACACTGACACTAATTAAAAAAATAATAATTCTGTCCAAAAAATACCTGGACCTTTGACCCTGACCCAAACACTAACCCTGGCACTGACCTGGATCAAACTTTGATCTAGATATTTTTTTTACTTATTTACTATTATTATTATTTTTTTTCTACACATACTTTTGTTTTTCTATCTTTGCAAGGACAGAGAAAGATGCAATGGGGTTGATTTACTAAAGGCCAATAGACTGTGCACTTTGAAAAGCACAGTTGCACTCCACAAGTGCAGTTGCTCCAGAGCTTAATAAATGAGCAGAAGCTCTGCTGACTTCCATCATCCAATCACGTGCAAGCAAAAATGCATTTTTTTTTTGGTTCTCCATGCATGTGGTTGGGTATTCTTTTCAAAGTGAAGCTTTACCTCATTTACTAAGCTCTGGAGCAACTGCACTTACAGAGTGAAATTGCACTTTGAAAAGTGCACAGTCTATTTGCCTTTAGTAAATCAACCCCGATGTATCTCTCTCGTCCATTCACAGAGACAGAAAACACGGGGGCGGGCTACACAGTGACTGATCACTGTGATAGCCAATCAGCACAACGCTTCCAGCACAAAAGGAGATGCGCAAATATGCGGCCCCATGGAAAAAAGCCCAGTCCAGTTAGGCCACATATTTGCGTACGGTCGGAGTGAGGGGGTTAAGTAAATCTTGTCCTTTAACCACTTCCCACCCGGCCTATAGCGGATTGACGTCCGGGAAGTGGTTCCGTTATACTGAGTGGGCTCCATATGACGTCCAGCAGGATAACATGCCGCCGCGCGCCCGATCACACCGCTACTCCGGCGGAGGCTCTTTACCACGTGATCAGCCGTGTCCAATCACGGTTGATCACGATGTCAATAGGAAGAGCCGTTGATCGGCTTTTCCTCACTCGCGTCTGACAGACGCGAGTAGGGGAGAGCCGATCGGCGGCTCTCCTGACAGGGGGGGTCTGCGCTGATTGTTTATCAGTGCAGCCCCCCCTCAGATGACCACACTGGACCACCAGGGATCGCCACTAGGACCACCAGGGAAGGGGCAACATGTGGATGGCCAGGTATGTACCCCATGGCCATCCACATGTGCCCAATGTGCCCAGTCAGTGCCCAATCTGTGCCAATCAGTGCCCACAAATGGGTACTGATTGGCACCATAATATTGCCTAGATGCCCTGCAATGCCAACCTTAGGAGCATCAGTGCCACCAATCAGTGTCATCAGTGCCACCCATCAGTGTCCATCGGTGCCACCTGTCAGTGCCCATCCGTGCCCATCAGTGCCCACCTATCAGTGCCCATTAGTGCCCATCCGTGCCACCTATCAGTGCCACCCATAAGTACCCATCAGTGCCACCCATAAGTACCCATCAATGCCACCTATGAGTGCCCATCAGTGCCGCCTATGAGTGCCCATCGGTGCCACCTATGAGTGCCTATCAGTGCCACCCATAAGTACCCAACAATGCCACCTACGAGTGCCCATCAGTGCCGCCTATGAGTGCCCATCGGTGCCACCTATGAGTGCCCATCAGTGCCGCATACCAGTGCCACCTATCAGTGCCCATCAGTGCCACCTATCAGTGCCCATCAGTGCCGCCTATCAGTGCCCATCATCAGTGCCACCTCATCAGTGCCACCTCATTGGTGCCACCTCATCGGGCCCATCAGTGCCGCCGTATCAGTGCCCCTCAGTGCAGCCATATCAGTGCCCATTATTGAAGAAGAAAACGTACTTATTTACAAAAAATTTTAACAGAAACCAAGAAAAACTTTTTTTCTGTCTTTTTTTATTTGTTGCACAAAAAATAAAAACTGCAGAGGTGATCAAATACCACCAAAAGAAAGCTCTATTTGTGGGAACAAAATGATAAAAAAATTGTTTGAGTACAGTGTAGCATGACCGCGCAATTGTTCTTCAAGTTGTAACAGCGCTGAAAGCTGAAAATTGGCCTGGGCGGGAAGGTGTCTAAGTGCCTGGTATTGAAGTGGTTAAAAAACAAGTGTAAAAATTATTTAAGTAGGTAAATTTGTCAGAGAATTATAGTCCTGTTACCAGACGCATACTGACATTGCTAAATTTGGTCTGGGCATCTAGGCATCAATGCCCACACAAGGGTTAAAGATAAAGGACCAAACTGTGTGGCATATCTATAAAAATACATTTTACCCAATAGCAATGATAAAGAGGCCACATGAAACAATTACGCATCAAACAATAATTTCATTTTGCTTTTGCTTTTCTAGGCCCGAGGCCTTGGGTCCTTTCCACACAAGGTAAAAAAAGATGTTCCTTTCATTTTTCAGGGCTGTAAGTAAACACAACATTCTCTATGGTGCTATTATTTCTGCAAAGGTTCCAGCACTTGAAAATGTGATTATCCAACGACTTTATGCGATTAGTTCAAAATGAGCATTCCCTCCTTATTATTTAAAAGACTGACTGAGTACCATGTTGTGGAAGTGGTATTTTGTTCCATTGAAATGTTGTTCCTGTCAGAGGGTAGCACAATTTATTTAATCCGGAACCCAAATAACTCAGGCAATGGCTTGTTATCGAGCTGAGATGAACGAAAATGGAGTGTAAAATAGCTAACTACCCGACAAATAATCTACAAATTAAAATATCATGTCGTTAAATTGTCTGATGTGAGATAATATCTTTGTGATATATATGCCCTCTGTGTGTGGTGTATCTGCTTGGAATATAAAACACAGCAGCTGGTACCTTCAAGGGACATTGAAAATGCCATTCTCCTACTTAATGTTAAAAAAAAAACTGAGCTGGATCTGGGAAGAGAAGTCTCCAAAATAGGAGTAAAAGGGAGGCAACAAACACAGGCCAAATAGTATTCAGGCATGGCCAAAAGTTTTGAGAATGACACAAATATTAATTTTCACAAAGTCTGCTGCCTTCATTTTCAAAATGGCTATTTGCATATATTCCAAAATGTAATGATGACTGATCAGATGAATTGCAATTAATTGCAAAGTCCCTTTTTGTCATGAAAATTATCTTAATCCCCCCCCAAAAAAAAAACATTTCCACTGCATTTCAGCCCTGCCACAAAAGGACAAGCTGACATCATGTTAGTAATTCCCTCGTTAACACTGGTGTCAGTGTTGACCAGGACCAGGAGTTAGAATAACAGACCGAAAGCTTTAAAAGGAGGGTGGTGCTTGAAATCATTGTTCTTATTCTGTTAACCATGGTTACCTGCAAAAAACACGTGTAGTCATCATTGTTTTGCACGAAAAGGGATTCACAGGCAAGGATAGTGCTGCTACTAAGATTGCACCTACCTAAATCAACCATTTATCAGGTCATCAAGAATTTCAAGGAGAGAGGTTCAATTGTTGCAAAGAAGGCTTCAGAGCGCCCAAGAAAGTCCAGCAAGCACCAGGACCATCTTCTACAGTTGATTCAGATGCGGGATCAGGACACCACCAGTGCAGAGCTTGAACAGGAGTGGCAGCAGACAGGTGTGAGTGCATCTGCAGGCACAGGGAGAGGAAGACTTTTGGAGGATGGCCTGGCTTCAAGAAGGGCAACAAAAAAGCCACTTCTCTCCATTTGTCACATATTATATATATATATTGGATACATTTAAATACACATAGATACACACATGTAACGTATAAACATTTTTTTTTAGATCCATGGGGGTTAGATGCATTTCCTCAAAATTTTCTTCTACATTTCATGAATTACACTTTGGAAACCTGGCCTGCCCTTTGACTGATTCCTTTGGCCTGGAACGGTTCTCCTGCTTCAACCCCAGAGCAGACATTTGTTGCACACCCCATTTACATGCTGGGTTTCTTTCTTGAGCTGACCTGTCAGTATCTAGGTTTTTTTCCCTCCCCTGACAGGCAGTTATGTACTATTACATATTTTATACTTAATTTTTTGTACTTACTTACACTTTTAGATCCCACTTAGCATCAAGCTTCTGATGAAGTGGACTGTGATCCATGAAACGCGTTAAGCCTTAGGATGCCAAGATACTTTATTCATTACAACTTGTCTACAATTATCAAAATAATATGAATTTACTCCATTTATTATGAATTTCTTAAATGTTGGCTCTTTTCTATGTAGCCAAGTCCCAGGTCCCCTTTGGTCTAATGAGAACCTCCAGAGTTAGGGACAGCTGACATCCTTCTATATAAAGTGGGTTATGAGGCTTGGTGGGTGTGATGCAAGGTAGATTCATGGGCACCAGACACTTCTTGAATGCAAAGAGAATTATTGTCTCTTAAACAGAACTGTGGGAGAGAGGATTTAGGGCCAGGACACCCTTTAGTAGTTGCAATGTTAATTGGCAGACCCTGAGACTTCTATAGGCAGCCATGCAGGAAAAGGCACCCAGCCGGACACCACATCTGCATGTGTAGACACGCTGTCTCCTATGGCAACAGTCTTGAACAGTTCCTAACAAGGGTTACAATGAACCCCTTCCCTTTCTCCACACGACTCCTATTGTAGATCTTCACTCAACTGAGCTTCCAGTCTCTCTCACTAGGCTTGCTGATCCACTGCCACTGGATCTTCTGACCTCTTCCAAACTTTTCACTCAGTATTTTCCTCAAGCGTCACCCCCCAGCGTCCCTGCTGGGTCCCTAGCTTGGCATCCAAGATACTTCTTAAGCGTCACCCCACTGGCCTGCTCAGTCCCTAGCTTGACACACAAGGCTGCTCTGCAAGCGTAACCTCCACTGGCTGGGTCCCTGGCTTGACATCTGCTGAAGTTTCCCAATTCTTCACCGTCCCCGGTTGGTGACAATACTTCTCCGATACTTGCTTCAGCTACTCACAGTGGTCCCTGGTAACAAGGTGGATTGTCCCTCAGTGGCGACAGCTTCCCCTCTACCTTCAAACATGACAGGTTCTCCGGCCGGCAGAACCGTCACTTCTGGTTGGACTGCAAGCCGCAGTCCCAACCCTGTGCTGCTCTCCTGCTTTTGGATAGGCCCTCAGACAGCCTAGCAGTCAGATGTCCCCGGGATAGGCTTCAGGCTCTGGCCTAGCAGCCCGGGGCAGTACAACACACGTCCATCCAGACAGCCGTCCAGGTGGCACAGAACCCCGATCACCTGACCTCACCCAAATAAATAGGCTCTCCCAGCAGGTTATGGGATCCAAGGAGATCCCTGTCCATTGGCTGAGATACCATCTGTCCTTGCAATGCCCTTGTCTTATCTAATGCCACCAGATACCTGGCCATCTAGTTACAGAAGAGAGAAGTGCAGCAATTCCAGAACTAGGGTGGAATCAATTGATCTCCTATCAATTGGCCAAGGCAACTATACTGGGCAGGTAAATTTACTAGCAACCCTGCCTAAACATCAGGGTCTATTTTTATTTGTGTTTTAATATTATCGGAAATTGCCGTCATGTATGATCATGGAGTGTTTAATCATGACTGTCTCAATAAATATGTAGAAGAGGAAAATAAATCCTGGACTGCCGCACTCCATGAATAAGGCATCTTTATTGACAAAATTGTCCACAAATTGTCAAAAGCTATGGTTAAGCATCATTTGATGTGAAACGCGTTAGCCATTTATTCTTGTTTTATCCACTATTGATGTGACTGTATTTTGGACTTTTAATAAAGATGCCTTATTCATGGAGTGCGGCAGTCCAGGATTTCTTTTCCTCTTCTACACATCAGTGCAGAACCAGCACCTGAGAGTTTGCAATAGGGCGGGAGCATCAATTTTAGAGGCTTTGGGAGCGGCATCTCTTTCTGTCTCAATAAATATGCAACTACATGTATTTTATGTATGATTATTATTGATATTATTATTGCCTAATTTAAAGTCCCAGAACCTTTGCTATTTTTGCTTGTATGTACAATTAGGGATGACAACATGTCGCCATAGGTGTGTCGGGTCACAACTTGCTTTTTCTCCTTCTCTCCAGGAAAAACATTTTAAAAAAAAGATCTGCGCTAGGAACAATATTGAACAAAAACATTATTAAAGTTGTATATGACAAAAATATCAACAATTGTGATATGACTCATTTTAAAGTGTCAACGTGTTATAAGTGATTTTGAAAACGCCCACATATAACAAAATCATCAACCAAATACACCAGCACATTAGTATAGTGACATGATTCTCAGACATAGATTCATAAAGTTCATATGAATTTAAATATCCCCTTCATAAATATTTGAACAAAGATACTTGAATATCCAATCACCAGTAGATCTCCAAAGTGTAACACGACCACCTTAGTATGGCTGTAAGCTTACAAAAAAGCTGTGGACCCTCTAACTAAAGAGAGGTCAATTGCGCTTGTGGCCAAATATCTTTGCCAGGGTAATCACAGGACTCTCCCAGCGCTTTGGATCAGAAGTTTAGACTGTTCTTGTTATCCCGATAATGATCCAATGGGACCGCAAGCAACATGAGGAAAGAAGCTCATACATAGTGTAATATCGTAATGATCACATTACTAAATAAAAAGAATTGCACTTACATATTAAAAAGGATTACACACATTAGTAAAAGCAGACGGCCGGTTGAAGCACAGAAGTGTCCCCCACTTCCTGGCACATGCAATGATGTCAGCACATCGCTCCACCCTACGCGTTTCATCACTCAAGACGTCGTCCGGGGCACAGATGTACACCATAATGTAAATCCCATTTTCATCCAAATAAAAAAAGTTTGCAAAGCACTACTTACCTTCTCCATGCGCTAGTACCCCCCTCTGTGGCCCAGTAACAGTCTTCTTGCTAACTGCATTGTGTCCAGCATCTTTCAAGTCACTACCTATGAGCCCAGGGCAGTGTTGACACATCCCTGGGAGTGCATCATTAGGACAGTTAGGACTCATAAGTTAATGCTGCAGAGAGTGATGTTTATTTAACTATTCAAATAGAATTCCTTGCAGCATAGAGGACTGTCCATCACTAATGCAGAGTCAAGAGGACCCTGAAATGTTATGTGACCAGCCTGAAGCTTTTTTTTTTTTAAAGAAAAAAAAAAAGACATAGAGTATAAGAATATGCTAATAATTTTTTTTTAAATCTCAAGCGGTGAGGTGGGGTCTCCAAGGAGGGTGCAAGAAGAAGTGAGGAACTAGTGTTGAACTTTGATTTATGTAAGTTCTAAAGTTCATATTAAAAATAGAAATTATATATATGTATATTTTTATAAGTCACATTGCATTAATTTGCTGTTCTGCCTATTGAAGTCAAATATTGATAACAAGACTTATACATTCCTTGCCCTTTAATCTGTCCTTGAACTAATACCTTATTGGGTTTTCTGTGCATCAGTTTATAAGACAAAACACAGCGTTCGATCATGCCAAACTGGTTTCTTATGTCAGTGGCAATCCATTATGTTACATTTTGCTTAACATACTAAAGTTAGTAAGCACTTTGGCCGGGATCCCAGTATCCTGCACACAAATGCACTGTGGTCATCATCCTGGCTGCAAAACGGATGGACCTGATACTCTAATGTCCCCACTGCAGTGCCAAATCCTGATGATTAACATTTATGCTTCATTTTTATATCAAGTGCCATGGCCTGGATGTAATGTGATATAATTCAGATTAGAGAAGGGTGGTCAGTAATCCACAAGCCGAAAGAAAACCTCAGAGGTCATCTACCAGCAAAGAGCTGAGGGGTGGTGGGTTTTAGGGATGAATGGAGCATGATTCACTGCAGTCTGTCTTCTGCCACCTATGTGGAGTTCCCTGATCACCAATAAATAGAGAATATATGTAGCTGAGTGCCTACAGTATGGTACATGTGATGTTTTGTATATGCTTTGTTTGTACTGTTCCATATTGAGCTATGTGTATGATGCTTTTTGTCATTTCTGGTCAGGAGGGAGATCATTGTGTGGGCATGCACTCTCCCTGATGTTCATGGATGTGCCCCCTTGTGGAGGCCATAAATATCAAGGGAATTCTTCCTCCGGTTGGTCCAGTTGGTTCGGTTGGTCCGAGAGGGGAGCAAGTCTGTTGAGATGTGAAAGACTTGATATTACAACTCCCTCCAGCGGGAAACCAGGTCTGGGTTCCAGAACATAGATTTTCTGAAATGAAAATTGTTAGCCAAACAGTGGCTGCATCCAATTAGCTATTGGGGTTTTTAACAGATTCCTCCATCCATGCTTTTAGCACACATGAGTGAATCCCTACTGCCTATTGTGTTCTGACAGCTGCTGTTATTGGCTGTCAGAATACAATAGCCTGCAAGGGAATTTGCAGATCACCATTGATATTGTGGATGGAGGAATTTAGTAAATTTCTGAACAAAGAAAAAAAATAGTGAACAGCCAGCTTAAAGTAATTGTAAAGGTTGTTTTTTTTTTTTTTTTTAATAACAAACATGATATACTTATCTGCCCTGTGCAGTGGTTTTGCACAGAGAGGCCCGATCCTTTACTTCTTGGGTCCCCCACCAGAGCTCCTGGCTCCACCCCCCTGACCAGTGCCCCCAAAAGGTAGCTGCTTGCTATGGGGTCACTGGTGTGTGCTTGCTCCCAAGCCCCACTCTATGCATCCATAAGGCACATAAAGCCGCGGCTCGCCCCCCATCCCCCCCGCTGCTCTCTCCACATTGGCTCATTGGCTGTGCTTGACAGCATGGGAGCCAAGATAGATATCCGGGACAGCTGAGGCTCCCGTGCACATTGCTGGATCGAGATGGGGCTCAGGTAAGTATAAAGGAGGGGGATCAGGTAAGTATTAGGGGGGTTGTGGGGGGAGCTGCACCCAGAAGGTTTTTTACCTTCATGCATAGAATGTACGAAGGTAAAAAAAACCTTCAGCCTTAAGGGTCGGTTCACACAGGGACGGCACGACTTGCAGGTCGCCTCACCGAGGCGACCTGCACACGACATGCACGGCGACTTGCAAAACGACTTCTGTATAGAAGTCTATGCAAGTCGCCTCAAGTCGCCCCAAAAGAAGTACAGGAACCTTTTTCTAAGTCGGAGCGACTTGCGTCGCTCCTATTAGAACGGTTCCATTGTACAGAACGGGAGGCGACTTGTCAGGCGACTAGGTCGCCTGACAAGTCGCCCCAGTGTGAACCGAGCCTTACAACCACTTTAAAATATATGCAAACCCTTACCTTTTAAAACAAACCATTCAGTTTAAAATACAAATATAAGGCAACATGTTTGTATATATACAGCCATGGACAAAATTTTTGACACCCCTGCATTTCTTTCAGATAATGGACCATTTCTCCCAGAAAATTGTTACAATTTCAAATGTTTAGGCATTCTCATGTTTATTTCTTTTGTTTGTATTGGTATGACACAAAAAAGTGGACAAACACAAAGCCAAATCTGACATATTATATAGGAAACTCCAAAAAGCGACTGAACAAATTTATTGGCACCTTCTAAAAATTGTAAGAAATAATTGCATTCCAAGTTTGTGATGCTCCTGTAATTTGTAATTAAACTCACCTGTATCAATTAACAGGTGCTGACAATATAAAATTCACACCGGCAACCAGTTAAAACGGTGAAAAATTGACTCAACCTTTCTGTTGTGTGTCTCTGTTTGCCACACGGAGCATGGAGAAGAGAAAGAGCAGCAAAAAATTGTCTGAGGATTTTAGAATGAGATTGTGGAAAAGTATGGACAATCTCAAGGTTACAAGTCCATCTCCAGAGATCTTAATGTTCCTGTGTCCACTGTGTGCAACATTGTCAAAAAGTTTACAGCCCATGGCACTATCGCTAATCTACCTTCTGAACCTTCTTCTTAACTTTCTGGCAGAGGGCAGCAGACTTTCCTCAAGAATTTTATGGTATTTTGCCCTATCCATTTTTTCCTTCTATCCTGACAAGTACTCCAGTCCCTGCTGCAGAGAAACACCCCCATAACAGGATATTACCACCTCCATGCTTTACTGTAGCAATGGTGTTATTTGGATGGTGAGCTGTATTGAATTTCCGCCAGACATATTGTTTGGTGTTGAGGCCAATAATTCAATTTTAGTCTAATCTGACCATAACCCCTTTTTCTGCCTGGCCTCAGAATCTTCAAGGTGCGTTTCAGGTGGTCAGATGAGACTAAAATCTGACTTCGCTGAGTAAATACAGCTGGATAAGACAAAAACGGTGTCTGTACTTATTTCAGGCTGCAAAGTAACAAAATTTGAAAGGGGGTGTGATTCTTTTCTATACCTACTGTATTTGGGGTACATGTAAACCCTAACTAAATGATGTTAACCACTTGCCCTCCGGAAGGTTTACCCCTCTTCATGACCAGGTAATTTTTTGCAATACGGCACTGCGTTACTTTAACTGACAATTGCGCGGTTGTGCGACGCTGTACACAAATAAAATTGACGTTCTTTTTTTTCCCCACAAATTGAATTTTCTTTTGGTGGTATTTGATCACCTCTGCAGTTTTTAATTTTTGCGCTATAAACAAAAAAAACAAAACAAAAAAGGACCGACAATTTTGAGTATAAAACAATATTTCTTAACCTCTGCTATAAAACATACACTTTAAAAAAATGGAAAAAATAATATGTCTTCATCAATTTAGGCCAATATGTATTCTGCTACATGTTTTTGGTAAAAGAAATCCCAATAAGCGTATATTGATTGGTTTGCTCAAAAGTTATAGTGTCTACAAACTATAGGATAGTTTTATGTAATTTTTTTTTTTTTTTCACTAGTAATGGCGGCGATCAGAAACATTTAGTGTGACACTTTTTGGGGACCAGTGACACTAATACAGTGATCAGTGCTAAAAATGTGCACTGTTGCTGTACCAATGACACTGGCAGGGAAGGGGCTAACGTCAGGGGCGATCAAAGAGTTAAATGTGTGCCTAGGCAGTGCTTGCTAACTGTGCGGGGGGTGCTTTTACTATGGGAAGGCAGAGATCTGTGTCCCTGCTTTGTAGGAACACAGGATCACAACCTTCCCTTCTAACAGAATGGCGATCTGCCTTGTTTACAAGGGCAGACCGCCATTCTGATTGTCTCCCGAATGATCAGCAGGTCCCGGCGGACATCGCCTTTGATTGGTTCCTGCTGTGTCCAATCAGCAAGAGCAGGTCACCAGGGGCGCACGTGCGCACCCCAGACCCGGAGGTACAGGATCACGTACAGGTACGTGATCCTGACCAGGGGAGCCGCCTTGCCTGCATATATTTACAGTATACGGTGGGCAAGCGGTTAAAGTGGTTCTAAAGGCAATTTTGTAATTGAATTAAAAAAACATATGTAACCCAAAATAATGAAAATAGTACATCTCAAATGCCCCCAAACCTATATCAGCCAGGAACAGCCTGTGGATAGAATGGTGCAAGACAGACAGGATCAGATAGTCAGGTTCCAGCAGACTTCAACAAAATGGCTGCCGTCTGCACACAGAAAGCGACTTCCCGTTGCATAAATGTGAATGAGATGTTCTCCATCTGTTAAGAACTCCTCAGACACGTTTTACCCTTAGTCGTAGAGGCCTCAAAGAGGTAGCCAGACAACTAGCATTGTTAGAAGGAGGTCAGCAATGGCGGCTGAAGGTTTCCCTTGAACCCTGGCTGTGCACTGCTTGCTGTATAAGCTGAGATATAAGGCTAGGACTTGTGTAAGATCAACTGTCAGTGAGACAAACTGGTTAACACTGCAAAATGAATTTACATGAACAGATAGAGATCAGTAAATTGTATAAAAGGTGCATCAAAAGTCTCCTTATTTTGAACATGGTCTCCTGTCTGCCGCAGCTCCAAGCAGCTGATGTATGAAGAGATGTTCTATAAAGTTTAATAAAATAAGCATGTTAATGTAAAAGTGCCCCCAGGCAAAGTGCAGAACTGTCTTGGGAAAACAGAATCATTGGAGCCCCAGGCATGCTCCCCATCCACACTGCCGAGCAAGAACAACAGGAAGGATTTGGGATTAATCCATTGGCAGTTGCAGTAATATTATTACGCTGTTTTAAAATAGGCCAGTTATTTAAAGTGTAAGATCGTTTTGTTTTTTTTTACATTTTAGTTATTAGAGTGGGAAAGGATTAGAACACTTTTCTTGTTTACTGCCGTCTTGATCTCATTTTGGGAGACTTCACCGAAATTTATGGTTACCAAACAGAAAGTGAGGAAAAAACGACAACATATGCATAGACTGCAATAAAAAGTATATTTATATCTGTGTATTAATATTCTTCTCATTATACAAGATTTACATAGTGCCAACAGTTTGTGCAGCTCTTTACATTGTATAGGGAGATGGTACATTGCAATTCAGTACAAGAGCATTACAGTCTAATAGGGAGGAGACAAGTGAGGCAAAAGGTAACCATTGTGGGGGGTTGAGTAGATGGAGAAACTAAGTTTTGTTGTTAGGTGGAGGTGGGATAGGCTTTGCTGAAGAGATGAGTTTTCAGGGATCACCTAAAGGTAGACTGAGTAAGAGACAGCTGGACAGATTAGAGTAGGGAGTTTCAGAGGATGGGAAAGGGTCTGGTGAAGTCCTGGAGGCCACCATAGTAGGAGGTGACATGGGAGCAAGAGACCTCCTCTCCTTCTATACTCACCTCCAGGGAGGAGGTGATGAGGGGAAATAGCGCAGAGGACAGCTTGGGTAATATTTTGAGATGAGGATGGCGATGAAGCTGGGGGCTGAGTAGTGGATGGCTTTTTATGTTGTTGTTAGTAGTTTGAATTTTATGCAATGGGTAAGCAGGACCAATGGAGTGATTGAGAAGGCTGGAGGACACTGAGCATTTGGAAAGGTGGTGTCTGGCAGCAGCATTCATGATCGACTGAAGAACAGATAGTCAATGTAGAGGTAGGCCAAAGAGGGAGTCACACTAGCTGAGGAGTGAGATAACAAGAGAGTGAAATAGCAGCATTGGTTGAGAAAGGGCACATTTTGGAAATGTTACGGAGGTGAAAGCAGCAAGATTTGTATATTGGTGCAAGGCCAATGTGGTGCTATTGGAGACTTTCACTCAAATTTTGTCTGGTTAAACCATCATCCCTGGTACAGTAAGTGAGGGGAAATTTCATTAATGCAGCCCCCTGACAGAGGTGCTACTCCTTCCCTACTCTCAGCATCTTAACCTAGACTGCCCTAGGGGCCAATCAGCTGTAGAGCACATGTGCCAACAAGGAACATGCTGAAAGGAGGAGACAGAAAGGGGGTGACCTGATCAACTGCTCCTTATAAGTTGAATCGCAGGCTGGGAGCAGGAGGATGACCTAGGTGCATTGCATAAAGCATATGTCAAGGCAAAAAAAACAAACCACGGTGTGCTTCTGATGCATTTCCCATTCATTCCAATGGGAGGTGCATTTTTGGTGTGCTTTTTAACCACTTGCCGACCAGCCGCCGTCATTATACTGCGGCAGGTCGGCACAATCCCACAAGCCGACATAGCTATACGTTGGCTCCTTTAAGCGGGATAGCAGGCGCGCGCACATGCTCGCTGCACTGCGGGGGTGCCGATGCTCGTGGCCGACGGTCATGATGAGGAGCGATCGCGGGCACGAGAGGCAGAACAGGGAGGTGTGTGTGTAAACACACAAATCCCTGTTCTGTTCCGTGAGGAGAGACAGATTATAAGTTCCTAATAGCTAGGAACCAAAAAAAATGGGGATATTTATTATAGCAAAAAGTACAAAATATTTTTTTCAAAATTGTAGCTCTTTTTTTGTTTATAGCGCAAAAAATAAAAACCGCAGAGATGATCAAATACCACCAAAAGAAAGCTCTATTTGTGGGAAAAAAGGATGTCAATTTTGTTTGGGTACAGCGCTGCACAATTGTCAGTTAAAGGGATGCAGTGCCGAATCGCAAAAAATGGCCTGGTCATTCAGCAGCCAAATCTTTCAGGGCTGAAGTGGTTAAACAGAGCACCAAAGATGCAGAATGCAGGCCTTTTCAAAACACACCACACCTGCAGCACCCTGATGTGAAGAGATCTATAGCATTTAAAAGGAAATATTTTTACTGCATTCTTGGTGCGTTTTTAAGTTCCACTAAAGCGCAGCAAAAGTGCATCAGTGTTGATATGGAAAAAAAATATGTTAATGGGGTTTTATAATTTCATTGGGATCTCCCTTCATATTGTATTTTCAGTGTGTCTGATGCAGTCCTGTGGAGTTGTTACACAATGTCAAACCTGGGGAAAAACTGCTGTCATTTCATTTTTACAGTGTACAGAGATTCTAATTCAATATGAATGCAAAGTTGCAGTGACCTTGGAAGTGCCTTGTTATCTCTGAATAGTGTTGGTCAGTGTAAAAATCCCTTACTATTCAATACTGTACATGGTTCAATCCCATCACTGCTCCGAGTTGATTTTTATCTCAAAACAGTCAGGATTAGAGTGACTTTAAGTGGACCTCTCATTAAAATTCACACTTTACTTGAATCAATAGGGTACATGTCAGCATTACCAAATCACATAATTATTTAGAGTAAAAAAAAGTACCTCTTGTTTTCCATGGATACGAATGGCGACGTTTAGGGCCGGTTCAAACCTGAATCACAGTCCGCAATCCTGTGCGATTCCTGTGTGATTCATTGCGGTGCAATTTTTAGCCCGTTTGATTGCGCTAAAATTGCACTGGATCACACCAAAAACAGTGCATGCACCACTTTTAAAAACGTACTTTAATCAGGTCACACAGTATTGTGGTAGTATGCTAGCTGGTGCAGGCAAACACACTTTATTTGCAATCTGCATTTGGGGTGTCGTTAGGAATACATTGACACCGGCAGCAGATCACACACCCAGTGTGTTTTGAACAGGGCTTTTTTTCAGCGGGAACGCGGGGTAATGCCGTTCCAGCACCTCCTGGACTGACTGTATGTAATGGCAAGGGGTGCTGGGGTGAGCTGCAGGGTATTGATGCTCACTGCTGGGGGATCTATTCTGGCTGGAGGGGGATCTATTTTTGCAGGGGGGTCTATTGTTGCTGAGGAGGTCTATTGTTGCTGGTGGGGGACCTATTGTTGCTAGGGGTGGGTCTTATGTTGCTGGGGGGTCAGTTGTTGCTGAAGAAGATCTACTGTTGGGGAGCGGTCTATTGTTGATGGCTGCCAGAGAGTCTAATAATGCTGGCTGTGCAGAGATCTGTTGATGCTTCTGGGAGTCTATTGTTGCTGGGGGGGTGAATTTTGTTGTGGGTGGTACATTTGCTGTTAGGGGGATCTATTGTTGCTGGCCGCAGGGGATTTATTTTACTGCTTTTGTTGATATCATTACCAAATTCCATACAAATTACTTAGCACCACAAAATGATACTTGGTTCTGTATTGTCTAAAAGGGGCGGTACTGGGAGGTGGGTAGGGGATGGAACCAAGAGACGGTGCTCGGAGGTGGGTAGGGGCAGCGAAAAGGGGTGACTCAGAAAAGGGGAGTTCCTGCACGGTGCTCGGAGGTGGGTAGGGGCGGCAAAAAGGGGTGACTCAGAAAAGGGGAGTTCCTGCACGGTGCTCGGAGGTTGGTAGGGGCGGCAAAAAGAGGTGACTCGGAAAAGGGGAGTTCCTGCACGGTGCTCGGAGGTGGGTAGGGGCGGCAAAAAGGGGTGACTCGGAAAAGGGGAGTTCCTGCACCTATTGTCTGAGAAAAAAAGCCCTGGTTTTGAACAAAGAGTTTCCCGCACCTCGTTCTGTTGTATTCTGACTCATGTAACTGTAAAGACTATATTACATAACCTCTTGCTGCGAGGAGCACTGTAGGTGTTTCACAACATTGTAAACTGCAGAGATTTTATTGTTTTGAGTTTAGTTTCTGCAATTCTTTGATTTGAGAGCTTTAACCACTTCAGCCCCTGAAGATTTGGCTGCTGAATGACAAGGCCATTTTTTGCGATACGGCACTGCATCGCTTTAACTGACAATTGCCCAGTTGTGCGGCCTTGCACCCAAACAAAATTGCTGTACTTTTTTTCCCATAAATAGAGCTTTCTTTTGGTGGCATTTGATTGCCTCTGCGTTTTTTTATTTTATTTTGAGCTATAAACAAAAAATTTGAAAATTTTGAAAAAAAAACCACAATATTTTTTTACTATAATAAATATACCCATTTTTAAAAAAACAAAAACAAATTTTTTGTCAGTTTAGGCCGATATATATTCTTCTACATATTTTTGGTAAAAAAAATCGCAATAAGCGTATATTGATTGGTTTGCGCAAAAGTTATAGTGTCTACAAAATAGAGGATAGATTTCTAACATTTTTATTATTATTATTTTTTTATTAGTAATGGCGGCGATCTGCATTTTTTATCGGCACTGCGACATTATGGCGGGCACATCGGACACTTATGACACATTTTTGGGACCATTGGCATTTATACAGCGATCAGTGCTATAAAAATGCACTGATTACTGTAAAAATGTCACTGACAGGAAAGGGGTTAACACTAGGGGGCGATCAAGGGGTTAACTGTGTTCCCTGCGTGTGTTTCTAACTGTAGGGGGAGGGGACTGACCTAGAGGAAATGACAGATCGTGGTTCCTAGCTATTAGGAACTCACGATCTGTCAATCCTCACAGAGCAGAACAGGGATTTGTGTGTTTACACACACACTTTCGTGTTCTGCCTCTCGTGCCCGTGATTGCTCGTGGGCGACAGTCATAGCGACCGTCGGCCACGAGCATTGGCACCCCTGCAGTGCAGCAGGCGCGTGCATGCATGCTTTCCCGATTCCACGAGCCGTCGTATAGCTACGACGGCTCGTGGGATCGTGCCGACCTGCCGCAGTAAAATGACGGCGGCTGGATGGCAAACGGTTAATGAGGAATTCTGGGTATGAATATTCTTGCATAGTTACATTCATCAAGCTTGGACCAATGTAACTACAGTGCATTGAAAAAGTATTCATACCCCTTGAAATTTTCCAAATTTTGTTATGTTACAACCAGAAACGTAAATGTATTTTATTGGGATTTTATGTGATAGACCAACACAAATTGGCACATAATTTTAAAGTTAAAGGAATGTGATAAATGTTTTTTTTTTTTTTCTTTTCCAAAAGATTTTATTGAACAAAGTTTGATGTTATACAGAGTAATAGTACTTCCATTGTTGTACAGTAACATTGAGTATTGAGCCTAGGAGATGTAAGTAGATCTTACAGATACGTTAGGTGTTAATATATCAACCCGTCACCCCTTTTGGGGTCTTGCTGTGACGGGGAGGGCAAAATAGTCAGGTTTCGTTCCACATATCTCCCGGAGCGTCTATAAGTATCTTAGATTTAGCCTATTCATTAAGCCTATTTTTTAAGTTTCAACAGTCGGTATGATGTTGTATTAGGACATAGTAGTGGGGTAATTAAACATATACTGTATACAGGTGAAGGAAGTTTCAAACGTCTTAAAACAATGTGAGTGATTAAATATGAATGTAATAATGTTGTAACTTTTAGTTAGTCAAACAGTATAACAGCATAATATAGTGTTTTCTCTTTAGTATGTAACAGGCTGTAGAAAGGGTCAAGATGACTTTGAAAACTGTGCCAACTTGTTCTATAGCTGTATAGTCATGGGATATATATTTTATAGGGAACTGGGATCACTCTCAGTGCTGTATGAGCCCATTATGTGTGTGGGCATTTTCCAAGTATTGTTTTGGTATATGTAGTCTATTACATAACGCTAATATTGGTACCTGGCCTACTGTCTTGTCAAAATCTTGTCGGGTTGCGGTCACCGGACCCCTAGCAACCCATACAAGACATGATGTTTTGGTAAGGCTAGGCATCGGTCAGGTCATTTTGACTAAGTGGTGCGGATTGAATGTTGGGTATAATAGAGGCTAAGAAGTATCCAGAGACATCTTTTGTAGGATAGGGATGGGGTAAGAAAAGAGAAGGGGTAATAAGCGGGACTCGTGAGCGAGTCTGGTAGAGGGGCGAGTTGGCCAAAAAAGTAACTGCTCTAGGGGTAATGGCATCCTGGGTATAATCATGATGTGTAGAAAAGAAAGGTGTGGAAGGAGGGGTGGGAGTTAGGAGGAGTGACAAAGAGAGGGGGGATATGTACCTTTTCTCCTCCTCCGACCTTGCATCGTATGTTAACATTCTTCATTGAGATAGTATTTGGGAGTATTCATTAGTTGTTTGAAAGTAGTGCCAACATGACCAGGTTTTCTGAAACTTGGATTGCGTTTCTTTGGCTTGGTGTATGAGATCCTCCATCTCTGCCACTTTGTTTATTCGTCTGATGCAATCTGCTATTGTAGGCAGGTTGGCCAATTTCCATTGGTTTGGTACACACATCTTAGTTGCATTTAGAAGATGTAACGTTATAGAGCGATGGTACATTTTCTTAGGGATGGAAGAGTGATGTAAAAACATTTGGGCCGGGGAGAAGTCAATCGGGTATGTGGTAATTTGAGTAGTAAGACGATGTACTTCTTTCCAGAAGGGTTGGATTAAAGAGCAGGACCACCATGTATGAAAAAGTGATCCTTCCTCATTAGAGCATCTCCAACAGTTGGGGGAGATAGTAGGGGCAATTTTGTGTAATCTAAGCGGGGTTTTGTACCATCTTGAGAACACCATGAAGCTGTTTTTTTGTGCAAATACATTAATTGTCCCTATGTGTATATGAGAGTATATGTTTTCCCATTCTTCTTCTGAAAGGTCTAATGAGAGTTCCCTTTCCCAACTATGTTTAGCTATATTGGATTTGGGACTGTGATCAGAGAACAGAATAGAGTACATATCTGAAATCAGGTGTCTTTGCGGGTCTTTTTTTTTCACAAATTGCTTTGAATGCTGTGTGTTGTCTTGAGTAGTCAGGGCGTGAGTGGGGGTCATTTGGATATATGTCCAGAATGGAAAGGATTGGCTTGGCATCTGTGCTGAAAGTGCAGGTAGGGACAGGAATTTGCCCTTAGAAAAAAAGTGTTCTTGATGTCTCAGATGTCTGTGTGGGGCCAAATTTCCGAAAGGAAGGTGTCAGTTAGGCCTGGCGAGAAGTCTGGATTTTGATGGGATGGGAGTTAGAGGATGAGATTTTAGATTTATGGCATGCCTTTCAGAAGATTTGTAACTTGTTGTCAATTAAGGGGTGTTGTTTACACTCTAGCGGTATTCGAGTGGAAGCTATCCATGGGAGTTGGCGTAACGGTAGAGGGGAGAACGTCTGTTCGAGATACACCCATGCTTTGGTCTTCAAGTATATGTTCCAGTCTATTATTCACGTTAATTGACAGGCCCAGTGATATTTAACAAGGTCCGGAAGACCTATGCCTCCTTTCAGCTTGGATATTGTCAGTCTCTTAAAGCTCAGTCTGGGATGTGATCTACCCCAGATAAATTCCTTGCAGGCTTTTCAATAGGATGTGAAGAAGGTCTGCTGTATTTTTATAGGAATTATGTACAATATTCTTGGTAGAATATTCATTTTTATTATCGACGGCCTGCCGAACCATGAAAAGAGACCCACGGACCAGGATTTCAGGTCGCGATGAATGTTTTGAAGGATCAGAAGGTAGTTTTTGGTGTATAGGTTATCTATTTTGGAGGGCAGTTGAATCCCGAGGTATGTAATTGAGTCGTGACTCCAACTGAATGGAAAGTTTGTTTGGCATTGCGCGATCGTATCCTGCTTTAGGAGATATTCAGAGCTTGTGATTTTGCAAAGTTAATTTGTAAGTTGGTTAGGGTTTTTTAACATGTTTGAAGTCTTTGAGTGAATTGGGTATCGTAATGTGTGGTTCTGTTAGAAAAAGGAGGATGTCATCTGTGAACGCAGCTAGTTTATAGGTAGTCTAAGAGATGGTAACTCCTTTGATATCTGGGTTGGACTTAAGGCGGCGGAGTAAAGGTTCAAGGGTTAAAACGAAAATTAGTGGGGAGAGAGGGCATCCTTGACGCGTACCGTTAGGTATTGAGAAGGCATTCGATAGGTGGCCAGTGACTCAGACTTTGGCTGTTGGGGCTGAGTAAAGGGTTAAAATGAGTTGTAGCATACGTTCAGGTAGGCCTAGCGCTTTGAGAGCTTTGGACACTCGCTACTATATCAAAAGCCTTCTCTGCATCCAGGGACAGAAAGAAACCTCGATGGTGTGTCAATGTCAACCATTTGTATATATTGATTGCTTTTATGGTGTTGTCTCTCGCCTCTCTACCAGGTATGAATCTCACCTGATCTAGAGAGATGAGTTTGGGTAGTAAGGGTAGTATGCGGTTGGCTAGGACTTTAGCGAAAAGTTTGAGGTCTACATTCAGTAGAGAGATACATAAAAATGACTTATGCCTTTCTAACCGAATTCAGAAGCATGAGGATTTCAAATATAGTGAGCATAGAATGGTAGTTGCTCGGGTCAAGCTCAGAGGATGGTCCAGGGGGGTAATGACATTGTCATCCTGCAGGAGCAGGATGAGTGGATGGGGGGTTGTTTTCCTTAAAGTGCATAGGATATATCACAGGGATATCGTTTTAGAGGCAAAATTAGGAGAATTTACCTAAATGTATTTTTTTCTTTCCTTTTCTCTCCCTTTTCCCCCCTACCTCCCTTTTATGATGGATACCCTCGGGGGGATCTTACTTAATGTATGTATAGATAACTGCACTGGACCCCACTAGGGTTAAAAGGTCTTTGCTTAAGTCTTTACTTAAGGATTCTGTATAGCAATGTATTGGAATCTAAACAGCATCTGGATAGTCCAGAACAGCATAGGGAATGACTTGAACAGCAGGGTCATGTATACCGGTTTTATGGATCAGTGAATGCGATTACCGGTAAATACAATTCTGTATAAGATGCAATGCTAGGAAGACAGTGACAATTGCGGGGAAAGTCCGAAGAGGATTCTCTGGACTCTGGCAAGATTGTTGGTTAAGTGGGGTCGATGTGGCAGACAGTCTCCAGCACGGATGGCTCAGACATATAACTATGATATGTGTCATATGTGGGTAGGGAGGCATGATAAGCTGTACTGGGGTAGCGTGCGTAACAGGTATAACAAGTAGTAGTGTACTTATCTGGATTCTGTAGCCATCAATGAGCCTGATCATCGTCCTCGTCGGGCTCTTCGGGTTTGGGGCGACTGTGTAGGGCTGGCTCCATGTACCCGTAGCATGATGGTGAAGCCATACTTCAGATGGTGAGTGCTGTCGGCGGGACCGTTGCTCCTGAACTTCCATGAGTTCACTTCTGTGTTGTGCAGGTCTTGCTGAGGGTAGGTGGAATTTAGGCACTTCCATCAGTGGGACATCTAGCATTTCACAGAAGCATTGTAGGTCTTCTGAGACTTTGAGTAGAGCGGTGCGGCCTTGATAGGAAGCTGAAAGACAAAAGGGAAATTTCCATTTGTAATGAATTCCCTTCATGTGGAGGACCTCCAGCAATGGACGGAGTTCTTTGCGGCGCTGGAGTGTGATGTATGAGAGATCTTGAAATAACCGTATCTCACTGCCGCAAAAGGATAGCTGGTTCTTGTTGCGAGCCTTTCTGAGGATTTCTTCCTTTAGTTGGTAGTCAATTATGCAACAGACTACATCTCTGGGTGGATCAGGTTCTCGCTCTTGTGGTCGGAGGGCACGGTGGATGCGTTCCATTCCAATTGGGGTAATATGGGGTCTGTCCAGGAGACCATTAAACAGACCTACCACTGTGGATTGTAATTGGTCTGCATTGACTGTTTCTGGAAGACCCCGTACTCTCAGGTTATGGCGTCTGCCACGATTGTCAAGATCTTCCATGTGGCAGTTAAGATCTCGGAATTCCAGGGTGTGTGTGTCAGTGACCTGATGCATACGGCGTATGGCCGTGAAGTGTTGTGCCGTTACTCTCTCCACATCTTAAAATCTGCCCACGATCGCCTATATGAGATCAGAGATTGCTGCAGTCAGGGTTTCTTTTATGTCTGCTGTGATGGAATGGAGGTCATTCAAGCTGGGGTGTTGATGTGGTGTCAGGGTGATTGCCCCGTCAAAGGGAGGAGAGCGGGAAGTCGCCATGTTACCTGCCTGTGTCCGGAACATTTCCAGGATACATTGGCACAGTCCCCCGCTCGGATTGCAGGGAGAGCGGTATTGTGAGGCGGAGAAGCTGCAGGATGATGTCTCCATCTTTTTTGAGAGGTTAGTTGGATATATGGCATCCTGTGAAGTCGGATTAGAGCTCACGGATCAGGCAGCTATCTTCCACCGAGGTCAAGCCACGCCCCGTGATAAATGTTTTTTACATTTTTTTACAAATAAATATGTGAAAAGTGTGGCGTGCATTTGTATTCAGCCCCCTTTACTCTGATACTCATAACTAAAATTTGGGGAACCAATTGCCTTCAAAAGTTACCTAATTAGTAGATAGAGTCCATTTGTGTGCAATTTAATCTCATTCTAAATACAGCTGTTCTGTAAAGCCCTCAGATGTTTGTTAGAGAACTTTAGTGAACAAACAGCATCATTGAGGCCAAAGAACACACCAGACAGGTCAGGGATAAAGTTGTGGAGAACTTTAAAGCAGGGTTACGTTATAAAAAAAATATCCCAAGCTTTGAACATCCAAAACAGAAAGAGTATGGCACAACTGCAAACTTACCAAGACATGGCCATCCACCTAAACTGACAGGCTGGGCAAGGAGAGCATTATTCAAAGAAGCAGCCAAGAGGCCCATGGTAACTCTGGAGAAGCTGCAGAGGTCCACAACTCAGGTGGGGGAATCTGTCCACAGGACAACTATTAGTCGTGCACTCCACAAATCTGACCTCAATGGAAGAGTGGCAAGAAGAAAGCCATTGTTGAAAGAAAGTCATAAGAAGTCCAATTTGCAGTTTGCGAGAAGCCATGTGGGGGACACATCAAACATGTGGTGGAAGGTGCTCTAGTCAGATGAGACCAAAATTTTACTTTTTGGCCTAAAAGTAAAACGCTATGTGTGGCGGAAAACTAACACTGCACATTACCCTGAACACACCATCCCCACCGTGAAACATGGCGGTGCCAGCATCATGTTGTGGGGATGCTTTTTTCAGCAGGGACAGGGAAGCTAGTCAGAGTTGATGGGAAGATGGATGCAGCCAAATACAGGGCAGTCTTAGAAGAAAACCTGTTATGCCCCCTACACATGATTGGACTTTTCGCCAACAAAACCGTTGATTTTTGTTCGAAGGTTGATGGCTCAAACTTGTCTTGCATACACACGGTCAAACAAATGTTGGCCAACAATTATGAACATGGGAACGCGGTGGCGTAAAAGACGTACGGCGAGCCGAGAAAAAGGAAGTTTAATAGCCAGTGCGGCTCCTTCTGCTTGATTCTGAGCACGCGTGAACTTCTGTGCGCCGGACTTGTGTACACACGATCGGACTTTCCGACAACAGCGTATTGTTGGCGGAAAATTTGAGAACCTGCTAGCAAAGATTTGTTGGCGGAAAGTCCAACAGCAGATGTTTGATGGAGCATAAACACGGTCTGACTTTCCGACAATAAGCTCACAACCAACATTTCCCGTCGGAAAGTCCGACTGTGTGTACGCAGCATGAGAGTCTGTAAAAGACTTGAGAATGGGGCAAAGGTTCACCTTCCAGCAGGACAACGACCCTAAACATACAGCCAGAGCTACAATGGAATGGTTTAGGTCAAAACATTTTCATGTGTTAGGATGGCCCAGTCAAAGTCCAGACCTAAATCCAATTGAGAATCTGTGGCAAGACTTGAAAATTGCTATTCACAGATGCTCTCCATCCAATCTGACAGAGCTTAAGCTATTTTGTAAATAAGAATGGGCAAAAATGTCACTCTCTAGATGTGCAAAGCTGGTAGAGACATCCCCAAAAAGACTTGCAGCTGTAATTGCAGTGAAAGGTGGTTCTACAAAGTATTGACTCAGGGGGGCTGAATACAAATGCACACCACACTTTTCACATATTTATTTGTACAAAACATTTAAAACCATTTATCATTTTCCTTCCACTTCACAATTATGTGCCACTTCGTGTTGGTCTATCACGTAAAATCCCAATAAAATACATTTACGTTTTTGGTAGTAACATGACAAAATGTGGAAAATTTCAAGGGGTGTGAATACTTTTTCAAGACGCTTGTACCATACCTGTAGGATCCCTCTAGGAGTTGGAATTCACTGTAGTAGGCACCACTACTACAGTGATCCCCACTACCTTCTGGGTCCCATGCTATGGTATATGAATAGATACTTTGGTTCAAGTTGGATATCATACAATAGAATTCTTCTTTAAAGAGGAAGTTCAGTCACACTTTAGAAATTGTAGAAGAAATACATGCAGCATGTAAAAACCTTGAAGATGTGATTTATCCACTTCACTTTTCTAAAACTCCCATTTTTCAGTGTAAAAATCGGGCTGTAACTACACTCACCATATACTGTAAGTCACTGCGGCCATTTTAACTGAGAGCAGCTAAAGCCAGTGTCCTTGGTTTTCCAGGGAACTCATGACGCTTCTCAGTGGTGCACAACGAGTCTGCGCATGTGCAGTACACATTGGAGTCTGCACTTGCACTCTACACATTGGGGTTGATTTACTAAAGGCAACCCCATTCTGTGCCACGTGCACAGTCTCTTTGCCTTTAGTAAATCAACCCCACTGTCTCCATCCATTCTTTGCCTGTCCTCCACCCTCCTCCAGCTCTCCTCCACTCACAAAAAAAAACCCCCAAAGACTCCTGGGATTTCTGACGAAAATGTCAAGTCAACAGGAGTAGAGTTTTGGCATCAATCACCAACGATGGGGAAGCAGGAAGTGCAGAGGAACAATGAATAAAAAAGGTATTTGGAGCTAGAATTTTTTTTTTCTTTCATCCATTGGTTTGCAAAGCGTTGCAGCGTTTTCCCGTGGCCGCGGTCAAAGTATTTCAAGAGTAAATGAAGCTTCCCAGTCGTCCCCGAGCTTACCAGAGCCGTTGGTAAACTCGGAGCTGATCCCTCTGATGCATGGGCAGGAGGCCGAGTGAGGGCAAGATATCCCCCACTCAGCTCTATGCCCTTTTGAAGATGGACCTACATCTCACTTCTGCCTCTCGGGCTTAAAGTGATTTTTGACCCCAGATCTCTAAAAAAAAAAAGCACATGTCATGCTTATTTCTAAAAATAATGTTTGGGCGTTCTAAGTAATTTTCTAGCAAAAAATAGTTATTTAAAGTTGTGAACAAAAAGTTCCAGAACAGGCCTGGTCAGTAAATGAATTTATACAATTTTCTTGTACAATTTAACTTTAGATTTACCAAAATCATATATTATGAGGTCAAACCTAAACAATTTCAATTAGTATGGAATCAGGCAGGCCCCTGCACTTCATAGCTGAAGGTAAATCTAAAGTAAATTGAATAATGTATGGCCAGTTTAAGGGTTTACAGATAATTTAACAAAATCTGGAAATAAACAGACTGACAAAATATTTAAAGCTGATAAGAGTAGAACAATTGAGGTTAGGTTTTCTTTCATATTAGGCATTATTCTCATCATTTGATGCTGCTCAGTAGCTGCCATGATAATGGAGACACACACAACAACTGTGCATGATAACAATAAAATCCAATAAACTGAAAAAAAAAAAGATAGAATAGCAGGGACTAAAAACTGCATCATTGACAGGGTTCTTCCCACAGTTAACGATTTACTTTGCCTGTTCTGAGCATTTTCCCAATAATATATTATTATTTTCATTTTAAGGTAATGGGAAACAAGGCACTGATGTGATTTTCAGTGTACAGTATTAAGAACCAGATATTTCTATTTATTGTATATGGCTCATCTGTATTTTAGTGCACTACATACTTAAAATAAGATAATGGAGCCAACTGGGCTTTTACTGATCTTCTGATAAAAGGTAATAATCCAATTTATCTAACTCACCATTACTGAATACAAATCTAAAGTACGACACCTCTTTTTTTTTTTTAAATTGTTAAAGTAACAGAGTGATCACCAATCAGTATATCCGGCGGGTCTTAGCTACTCTAAAATTCCTGGTGCAGTCGTTCAGTTTGAAGAATCTGTTTTAAAAATGCTAAGAGAAGACCGTGAAGAGAACAATTGAAAATTGGTGATTAAAGTAAAATAGAGGAGGGGTCGTATTAAAGAGAACAGAAGATGGGAAAAAAGCATATAATAAAAAATAACTAAAAAACTGCACTAGGGCTCTATTGGATATTAAAAACATAGCAGCTAGCACAATACCATAATACATAGCATAATAAACATCACAAAACAATAGTGTAGTGCTAAGATAAATTAAAATGTAAGTGCAATATAATAGTGCAATGCATATACCCTAAATTACCAAAAGTATTGGGACGCCTGCCTTTACACGCACATAAACTTTAATGGCATCCAAGTCTTATGCCGCGTACACACGAGCGGACTTTATGGCAGACTTTGCCCGGCGGACTTTTCGACGGACTTTCTGAATGAACGGACTTGCCTACACACAATCAACCAAAGTCCGTTGAATTCGTACGTTATGACGTACGACCGGACTAAAACAAGGAATTTCATAGCCAGTAGCCAATAGCTGCCCTAACAAGGAGAGGGGCGCCTCTGAGTATAAATCATAAATACATTTTATTAAAACAACAATATCCACTCACATGGAAGTTGGAGAAGTTGCATTAGGGTCAGTTGGCTGGGCTGGAGAGATGCGGTGGAACTACAGGTCACAGCGGTTCCTGCAGGGCATGCCAGGTCCAAGGAGGATTAATACTTGCAGCCGGGTGCAGTCTCTTGCAGCGAACAGTCCAACACAAATCCTGCTGAGTTGGGAGCCAGGTTATATCCCAGATGCACAGATAGGGGTTCCAGGGAAGGAAGGGAGAGATGTGTAGGACGCCAGAGCATCCGTTCAGCCGTGCTGCTGCTCGAGATGCTTGACAAAGGAATGCGGCCATTCGTCCACCAATGGCAAGCCTATTCTGAAACGCGTCGCATGAGTGTGACGTCATCACCGGGCGCCACGCTGTACTTGCTCTCCAAGCCTCGTTTGAGATTCTCGGCTCGGCCGGCCTTTTCCCTTCCTAGAGGCTTCACCATTCCACCAGTGAGCAGCAGCACGGCTGAACGGATGCTCTGGCGTCCTACACATCTCTCCCTTCCTTCCCTGGAACCCCTATCTGTGCATCTGGGATATAACCTGGCTCCCAACTCAGCAGGATTTGTGTTGGACTGTTCGCTGCAAGAGACTGCACCCGGCTGCAAGTATTAATCCTCCTTGGACCTGGCATGCCCTGCAGGAACCGCTGTGACCTGTAGTTCCACCGCATCTCTCCAGCCCAGCCAACTGACCCTAATGCAACTTCTCCAACTTCCATGTGAGTGGATATTGTTGTTTTAATAAAATGTATTTATGATTTATACTCAGAGGCGCCCCTCTCCTTGTTGTTGTTTTAGCTTGCTGGACCCTGTTTTTGGTTCCTTTGGTGGCCGCCCTGACTGACCTCTTGTATATACTCCCAGTATATATGCATGAACTTACACATGCATTTTTACAGTTTTCAGTTTCTGGACTAATCGGTTTTACTTTCAAGGTAACTGTGCTTTGCGCCTTTTTACTTGTATCAATAGCTGCCCTAGCCTGGCTTTTTGTCCGTCGAACTAGCATACAGACGAGCGGACTTTTCGACCGGACTCGAGTCCGTTGGATAGATTTGTAACATGTTTCAAATCTAAGTCCGTTCAACTTTTGAGAAAACAAAGTCCGCTGGAGCCCACACACGATCGAATTGTCCGACTAAATCCCGTCCGCTGGGCAATGTCTGCCGTAAAGTACGCTCATGTGTACGCGGCATAAGTCCATAGGGTTCAATATTGAGTTGGCCCACCCTTTGCAGCTATAACAGCTTCAACTCTTCTGGGAAGGTTGTCCACAAGGTTTAGGAGTGTGTCTATGGGAATGTTTGACCAATTCTTCCAGGAGTGCATTTGTGAGGTCACTGTGAATGACAAGGCCTGGCTCGCAGTCGCCTCTCTTATTCATCCCAAAAGTGTTCTATCAGGTTGAGGTTAGGACAGTCAAGTTCCTCCACCCCAAACTCGCTTATCCATGTCTTTGTGGACCTTGCTTTGTGCACTGGTGTGCAGTCATGTTGGAACAGGAAGAGGCCATCCCAAAAATGTTCCCACAAAGTTGGGAGCATGACACTCTCCAAAATGTCTTGGTATGCTGACGCCTTAAGAGTTCCCTTCACTGGAACTAAGGGGCCAAGCCCAACCCCTAAAAAACAACCCCCCACCATAATCCCCCCCTCCAACAAATGATTTGGACCAGTGCACAAAGCAAGGTCCATAAAGACATGGATGAGTGAGTTTGGGGTGGAGGAACTTGACTGGCCTGGCCTGAGTCCTGACCTCAACCCGATAGAACACCTTTGGGATGAATTAGAGCGGAGACTGCGAGCCAGGCCTTCTCATCCACATCAGGGCCTGACCTCACAAATGCGCTTTTTTGAAAAATGGTCAAAAATTCCTATAGACACACTTCTAAACCTTGTGGACGGCCTTCCCAGAAAAATGTAAGCTGTTATAGCTGCAAAGGGTGGGCCAACTCAGTATTGAACCCTACGTACTAAGACTGGGATGCCATTAAAGTTCATATACGTGTAAAGGCAGGTGTCTCAATACTTCTGATAGGCAGGTGTCTCAATACTTCTGAACATAGTATATATCAAATTATTATGTGTCACCGAAAACTGAAAAAATAAAACAAGGAAATCCAAATGTGACGTCAAAAACTGTGAATTCAGTGATTCTTCAATTACAAGGGAAATTACATATGTGGATACCAAACGCCGCCAAACTTCTTAAAGCGGTAGTAAACTTAGCAATCACTATGGTGCTTTTTATCTAGTTTGTTCAAATCACTTGTTATCAATCATTCCACAGTGTAATCCCTGCACAATCGTTTACTTACTTTTTTTTTTTAATTTCAAAAAATTTTGTCTTCCATGATATTGCTGCTCCATCTTTAGTATGGTTTTCTGCGTCCCCTTTGAATATCACTTTTTCCCTTTCTTGTTTCCCTTGCCGCAATCTTGCGCATGTGCATTTATGTATTAGTCAAGCCTCGTTATCAATCTGACGTTACTACGGCAACCAAGCTCAGCATGAATTACATAATCGTGCTTTACAATTTTTTAGCTATTCTGGGTATGTGTGCCTATCAATCTTCTGACCATGCTGCGGCTGATCACCGCTCTAGGATGCAGGATGATTGCCCAGGTTTACTCCCCATGTGACGTCGCACGGTAACTGTAGATCCGAGGGGAAGATCTGAAATGAGGGGAAGCTCTGCTGATTTTATCATCCAGTCATGTGCAAGCTAAAATGCTGTTTTTTTATTTTCCTTGCATGTCCCCCTCAGATCTACAGTGACTGAACTTGAAAGTGCACTTTCAGTGCACTTTCAAGTGCACTTGCAGTGCACTTGTAGTGCAAAGTGAATTTGCCTTTCATAAATAACCCCCATAGTATCATTAAAAAGAAAAAGACACGCTCTCCATATTGTAATCCAGATTAAAACACCAATTTAATGTGTTAAATGCACTTACAATAAAAAGATGACTACCAGGCACTTCATATCATATAAACAACTCATATTCCAGAACCCAATATGGCTGTGGCGGGATTGCATATGCATATGTGTTCCATCTCTTCCCTACTAGTTTTGTGAAAGATGACGTCATCAGGGGCACATGCTGCCACTCTTTGCTTTTATACAGAAATGGAATATCAGAAGAGGAGAAGAGGGGACAGAAGAGGAGCGGAGGTGACATTATAGAAGAGGACATAAGAGGCGTGGAAGGGACATTATAGGAGAAAACAGAAGAGGAGTGGAGGGGACAGAAGAGGAGTGGAGGGGACAGAAGAGGAGTGGAGGGGACAGTATAGGACTAGACAGAAGAAGAGTGGAGGGGACAGAAGAGGAGGGGACAGAAGAGGAGTGGAGGGGACATTATAAGAGGGGACAGAAGAGGAGTGGAGGGGACATTATAAGAGGGGACAGAAGAGGAGTGGAGGGGACATTATAGAGGAGGACAGAAGAGGAGTGGAGGAAGTATTATAGGAGGGGACAGAAGAGGAGTGGAGGGAACATTATAGGAGGAGGCAGAAGAGGAGTGGAAGAGATATTATAGTAGGAGACAGAAGAGGAGTGGAGGGAACATTATAGGAGGGGACAGAAGAGGAGTGGAGGAAGTATTATAGGAGGGGACAGAAGAGGAGTGGAGGGAACATTATAGGAGGAGGCAGAAGAGGAGTGGAAGAGATATTATAGTAGGAGACAGAAGAGGAGTGGAGGGAACATTATAGGAGGGGACAGAAGAGGAGTGGAGGAAACATTATAGGAGGAGACAGAAGAGGAGTGGAGGGGACATTATAGGAGGGGCCAGAAGAGGAGTGGAGGGAACATTATAGGAGGGGACAGAAGAGGAGTGGAGCGAACATTATAGGAGGAGACAGAAGAGGAGTGGAGGGGACATTATAGGAGGGGACAGAAGAGGAGTGGAGGGAACATTATAGGAGGAGACAGAAGAGAAGTAGAGGGGACAGTATAGGAGGAGACAGAAGAGAAGTGGAGGGGACATTATAGGAAGGGGACAGAAGAGGAGTGGAGGAAACATTATAGGAGGAGACAGAAGAGGAGTGGAGGGGACATTATAGGAGGGGCCAGAAGAGGAGTGGAGGGAACATTATAGGAGGGGACAGAAGAGGAGTGGAGGGAACATTATAGGAGGAGACAGAAGCGGAGTGGAGGGGACATTATAGGAGGGGACAGAAGAGGAGTGGAGGGAACAATATAGGAGGAAACAGAAGAGAAGTAGAGGGGACAGTATAGGAGGAGACAGAAGAGAAGTGGAGGGGACATTATAGGAAGGGGACAGAAGAGGATTAGAGGGGACATTATAGGAGGAGACTGAAGAGGAGTGGAGGGGGCATTATAGGAGAGGACAGAAGAGGAGTGGAGGGGACATTATAGGAGGAGACAGAAGAGGAGTGGAGGGGACATTATAGGAGGAGACAGAAGAGGAGTGGAGGGGACATTATAGGAGGGGGCAGAAGAGAAGTAGAGGGGACATTATAGGAGGAGACAGAATAGGAGTTGATGGGACATTATAGGAGGAGGCAGAAGAGGAGTGGAAGAGATATTATAGTAGGAGACAGAAGAGAAGTAGAGGGGACATTATAGGAGGAGACTGAAGAGGAGTGGAGGGGACATTATAGGAGGAGACAGAAGAGAATAGGAGGGGACAATATAGGAGGAGACAGAATAGGATTGGAGCAGGGGACATTATAGGAGAGGATAGAAGAAGAGAGGAGAGGGCATTATAAGAGGGGTTAGCAGGCTGTATAGAAGGTTATAGCAAAGAAATAAAAAGGACAGTTTAGAAGGTGATAGCAAATGGTGGGAGGATATTATAGAAGGGGATAGCAGGGATGGAGAGTTCATGGTATAGTAGAGGACAGTAGAAGAGGAGTGGAGAAGAAGAGAAAAGACAGCTGAATAGACAAAAAGAGGACAGAAGAAGAAAGGACTATAGAATAAATAATAGCAGAAAAAAACAACCGTACAGGAAAGAAAAGGACACTAAAGGGTAGGAAAGGATAGAATGGTTTATAGGAAGACACCAGAAAAGATGACATGATTACTGAAAATAAGAAGAAAAAATGGAAGGGTAAAAGGGAGAGTAGGAAATGTTGGAGTAGTAGAGAGGAGGGGTAAGGAAAGGAGAAAAAAAAAAAAAGAACTTCACCTTTTGTATAAAATTCCCATTCACCTTCCAGTGACATTAGTGTTACATTTTCTGAAGAAATGTGAAGTAAAGATAAATAAAAGCAGTCTCCAAAATGAATACCCAGCAGGAGGTCTAGGTAGTGCTAGGAATAGAATATTTTATTTTGTGTTGACAGTTCTGTTTTAAATAACCTCATAGATGTCCTGAGTTTTCCTCCTGGAAAAACGTTAAGGATCTTTAAGTTTCAAGTACCG
Organism: Lithobates septentrionalis; assembly: GCA_037952835.1. NCBI lineage: Eukaryota > Metazoa > Chordata > Amphibia > Anura > Ranidae > Lithobates > Lithobates septentrionalis. The sequence goes on along the minus strand of JBBDGP010001990.1, from coordinate 38,172 downwards.
CTCAGGTGATACCTTAAAAGCTGTTACAAGTTCAAAATGTAACCCTGAACAACTGCAACATGTTTCCAATAAAATGACTTAATGGACTCCAGCTAAGATGTTACTGGAGCTCCTAAATAAAATACAACTGGATGTGAGTCAGTTACATTAATCTTCCCTCAAGGGAACTTCATCATCATTTGTGATAAATGCTGTCATTTAATCTTTTACCGTACCTATTACCTACACACACATAAACCTATATGATTATCAATTCTCTAAGAGTCAACATTGCTAAGACAGCTCAACATCAACATTTACATGGCTTATGTTTGTGAATCACAGGTTCCCGGTAAATTGACAGGCTTTACATTCATGAATATTCATCATCCAGAAATGGGCTGTCTCTTTTGTGTTAGGTGAAAGGTACATACATCGAGCATTAAACCCAAAGAGGAAGATTGACAGAAAGATGACAAAGACGTAGCCCCATCATATACCCTAGGAAAAGGTTGACTTTCACCTTTTTTTAAAGATTGCTGCAAACAAGAAAAATTTGCAATTGTCTTAGAAAGCCCTAGAAATACTAGAAATAAAATGTATAAAGCTAATAATTTAACCATCTGCCCAGCATAAAAACTTTAGCCAAAATTCAGAAGTTAAACATTCTGCTTTCCAAGAAATAGAAATTTCAAACCACTAATAACATCACTGGGGAGATTTCCCTTCACTTCCTGTCTTAGAGATTATTTCCTTCATTTCCCTGCCAACTCCTTCAGCAATGGGTACTAAAGTGTAACTATAGGCAAAACATAGCCAAAACTTTAAATACTTAAAGTGTAACTATAGGCAAAACTTTTTCCTGGTGCCTCCATGGCAACATACCTGTGACAAGCTCCGCCTTAGCGCCTCCCTCAGGACCAGTGAATATTATAAAAGAAAAGGATTAGTGCACTCCCAGCATTCTCCTTTTTTTCCTCACACCTCATGGTCAGTGAATGGTAGTCGAACGTCCCTTACCTCTGCAGTCGGCAGCTTCCAGCTGGGTTCAAGCCTCTCCCAGGTGCAATCCCTATTCTTGGCAACTAAATGCGCTGATAAGATAGGGAGTCCCTTCTGTGGGCCTTTTGGGACAGCAGTTGTCTCTTAACTAAGAGCTCCTATCTGCATTTATATACTGGCATTTGCTCAAGCCTGCAGCAGAGAAAGCAGCTATATCTATTTTTCACTTAGCCGTAGCCTTCCATTTCTCCCTCTTTTCATCAATTCTCTCTTGCTTTCCTTTCTTTGCGTTCCTCTCTCTCTTTTTCGCTTTCTTCCTCCCCCACCACCTTCCCCTCCTTGTGATATTGTACCTTCATTCCTGGTTACTATAGTGGGCAGCGCGCACCGGCTTTTCTGAGTCCCTCAGCATCTTCCTTTCCACTCTGCACATGCGCGGACGTCAGGAACCAGCTCGGTGGGTCGGGCTGAGTCGGGTGGGCCGCAGAGGTCCTAGTGCCGCCATCTGCACATGCGCGGTCTGGCCTGAGGTTGTGGTGGCCATCTTGAATAGGGGCCATTTTTTAAGTTTTTTGCCCTTGTTTGTCAAAATCATTTTTTAAAGGGTTGTTTCTTCCACAAAATGTCCCTCCCCTCTCCATTGTTTATTACTTGGGCTTTCAGCATGGCAGCCTGTTGTCATCTGAGGAGGTTGCCTATGCGGGGAGCCCCTGGAGGGGGCCCCAGTTTTTTGCCAACGGTAAATGTAATTTCTTTCTTTTTCTTTACTCAGGAATACCGTTTCCTTGTTCCAGCTGAAATACCAAATGCTAACGCCTTTATCTTTCTCTAGCTGCTTTTTCTGTCTGTTGCCTAAAAAAGGCAGTACGCCACCGGAACAAGATCTTCTAGAACATTTAAGGTAGGGGCCGTCGTCCAGGTGAGTAAAAAATAAAAAAAGAGCACTTATGCTGGTATGTTTATGTATTTCAGCCTTGTACGCCAGAAGAAGTCCAAGCGGACATCAAGGCGACATAAACAAACCTATGAAGGCCCCAACCAGATCAGGATACCCTGCAAATGGTGAGGGTTCATCGGTGAAAAGACATAGTTCTTCACTTTCACTAACTCTCAAATCCCTAAATGCCGAGCATGCGGGGTCATCCCATTACCAGCCTGTTTGGTCTGCAAAAGCTGTTTTAGAGTCTATGCAGCAGACAGAGAGTCAGGGGGTTAACAGGTAAGCTGTCCTACTCAAGAGATGGGCAGGGGATACATAGCGGAACGAGCAACAGCAGTTCCACTGCAGCAATTAGCTCAATCTCCTCCAGAGAAGTTAACTCTTCCTGGCCCATCCTCAAGAGAATCCTCTGACCACACAGCAAGTAACCCTCCTAGACATTTGAATGATGGGGGGCCATCTGAGGATACCTCAGAAGAGCTTGGCCCTCGGACTTCAACTTTTTCCTAGATCAGCCCCATGTCCAGGCCATAAAGCCAGCTATTGGCTGGGAGAAAGCCGACACTTCATCTGGGTAGTCAAAAGATGTACTTCCCATTTCTAAAGAAGCAGGTTTCCTTCTTTCGGCTGGGTTTCCACTAGTGCAACTTGTCATGCAACTTGGGACTGCAAAGTCGCATGACAAGTCGTACCCCATGATTTCTAATGAGTACCATTTATCTGTGCGATTTCAAGTCACAGCGACTTCAGAGTAGTCCTTGCACTACTTTGGTCCCACTATGATGCGACTTGAGGTCCATAGACCCCAAGAATACACAGGCATTGTTTCAAGATGCATCAAAATCGTGGCAAAATCATGCAACTTTCAGCTCGCAATAGTGGAAACATAGGCTTACTCTGATGGATGATATCAGAGACATTGTTGAAGAGGAAAGGAAAAAAGAAAAAAAATATGTTTTATCCTCTCAATTGCCTGGGAAAACTTTATCCACGGTCGGAACAAGATTCTGCAATGCCAGGCGGTCCGTCGGAGGTAGACGCGGCAGTGGTTCGTATAACAAAGAATTTCATCTTACCAATCCATAATTCAGCCTCAATTTAGGATCCTTTAGATAGATTTATAGACCCCAACTTAAAGGAGCTTACAAAAAGGTGGGTAAACGCCTAGAAGTCAGCAATTGCCTTATCTGTATCCAAAGCCCTGTGGGCATGGACCAAAAACATGGAAACAGTGATTTATCAAAATGTTCCTAGGGAAAATTTAGTCAAGGCTTTAGACAAATTATAGCTCTCAGCAGACTTCACTGGTGAGATGGCGATGGATACAATGTGTTACTTCGCAAGATCAGTGTCACTACTTGTGATAGCCATATGGGGATTGTGGTCAGAACTACGGCCAGCTGATACAGTGTCAAAACAAAATTAGTATAAATACCCTTTTTTTGATGGTAAATCACTCTTTGCAGAAAGGTTACAGAAAGCCATTTCCCGCCTCTCAGGATGAAAGTCAGACTTGGTTCCCCAGAACTGCAGAATTAGATGTACCCTGGGATTCAGGGATGCTTACTTGCACGCACCCATACTACAACTGTTATAGGGCGTACACACGGTCAGACTTTGTTCGGACATTCCGACAACAAAATCCTAGGATTTTTTCCGATGGATGTTGGCTCAAACTTGTTTTGTCTACACACGGACTTTGTGTGTCGGAAAATCCGATGGAAAATGTCTGATGGAGCCCACACACGGTCGGAATTTCCGACAACACGCTCCGATCGGACATTTTCCATCGGAAAATCCGACCGTGTGTACGGGGCATTAGAGAAGTATCTGAGATTTTCAGTCGACCGGGTCCATCTACAATTCCAGAGTCTCCCCATCGAGCCCTGCAGCTCCCTCAGAGCCCTTACAAGGGCTCGGATCACTATCCAAGCTTCTTTATGAGAACTGGGTCTCAGTTCTTATCACTAACCAGATGATATCCTCCTTTTATCAAAAGATCCAGCCCAGCTAGTGGAACACAGGTGGATGCTGTGGCCTACACTATCAAGATACGGTTGGATGATAAATCATCAAATGAGTCATCTTTTCTCCAGTTTAGGCACCTTATTCAACACCGCATAAGGAACGGTGTCCCTCAGAAAGTGTGGTCGATCATTCAGAAAGTGAGGAGAGTGAGGACATGGTCCTACATAACAGCCTCGAGCTAACTCAACTTAATAGGGATTTTTGTCTTTTTGTATCCAGATGGTCCCATGGACACATGTATACCTCAGGCACCTTTTAGCTAGAATTCTGGAAGCAATGAAGCTAACCGTCTATCCCAGTCCATATATCAAACAAGTTTGATGCACAGGGGTCTGCACTAGTGGACAAAGAGGGAGATTCCTGTAAAGCCACGTCCATTAAGGCATGTCTTCTGGACCACAGTTACCACAGACACCAATGCAGTAGGCTAGGAGGCACATTACAACCAGATGTTGGTTAAAGAGAGATGGGCGTTCAATGCAGCAGACATCATCGCAAATATCCTGGAAATCCAGACAGCTTTTCTTGCATCGACAGCATTTGCTCTCTCAGATCAAGGACAAAACAGCTCTGATTCAGATAGACAATAGAGCTGCAATATCATACATACATAACCAAGGCGCAACCAACAACAGTCCCTTACTAAGGGAAGTGGAACCCATCTGCATTTGGGCAGAGGAGAATCTGAAGGACCTAAGAGTAGTCTATCTTCCAGCCCACTTAAACACAGGCGCCAATCCCAAAGATTCCTGGATCCCAACAAATGGTCCCTACAACCGAAGTTATTCAGTTTGATTGTGGGCCAGTGGACCTTTCCTGAACTACATCCTTTTGCTACAGCAAGCAATACCAAGCTGCGGAGGTTTATTTCACATCTACCTCACCCTTGGGCAGAAGAAATAGATACCCTGTCAAGTCTTTGGGCATGCAATCTAATTTAGACCTCCTCTGGCCTCCCACCTTAAATTCTCTCGAGACTTGCAATATCAACAATAAACGGTGATAACAGTCCTGCCTGATTTGCAGGGAGACCCATGATTGTCTAGGGCAATATTTCTTAGTGTCCAGCCTCCGGTAAATATTCCTCTGATACCCTTTCTTCTGGCTCGAGGCATCACACCCTTACACAACATTCTTTTCACTTACCAGCGGGGTAAAGGGGCTCCTCTTCCACTGGCCACCAGTGTGATGTGGTTTATTCACTGTGAGCTGTAGATATAACCAAGTTTAGCAGGGGTTCGCTGAGCCCAAAAAATTATTTCAAGGGTTCCTCTATCGTAGAAAGGCTGTTCTAGTGATTTCACTGGACGCTCCTTCACGTTTTACCTGAGCAAGTGAAAGTCTGAGAAGGTCTTCAATAATATGGACCTATTGCTTTGTCATGAATAGGCAAAACACAAATTCACTTTTAAAAAAATATATGCTCGGTTTGATGGTGTGAAGGGCAAGGGAGACACTGAGGTCTATTAAACCTCTAATGTCTCCAAAAACAGTACCTGTCACCTGCCCAATGCTATCACATGAGGGTTTAATTATTATTAATTATTTGTGATAGCAATCAAGTAAAAATAAATAAATTATCGGAAAAAGTTAAAAAAAAAAGAATTATAATAAAATGTATTAATGTATTTTAAAAATGTGCCGTAACCCCCATTGCCCAAACACATGGGCAAAGTGCAGTTGCACCCCACACACGATGAGCTGCAAATCTCTGAGTGAAAGCAAATGTTCTATCACACAAGCTCCTGGTTAACTCTAAATTGATGAGCTGAAAATACTTTGAAAGTGTTACCTATGGAAATTTTTGGGTGCCGTAGTTTTTTGCAATATCACAGGTGCATGCAATTTTAAGACTTAGCATGTCTGGTATCTAATTACTCTATGCAATTTCATATTTTATATTTTACCAAAAGAATGTGTATTATATTGTGTACGTTTACAATAAAATACATTTTTAAATTAATTGTAATATCTTTTTTCCTGAAAATTTGCATTTAATAAGCAGTTGCGCAAATATGTGACATAAAAATTTAGTAACCCTGTAAAAAATGTCTTGCTAATGATGGCGGGCTGTCAGTTCAGTGGCGTGCAGTGGGAATTCCCCCATCCGCAGGTGTGGTGTGTGTACTGGGTTCTGCTGTCCAGGGGCAATGCGCCCTTCGGCTTTTCCACCTGGCTGCCAGTTTTGCATGTCTCTTCTCTTGGGAGGTTCCCCCCCCCCCCCCCCCCCCGATATCATGGACATTGTTGGATTTATATTGAACACCTGCAAACCATGAACTGCCTCCATCAGTGGAACGCTACTCGAGGATTTCTTCCTTCATTGAGATGGGCTACTGCTGACATATATAAGATGCTGTACTTTCTCCACATGACATGTGAGTGTAATGGGTAATGGGTATTATTTTTCTCATTTAACTATTTGCCTACTGGGCACTTTTATCCCATTTCCTGCCCAGGCCAATTTTCATCTTTCAGTCGCTTTCAGCTTTCATGTTATACAACGCTGTACCCAGACAAAAAATTTTTATCATTTTTTTGAGACATATAGCACATTCTTTTGGTGGTATTTAATCAAAACTGGGTTTTTAATTTTTTGCTAAAAAAGACAGACATTTTTTTTTTTAATTTCTGTTATAAAATGCTGTAAATAAGTATTTTTTCTCCTTCACTGATGTAAGCTGATGAGGCTGCACTGATGGGCACTAATGAGATGGCACTAAGAGCACTGTTGACATGGCACTGATGAGGAGGCACTAATATGCAGCACTTATGGGCACTGATAGGCGGCACTGATATCCAGCACTTATGGGCACTGATAGGTGGCACTGATGGGCACTGATAGGTGGCACAGATGGGCCCTGTTAGGCGGCACTGATAGGCTGCACGGATAGGCGGCACTGATGGGCACTGATGAGCAGGCACTGATGGGCACTAAAAGGCAGTGCTGACTGGCATCACTGATGGACACTGATTGGCACCACTGTTGGGCACTAACTAGCATCACTGATGGGCACTGACAGGCATCACTGATGGGCACTGACTGGCATCACTGATGGGCACTGTTGGGGCTGCACTGATAATCAGGGCACTTATAATCAGTGCCCTGATTATCTGTGCAGATCTCCCCTGTGAGGAAATGCCGATCGGCTCTCCTCTCCTCGCACACTGTCAGTGTGAGGAAACGAAAGCCGATAACCGGCATTTTCTTGTGATCGGGCACAGATGATCACATGGGTAAAGAGTCTCGTCATCGGTTCTTTGCCAAGATCGGTAATGTGCCATGCCCCAGGGACGATCGCCGGGCTTTACTCCCTCATGGGCGCGCAAGCATGGCGAGAGTGGGACGACATCATATGACGTCGTCCCAAAACAAAAGTGCTGTGCCTGCCCATCATTTGTCAATATGGCAGGTGGGAGGTGGTTATTAAAAGTTTAACTGCACTATGGATTGCATTTCCTGTTTGTTTTTTACTTCAAAATTTGCAACTATAATTTTTTTGTTCTACAGGGCCTCAGGAAATATATCATGTTCTGGGAGTTTAGGTCATTTTGTTGCCAAAAATGAAGATTCTTACAGGTGTGCAAAAAAAAAAATGCTCTAGAGCCGAACTGGTTAAATAATTTTGAATGCAGAACATAATTTCAGCACTTGTTCTGTTATTCTGGTTCCATGATATGGTCATTTTAATTTAGCATACATTTGAACATTTACTACAAAGCTTGCAATCAAAGTTTTGTAAATCTCTCTATGGCATTGGATTGTCTGTACTTTTCAGAATTAAATCATATCCAAGGTTAAATATTCCATTGAGCGAATCACGCTATTTACAAAAACAAAAGCCATAAGGCAACACATCACTTGGTTCATTTGAACTGCTCCCATATCCGAGATGGTGGAACACTGCAAGAGTATTCTTTCCTTTTAAATTATAATAAAGCAATAATAGGATGTCTAGGCGACTGTGTGTTTTTGGTGAAAATGGTTCCAGGAGACAGATAGAAAATGAGGGATATTATCATTTTCTCCTGTGGCAGAAATCATCAAGACTGAACCTGATTTAGGCCTCTGCTGATGTTAGCTGCAGATTTATTTTTTTTGTATAGAAAAACTTTAAATGTTATTAAGACTTTGAAGGTATAGTCGCTGCACAGGACTTGTGACCTTCCCAACAGGACATCATGAAGTGTAGCTAAATGTACGCTCTCATTTACTAAGGCAGGTAGAAACGTACCTGCTTGTAAATGCAATGGATAATGCAGTTATGGTTTTTCAAGCGTAAAATCCATTTGGTGCTCTAATGTCTGGAGGAAGACGTGCTTTTGAAAGAAAGATAAAAATGACACTGTAAACATACCAATGCATTTAATAGACACCTCCAGCTTTCATCTTATCCAAGGGAAATCAAAGTATATTGTCCGAAAGCACAACAAAACCCATAAAATGTGAAAATGTACCTTGAAACACACTGGGCATTAAGATGTGTTTCACAGGGTGTTTCTTTAAGCCACATTCAAGATCCCTAAAACATATCTGTTGTGGTTCGGGAGCTTACAAAACATATGGCAATTATCTGATATCTAGAACAAAAATGGCCTATTTTCTATTATTTACAAGATTGAAAAATGTGGGCAGTCAGCCCATAAAATCAAAGAAAGCCAGACACGACTGAACAGATAAGATAATCATCATTATCATTGTCTATAGGTGTTCATAGGCGGTCTATACATCTCTAACATTTAAAGCGGAACTTCACTCTCTCAATTAACATTGATTAATTAAAACATTATTTTTAATTCTTATGCTGCTAGCATTAGTAAATAGATAGGAAAGTTTATCATATTTACAGTAGGTATAGAAAAGATTCAGCCATCCTTTAAAATAATTCAACATTTTGTTGCTTTGTTGCCCTGAAATAAAGACAGTTTTTGCTTTTCCATCTGTATTTACTCGGTGCAACTTATAACATCCAAGTGAAAGAAATAACACCAACATGTCAGGGAAAAAAAAAAGATTAACAGAAGCATGGAGTTGGAAAAAGGATCACCCCCATGTATCAGTATTTTGTTGAACCACCTTTTATACAGTGGGTATAGAAAAGAATCACCCTCCACCCCCCTTAACCGCTTGCCGACCGCCTCACGCAGATATACTGCGGCAGAAGCGCTCGTACAGGCAAAACCAAGTACCTGTACATTCTCCTTTAAGAGGCGGCCAGCGTGCCCGCGGCAAGCTCCGTGAGTCGGGTCGGGGGTCCCACGGACTCGATCGCTGCGGGGGGGAAGAACGGGGAGATGCTAATGTAAACAAGCATCTCCCCGTTCTGCCTAGTGACAGTGTCACTAATCTCTGCTCCCTGTCATCGGAGCAGAGATCAGTCACATGTCACACACAGCCATGCCCCTCACAGTTAGAAACACGCCCCTAGGACACACTTAACCCCTACACTGCCACCTAGTGGTTAACCCCTTCACTGCCAGTGTTATTTACACAGGAATCAGTGCATTTGTATAGCACTGATTGCTGTATAAATGACAATGGTCCCAAAAATGTGTCAAAAATGTCCAATGTGTCCTCCATAATGTCGCAGTCACAATAAAAAACGCTGATCGCCGCCATTTAAAAAAAAAAAATATTAATAATAATGCCGTAAAACTATCCCCTATTTTGTAAATGCTATAACTTTTGCGCAAACCGATCAATAATCGCTTATTGCGAATTTTTTTCACCAAAAATTTGTAGAAGAATACATATTGGCCTAAACTGAGGAAAAAAATTGTTTTTTTATATATTTTTGGGGGATATTTATTATAGCAAAAAGTAAAAAATAATGCGTTTTTTTTCAAAATCGACACTCTTTTTTTGTTTATAGCGCAAAAAATAAAAAGCGCAGAGGTTTGTAGGAAAAAAAAGACGTCAATTTTGTTTGGGAGCCACGTCGCACGACCGTGCAATTGTCAGTTAAAGCGACGCAGTGCCGAATCGCAAAAAGTGCTCTGGTCAGGAAGGGGGTAAATTCTTCCGGGGCTGAAGTGGTTAAAATAATCACATTTTGTTGCTTTGCAGCCTGAAATGAAGACACCGTTTTTTTTTTATCCAGCTGTATTTACTAATGCAACTTATACCATCCAAGTGAAAGATATAACACCAACATGTCAGAAAAAATATTTTTTTTTTTAAAAAACAGAATCACTGAGTTGGAAAAAGGATCGCCCCCCTTATGTCAGTATTTTGTTGAACCACCTTTTGCTTTAATAACAGCCTTTAGTCTGTTGGGATATGTCTCTACTAACTTTGCACATATAGACTTTACAATATTTGCCCACTCTTCTTCAAGTTTTCAAGTTGCCCAAGTTCAGTTAAATTTGATGGTGACCGTTTGTGGACTGCAGTCTTCAAGTCATTCCACAGATTTTCAATGGGGTTTTAGTCTGGGCTCTGACTAGCCCATGCAAAGACATTCACCTTTTTCTCCTTCAACCACTGTGTGGTTATTTTTTGCTGTGTGCTTTGGGTCATTGTCATGTTGGAAGGTAAACCTTCTTTCCATTGACAACTTTCTGGCAGAAGGCAGCAGATTTTCCTCAAACATTTTATGGTATTTTGTCAAGTGCTCCAGTCCCTGCTGCAGAGAAACACCCCCATAACAGGATATTACCACCTCCATGCTTTACTGTAGGAATGGTGTTATTTGGATGGTGAGCTGTATTGGATTTCTGCCAGACATATCATTTGGTGTTGAGGCCAAATAATACAATTTTAGTCTCATTGGACCATAACACCTTTTTCCATGTGGCCTCAGAATTTTCAAGGTGTGTTTTGGCAAAGCTCAGTCATGACTGCATGTGGCCTTTCTTGAGTAGTGGCTTTTTTCTTGCAACCCTCCCATACAAGCCACAATTGTGAAGAATTTGTGATCTTGTTGTCACATGCACACAATGGCCACTGTGTGTCTTAAATTCCTGCAACTGCTTCAGAGTTGCTGTAGGCCTCTTGTTAGCCTCTCTGACCAGTTTCCTCCTGGCTCTTTCATCCAGTTTGGAGCGACGTCCAGGTCAAGTGAGGGTATGTGTTGTATGAAATACCTTCCACTTCCTAATCCTAGACTTCACTGTGCTTCTAGGCATTAATAAAGCCTTTAAAAAATGTATCCATCTCCTGACTTTTGCCTGTTTACAACTTTATCCCAGAGATCTTTTGACAGTGCCTTGCCACCCATAGTTGATTGCAGGGGCATTGCTAGGTCTACAAAAGATCTGGGGCTAGAGCCCATAGCAGTGTAGTAAAGAAAGTCATACGCTTGGGCGGGCATACACATGTATACACAGTAATATACGTGTGTGTGTATATATATACCCAGAGAGCCCCCCACTTTCATCAGGGTCCCCAGAGAGCCCCCTTACATCAGGGTCCCCGAGAGCCCCCCCTTACATCAGGGTCCCCAGAGAGCCCCTCCTTACATCAGGGTCCCCAGAGAGGCTCCTCCTTACATCAGAGTCCTCAGAGAGCCTCCCCCTTTCATCAGGGTACCCAGAGGGCCCCCCCACTTACATCAGGAATCCCAGAGAGCCCCCCTTACATTAGGGTCCCCAGAGAGCCTCCCCTTAAATCTGGGTGCCTAGAGAGCCTCTGCCTTAAAATCAGGGTCCCCAGAGACCCTCTCCCTTGCATCAGGGTCCCCAGAGAGCCCCCCACTTACATAACGGTCCCCAGAGAGCCTCCCCTCCCCTTGGGGACCCCTGCAGAGACTCAGTACTATTGACCCCAGATTCGGGGCTATAGCCCCAAAAGCCACCCCCTAGCGACGCCCCTGGTTGATTGTTTGCTTCAGTTGCACTACCAGGGACTGAAATGCTGCAGAAAAGCTCTTTTCATACTAAGCTAATCAGAATGACCACAGCTGATCACAGTTGAAAGTCAAATGGCTTTGTGTTTCATTGAGAAGGTGATGAGACGTTTTTAACTTCACCCTATCGATAGATCCTAAACAACGCCTTCTGTGCATCTTAGATCTCCAGGATTTCATGAAAGTGACAATTTTGCATGCGCTGTTTCAAGCTTGCAGACTCATTCTTTGCCACTGGAAGTCTGATATACAGGTATCGCTCATCATTAATGAATGGAGTGTAGTTTCACTTTAAGTTGTCAGAGAGGCCAGTCTGATTTTTAGCAGATTTTACAATACATAGGCATTATTAGATATGACTGAGCACTTCATATCCTTACCAAATGTTCCTGTTGCCAGAATAAGCTAAATATGCATTGGTACTGGGGGCGTTTCTAGGGTTCTAATAGACATGGGGCACCTCTGGGCACATCAAATAAAACGTTGAGGGACTGGTACCATGATGACAATTATGCAACAAGACTAATATAATATTTTTAATTAAATAAAAATGAATTGGTTCAAAAACTGTAATTTGACATTTTGATGAGAGAATAAGTAATGGATAGATTGAAAAGTAGATAAATTATACAACATTCCAAAAATGTATAATGCATAGAATTTATCATCTCCATATCTCAAAGTACACCCAGTGTACTTAATAGAAGACCTGGGGCACATGCCCTCGGTACCAGGGTATAGCAGCGCCCCTGACTGGTGCACTCAACTACTATTGAAGTGTCACTAAATCCCACATCATAAAAAACTATCAACAAATAGTGTATAACATGCCATTCATACTCACTTCACTATGAGATTAAGTTTCTGTATTCTGCAAAAATCCTGGTTGACCCTTCTGCTCTCTATCTCCACCTTCTGTCCATGTCCCCAATTCACTTAGAGATTTTGCAGCTGTGGTGGCAACTCTGCACATGCTCAGTTTTCATTAAGTTTCTTTGCTGAGTATTTCCTCCCTATCACATCTGAGCAGTCAATGTGACTATAGAGCAGTGATGGTGAACCTTGGCACCCCAGATGTTTTGGAACTACATTTCCCATGATGCTCATGCACTCTGCAGTGTAGTTGAGCATCATGGAAAATGAGCTGGGCCATGTCACAGCTGTATATCGATTAGGAAAAAGGTACTTAAACTATTTTTTTTTAATAAAATAATTATAGTGCCATCATCCACATACAGAAATAGAAGAGAAAATGTACATTAAACAGTGTGGGGTTGATTTACTAAAGGCAAATAGATTATGTTCTTTGCAAAATGCAGTTGCTCCATAGCTTAGTAAATGAGCTAAAGATTCACTTTACAAAGAATGCCTAATCATGTGCAAGGAAAAAAAATGCATTTTAAGTATTATTAAGCTGATCATAGGCCAAATAATTCAATTTTAGTCTCATCTGACCACCTTAAATGCACCTTGAAGGTTCTGAGGTCACATGGAAAAAGGTGTTACAGTCAAATGAGATTAAAATTGAATTTTTTGGCCTCAACACCAAACAATGTGTCTGGTGGAAATCCAATACAACTCACCATCCAAATAACACCATTCCTACAGTAAAGCATGGAGGTGGTAATATCTTTTTATGGGGGTTTTTCTCTGCAGCAGGGACTGGAGCACTTGCCGGGATAGAAGAAAAATTGATGGGACAAAATACCATCAAATTCTAACTGTAAACAGGCGCTAACCAGCTGCCTGTATTTTTTCTGTTATTTGTATGGAAATTTCAATAAAAATTCTTTAATGATTAAAAAAAAAAAATACCATCAAATTCTTTAGGAAGATCTGCTTTCCTCTGCCAGAAAGTTGTCAATGGGAAGAAGATTTACCTTTCAACATGACAATGACCTAAAGCACACAGCAAAAACTACCACACAGCGGTTGAAGGAAAAAAAGGTGAATGTCCTTGCATGATCTAGTCAGAGCCCAAACTTAAATCCCATTGAAAATCTGTGGAATGACTTGAAGACTGCAGTCCACAAATGGTCACCATCAAATTGAACTGAACCTGAGCAGTTCTGCAAAGAAGATTGGGCAAATATTGTAAAGTCTAGATGTGCAAAGTTAGTAGAGACATATCCCAAGAGAATAAAGGCTGTAATTAAAGCAAAAGGTGGTCCAACAAAATACTGACGTAAGGGGGGCGATCCTTTTCCCAACCTAGTGATTCTGTTTTTTAAAAAATGTTTAATTTTTTCTGACATGTTGGTGTTATATCTTTCACTTGGATGTTATAAGTTGCATTAGTAAATACAGCTGGATAAAACAGAAACTGTGTCTTCATTTCAGGCTGCAAAGCATCAAAATGTGACTATTTTAAGAGGGGAGGGGGATTATTTTCTATACTCACTGTATATTGTTCATTGACGTCAGTCCTTGCCCTCAGGGAGCTTACAATCTAAGGTCCCTAACTCACATAGAAAAAAAGGTAGTGTAAACCTCCTGCACTACCAACAAAGTGAAGCAAAAGTGTATAATAAAAAACTAACAAATGTGTTCAAGATGTTCATAACAAATAAAAAAAAAGAAGGTAAATACACAAGAAGCAAAATAGCATGAAGGCAGCCACTGCTAATACCGTACACCAATTTGTGTTCCCACAAATATAATAAAAAAATGTAGCACTTCTGGGAAATAAACCGTAATATATAAATATCCGTATTAGGTGTTTCTATGATACACATAATAAAAACAATATCCTAAAAAATATTAGAATTAGTAAAACTTTACATTTAAGTAATCATGTTGTGCAGAAGAACAGTCCACAACTCAACTCACAGTCCTCTAAAAAAATCCTTCCAATATAATAATACTTGTGACCATCCCTAACAGATGTGACCCACTCCACTGTGAATTAGATAATAACTCTCATGTGTTAGAATACCATGTGTTCCCTCCAGGCTCCAAGAACTCTTACCTTCAATCTGTAAAAATGAAGCATGTATTAATCAAAGCCTCTAAACTCCCAGCTCCTAGTACAAGGACCACTTCAACCTCCGTCCACAGGGGGTCTCCCTTGGTGGACTAATCTTTGCCTCTAGGGATTTTGGGGGTGCGGTGCCTTTAAGACAGCATGGTCATCAGTTTTGTGCATGGTTTCTATGGAGTTTTTTTAATGTATAAGTGTTATGCCCTGTACACACGGTCGGACATTGATCGGACATTCCGACAACAAAATCCTAGGATTTTTTCCGACGGATGTTGGCTCAAACTTGTCTTGCATACACACGGTCACACAAAGTTGTCGGAAAATCCGATCGTTCTAAACGCGGTGACGTAAAACACGTACGTCAGGACTATAAACGGGGCAGTAGCCAATAGCTTTCCTCTCTTAATTTATTCTGAGCATGCGTGGCACTTTGTGTGTCGGATTTGTGTACACACGATCGGAATTTCCGACAACGGATTTTGTTGTCAGGAAATTTTATAGCCTGCTCTCAAACTTTGTGTGTCGGAAATTCCTATGGAAAATGTGTGATGGAGCCCACACACGGTCGGAATTTCCGACAACAAGGTCCTATCACACATTTTCCATCGGAAAATCCGACCGTGTGTATGGGGCATTATTCTTTTAACCCCCCTGTCGGTATTCCCGAGTCTGGCTCGGGGTGGATTTTTCATACCAAAAGCGGTATCCCCGAGCCAGACTCAGGCTTGCATTGCAGGATCCAGGAAGAGTTTACTTACCTTGTCCCCTGGATGCTGCGATGTCTCCCCGCTGTGATCGGCGAGCCGCCGTGTCTCGCTCGATTCACAGTGCCGAGCTCCGTTCCCTGCGAGCGTTGCGACGCACGGGGACGGAGTTCGGCGGTAAATTCAAAAGTGAAACACACAATACAGATACAGCATACTGTAATCTTATAGATTACAGTACTGTATCAAATAACTACACATCCCCTTTGTCCCTAGTGGTCTGCCCAGTGTCCTGCATGCAGTTTTATATATATAAAACTGTTCTTTCTGCCAGGAAACTGGAGATTGTCCATAGCAACCAAAACTGTCTCTTTACATCAAAAGTGGTTTTAGACCAGTTAGAAAAAAGCGATAATAAATTAGAATCACTTGCAGAATTGAGCGATAGTGATTTGTGGGGAAATCCGTCATCAAACACTAAAAGTAACAAAAGCTACAATTCTGCAACTGAGCAAATTTCAGTGTTTTTGAGTTGATTACATTATTATATAATTTTTATTATTATTATATTATTATTTGTTATAATTATTTATAGTTATTTATTATATTATAATTTTTTATTTCGTTTTTCAAACTTTACCATACCCGGGATGTCTACTAGACTCTTGTTTGGACAGATTTAAGTGAACTATTCCTAAGAATTACAGGCCTACAATATAAAACGCCAAATTTCTGTGCAAAATAATGGTACCGCTTTCAGCACCTAAAATCTGAAATAATCATACCGCCAGGGAGGTTAATAAATTGGCTGCTTTTTAATATTACTACACTATGGGAGCCCTTTATTTATGTTTATTATAGCCGCATGAGTACTTAACTGCTTGCCGACCGCCGCCTGTATATTTACGTCGACAGAATGGCACGGCTGCGCAAATGGGTGTACCTGTACATCCCTTTGAATTTTCCGCCGTGCCATCATGGTGCGCGCTCGCACCCGCCGTAAGCTCCATGAGTAGGATCGCGGGTCCGGCGGACTTGATGTCCGCGGGGATACCTGCGATCGTCTCACGGAGAGGAAGAACAGGGAAATGCTAATGTAAACAAGCATTTCCCCATTCTGCCTAGTGACACTGATCACAGCTCCCTGTAATCGGGAGCGGAGATCAGTGTCGTGTCACGCGTAGCCCCTCCCCCCACAGTTAGAATCACTCCCTAGGACACACTTAACCCCTACCTTGACTCCTAGTGGTTAACCCTTTCACTGCCAGTCACATTTACACAGTAATCAATGCATTTTTAATCACACTGATCGCTGTATAAATGTGAATGGTCCCAAAAATGTGTCAAAATTGTCCGATGTGTCCGCCATAATGTCGCAGTCACGATAAAAATCGCTGATGGCCGTCATTACTAGTAAAAAAAAATGTATTAATAAAAAATGCCATAAAACTATCCCCTATTTTGTAGACGCTATAACTTTTGCGCAAACCAATCAATATACGCTTATTGCGATTTTTTTTACCAAAAATATGTAGAAGAATACGTGTCGGCCTAAACAGAGGAAAAAAAATGTTTTTCTATATATTTTTTGGGGATATTTATGATAGCAAAAAGTAAAAAATAATGCGTTTTTTTCAAAATTGACGCTCTTTTTTTGTTTATAGCGCAAAAAATAAAAACCGCAGAGGTCATCAAATACCACCAAAAGAAAGCTCTATTTGTGGGAAAAAAAGGACGCCAGTTTTGTTTGGGAGCCACGTCGCACGACTGCGCAATTGTCAGTTAAATTGACGCAGTGCCGAATAGCAAAAAGTGCTCTGGTCTTTGGCCAGCCAAATGGTCCGTAGCTGAAGTGGTTAAGGGATCTTAAACGCACTGCATCCCCAAAATCCCTGGAGGCATTAATTAGTACACCAATGGAGACCTCTGTGGTAAGAGGCTGAAGTGGTTTCTTTGTCCTAAGAGCTTGGAGTTCGGAGGATTTTATTAATATGTGCTTCATTTTTCCAGATTGGTAACATTTTGGGAGTGCAATGCCTTTAAGATCCCTTAAGTATTCATGCGGCCACTTTGAAAAGAAAACCCTAGCATTTCTGGCCATGGCCATTTTCAGTAAGGGCAGATGATTAGTGTAGCATTTGCTTCCTGGAATCCATCTGTCCTTAGCTTGGGCATGCAGTTAGGGGGGTGTGCTTAGTTGTAAGAAAAGAAGAAAATCCCTCTGAAGACTCCTGCGATGTGTGACATCATTTTGGCTTAGGCTAGAGCCAGGAAGAAACTGAAGAAATGTAAAAAAAAAAAAAAGACATAAAAAACTTGTTAAAACAAGTAAATATGATATAGCAGCATAAGAATAAAAATAGGTAATGTTGATTGACAGAGTTTAGTTCGACTTTAATGTGGCCTTGTCAGCACAGGATCACTTATTTGTAATATAAACCTGCCACAAAGAGGCTGCATATAGTAACCTTTCCTATAGCCCATTCCTTGAAAAGCCACAACTTCATTGCTCTCCTGCCTGCTGCTACACATATTCACACATTTCAGGTGTGTGAATACCTGCAGAAATGAAGAAATTACCACTCCAGGTGAATAAGCTGTGCCTGATAAGAGCTTTAATCAAGTACTAGCCCCGGCCCATCTCCGTGGGTATATGAAGTAAAGAAGAAATGGCTGCACATCGATGAAAGTCCAATTTTCCGTTTATTGAATCACCAAAGTGACATTAAAGGACACCAATATACTGTCTTGTAGACGCGTTTCACACAGTACAATTGTGCTTAATCATTACCTGGTAATGATTAGACATGAAATATGAACAAAGCATGTGAAATATGAACAAAGCATATCCCTCTATAGTGTGTCCTTGTCTCATTTAAGAGCATTAAGTGTAGCTTCGTTCCTCTGCTATCAGAATGAATCACTTCTGACAAGTATTTCTGACACCAAGAGAAAAAAAGGTGACAGGGGAGGAGCCTCCAGCAGATTGACAGCCTCAGCTCTGTTCCTGTGTGCTGTGTGAAGGGGGGGTGTGTCCCTTCCCTCCAATCAGCTCTCAGAGCTCTCCTCACTGAGCTCTGCAGTGTGTCATTTCAGCTCTCCGCCCCCTTTTTTCTGGCAGCTCAGAGAAGTTTTATAAATTCTGGACTTTGAGTGGATGTAGAGAAGAGAAGACTGCAGATAGACAGGTATAACTAATGTAGAAGGATTTGTTTCATCTCTGTATATCACCTGAGGCTAGTCACCTCACTGGGTATATGTAGGGGTTTACAACCACTTTAAAGGCATAGACCACCTTTTGCAAAAAATGTAATAAATGCATCCACAGTAATAAATAAAACAATGTGCATTTTTTAAATTTTTGCATCTATCCTGCAGAGCATTGCAACTGCAAACAGAGTGTTGGGGGTGCAATTCATAGGCTTCTGCATTGTTAACGCCCAGCCCCAGGTCTGTACAGAGGTACATACCTTCTATTTTGGGGCTGGGGGAAATACACAATAGACTACAAATGTGGTGATGTCTTTATCCTGCTTTTGGTGCAATCATTGAGTCTGTCTGATGTGGACGCAGATGATGCAGAGCCATGCTAATTTCAAAACAAAACAGATGTCTACAGAAAAAAGCACCCCATAATTCAGGTAAGTGGGAGGGTGGCTTGGGGGGGTGGTGCTTGGCGAATGTGATCATGTTTCATGTTTCCACCATTGTGCAGTTTGTAAATGAAGGATGGTCGAGATCCCTGCACCACTATATACTTTTGTGTGTCACCACACCACTATGGAAGGAATAGGCAGACTTTATGTTACTATCCCCACTGTCCTAATTTTCCTAACTCCCGGGTGTTTGTACTTGCATATATTGTTCTTGTAAAAGGAAAGAAATTCTTTTTGGCTGGCTGCATTGTTGTAAAGTTTAAAAGACAAAGTGCATCCTGAGGAAGCCCTCCTCAGACGAAACCCGTCGATCCAACGTTTATTCGCGTAGGTGTATTCAATCGTACATTTATCCTTGCAGCTGTTGACTATTGTTTTTATAATTAGGAGGGAACTACATTTTTTGCTGTAGTAATAATAAAGTTGGTATTTTATGATTTTTTTTTTTGTGTTTTTTTTTTATCATGTATTTTGGGCACATTAAAGTGGTTGTAAAGACAAAAGGTTTTTTATCTTAAAGCGTTTGTTGACCTCAAAAAAAAAAAAATTAAGATCCTTTTCCCTTAAAGCATGTTACACAGCACAGTGCTTGTGCTGTGTCATCTGGACCCCCGTATCACCTGAAATACCTGGCTGATCCTGGCTAGCTATGCCCTCTCCTCTGCAAACAGACCACGATAATCATGGCTGCTGAGCCCCTGACATTGTGGTCTGTTTGTGTGATTCCATAAGCCGCAGCCTGCTATCTGTCTCCTGTGTCCTTCTCCCCCCTCCTCCCCCCTCCCCTCTCTGTCTGTCTCTGCTCTGCCAGTGCCCCCCCCCCCCCCTCAGCTCCTGCTGCTCTCATTTCACATATTACATGCTGCCATCCTCTCTGCAGCATTATACTAATTGTCCCTGTGCCTGTGTAATGAAAAAAAAACTGCAGGATTGTACCTGTATGAGCTCTGCTCCTGCTGCTCAGCTGTTTGTTGGCAGCTCAGAGCTCTGTATCTCCGCTCTCCTCCTCTCTCCCCCTCCTCCCCAGCTGACGTCGGCGGGAGGGCTCGGCCCCGCCCACTGCAGCTGTGAGTCGGAGAGACAAGGCAGGAGAGAAATGGAGCTCATACAGGTACAATCCTGCAGGTTTTTTTACAGAACACAGGCATAGGGACAATTAGTATAATGCTGCAGAGAGGATGGCAGCATGTAACAAAAGTGGGTTAACAAACACTTTAAGGCATTTCATGTCTTAAGATAAAAAAAACTTTCTGTGTGCAGCAGCCCCCCCCAGCCCCCCTAATACTTACCTGAGCTCCATCTATATTCAGCGATGTCCACGATTGCCGGGACTCCCACTCCTGATTTGCTGAGACACAGCAGCAGCGCCATTGGCTCCTCCTGCTGTCTATTAAACTCAGTTAGCCAATCAAGAGAGAGAGGGGGTGGGGCTGAACCGCGGCTCCCTTTCTGAATGCATGCATGGAGCTGCAGTTCGGCTCGGGTGCCCCCTATAGCAGCTGCTTGCTGTGGGGGCACTCAACCGGAGGGATGGGCCAGGAGCTCCAGCCAGGGACCTGAGGAGAGGAGGATCCGGGTTTCTCAGTGCAAATCCACTACACAGGGCAGGTAAGTAAAACAAGACTTTACAATCACTTTAAAAGACCTATTCTCACTGTCCCTTGATTATTGATGGTACAGGTGGGATATATAATGCTCTAAATGTTACTATATTGGGGATAGTGCTATTTTTTTGACAAGATCCCCCACCCTTTATTGTATAAGCCTTTAAGTACTGTATTTATTGTGAGGCTGTAGATGGGCATTAATCAGGCTGCAGATGGCATTGATCCAGCTGCAGATGGGCAATGGTGAGGCTGTATTGATGGACACTGACCCTTATTTTGCTTCAAAGTTCTTTATTTAAAGTTTAAGTTTTTTTTCCTTAAACTTTCCTCCTAAAATGAAGGTGCGTGTTATACGCCTATGCGTGTTATATGCCGATAAATACGGTAAATACACAAGAGCATGGATATGACCTGAAGCAGCTGCTGTCAGACTGCTGTACAGAGCCTAATCATAGGCTGACCAGGTCCACAAACAATGAATAATTGTTCAAGCCCTGATGAAGGGGGCATAGGCACACCCCACCCTCAGAAAAACATGATGGCTTTATAAACGATTTACCATTGGAATAAACTCATATTAGGACTTGTGTGGTGGTTCAGTTCCTAACTCACTCATGGTCTGATGACACAGCAGGCTTCCATTATCAACTAATGCCGTGTACACACGGGCGGACTTTTTGACCGGAATAGTCCGACGGACCGAATCTGGCGGACAATCCGACCGTGTGTGGGCTCCATCGGACCTGCAGCAGACTTTTTCGGTCAAAAATCTGACGGACTTTAGATTTGGAACATGTTTCAAATTTGTCCGACTGAAAAATCCGCTCGTCTGTATGCTAGTCCGACGGACGAAAACCCACGCTAGGGCAGCTATTGGCTACCGGTTATCAACGTCCTTATTTTTAGTCTGGTCGTACGTCATCACGTCATCACATACGAATCCGTCGGACTTTGGCGTGATCGTGTGTTAGCAAGTCTGTTCGTTCAAAAGTCCGTCGGAAGTCCGTCAAAAAGTCAGTCGGAAAGTCCGTCGGACCAGTCCAGTCGAAAAGTCCGCCCGTGTGTACGCGGCATAAGAAGATGGAGGCTCTGACACTGAAGGAGTTAATGGAACCTGGAGAAAATAAACTGAGTTTCAAAAAAGGGTGAAAAACTAAAGCCCTGAGGAAGGGGGGGGTGTCCAGACCCCCAAAATACAATAGCTGTCTTGTACCACTCTAATGTGAATTACAGGGACAATAAGCTCTGGTTTATTTAAAATATATTCTATTCAAGGAAGCATTCTTAGCTCAAAAAAGTTCCTCCTATTGCTCCTGGCCTCCTCCAAATTATTTTTTGCTGCTATGATCTGACTTCTCATTAGAGTGTGTCTACATTTCTTCTCTATTGTACCACAGTATGTAGGAATGTAGCCACCCTCTGTTACTTGCTCCTAAAATGAACTATCAATGTGGACTATGGGATTTCTAGTGTGCATAAAGCAGTGCACATGACCACAGCTAATATGCACTGCTCATTCCAAACAAAAAGTGGGTAGAAGAGGAGGTAGCACCCAATATTCAATGAAATGCATGGAGAGTATAGTTTGTGATCGTTTAATGAAAGTTCAGAACATGGTTAAGCCAATGCATTCCGGGGGAAAAGACTCCCCCCTTCCTTAGGGCTGCTAATCCCATATGGTGGGTTTGTGATATCAGAATCAGAGTTGTTCAATGATTCGCAGCGGCAGCCGATCACAAACTATACTCTCCATGTATTGCATTGAATATTGGGCGCTTCCTCCTCTTCTACCCCTTCTATTCACATGGGAAATGACCTTTAAGGCTGTACCCATAGACAGCAGCCCACGCCCTCAAAAAGGGCTCACCATCTTCTTCAAACTGTAGTGGGGCAGCAAGCATCGGAAGAGAACTCTTCCATCCTACCACTACCATCACCCAACCATCGACTCACAATCAATCAATCAGTCAGTCCAGCACGATCTCCATCTCTACAGAGGCATTCCAAACAAAGGGAAGTAAGGGGGAAAAGGAGAGCTTCAGGTGTAGGTTACAAGGAAGCAAAAAAACACAGTAAGAAACTATTTAATGAAAAATAGATTACAGGAAAATGTATTTATGCATGTTAGAGCTGCACGATTCTGGGGAAAATGAGAATCTCAATTTTTTTTTGCTTAGAATAAAGATCACGATTTTCTCATGATTCTCGCGGCATAACATCATCTTTCACATTATACAAAAAAATTGGGCTAACTTTACTGTTTAGTTTTTTTTAATACATTAAAGTGTATTTTTTTCCAAGAAAATTGCATTTGAAAGACCGCTGAGCAAATACAGTGTGACATAAAATATTGCAACAACCCCCATTTTATTTTCTATTGTCTCTGCTAAAAATATATATATATTGTTTGGGTGTTCTTAGTCATCTTCTAGAAAAAAAAAATGTGATTTTAACTTGAAACCAAAAAGTGCCAGAAAAAGGTTTAGTCTTTAAGTGGTTAACCTTTCCTCATTTACAGACTGAAGTTCATTCCTTTGATCTAAAGAACAAAACGCTACAATGTTTATAGTTAGCTCAGCGGCTCAGGAATGTTGTGAAACTTGGCAGACTGCCTGGGTTTTTATTTATTTTATTTTTTTTTGGACAGCTGTCGGCTTGAGCAGAGAACGCTGCATAGAATTGTAAAAATGCTTTGTTAAGATCGCGAGGGGGAAGGAATCGCAATCTCAATTCTTAACAATTAATCGCGCAGCTCTAATGCATGTGTATGGCTTATTTTTTGGAGAACAAGGATATTGTTTAGTGTCACTTGAATTAAAATCTTCTTTGGGTTCTGTGGGGTTGATATAAGGCAAATAGTATGTGCGCTTTGTAAGGGAAGTTGTACTTTGCAAAGGAATTTGCCTCAGAGCTTAGTGAATGAGGTGGAATCAAAAATGCTGTTTTTACTTTGCATATGATTGGGTATTTAATTTTGAAAATTAAAATTTCTCCCCACATATCTTTTGACTAGTCAACACTATTTTTTGCACCCTGCTATGGAAGGATAAGTACCCCAGAATTAAATTAAAGCAGCTTCAGCAATCCAAAGACATGGGCAGGATTGCTTTACCTAACCCATGGTTATATTACTTCGTATCACAAATGCAACATCTTATTGGGGCCTTCTCGAGTGGACCAAATGCCACTCAGTCACTATCCCCTTCTGCACACTCCATTATGCGATATATATCACATGCAGATACAGGAAGTGGCTAAGAATCCTCTTGTTTCAACTCCTCAAATAGACTCTATACAACTCACTCCCTGATTCAAAAAATCTGGATGAAGGAACGCTCTCTACAGGGTGTTACAGGGTTTACAGACTACAGTCCTCTCTGGCGTAACTCCATGTATGTGGAATTGATGAAGCTGCCATGTAGGGGACTGTGGAAACGTTGGGGTACACCCACTTGCAGTAGGTCTTTCAGAATGGTGCACTGTTCATTCGAAGATTTGCAGGCTACTTTCCACCTCCCTTCCATGATGCAATTTTGGAATCAATTTTGGAATCAAGGGTCATTGTTAGGAGGTGAGTAGGGGTGGAATCAAGGGTCAGTGCTCGGAGGTGGGTAGGGGGCAGAGACACAAAGTGACTTAGAAGGGGGAGTTCCTGTATATTCTTTGACAAAAAAAGCACTGGATAAAACCCTTTGTATCCACTACAGATTGAACGTACCGAAATATACCTTCAGCTCCAGCATGCTATCCGCGTTCAGGGCATAGCCATTGGCTGGTCTTTATCCCCCACACCTATATTTCGGTACGTTCAATCTGTGGTGGATACAAAGGGATTCATCCAGTGCTTTTTTTGTCAAAAAATATGCAGGAACTCCCCCTTCTAAGTCACTTTGTGTCTCCGCCACCTACCCATCTCCGAGCACTGACCCTTGGTTCCACCCCTACTTACCTCTGTGCACTGACCCTTGGTTCCACCCCCTACTAAGTAATTTGTATGGAATTTGGTAATGATAACAAGAAAAACAATAAAATAGATCCCACGTGTCCAGCAGCAATAGAACCCCCTCCCCAGCAACAATAGTCCCTCAGCAGCAACAACAGATCTCCCAGCAGCCAGCATCAATAGACTCTCCAACAGCCAGCAACAGTGGACCCCTCCCTAAACAGTAGATCCTTTCCAGCAACAATTGACCCCCCCCAGTGACAAAAGATCCTCCAGCAGCAATAGATTGCTACACAAAACTAGATCCACTCCAGCAACAATAAATACCCATGCAGCCAGCTACAGTAGACCCTTCATTACACCCCAGAACCCCTTGTCATTGCATACATTCAGTGCTGGAGGTGTGTTCCCCCACGTTCCCGCTAAAAAAAAAAGCCCTGGCTTTATCTCTAATTGCTACGGTATGCTCTTACCTTCTTAGCCAGAAGACCATCCATGTACACAGAAACTCACCCAAGCTCTACGGCAGTATGTGAAGGTAATGGGCTGAGTGTCGGTGCTCGGGCTGTCACGTCCAATACACAACCATAGGATGAAAAAGCCAGTAAACATGAAGGCATCTTCTTTGTAAAATGTATTTATTCCAGCACTTTACAGCAATGACAACATGTTTCGGCTGTAGCCTTCCTCATAGCATACCAGACCATCCATGTAATGCCAAAGAAAAATAGGAACAGGGTGTAGGCCTGTTAGAAAACAAACTTTTTGATAGTGTTCTAGATTCAGTTTTGCACAGCTCCCTCAATACTGCCCAGAGGCTTTCACAACTGTATATTGTGCTTAGAGTTCATTACACCCCTTTAAAATTGCACCACATAGGTATCTTACAAACCCCTCTTTGTGCCAAATGTGTTACCATGAACGGAGACCTCATACATCTACTATGGAGATGCCCCCAAACTACACCACTACTGGGTGGCAGTGGTCAACACCATTAATTCTGTTTTCCACATTACAGTCCCTCTTGAGCCCACCAGGTGTATTCTAGGTATTTTAGATGATCTCCAACTAACAGAATTCCAGAAGGTAGTGGTTAATAGAGCCTTGTTGCAGGCCTGTAGACTCCTACAACAATGTAAAACAGACAAGGCTCCCACCCTCAGAGAATGGGTACTCAGTATACGCTATACTCTTATAGGGCGTACACACGGTCGGACATTGATCGGACATTCCGACAACAAAATCCTAGGATTTTTTCCGACGGATGTTGGCTCAAACTTGTTTTGTCTACACACGGTCGCACAAAGTTGTCGGAAAATCCGATCGTTCTAAACGCGGTGACGTAAAACACGTACGTCGGGACTATAAACGGGGCAGTGGCCAATAGCTTTCATCTCTTTATTTATTCTGAGCATGCGTGGCACTTTGTCCGTCGGATTTGTGTACACACGATCGGAATTTCCGACAACGGATTTTGTTGTCGGAAAATTTTATCTCCTGCTCTCCAACTTTGTGTGTCGGAAAATCCGATGGAAAATGTCCGATGGAGCCCACACACGGTCGGAATTTCCGACAACACGCTCCGATCGGACATTTTCCATCGGAAAATCCGACCGTGTGTACGGAGCATAAGACTTACAAAAAAAAAATCAGCATAGAGGAAGACCAGGAAAATTTTACAGGATATGGGGTGACTATCTGGCAGTACCTGTCCTGGCTCCAATGGATCTGGTGTTGGACAGGATCCTGGGCTGATCATTCTTTCATGGTGTCAGAAACCATGAATCAGACTGAGACAGAAGTACAGTTAAATCACACTTGTTTAATAATAATAATAATAAAAAAAGGTAAACAGAGTAAACAAAGTCAAAACATAGCCAGAGTTCAGGAACCGGAACGGATAGTCAGACAAGCCAAAATGTCAGGGAGACAGAGATGAGCGTAGTAGAACAGCAAGCAGGATCTGGAGCCAGAAGGAATGTCAGCCAAGCGAGTCTTTAACAAGAACACAGGAGAGCATCTCTAGAGATGTGACCAAGGCGAAGGCAGAGATCATCTGGACTGGACGGCTTAAGTAGGCAGGACTGACAAGCAGGATATCATCAACAGGTGAGTCACGGTGGAGAGATAGGAGCTGGCAATTAGCAGACGGCTGAGCAGCCAGCTTTGAGAAGGAAGGGCTGAGCCCAGCCCTGACACATGGTATTAGGAAGACAATTGGGGGAACCCCCTCCTAAGGGGCCTTTGTACATTTTTCATAGTAATACTCATGAATCCCATCTGTAAGTTATGTATGTATTTGATTTCTATGGGACTGTGCCTTAGGAATGCTTGATGTAATTTGGATGCATTATGCCTTGTGTAGCTCATGAGCAGCTTGGAACCACACTGCTAAAATCTTTTTCGGTTGTACTTACTTTGTTTGCTTGGTAATGCTTAATAAACTTTATTCCTGATTTGAAAAAAAAAGAAAGAAATCTCTCCCCATTCTCTAAGTTCTGGGAATAATTCCCTTGCAAAGTGCAATTGAACAGTCTATTTCCCTTTAGTAAATCAACCCCTGTGACTAGCGTACTAGTGTAATGTTTTCATTGCTTCTCTCACATTTGTTGGTAAATTTGAAATCCAGATTTGTCTCTGCAATAGACAGAATCACAGTCCAGTTTTAAAGATGCCGGGGCGGGCTGGGACATGTAGTTTCACAAGTTTAGTAGTCCACTGGCACACATTCTCATTTCTCTTCCTCTTCTGCCTAGAACCAGCCTCCCCTTCTCCTGTGCCCTTTGGAATGCCTGTCTGTTTGTAACAAACTCACCACTGTCCATGACCTATTTATCACAAACTCCCTGAACCTACTTGCAATTACTGAGACCTGGATTCAAGTATCTGACTTTCCTTCTCCTGCTGACATCTCCTATGGTGGCCTCCTGTGGACTCACTCTCCCAGGCCTAGTGGACGGAAAGAAGGTGGTGTTGGAATGCTCCTATCCCCTCAAAGCACTTTTCAGGTTCTTCATCCACCCCCCTCTCTGTTCCTCTCCTCATTTGAAGCTCACTGTATTTGTCTATTTTCTCCAGTTTCGTTGAGATTTGCTGTGATCTATCGGCTCCTTGGACCGGTATCAACTTCTCTGCGTAGCTACGCTATTTTCTCTCTTCTGAAATTCCAACAATCATTCTTGGTGACTTCAACATCCCTGTTAATCGTAACACTCCCGCTACTTCTAAGCTGCTGAGCCTAACATTCTCTTTTGAACTAAAACAATGGACACACGCTTCTACTCACTCTGTTGGCAACTGCCTTGACCTCATATTCTCCTACCTATGCACTCCGCACAACCTCTCCAATATTCCTTTTCCTCTCTCTGTTCACCACCTTATTAGTGTCACTCTCTCCTTATCTTCCTCCTTCTTGCCTTCCAACTACCAAACTATTACGCATAGAAATCTTTGCCATCTTAACCCTTCTCTTCTTTTTCTGCTACAGATTATCTCTATGACAAAATCTCAAACTTGTCCTGCCCCAACTTGGCCATTTCTGTCTACAACAATTCACTGTCATCCACCCTGGATATCTTCGCCCCCCTCACTACACACAGAATCAGGCCCCGACCGCTACAACCCTGGTAGACAGACAATACCAGAAGCCTCAAAAAACAGAGCCACGCTCTTGAGCATCTGTGGCGCAAGACTAAGTCACAGCAAGATTTCAACCAATATAAATCTGCCCTCCAAAAATACCATTCCTGCCTCCACACTGCCAAACAGACCTACTTTATCACTCTCATTAACATCCTCTCACGCAGTCCCCGTCAACTCTTTTCTACCTTTACCACTCTACTTCGGTCTCCATTACCCCCACCCACTAACTTACTCACTGCCCAGGAGATTGCTAATGACTTCAAAATAAGATTGACACAATTCATCTCGAGATCTCCACTCTACAGATATCTCCCTCACTTTACACTCCTTGTCCTCCTGCACAATCAATACTTCCCTCTTTTAACCCAGCCACTATAGAGGAATTCACTAAACTTTTTTCTAACGCCCACCTAACCTCCTGCCCCCTGGACCCTGTTCCTTCTCAAATACTACGGTCACCATCTGGCTCTATCCTACACTCTTTAACTCATATCTTCAACCTCTCCCTCTCTACTGGCATCTTCCCCAACCCTCTAAAATATGCGCTAGTCACTCCCATACTAAAAAAGGCCTCACTAGACCCCACCAATCTTAACAACCTAAGACCCATCTCTTTACTCCATTTGCTTCCAAACTCCTTGAACGTTTAGCCTACAACTGACTGAGCGGCTACCTCATTGAGAACAACCTCCTTGATCCCCTTCAGTTTAGATTTCGCCCACAGCACTCCACAGAAACTGCCCTCCTAAAACTCACAAACGACTTACTAAAAGCCAAAACCAACGGTCATTATTCAGTACTCTTACTCTTGGACCTTTCCGCTGCCTTTGATACAGTTGACCACCCTCTCCTCCTCAAAAGACTAAATTTGCTTGGTCTCCATGGCTGCGCTCTCTGTTGGTTAGAATCTTACCTATCTCATCGCACCTTCAGTGTCACTTACAACTCCACTTCCTCCTCTCCAATTCCTCTTACCGTTGGGGCCCCCCAAGGTTCTGTCCTTGGACCTCTACTATTCTCGATCTACATGTCCTCCCTGGGTCAGCTGATAGCCTCCCATGGCTTCCACTACCATTCCCCATTGTGTACTTAAAGGTGGAGTATGCCTGTATATGCTGATGACGCCCAAATCTATCTCTTTGCCCCTCAGAACACCCCATCAGTCTCCTCACGCATCTCTGATTAACTAACAGACATATCAGCCTGGATGTCAAACCACTTCCTCAAACTGAATCTATCGAAAACTGAGCTCTTAATATTTCCTCCCAATGTGCCCCTTTCCCTGACTTCTCTGTCAAGATCAATGGCACAGCTATCAGTCTGTCTCCAGAGCTTCTCCCATCCTTTGGAACTCCCTACCCCAATCGGTCCATCTGCCCCCTAATCTATCCATCTTTAGACGATCCCTGAAAACCCTTCTCTTTAAAGAAGTCTATCCTGCTTCTAACTAACACTGTTTTACTTCCTCCATCAGCTCATCCCCCACAGCTATTACCTTTTGTATCAATTGCCCCTTCTTTTTTAGACTGTAAGCTCTAATGAGCAGGGCCCTCTGATTCCTCTTGTACCAAATTGTAATGTAACTATAATGTCTGCTTTAATTTGGTTAAGTGCTGCGCAAACTGTTGGCGCTATATAAATCCTGTATAATAATAATAATTGTGCATGTTCATCCTTCTATGAATGGCGCGTGAACATGAGGTCTGTGTGTGCTGAGAGACGCTGATGTCTTCTGCAGCCTGGGCTCTGGTTCAGCACCCTGGACAGCTCCCTGTATTTCTCTATGCAGTCCTTGTACTGAGTACAGCTCCCTGTATTTCTCTATGCAGTCCTTGTACTGCTGGACAGCTCCCTGTACTTCTCTATACAGTCCCTGTGCTGCTGGACAGCTCCTTGTACTTCTCTATACAGTTCTTGTACTGCTGGTTGTACTTCTCTATGCATTCCCTGTGCTGGACAGCTCCCTGTACTTCTCTATACAGTCCCTGTGCTGGACAGCTCCGCTCAGTGCTGATCATCATCTCCGCCTCTGTGATATCACCGCACCACACTCTGCCATAAGTGGAGTTGATTTACTAAAGGCAGTTACACTCTGCATGAGCAGTTGCTCCAGAGCTTAGTAAATGAGCAGAAGATCTGCTGACCTCCATCATCCAATCATGTGCAAGCAAAAATTATGTTTTTTTTTTTAATTTCCTTGCACATGATTGGGTATTCTTTGCAAAGTTAACCCCTACCTCATTTACTATGCTCTGGAGCAACTGCTCTTGCAGAGTACATCTATTTGCTTTTAGTAAATCAACCCCAGTATCTGTGCAATGCTATACAATCACTGACTGCCATCACTGCCTGTGCACTGCTATACAATCTCTGATTGCTATCAGTTATGTCTGTGCAGGTGATTGATCTGATGATACACTATATGCGGCTTGCCTCTTTGACAGGTCCTGTTTCCTTCCGCCTAATCCCCGACAATACAGACCTGTACTATTTTATAGAGATCGCTACTCTGTGTATCAATCATTAATTCCCTGACACCATTTAGCTTCTCAGGTCACCATTGCAACTTTGTGATTTATTTTTCTGATGTAAGACAATGCACCCCCCCCCCCCCCCCACACACACACACACACACACACACACAAGCCCCAGTATTATAGTAAAGCTGGCCATTCACTATCTCCTTTAGATTTGTAATAGGAGGAAGCAACAGGACACCCCATTCAATCAGTATCCAATCAGGCAGGCCCTTGCATTACACAGTTGATGGTATATCTAGACTGTGCAATCAGATTGTTTTGTGTATGGCCACCTTTACCAGATGCAGATCTTTGCTAGGCAGCCTCTCACATTCCATTTCTGCCTCTTCTTTCATCATGGTGTAGGCTTTTTGATATCTTCCTCTGTTACACAAGGACAGGCCCTCTTCACCCTATATTCTTACCCCTGCAGTTAGCTGACCTATCTCTTGGCAAGTCTTTTGTACTCCGATTTAATTCTTTATACAGCACAGTGAATGAAAAAGGATAATTTCTAGATTTCTGCACACAGATTAGTAGACAGGTCCTCTTCACTATGGTCCTTAATTTATCTGCTCCTAGTGGCTCTATTTCTGACAATGACTGATTCTGCATTACTTTACCCAGCTATTGTTTTCAACAGGTCTTCTTAACTCTTTGATCAACTGCTTCCTTTTTATTTTATTTTTTTGTAATCCTGTATGTACAGTATGTATCTCTGATCATCTCCAAAAAGCTGCCTTACATCACAAATATTCTGACATAAACCAAAAAATAAAAAATAAAAAAAATGTAATATATTGTAGCTTACCGGTACTTAGATGGGTTGGCTGCCTTTGTTTTCTTTTTTCTTTATTTTTACCTGGTGATCCTGTAAAAAACATTCTTCCTGTCCCTGAGTGGCAACACTCACTCCTTCACTGTATCTATGGAGAGATCCATGAACACATGTCTGCTTTTCTCCGTCTTCATTACACAGGCTGGGGTGCTGGGGTTAGTAGTTTACAGAAGAATGATAACATTGTTTTGGCTTCCAGTTCAACTAATAAGTGAGAATTGACAAAGACGGTGCATTTCTGGCAGGATCAACAGGTATTAGTTGTACTCACTGAAAATGTTAGTAGGCTGAAGAATGAAAACGCATGCAGCCACCACATCTAAGGACTGGTAATCTGCAATATATTTTTTTCTGCTGTGTTTAAAGTAAACCGGCCTTGAGGGAAATATTGGGGCTGCCATACCGAACTGCTAGTTGCTTCCCTATCAAGGTGATCGAGTGGCTTCAATATTCTCTGGGTCATTAGTCCTGGAATGAATGTGTAGGTCATTTCTGACATATGTGCAGGCTTAGTAAATTTCACAATATAGACTTCAGAGGATGAGCATGGCTGCCAGGCAGCTAGCATTTTTGAGATGTGATCAGCAGGGGGCAGTCCTGATTATCTCAGCAGGGGTTGAGAACACTGCAGCTATTTGCTGAACAGCTCCAGTCCTAACCTCAATCCTGTCCAGGTCCTCTGCTCTCCAGTAGTATGTGATAGTTATTCTTTGGATTCCTTTATGATCCTCTGATTGTCTCCTTTCATCCAATCTCTTACTTGTCTGCCCCCCCCCCCCTCCCTCCAAGGCTGACACAAAGCACTTCTTCATACTGGAAGACACACACTGCAGCTGCTGGACAGCTCCCTCTGCATTCAGCACTGTGCCCAGTTCCTGGACAGGTCCTCTTCACTGTAGTGTCATTGGAGCTCAGTGTTGATTGCTGTGTGTACCTCTCTATGATCACCACTAGATCCTGCAAGCCCTGCAGCCACAGTGACCTTCTCTGATATCCCAGACACAGCTTCAATCTGATGCTTCTTGCTGGGGTAGACAACTCACACTGCAGTCAGCACTCAATCACAACCCCTACATCAAGAAATCATTCTGTTATATCCTACATCCACTTCTCTAATCTGATATTCCCTACATCCCCTGCACCTACTTATTTGACAAGCCCTGCACCACCTTCTCTGACATCCCTTATACCCTCTGTCTGTGACAACCACCTGCCCTCATGTTCTTCTCTGATCCCCTTCTCTGACACCCCCTGCACCCCTCTCTTCTCTGACACCCCCTGCACCCCTCTCTTCTCTGACACCCCCTGCACCCCTCTCTTCTCTGACACCCCATTCACCCCTCTCTTCTCTGACACCCCCTGCACCCCTCTCTTCTCTGACACCCCCTGCACCCCTCTCTTCTCTGACACCCCCTGCACCCTTCTCTTCTCTGACACCCCCTGCACCTCTCTCTTCTCTGACACCCCCTGCACCCCTCTCTTCTCTGACACCCCCTGCACCCTTCTCTTCTCTGACACCCCCTGCACCCCTCTCTTCTCTGACACCCCCTGCACCCCTCTCTTCTCTGACACCCCCTGCACCCTTCTCTTCTCTGACACCCCCTGCACCCCTCTCTTCTCTGACACCCCCTGCACCCCTCTCTTCTCTGACACCCCCTGCACCCCTCTCTTCTCTGACACCCCCTGCACCCCTCTCTTCTCTGACACCCCCTGCACCCTTCTCTTCTCTGACACCCCCTGCACCCCTCTCTTCTCTGACACCCCCTGCACCCTTCTCTTCTCTGACACCCCCTGCACCCTTCTCTTCTCTGACACCCCCTGCACCCCTCTCTTCTCTGACACTCCCTGCACCCCTCTCTTCTCTGACACCCCCTGCACCCCTCTCTTCTCTGACACCCCCTGCACCCTTCTCTTCTCTGACACCCCCTGCACCCTTCTCTTCTCTGACACCCCCTGCACCCCTCTCTTCTCTGACACCCCCTGCACCCCTCTCTTCTCTGACACCCCATTCACCCCTCTCTTCTCTGACACCCCCTGCACCCCTCTCTTCTCTGACACCCCCTGCACCCCTCTCTTCTCTGACACCCCCTGCACCCTTCTCTTCTCTGATACCCCCTGCACCCTTCTCTTCTCTGACACCCCCTGCACCCCTCTCTTCTCTGACACCCCATTCACCCCTCTCTTCTCTGACACCCCCTGCACCCCTCTCTTCTCTGACACCCCCTGCACCCCTCTCTTCTCTGACACCCCCTGCACCCTTCTCTTCTCTGACACCCCCTGCACCTCTCTCTTCTCTGACACCCCCTGTACCCCTCTCTTCTCTGACACCCCCTGCACCCTTCTCTTCTCTGACACCCCCTGCACCCCTCTCTTCTCTGACACCCCCTGCACCCCTCTCTTCTCTGACACCCCCTGCACCCCTCTCTTCTCTGACATCCCCTGCACCCCTCTCTTCTCTGACACTCCCTGCACCCCTCTCTTCTCTGACACCCCCTGCACCCCTCTCTTCTCTGACACCCCCTGCACCCCTTCCTTCTCTGACACCCCCTGCACCCTTCTCTTCTCTGACACCCCCTGCACCCCTCTCTTCTCTGACACCCCCTGCACCCCTCTCTTCTCTAACACCCCCTGCACCCCTCTCTTCTCTGACACCCCCTGCACCCCTCTCTTCTCTGACACCCCCTGCACCCTTCTCTTCTCTGACACCCCCTGCACCCCTCTCTTCTCTGACACCCCCTGCACCCTTCTCTTCTCTGACACCCCCTGCACCCTTCTCTTCTCTGACACCCCCTGCACCCCTCTCTTCTCTGACACCCCCTGCACCCCTCTCTTCTCTGACACCTCCTGCACCCCTCTCTTCTCTGACACCCCCTGCACCCTTCTCTTCTCTGACACCCCCTGCACCCTTCTCTTCTCTGACACCCCCTGCACCCCTCTCTTCTCTGACACCCCCTGCACCCCTCTCTTCTCTGACACCCCTGCACCCTTCTCTTCTCTGACACCCCCTGCACCACCTTCTCTGACACCCCCTGCACCCCTCTCTTCTCTGACACCCCTGCAACCCTCTCTTCTCTGACACCCCCTGCACCACCTTCTCTGACACCCCCTGCACCCCCCTCTTCTCTGATATCCCCTTCGCCCCTCTCTTCTCTGACACCCCTCCCTTCTCTGACACCCCCTGCACCCCTCTCTTCTCTGACACCCTCCCTTCTCTGACACCCCCTGCACCCCTCTCTTCTCTGACACCCCCTGCACCCCTCTCTTCTCTGACATCCCCTTCACCTCTCTCTTCTCTGACACCCCCTGCACCTCTCTCTTTTCTGACACCCCCTGCACCCCTCTCTTCTCTGACACCCCCTGCACCCTTCTCTTCTCTGACACCCCCTGCACCTCTCTCTTCTCTGACACCCCCTGTACCCCTCTCTTCTCTGACACCCCCTGCACCCTTCTCTTCTCTGACACCCCCTGCACCCCTCTCTTCTCTGACACCCCCTGCACCCCTCTCTTCTCTGACACCCCCTGCACCCCTCTCTTCTCTGACATCCCCTGCACCCCTCTCTTCTCTGACACTCACTGCACCCCTCTCTTCTCTGACACCCCCTGCACCCCTCTCTTCTCTGACACCCCCTGCACCCCTCTCTTCTCTGACACCCCCTGCACCCTTCTCTTCTCTGACACCCCCTGCACCCCTCTCTTCTCTGACACCCCCTGCACCCCTCTCTTCTCTGACACCCCCTGCACCCCTCTCTTCTCTGACACCCCTGCACCCTTCTCTTCTCTGACACCCCCTGCACCCCTCTCTTCTCTGACACCCCCTGCACCCTTCTCTTCTCTGACACCCCCTGCACCCCTCTCTTCTCTGACACCCCCTGCACCCCTCTCTTCTCTGACACCTCCTGCACCCCTCTCTTCTCTGACACCCCCTGCACCCTTCTCTTCTCTGACACCCCCTGCACCCTTCTCTTCTCTGACACCCCCTGCACCCCTCTCTTCTCTGACACCCCCTGCACCCCTCTCTTCTCTGACACCCCTGCACCCTTCTCTTCTCTGACACCCCCTGCACCACCTTCTCTGACACCCCCTGCACCCCTTCTCTTCTCTGACACCCCTGCAACCCTCTCTTCTCTGACACCCCCTGCACCACCTTCT
Organism: Lithobates septentrionalis; assembly: GCA_037952835.1. NCBI lineage: Eukaryota > Metazoa > Chordata > Amphibia > Anura > Ranidae > Lithobates > Lithobates septentrionalis. Next base: position 2,338 of record JBBDGP010001990.1, on the reverse strand, counting down.
CTGACACCCCCTGCACCCCCCTCTTCTCTGATATCCCCTTCACCCCCTCTCTTCTCTGACACCCCCTGCACCCCTCTCTTCTCTGACACCCTCCCTTCTCTGACACCCCCTGCACCCCCTCTCTTCTGACACCCCCTGCACCCCTCTCTTCTCTGACATCCCTTCACCTCTCTCTTCTCTGACACCCCCTGCACCTCTCTCTTTTCTGACACCCCCTGCACCCCTCTCTTTTCTGACACCGCCTGCACCCCTCTCTTCTCTGACACCCCCTGCACCCCTCTCTTCTCTGACACCCCCTGCACCACCTTCTCTGACACCCCCTGCACCCCTCCCTTCTCTGACACCCCCTGCCCCCCTCTCTTTTATGACACCCCTCCCTTCTCTGACACCCCCTGCACCCCTCTCTTCTCTGACACCCCCTGCACCCCTCTCTTCTCTGACATCCCCTTCACCCCTCTCTTCTCTGACACCCCCTGCACCCCTCTCTTCTCTGACACCCCCTGCACCACCTTCTCTGACACCCCCTGCACCCTTCCTTCTCTGACACCCCCTGCACCCCTCTCTTTTCTGACACCCCTCCCTTCTCTGACACCCCCCTGCACCCCCTCTCTTCTCTGACACCCCTGCACCCTCTCTTCTCTGACATCCCCTTCACCCCTATCTTCTCTGACACCCCCTGAACCCCTCTCTTCTCTCACATCCCCTGCACCACCTTCTCTGACACCCCCTGCACCCCTCTCTTCTCTGACACCCCCTGTACCCCTCTCTTCTCTTACACCCCCTTCACCCCTCTCTTCTGTGACACCCCCTACACCTCTCTCTTCTCTGACACCCCCTGCACCTCTCTCTTCTCTGACACCCCCTTCACCCTCTCTTCTCTGACACCCCCTTCACCTCTCTCTTCTCTGATACCCCCTGCACCACCTTCTCTGACATACCTTACCCCCTCTGTCTGTGACAACCCCCTGCCCTCACTCTCTTCTCTGATCCCCTTCTCTGACACCCCTCTCTTTTCTGAGAACCCCCTGCCTTCACTTCTCTCTTTGACACCCTCTTCTCTGACACCCCCTACATGCCCTTTTCTGACATCTCCTACACCTCCATCTCTGACATCTCCTACACCTCCATCTCTGACATCTCCTATATCCCCATCACTAACAACTCCTACACCCCCTTCTCTGACATCCCCTACACTCCCTTCTCTGACATCCCCTACACCCCCTTCTCTGACAACCCCTACACTCCCTTCTCTGACATCCCTACCTCCCTTCTCTGACATCCCCTACAACCCCTTCTCTGACATCCCCTACACCCCCTTCTCTGACAACTCCTGCACCCCCTTTTCTGAAATCTCCTAACACCCCCGTCTCTGACATCTCCTAAACTCCCTTCTCTGACATCCCCTACTGCCTTTTTTCTGATATCCCCTACACCCCTTCTCTCTGACATCTACACCTCTTTTTGTGGTATCCCAAACACCCCGTCTCTGACAACCAGTGCATCCTTTTCTTTGACATATCCTACACACCATTCTCTGATTAACCCTGCACCCCATTCTCTTACATCTGCTACACCCCATTCTCTTACACCACACCCATTCTCTTACATCCCCTACACCCCATTCGCTTACACCCCCTACACCCCATTCTCTTACATCCCCTACACCCCATTCTCTTACATCTCCTACACCCCATTCTCTTACATCTCCCTACACCCCATTCTCTTACATCCCCTACACCCCCATTCTCTTACATCTCCTACACCCCATTCTCTTACATCTCATACACCCCATTCTCTTACACCCCCTACACCCCCATTCTCTTACACCCCTACACCCCATTCTCTTACATCCCCTACACCCCATTCTCTTACATCCCATACAACCCATCTCTTACATCCCATACACCCCATTCTCTTACATCCCATACACCCCATTCTCTTACATCTCCTATACCCTATTCTCTTACATCTCCTACACCCAATTCTCTTATATCCCCTACACCCCCTTCTCTGACATCCCCTACACCCCCTTCTCTGACATCCCCTACACCCCCTTCTCTAACATCCCCTACACCCCCTTCTCTGACATCCCCTTCTCTGACAACTCCTGCACCCCTTTTCTGAAATCTCCTACACCCCTTCTCTGACATCTACACCTCTTTTTGTGGTATCCCCAACACCCCGTCTCTGACAACCAGTGCATCCTTTCTTTGACATATCCTACACCCCATTCTCTGATTAACCCTGCACCCCATTCTCTTACATCTCCTACACCCCATTTTCTTACACCACACCCCATTCTCTTACATCTGCTACACCCCATTCTCTTACACCACAC